>CM024712.1:50275681-50871730 GCA_014182895.1 Angophora floribunda
AATACTCGGGCTTTGCCCCTTTTCTTACCGAAAAGAAAAGGCAATCACAATGTTGTGGAGCCAACAATCATGAAGCTCCTTTTCTTTTATTTGTATGTATATATGTTTCAGATTTCAAAACCTCAGTTTCAACATATTTAGAATCCAATGCCAGAGTCAATCATGTCCTGAGACTTTGGATCCACCATATCGTGTTGATGTGAAATCATTTGGAAATCGTTCACTTTTTATGCTTTAATTCTACAAGATAAAGCATTCTCAGCTCTATGCTTTATCTACCATCTTTATGGTTGTAAATGACGAAATCCAGAAACGGTGTCTGTCTGCATGGCGACAACAAGAAATGTTCAGAAAGTAAAAGAAACCCAAACGCAGAAGCCAAGGCTTGAGAAGACGCTGGACTTCTGAATCTTTTTCATCTTTGATTTTCATTTTCAGATAAAGCAAGAGAATAAGCAGCAAAATCTTCATGTATAAAGTAAGCGATTAAAAAGTACAGAAATCAACATATCCCCCTAACCCATGTCCTTCAATCTCCAAAAAGATTTTGCCCAACCACTCCATGTACATAGTAACAACCCAACCTTTTCCATTTTGCTTCAACCAAATGGCAGAAGAGAAGAAAAAAGGGTCCAAAAAAAGAGAGAACAAAAAGCACAACTATAATAATATGAGACTCATCACCTTCTTGCCAAAACTCTCTCTGATGAAATCTTCATGGTGATGATGATGAAGTCCAGCTTTGCGAACCAATGTCGTTGTGCTTCCTTGAAGGACCAGAGGCTGGTATTGGGAAGTGTCTGGGCAAGAACCCCAAGAAGTGGCCAATCCCATTATCAGGAGATTGCCTTGGCTTGATCTTGAACACATGGTGGGTGCTTCTTGATCCATGACAATGCGCAACGAAGAGAATGAACAAGTACAGAGACAACCAAAGCAGCAACTTCAGAGCTCGTCTTAAGACCCCCATGTTTCACTTCTGTGTACTCTGTGCTGGCTTGGCTTTGGCTGGGAAGATTGGAGTGCAAAAGGTGGTGAGAAAACCAGAGAGAAACATGGGGCAGATTTTATCAAATATGGAGGACTATTGGCTCATGAGATTTTGTCAAAAGCGCGTGTGAACCAGCTCTGTCTAGTGTCTAACTAGCTAAGCTATCGGAGTTAGGATTGAGGGAAGGGGGAGGGGGCAGGGGTACCAAATGGGGTAGAAGCGAAAAAGTAGAAAAAGATGGAAGAAGCGTTTGAATGGGTCTAATTGGTTGAAGAGTGATCTCAAGAGAAGAGTGACGTCTATCAACAGAAAAAAAAAAAAATTTCTATCAAATGACGGGAAAAGGGGAGAGAGTCTAAGGCACAATGCTTGTATGGTGCGATCTATCTCATCAAATAATCTCACCAGATTATATGTTCCTAGAATACAACACATCAAATTTTCTCGTGAACACATGATACATTGAAATATGTATACAATGAAACAAGAGTTCCATGATAGTTTCTTTTAGTAACATAATATATACTACATTGTAGAATGTGGTGTGTACACAGATAATATAAGATATACTATGACCGATATACAAAGCAACAGGGATGAAATTATGTTTAGACTATAAACAAGAATTTAGATAAAGTGAATCATATCAATGACCTAATAGAATCTACCTCATCAATAAGTATACTGATTTCTTAGACACTAAAAGAATTCGGCAATATTAGTTATCTCGATAAGGAACATATAAGAAGACTCTTTTTTTCCCCCTTGGAAAGGAGAAATGGAAAGAAAGATCATGTGGGCAAAGCTATTGAATAGAAAAGAGAGAAAAGCAAGGAGGTCGATGTTGTGTCATATCTTTATTTTGTGTAAGGTTAGGTGAGTGTTTGGTCCCACTTCATATTGATGGCACAGGACGACTTAAGGAACTGGGGAAACTGTAGTTTCCGACCCCCTTCAGTACAGGAAAGCCTGTCGCAGGCTTGATTTGATCACTTCTTGTTTCCCCACACTTGGCTTTTCTTTTTCTGGTCAGCCATTCCCCAAATTAAAGGCGAATGCAACTCTCTCTCTCTCTCTCTCTCTCTCTCTCTCTCTCTTTCTGGTCACCCATTCCCCAAGTTAAAGGTGAATGCAACTCTCTATCTCTCTCTCCCCCTGACCGGTGATGTATTGACGTGACCTCTTTGAGGATTTACAAAATTTTCTGCTTTTTTAGTCTTGCATTTTGAAGGACTTTGGAGATTGAAGGACGTGAGTAAGGGGGGATGTTTCACTCAGAAAGTTTATTTCCAATTTATCGTGAAAAAAAATGAAAAAAAATGTAAGGACATGCATATTATTTCATTTTATAAAATTTTAATATATAGGTATTCTCTCATATTGGCCCGATTTTTTTTGTCTAATATACAATTAGTTAAGTCACCATGAAATATACAGCATAAATATTTTTTGAGAGTTAACTTTTTCTACTTTTCAAATAAATTCTAAAACACAAAAATTTTGAAGGTATGGACCTTCGGAGTGCCAAAAGTTGGTACAAAAGGATACTTAAATTCCAAAAGTTATAAAAATTACACTTAAGTGCCAAAATTAGAGCAAAATGGATAGTTAAGTGCCAACGGCGAAAAATTCTGAGTAAATTGCCAAGTGTCCATTTTCCAGTGACTTCATTTGCTGACGGAACATTTTTTTCTAAATAAAAATCCATGTGGACAATTTTTTCCACGTCAGATTTTTAAAAAATTGAAATTGATTTTATTTTAAAAAAAGAGAGAGAAGGGGATCGGCGAGAGCTGTGCAGCCCTCGCCACCGTCATCGTCGCCACCCCACCCTCGCCGAGAAGGGCTGGTGAAGGTGGGCGAGGGTCGGCCGGGGTCGCCGGCCCCCCCGATCGACGAGGGCCCGCGAGCAACTTGCCCAGATTTGGCGCGAGGGTCGTCGCCCTCGCCCCGCCAGATTTGGGGCGAGGGTCCCGCCCATACCGCGCCAAATTTGGGCCCGGCCCTTAGCCCGGCGGGTGAGGGCCGCCGACTCGCCGGATTTGGGAGAGGGTCGCGACCCCGCCAGCCGGCTAGGGTTGCGGGTCGCTAGCCGGGGCCCGAAGATGACCCCGGCCGACCCTCGCCCACCGTCGTCGGCCTTTCCCGGTGAGGGTGGGATGGTGGCGGCGGCCCTCGTCGATCCCCTTCTCTCTCTCTTTTTTTATTAATAAAATAGATTTTATAATAATATATATTTTTAATTATTTAATTAATAAATTTTAAAATTTACGTCGGTGCCAAAACGACGTCATTTTGCGTTGATTTTTCGTCATTTCAACTTCCGGCAAGTCACATAGGCAAAAAAATTAATAAAAAATTGTCACATAGGATTTCCGGCAGGGTTCCGGCGACTTGGCACTTAAGTGATCCATTTTTTTTCTAAAAGTGGCACTTAAGTGTACCGTTTTTAAGTTTTAGCACTTAAGTGTCCCTCCGTGCCAAGTTTTGGCACTCTCGTTGTACTTATGCCAAAAATTTTGTGTTGAAGTGTATACTTTAATCGATCTTGTACATCTACATGGTGTAAATTTAGTTCGATAAGTATTTCAATGAATATATTGCATAAACTAAAATTTCATCAATAACGTTTGGTCTGATGTGTTTCTTGAAGGCCTTAGATGGACAACGAGTTTCATCGAATCTATATCAATACATGTTTGGATACACGCTCTTACCATCCTTATCAAGAAATTTCTCCCTAAATAATTCTTGTGATTGGCCCAACAATTTTAGATATGGAATCAAGGAAATACAATGGGAAATGACACAAATGATTTCTAAACTTTATTTGAAGTATAATATGATCCCTAAACTTTTATATGTTCAATGTGTTTCCCGAACTTTAAACCAATATGTAATATGGTCCATGGATTTTTAGTTTGTTCAATGTAATGCTCAAACTTTTGATATATATTCAATTTAGTATTGAACTAGATAATCTAAGGACAAGATTGACTCTAGAGATATTATAATTTAGGGACTAGATTGAACATTTATAAAAATTCATGAACCACATTAAACAAATTAAAAATGGAGGCCCACATTACACATCGAGTTAATATTTAGAAACTATATTGAATAAATTAAAAGTTTGGAGATCAAATTGGCCAATGAAATAAAGTTCATAAACCATTTGTATAATTATCCCAAAGGCAATTAGACCTTGCGTTGTTTTTTTTTTTTATTTTTAAAGGAGGTTTGTTCTCAATGGTAGGTCGGAAACCAAAGAACCAGACCAATTCTAACTCTAGGGCATACAAGAAAGGTTTTTGGTTTCAAAAATTGGGAAACTGATGTTGATAAGAGGTTCCAAGGCTAGAACCTCAAACAAGCCTTTGTATTATTTTTTGTTCCATAGCATTCAATGATAAGTGTGTAATCTAGAATTACTAATCTAAGCTTTCATTTCGACATATCCATGGCCAAGTCTTTTACTTTGTTAATAATTTATATTATTTGCATGTCTAAAGAAAAGTCGTGATCCATGAATTGTAGCAATAAATAATGGTCATTAGAAGTAATAATTTACTGAAATTGTTCAATGAAGAGTAAAGATGAAACTTGAGTAAACCGTAAAACTTATAACATGATAGGTTCAAGGTAGGGGTGAGCATGGTCCGGGTTGGGCTGGTCCACCTTCTGACCCTAAGATCAACCCGCACAGTGTTGATCCTCAATTTTTTGGACCAAAGACCAACCCTATTGAGCCTAGGACCAAAAATCATACCGACATAATGGGTTTGGTCCGATTCCAAGGTTAACCCAAGATCAACCGATAATTTTTTTCATTTTTTTGTATTTCTGAAAAATTAAACTAATTATTTCAAATTACATATTCATCGATACTGTGGTTTTAACTAAACTATAAATACCAATACATATTCAAAAATTTAAAATAAGGTAATAATAAAAATTTCACTTACTAAAAGTAAGAAACCATAAAAATGATTAAGATTGCTCATAGAACCGCAAGACGAGCAATGCTCACAAGCAAAAAGAATTTATAATTAGGGCTTTTATTTCCTTCTAATTTACTCAACAACGAGCAATGTTAGCAAATAGAGGTGAGCGGCGCAAGCATTGAGTTACAAGTGGGGTGAGCACGACAAGTAGGGTGAGCATCAAGTGGTGAGTGACTAGAGGTGAGCGAGGTGAATGTCAAGCGGCAAGCGATGCAAGATTGCTCGTAAGTAAAATTGTTTCTTTTGATTTTACTTGACAAATTAAATATTAAGAGAGGATGTAATTTGAGTTAGGGTTTACTCTTTAGAATAAATAAAAATATATTATAAATAATATATTAGATATGTAATATATAATATATCTAAATTTTATTTTATATAATATATAATGTTAGATTGGTCCGATTTGGATCAACCTGAAACTTTTAAATCGGACCAACCCGCACAGTATTGATCCAGGGATCTCAAGATTCCAGGACCGACAGGGTTGGGCTGTCGGTCCAAGATTGATGTTAGATCGATGCTCACTCTTAGTTTAAGGTTTCAAAGTATGTAGGTATATTCTAGATTCTAAAAATTTGAGAATCGGTTCCAACTGATAAGTTTCAGATGGAATCTTGACCAACCATGGAACCGTTTACTTTTAATTGTGTGACTTATAATTCTGATTTCCCAATTCTAAAATTGGCCTTTCAAGATTCACTTGCACACCTGTTTATTAAGCATGTGTTTTTCCGGTTACCACTGGTAAATAATTAGGGTTTCATTTATTGTTTTTCTCGAAAACACCTAGTACTGAAGAAAAGCTTCTCCGCAAGTGTTCATCGCCATCGACGCGTTACTTGCAACCTGTATCCATGCACTGCATTTGGTAACCAACACATCAATCGATAAAATTATGATTGCATGTGTTTGGCTTTTGTATATTGCATGAAGAAAGTAGATGGTGGCCGCAAGTCTGCAGCTGCAAGTGTGCAGTAGATGGCGACTGCGACTCTGCAGCTGCAGGCGTGACCAGTAGGTGAACAAATCTCGTACTATTTTGCACTTGCAGACTGAATTTTTAAGAAATCTATGTCCCATTCCTTGTACTGTTTTCGACTTGAGTATTTTGCAACCGAAAAGGCAAAGATTGAGAGGGACGTTTTATTGGCGCTATCAAATAATGGAGCAGGAGAAAGGAGTGGAGTTCTATTTTCCATTTTCCTGTTCCTTTATTATTTCCTATTTTTCTATTTTAATCAAAGTGAGACGACAAATATATCAGGGACTGATGCACAGTGCCCTCTTCTTGGCATGTAACAGAAGTGATACCTCGTTGCTAAAGTGATAAAGTGATTTCCCATCTTTCGCAGGATCGCATTATTGATTTTACGTCATAAGCGAACTACAGAGCAGTTCCTACTATTTTGTCTAACTGATATTTGCTCGCCAATTTTGAACTTCTAGTCATATGATGATGTAGAGCAGTTATCACTTAAAATTTGACATTCTAGTATTATTTTTACTTTTTAATTTTTCATCCTTCCACTTTTTGGCTATTTTTCATCCCATGGGGTTCATTGGACGTCACAATGTCATGTGCCCTAAAATATTTGTGTAAAAAAAAATGCTCCGAATTGGATAGAATTAATAAAATAGCATTGATTGACTCTTTGGACAAAATTTTAGAAGTTGATTGTACCGTATAAAAGCTATTGAACCATATTATACTGTTGAGATGGGTTTTAGGATTTATTTTCGGTCCACTTTATTCCTATTCTGTCAAAGAAAGGTGCTCTTGCTTCCCTCACGTAGGACTGAGCCGTTGAGTATGTAAGAATTTCTTTGAGGTGAACTTTGATTTTAACCCCTTTTTTTTTTCAACTTTTAAAATTTGAGATGTAATTTTTCTATTTTACACAACTATATTTGCGAATATTAACATTTAAGAATATGTGATTGAAATATAATTACCGTTTCTTTACTCATCGGGAAAGGCCTAAACAATTGTGAAAAGTCACTTCAACATGTGAAAGTCAGAGACTAAAAAAAACCTTAAAATCCTTTGGCATGCATGGGAAATGATGAGTGCAAACAAGGCACAACTTTCGTAGTCTCTGATTTAAACTGTGGGCTTTGCGTCTGGGCCATCTATGCATAAATTAGTAAATGAGCTCAACATAAATAGGCCCAACACAACTATAGTCCATCTTAAAAATAATCATAACAATAACAATAATTACGGGTGAGATTGAACCGGTCTAATACCTAACCCAAAAATGAAACCGCACCATGTTGGTCTTCAATTTTTGAAACTAGAAACCAACCTATTGAGCTTGGGATCAAGGATGAGACTAGCCTTGTATTTTCATTTTATGTACTCTTCAAATTAGCAAACAGAAATTGTTAATCTGATTGTTGATGAAAATGCAAAATGAATGTAGCCATTTAACTCAAGATTCTCAACTTTTGTTCTCTTAAAACAGAGTACGGAGGTACTTTTGAGATGCAAATGTTAACTGCAAACGATGATCATTCTAAATTGCCGAGACCTTGGAGTCTTTGTTTCTGATGATTGGTACCGGCAAAGAATAAATGAACGGGGAGAGAGGGGGAGAGAGTCGTTGCTAGAGTGAGAGAGAGAAAAAGAGATCGAGAAGAATTTGAGAGAGAGAGGAGAAAAAGGTGAAAAACTTTAGGTTATATACTTAGGGTTTGGAAGAAAAGAACTTACAGGGTTGGTTTGGGTTGAACCAACCCTAGAGTCTTAGGATCAAAGATCAAGGATCGGCTCTGTCCCTTTGGAAACTAGACTAGAATTGACCAAGTTGGGCTGATCCAAAATCAACCTCGGACTAATGACCACCCCTACTACTACTACTACTACTACTACTACTAATAATAATAATAATAAAAGCACAGAATACACGGAAGAACCAAAGTAAAGTGTTTATCGTGAATAATAATAACTTCATTATTAGACAGGCCAAGGGCTTCCATAACTATGAAAATGAAATTATGCCGATGAGCGGACTAAGTCGAGTAATTAACTCACATAATGGCACAATCAAACCGTTCTCAATGAACGACGTCTGATGCACTCGGCGAACTATTTACTAGAATTGTGGACTGCGGCGAAGGAAGAGAGAGTTCTTGTGCTGAAGCTTCAAACAGGTATTAAGTCCGATCACATCGAAGTCGAGTATAGCTTCTCGTCTGAATCGGAGAACTCCGTGAGCCGAAGCTTGTTGTCGGGATAGCACGGGGGCATGTAAGCTGGGGGATCTCGGATGCTCGTGTCCTCGGTGCCGCCGTTTTTCACGATGAACACGGCGTTCATGCCCCAAGTAAGGTGTTTATCCAGGTGACAGTGCCATAGCCAAACCCCTGAGAAAAACACAAAAAAGACAGTACTCAACGTTAGGAATGCAAAGTGAGATTCCATTAGCTTGAGTTTTGTCCCTGCCATCAAGGTAAAAGATGTTGAAAAGTAGTGAAAATGTGAAAAAGGGTTACCGTATTGTACTAACCTGGATTGCTTGCTTTAAATCTAATGGCGAGCCATCCGTCCTTGGGTACTGAAGCGGTGTTCTGATAAGGAGGATCGATTAAATTGAACGTAAGAGGGTCGGTCTCGTTGTTATAGATGCCAAAACCTATGCCGAGAACGTAGAAGCTGTGGCCGTGCAGATGCATCGGATGATTCTCAGACGAGTTCATCACGTCGGTGTTCTGGAACACTATCTCCACCTCCTCATTGTACTCAAGCACCTTCACCTTCGCCCCTCTCTCCGGTTCAGCCGTGGTGTTAAGAGGCAAATTATGCTGGGTGAAGTTGAAGAAAGTCGGCGGATCGTCTGGAAAATCGGTCGTATAGAAGCCGCTTACATTCCTGCAAAGTGATATACAGCACAATTGAAGAAGCACTACTCAAAATTAAATCAAATTCAGCGAACTTCGCATTCGATAATGAATTTAAACATCTAGATTCACCCTTTAACCTATATTTGCATTTTGAACATCAAGGAATGGCGATCATAACGTTGAAGACCTAGTATAGCTAACCTGTAATATGCTTCCAGTACGTCGGTCCAAGGATTATACCAGCTGATGTTGTTTACGCTCGCAGATGGGTAAGCTTCTTCAGTCGTATCATTAATCTTGAGCATGAACTGGTTGAGCGACACTGTGATGAACATGTGAGTCGTTATATTCTTCGGAACATTGACGTGATCGATAATGTTCCTCATGCTTTGCACAAAGCTTGTCGCGGCTTCATAGTCCGTGTATGGCGGAAGACCAGACGGGAAGAGGGGAGTTGACGGGGAAGTGTAGTTTCCGCTGTACTCGAGAATCGCCGTCGCGTTCGTGTGATCATACCCGCTGTATTTGAACATGTTGCTGTAGTACTGCCTAGCTGCGATGTAATACTGACCTGAAGGCTGATTCGCCGTGACCAGGACGTCGATTGTTTGTCCCGGGCTAATCAAGACGAATTCCGTGGAGAAGGGCTTGAGGTACGCCGCGTCGGATCCGACCACAGTGACATTATGGTCTGCAATCGCGAAGAAGAGCTCGGCATTCATGTCGGCATTAAGCAGACGAAGGAGATAGGTCTTGCCATAATCGACCGTCCACCTGTGTGTAGTTTCTATGCGACACAGGACAGAAACAAAGAAATCGAGTGAATCTGCAGCCTTGAGTAGTACTGTATCTTCAAGCAATTTAAGTATATACCATTAGAGCATTCGCAGAAATCTCCAGGTTCGCCGTTGATGGTGTAAGCCTCCGACACCAGCAAGTCCCTCCCTTCGGCGAGATTCTCGGCGATGGTCGCGTAAACATCCTCCGTGTACCAAGATGCTGCAGAGTATCCAGTAACACTGCTACATTACAGCAAATGAACCGTTCGAAAACTACAGGCGAAACCGTCAATCAATCGATACATACCGAGCACCATCACTTTCTCGCCGTCGGGCTGCGGAAACGGATAGGAGGTCCCGTCGGCGGGATGAATGACGATGAGGCCGTGAATGCTATATCTCGCCCACTCGCTGTGAGCGTGCCACCACAACGACCCCTCCTCTTCCGAAAACAAGACTTGATACGTGAAATTAGTCCCCGGCGAAATGCTGCACTGCGTCACGTACTCGGCCCCATCGAACCATGGATTCCTCGGCTGGTTCACTCCGTGCCTATCAAAATCTGAGTTAGCAGTTGCAACTAATCAAGCAAGAGCGATCAAGCCAATAAGTGAGTTATGAAATTACTTAGATGGATAAATCTCGATCAAAATAAGGGTGCATTTGTTTGAATGAAATTTTTCCTGGAATTAATTTTTATGAACTTTCACCCATTTGATTTGTTGAAAACGATTAGTCAATCAAAAATACTTTATGGTCAAGGAAAAAATTCAAGAATAAAATCAGGAAACTGAAAATTCCTAATCGGAGAAGGTGAAAATACTTTTGAAATTGCTCTTCATTTTTAATTTTTTTTTTTTTATTTTATTTAGAAAATCGATTTTTTAAATTTTTTTTTTTATTCTTTTCCTTGTTCCTCCTTCGTTGGTCGTTGGGCCTCGGTGACCAACCATAGGCATGGGCTAGAGTAGACCAGGCCTGGAGAGCTCAACCCGCTGGGTCTTTGCAAAGTGCCGATGGCCTGTTGTGGTCGTCACCAAGGCCCCGCGATCGGTGAAGGAGGAAGAAAGGAAAGAAAAAGGAAAGAAATGAAGATAAAATAAAAAAATATAAAAATATATAAAAGCGTGTTTTTTTTCTCCAAAATAAAGTCATGAGATTGAAGTTATTTTCCAAATAAAATTTAAACACCAAAGGACATTTTTAGTCACACATTACCAAGTAAATGAGAATTAACCATTTTTCTGAAAAATGATTTCTCAGAAAGTATTCTCCTTTTTCATAAAGTTTTACTTAAAACAAACATACCCTAAGTGCATATCAGTATTCTATCGTGTTGAAGGATCAAATGAAAAATAGTTAGTTTGTCTTCCATATAAATAAATAAATATATATGTATAGGTTTTTTCTAGCATAGGTTTACGGTTTAAGGCGAATTTGATGTGAAATATTTTGATGGTGGGTTGATGTATTAGCACTGGTTCTTCAAAGTGTTGGTGGAGCGAAACAGGCGACATTGGCATGGTGGACCAGATGGGCTGTCGCAATAGTCTTATTCCAATCATTGTCTTTTACAGCGTACTTAACTTTTCGTGCTATCGTCGCAATGGATGGGTCCAGGTTTTTTCTTTTGTTATTGAACTCTTTCAAAGTGTTTTTCCCTAATTGCACAAGCACTGCATCAACCTTAAACAACAGAGTTACTGCAATAATCAACAGATGAATGTACGTGCTTCTGTTTTTAAGCAATCATCTCTTGTATCCTTGTTATCGTCGAATTCATCCTGGTCATGGAGTTTTTTATGATTTGTCATGATTGCTATCCTTATTTTTGTTCAAAAATCAATATCGTCTCTTGATTTTCTTCGGTTCAAAACCGTTCTTGTACTTCTTAATAGTGTCGTTGGTAAATATCTGGAATTGTCTGGTGGCGAAATTTGCTGATGTAGCGTTAACGTCAGTTAAAATTTCTAATTCCGTTGACGTGGATTCACACCATTAATAATTTATTGAGTGGTAATTTTTATGCCTTTCCTTCATAGATCTCTCTCTCTCTCTCTCTCTCTCTCTCTCTCTCTCTCTCTCTCTGTGTCCCCCCTCAAATAAAAAAATATAAAGAAGGACTAACGGTAGCACATTTTGAAAAGCACATGGATGCTTTGAACAAAAAAGAAATAGTAGAGGGGCATTAATTATCGGGTAAAATTAGAGGGATCAACCGTACATTTCACCGATATTTTTCCTTAAACTTGGTGTACTAAGACCGATTCATGAAATTAATAATAAAAACGACATGCGGGAGAAAACCTTCATGTTGGATATTTTTACCTAGGACGAGAATGAGATTGAGAGTTGACATGAGAGAGAGAGAGAGAGAGAGATTACCAGTGGATAGTGACGCCGTAGCTACCTTGGTTGTGAACGTTCACATACAAAGTGTCGCCTTTTTTCACATAAATCGTCGGTCCCGGAAAACTGTCGTTGACGACCAACATGCTCTTCGTACTGCACAGCCTAGTGTAGTTCTTCTCCTTCAGCTGTATAAATAATTTAAACATGTGTACATAACTTATTGGTCGATGAGACACTAACCAACGAGAAAGCTTCCAAAATTTAGAGGAACAAGGGAAGCAACTCACCATGAAGTCATGGTAATGAACGTCGCCATGCACGATGCTTGCAGAGAGAAGAAGAAGAAGAAGCCCAACGACAGAAGCTGAGACCGAAAGCTTCGTCGGGCCGACCGCCATTGTCGTTGTCTTCGTTCCTTCTTCTCAGGTGGGTTCTCGTGGCTGACGAACAAAGAGCACTGACGGAAGAGTTTCCACTTTTGCCTTCATTTAAATGAGATCTTGATCGGCGACGATAGTCAGATGCTTAAGCTGTACTTTCTCCTCGACAATCTTTGGTTATGTGGCGTAGGTCTCGTCTCGTGGGTTTGACTTGCCGGCAGGGAGATTTAGATGGAGATTGATCAGTCATATCCAGTGCTTCTGCCATTCTCGTGGATGATGAATTAAAGAGCATTGATACGAGAATTTTCACTTGTGGGTCCATTTAATTAGATCGTAATTGATTCAAAGTTACTTCCTTTCGCACTAATCCTAGGTCTTATGGTCGTGTTCCATTGCTGGCTTCGTCTCGTGGGTTTGACTTGTAGGCATTGAGATTTAGGTGGGGACTTACTGTTTGTATCTAAAAACAATAGTTTCCGTGTGAATAAACTAGGAACACGTCCGACCAGAAAAGAAAAAAAGAAGAAGAAGAAGAAGAGAGAGAGAGAGAAAAAACTAGGAACGAGATACTCGTTAAGTAATACTTCATCAGAAAAGCTAACTCGTTCCGTATTGTAATATTTCCCTTTTCGGTGACTTAACATTGGATGTACAGTTACTTGTTTTTCACATTATGAATCTTCTTTCTGATTGGTTTTGTCATCGGGCCTTTACACCTGACAAGCAAAGAAATTTCAAGATACTCGACCACCAAGTGAAAGTGAACGGTCCGAACAAATCAATTTTTATAGGCGGTACCTACATTTTACTCCGTTCTAGGAACAACTAATAAAAGCAACGACTGAATTTGATTATTTCTCCTTGACTCGCAGATGCTACGTCGGTTAACTGGTCTCCTAATTTGCTCCTCCTAACACGCACGTGCAGGGTGCGAACTACGTTGAGAGCCGCCGTAATGTCATACTTAACTTTCAATTTGAGGTTTCGAGGAAGAATATTTAAAGTGAGAAATCTCTAGGATTTTTTTGGTTTGTTTAGGATGCAAAAGGTTCGCCTTGATCGAACCACGTCAATGATGGCCACCAAACCAATGGATTAATTAATCGAACCTCGATAGTTACTTGACGATTTGAATGGCGTGGCATAGGGGGACTCAGTCACGGTCATAAGGCTGTTTCAGTTTCAAAATAGCACATCTTAAAGACTATCTCTATACATTAGAGCAGAAGCTATCGCAAGATGCGTAGTAATTCATTCGCATGAGCTTCTCTAGTCTTGCTAAAAATGTGGCAAAAGAAGGTGTTAAAGATTATTTGATTGTGTATACTTTGATTGATATGTGTTACTTTAAGTGCACCCGCCTCACATCTACACATCTGAAGCTAATCTTGCTTCTTGTCATTTTTCTTCCCAATAAGTCTTAATATCCTTCAGTCAACGTTGATTTCAACATTATTCATCTCGTTCGATAGCTAATGTCAAACTGTACCATTGTTGCATAGTTTGCAGAGCCCTGCCATATGATCAAGCGCCTTTGAGTTATGTTTCATCAGCAAAGCCAGCTACATCAGCCATTTGTTGTTTCCCTCCAATTGATCATCTGTTTCAACAACAAAGCCAACTGCATCAGCCACTTGTTGTTTCCTCCGATTCTTAGCTTGGTCATTACAATATTAGCCGCATCAGCCACATCATTCAGTAATTATTTTAAAAGCAAAGTCAGCCGCATTAGCCGCTTGCTATTACAACGCTAGCCACATCGACAACAATTGTGCAGTTACTCTTTTAGTCAGCAAAGCCAGCCATATCGCCCTCTTGTTGTTTTTCTTTGATTCATGACCTTCGGCTGCCTATATCGGAGGACCAACGCCAGCACCAAACTTGCCATTCTCATATGAGCTAAATCGTGAAATATGATCGACAATAGTCGTGCAGCGGTCCATGGATGGCGAGTGACTAAAGGAGCGTAACAAATGGCATCCATTCTGTTTTAGAGATCAAACCATGTTCAACATTTTCATATAGTGACAGCATCTTTATACGCTCCAATGAATAACCTTAAAGTGATGTCTTATCAAGATCATCATGTCAAGGAATTAGGTACACCTGTTGGGTTGAATACTCGGAATTCGTCTATTGATATCATATTAATAATGACATGTATCAAGGGTTGTTTCATTGGGAAGAATCACCATCATCGACAATCTTTATATTCTCTCTCATTTTATGACCAATATATATTGTATTACTCTAAAGGACTTAAACCGATCGAAATTACCGTAAGTGGGCAGCCTATTAAAGCTAAATTGAGAAGCTAAGAACAAAAAAATTGAACTTTGGAAACAATATATGTTAGGTCGACCAATAATGGGGCAACTAGATGGATTGTTTCAAAAATTTTACCAGTGGCACTCGATTTGTCTTGATCCAGTCACGAAAATCTTGGCAACGGAGCAGATGGATGTAGATGAGAGTCGTGCTATTTTTAATTTTCAATTGAAAGGCTGTATGGTAAAAGAGGAAATCTTTGAAAGTGAGAAGTAGGACCTAAAAGCTCCATGATTTGATTTGTCATGGATGCAAAAAGGGTCCACCGGAATTAAAGAGTTAGCCTAGGGATTTGAAGAAAATTACACACGGCCCCCGATGGCCAACGAATCATTGAGATTAGTTGGTTGACTCGTTGGCGAACCGTGATAATTACTTGATGATTAGAGCATGATAACATTCTTAAAGATTATCACGATAAATAGTAATCCAAATCAAGGAAGCATAGCCTGCTACTGGGGCTTGTCTCAATTCGGAAATTCTGAGCTCGATGCATTATTCATTTCGATTGAGCTTCAGGTCAAATGAGTGATGTACTCGACTACAAGGTTCTGTTATGACTGGCCCTTGGAGGCACAAATTGGAGTCATCCTTCAGCAACGAGATTTCCATGTTATGATGGTCCTTTGAAATTTAGTTTCTTGAACGTTAGACAGGAAATGAAAGTTAAGTAACAAATCTCATTCCCGTACCAACTTTTTCGATCTTCCCGAGTACTTGGATCTTCAATGTGCAATCATGAACAGGTGGGAAAATTGTCCAAAAAGTCCTAAACATATTGTAGAATAGCCAATTTAGACTTAAACATTTCAATTGTACCAATTTAGTCTTAAACCCTTTAACGATTTGTTAATTTAGTTATAAACCTTTTTGAAAATTGACAATTTACTTCTGTCTCTTGATAATTTGTTGATTATCCATTTTGGCCAAAATTTAATGAGGTGGATGTCAGCCAAATACTGGCATCACATATGACATGATTAACGTTGACGTAAATAATTTTTACTTTTAAAAAAAATATGCATTTTTTCTCTCTCTTTTTGTTTCCCCTTCTTTGCCTTATACCTATGGTCAATACCACAAGACGCCATTGTCACCCATCTAGCTTGAGCGAGGGCCACCCTCGTCTAGCAAGGGCCACAATGTCCTCGCTGACCATGGCCAAGTATTAGCCACAAGCAAAAGAAAAGGAAGGAAAAAAAATAAGAAAATTTTAAAAATGCAAAAATTATCTACATGAACACTGGTAACGCTACTCATGCCACTTAGGATAGTTAGTGGTTGATTGCCATATTCGTCAACAATTTCCGGCTAAAATTTGCCTAAATGACTAAGTTAGCAAATTGTCAAAATGTTTAAAACTAAATTAGTATATCTTCAAAATGTTAACTAAATTAACACAATTAAAATGTATATGGCTAAACTGACAATTTGTCCAAAGGTTTATGATTAAATTGGTATAATTAAGAGGTTTATGATTGAGTTAGTTGCCATAAAATAAGTTTAGGACTATCTGAACAATTATCCCACGAACAAGTTGATGTAGGAAATACTTCTTGAATAAATAAGTTAGATAACTATTGAAGCTGGAAATGGAAACCACGAACTTGATACAAGTAGGTCAGGGTGTTTAGGTTGCGCACTTAAGGTTGAGTAGAAAGGTGTATTCCTCAAGAAACAAATGGGAGAGAGAGTAAGCGAGTGGTCGGATTATTATTTATATGCTATTGTTGATGAGTCATTGGATTATATTGGACTAGTGGTGATCTATGGATGACAAGTAGCTAAAAGAGCGTGACAAATGGCCTTGATATCATTTTAAGACCAATGCATATCTCACTTGTTAGATAGTGTTAACACTAATGAATGCTTCGATAAATTAACATCTTGGTACGCTAATAGGATATCTAATCGCATTCACTTGAAAGAAAGAGCAAATAATAAACAAATTACACATAAATCAATACTTTAAGGTCGTGCAAAATAACCAATTTATTTCTATTTTTGGAACAGATTTATATTTCAGCTTATTTTTGAAATAGAAATCCATTTGGTAAAATAATTTCATTTTTCTATTTCTGGAATAGATTTCTATTCCAAAAATAAGTTTGTAATAAAAATTAGAAACTATAAATTTTTACCTTTTTATTTCTGAAATAAAAATCAAAAATTATTTATCTCTTTTTTACTTCTTATCCAAATGAGTTTTTTGTCGTTTGCTGCTCACCACCACCCTTGCTTGCCAACCACCACCGCTGGTCGCCTGCCATCCCATTGCCACCGTTACTCGCGAAAGTGAAATTTTATTTATTATTAAATAAATTTCTGTTTCAAGAATAGAAATTTTGTATCATTATCAAATACATTTTTTGACTTAAAAACTCATTCAATAATAGAAAAAAAAATTCTCTTTCAAAAAACAATTTCTGACCAAACCGCTAACGAAGCATGACTCTCACTGGCAATTATATCTTCTTTAGGTCAACCGCTCGTTTGTCATTACTTAAAAATCAGTAATTAGGTGTGAATTGAAAAAGACAATCACGTGTGCCCATGATACTCTGACTGGAAAAAAATTGATAGGATGCCCTGATTGCCCATGATACCCTGGCAATTAGGTGTGAATTGAAAAAGACAATCACGTGTTTAATTACTACTATTTGAAAACCCGACCATATGCCGGTGGTAAGCGGAGGCAGGGGGGATGATGTCTATGGGGTTAAAGCACATAATTTTTTTTTATTTGGTCATAGGAGCACATGAGGTTTGTTTTTTTTTTTTTTACCGGAAGAGCACACGAGGCTAAAGTTGTGTAAAAATTTGCAAAACCTAACATGTTTTTGGGGGTCTCTCGAATCAGCAGTCATCTTTTGCTTCGACTCGACAATCAAGTCAAGTCAATCAACTCACCCCAGAGTATCGAAGGCATGCATTGAGGAAAGTGTAAGTACTTTAGGTGAAATAGTAATTGTGCCAAAACTTGTCAAGCGCGTACCTACCATGTCCCCGCCGCCGGAGAAAATATTCAGTGGTTAGTGCGCGCCACGTCATCCGCTGACGTGGTATGCATTTTCCAATCAGATGGTGACACGTGTCTTGGGAGGGACCCGCTGTCCGCTGGAGAAATAGAAGGGCCGATTGACAGCTGGCTCGGCTCGGCTCGGCTCGGCTTAGCTGACAGAAGAAAGCAGAAATGACAGGTCAATAAATGCGCAGCTCCCGCTCAAAAATTTTCTCTCTCCTCGCTTGAATTTTTAGGGCGTTTTCTCCTTCTCTCGGAGAAGAAAGATGCAGGCGGAGAAGAACATCCCAGACCGCTTGCTCGCGCGTCCCACTCCTCCGCCTCCGCCTCGCCGTTCGCAGCTGGTCCCGAGCCCCCTCCGCCTCCGCTGACTGTTTCCATCGCGGAGATCGAGCGCAAGATTTGCGATCGCGTCGGTTTCTCTTCTCAGACGAAGGAAAGAGAAGCAATGAAGCACATTACGGTGCTCCGGCGCTCGCTCGCTTCTCTCTGCGCGCTTGTCGCTGGTCTGCCGTTCGTCCGGCGGCTATGCCCCCGCCGTCACCGACGAATCACATTTAAGGGCGCTCCTGCTCCGACGCTCACTCGCTTCTCTCTCGGCGCTCGTAGCTGCTCCGGCGTTCGTCAAGTGGCCTTTCCCCCGCCGTCACCGACAAAGCACATTGAGGCCGTAATAAATGTGCTTCGTCGACCGACCGAGGAGTTGGGAGGTGTCCATTTCTTCCTGAGGCGGAGCGACGAGGGCAGAGATCTGGCCGTGGTGGGGCGGGAGCAGAGCCTGAGGCACATGTGCTACCACTGGCCTCGGTGATTACGCGCTGGTCTTGAGCCTCAAGTCCCGATCAAAGGGAGGTGGTCGACTGGCTGGTGCATTTGGGGTTTTCTTTTCTTCTTGTCTTCGTCGCTAGAAGGTTTTCCATGGGCACGGTTGGTATTCTCTGGTGTTGGGCTCTTCTTTTCAATTTTTGCACAATGGAACTGGACATTTAATTCGCCTGTGTTTCGTTTGGGAAGATACGGTTATGCCTCTCGGTGCTTTTATCCAAAATATCTCATCCATTTCTTCTTGTGGAACGAGGTTCTGCGTTTTCTCTGGCGTCCTTCTCCAGATTTCACCGCCCCCGCGAGCTCCTTGGATCCGGCGATGGAGGTGATGGTAGCAAGGCCGGGGCCGGAGCTGGAGCCGGAGCCAGAGTCGGAGGAGGAGAGGATGAGAAAGATAGGGGAGGTGGTGAGCGCTCTGGACATGAGAGCGGGGCAGATGCTCAAGGCATGTAGGCATGAGGAGGCCGACTTGCTGTACATGAAGGAGGTGGACGTTGTCGAGGGCAAGTACGTCCCTCTCCAAGAGCTTCAGGTACTCCTCTTGTCTCTGTGTATTGCAGCGGCTTGGCGCTGCTCTTGGTCTGTAAGCATGAGGGATTGTTCGGTATATATTTTGTCAAATACACAAATACATGAGCTATGGCCTACAGGTATATTTTTGCGTTATATAGTTCTAATAATTACTTATTTTCCATGTTGCTTTTATGTGCATTGCTGTCTCTCTTGATTCACTTATTACAAGTTACGCTTAGTGAGCTAATATGACTTTAGCCTGTTCATAAAGCACCATCCTTCTGCTATGTAATGAACAGATGGAGCTATATATCTGGTGCACGATACTCAATTAAACATGTTCATTGGAGTTGATGTGGAATTGAGTGGGTAGACTTTTTCTTGGGTAGCCAAAACCAAAGATGTGTGATTTGCAGTTAGAGCACGCATTGGCTTTCTGGATGTCTTTTACCAATAATTTCTAATACGAGCACAAGGAGTAATACGGATAACTATCCTCACCACCTGTCATTTGGTCTGCAAGAGAACATGGAAACCAGGGCAAAATTTTCTTTAGTCAAACAGAGAAACCCTGCAGCACAGCTGCCCAGTCCAAATAGTCTGGATACACACCCAAGTCAAGCATTTTAATTGAAGCATTGGCAGCATCATCATAGTGTCCAACTTTAATATAACCTGTCAACAACCATGAGAAGGTCCTTTTCTTCCGCATCAAACTAGCAATCTCTGTTCTAGTAAGCAAGCTTCCAATAGTGTTGACCTCCTTCTAAGAAGCACAGATAGCTAAAACAATGTCATGAAGATCACTATCAACTTCCTTACCCACAAGCTTCATTTCCCAAAGCTGTCTTTCTGTTTGAAGACCATGACCAGCACATATATACATGGCAAGAAGCCTCCCATGAACCACTCCATGAAGAAGAGGTGCAATCCATCTTCCATGACCCATTTGGATAAGCAGACACTATCAGCCAGGAGATCTCACTGATACTCCTCAATTAGGGCAATGTTTTCAACATCAAGATCAACTATCAAACCATCCTTAGCTAGTCCTTTCAGCCTGCGCAAGGCTTTAGCAAATTCATTAAGCTCTTTAACAACAGCAGTCATTGCAATGAGGTACCTGTAAGCCTCTGGCCTTAGCCCTGATTCTGAGTTGTATCACCAATTTGACTGCATCCCTGCAGTTGCTACAGACGTGACATAAACAGAGTTCAGGAATTAAAATTTGGTAAAAGTCCAACAAATTTGCTTGCCAACCAGTCACCGAGGTCAGGATAACATTTTGTTATTTAAAGCACCAGCTTTTGCCAATGCTTTAGCATTCAGTTTAGTTCAATATGGTATCCAATGAAGTTGAGTGTACAAACATACGCGCAGACCATCTACTTCATCCTCAACCTTCAAGAGCAGCGCCAAGCCGCTGCAATACACAGAGACAAGAGGAGTACCTGAAGCTCTTGGAGAGGGACGTACTTGCCCTCGACAACGTCCACCTCCTTCATGTACAGCAAGTCGGCCTCCTCATGCCTACATGCCTTGAGCATCTGCCCCGCTCTCATGTCCAGAGCGCTCACCACCTCCCCTATCTTTCTCATCCTCTCCTCCTCCGACTCTGGCTCCGGCTCCAGCTCCGGCCCCGGCCTTGCTACCATCACCTCCATCGCCGGATCCAAGGAGCTCGCGGGGCGGTGAAATCTGGAGAAGGACGCCAGAGAAAACGCAGAACCTCGTTCCACAAGAAGAAATGGATGAGATATTTTGGATAAAAGCACCGAGAGGCATAACCGTATCTTCCCAAACGAAACACAGGCGAATTAAATGTCCAGTTCCATTGTGCAAAAATTGAAAAGAAGAGCCCAACACCAGAGAATACCAACCGTGCCCATGGAAAACCTTCATCCTATTGAACAGAGCGACGAAGACGAGAAGAAAAGAAAACCCCAAACGCACCAGCCAGTCGACCACCTCCCTTTGATCGGGACTTGAGGCTCAAGACCAGCGCGTAATCACCGAGGCCAGTGGTAGCACATGTGCCTCAGGCTCTGCTCCCGCCCCACCACGGCCAGATCTCTGCCCTCGTCGCTCCGCCTCAGGAAGAAATGGACACCTCCCAACTCCTCGGTCGGTCGACGAAGCACATTTATTACGGCCTCAATGTGCTTTGTCGGTGACGGCGGGGGAAAGGCCACTTGACGAACGCCGGAGCAGCTACGAGCGCCGAGAGAGAAGCGAGTGAGCGTCGGAGCAGGAGCGCCCTTAAATGTGATTCGTCGGTGACGGCGGGGGCATAGCCGCCGGACGAACGGCAGAGCAGCGACAAGCGCGCGGAGAGAAGCGAGCGAGCGCCGGAGCACCGTAATGTGCTTCATTGCTTCTCTTTCCTTCGTCTGAGAAGAGAAACCGACGCGATCGCAAATCTTGCGCTCGATCTCCGCGATGGAAACAGTCAGCGGAGGCGGAGGGGGCTCGGGACCAGCTGCGAACGGCGAGGCGGAGGCGGAGGAGTGGGACGCGCGAGCAAAGCGGTCTGGGATGTTCTTCTCCGCCTGCATCTTTCTTCTCCGAGAGAAGGAGAAAACGCCCTAAAAATTCGAGCGAGGAGAGAGAAAATTTTTGAGCGGGAGCTGCGCATTTATTGACCTGTCATTTCTCCTTTCTTCTGTCAGCTAAGCCGAGCCGAGCCGAGCCAGCTGTCAATCGGCCCTTCTATTTCTCCAGCGGACAGCCGGTCCCTCCCAAGACACGTGTCACCATCTGATTGGAAAATGCGTACCACGTCATCGGATGACGTGGCGCGCACTAACCACTGAATATTTTCTCCCGCCCGCCGCTGAGTCCTTGGTACGAGAAGCAAACATGAGCAACTCTTTGGAAAAGATGCAACACGTACGCGATCGAGGATTGCTTTCCTCGCGGTTGAAGCCCTAGCCCACACAAATCTATATTTAATCTACTTCAGGAAGAGAGATGATGGGACAAATTTTTTTAGGGTAAATACCACTAAAAATCATAAATTATGCTATTTATGATAATTTTATCCTAAAAACTTTTTTTATACCACTAAAAACTTCAAACTATGTTATTTGTAACAAGTTTACCCTAAAAAAAAATTTATGCCATAAAAAATCCAAACTATGTCACTTGTGACAATTTTATCTTAAACCTTTTTTTTTATGCTACAAAAAACTCCAAATTATGCAATTTAGGACAAATTTACCCCAAACTTTTTGGTTGAATGACATTTTCGTCCTTTTCCATTTTCTTTTTTTCTTTTTTCTTTTTTTCCTTCTCCTTCCTTCCCTTTGCCATGGCTGGTAGAGGGAAGCCAATGATGGCCACCCTTGCCGGCGTTGGAGTTGGCAAGGGTTGCCCTTGCTAGATCCAGCGAGGGTGACCCTCGCCTAGGTTGGGCAAGGCGAGGGCAACCCTCACCGACGTCGGGCGAAGGCGACCTTTGTTGGATCTAGCTTCAACTCGCCTAACCTAGGTGAGGATCGCCATTGTCAGATTTGGCGAGGGCAAACTTCGCTTGAGTCGAGCAAGAATGACAAGAACAACCTTGCCTGCATCAGGCAAGGGCTGCCCATGTCAGACTTGGCTTAGGCAACCTTCACCCGACTCTGACACTAGTGAGGACAAGTGAGGGCAACCATCGCCGGCTTTCCTTTACCGGCCATGGCAAAGAGAAGGAAGGAGAAGAAAAATAAAATAAAATGACGAAAATGACGAAAATGCCCTTCAGCCAAAAATTTTGGGCTAAATTTGTCCTTAATGATATAATTTGGGGTTTTTTATGGCACAAAAAAAATTTTAAAGTAAAATTATCATAAGTGGCATAGTTTTGGGTTTTTTTATAGCACAAAAAAATTCAAAATAAAATTATCACAAATGACATAATTTAGGATTTTTTGTAGTATTTACTTTCTTTCTTTTTATAAAGGAACTCTAGTGTGACAACCGGGTTCGACCCTCTAGGTTGACTCTCCGCTCCACCAATGGTCACATGGTAGGGGTGTGCAAAAGAATCAGGACCCGCTTGGACCGCCTGGACCCAGACCGGACTGGCTCAGAACTGGTGGTTCCTAAAGGGACCGGTCCAGTTCCCAATTCCAATAAATTGGAAATGGTGGGTACCGGTCCGGTTCCCGATTCCATGGGCGAATCTGCCCACCCAGACCGAACCGATATTATAATAATAGTATATATTAATTTTTATTATAAAAAATAATTTTTTTGGTTGAAAAAAAATTAAAATTTTGAAGCACCATGTTTATAATTCTTATTGTTCTATTCGAGGCAACCTATCAAGAGAGGTAAAGAAAAAAGCATGAGAACATTGCGAAATCTCTAAGTAGACCATCTTTTTGATATATGTCCAATGGAGCTTCTTTTCTTCACCCGCTTGTGAGACCGATTCCATGGATCCACTAGGGAATTGGATCGAATTGGCAGTTCGGTTCTCAGGTGGATCTATGGAACCAATGGGCGGTTCCTGGATCTAATTTTTTGGAACCGATCCTTAGTGGGCGGTTCCTGATTCTAAGGTGGGAATTGCCCACCCGAACCATGCACACCCCTAACACGTAGGGTTTGATTTTCAAAAGTGAGTGTTTGTGGAACTACACTAAAGTATAAAGAGTGCTTATGAATTATCTTTTCACCTGGTAGAGGCTTAGTGTTAGAATTATATATCAACTAAAGTTGGTTTATATATAACTTACGGATACATATAATGCTTAAGGATGATCTCTAAGTTCCAATAAAGCCTATTTCCGACTTGGCCCATTGAGCATTTACGGGGTCAAATTAAGGTTTAATACCACAAATAACTTTAAATTAGTATATTTATAATAAATTTATTATAAACTAATATTTTTATCACCAAAAACCCCAAATTAGTACACATATAACAAATTTTCCTTTTGTTAGTTTTCTTTAAATTTTACCATTAAATTATTGAGTCGAATGATGCAGGATGGTAGACAAGTATATTAATTTAGGATTTTACCCCCCGCTTATTATAAGTGTACCGGTTTGTAGTTTTTCATGATATTAATTCAATTTAATATAAATTAATGGAGAGTATATGTATCACAATATATCAATTTGAAGTTTTTTTTGTGGTTAAAAAATTAGTTTGTGATAAATTTATCACAAATATATCAGTTTATGTTTCTTCATGATATTAACCCTAAGAAGAATGAAGATTTAAACTCCCTTTGTTTCATGATTGACAAAAAAAAATCTATTTATTTCATGGAAAATAAATGATTTGGAAAATATTTTCTTTAAAATGATCGCTTGAAATAATTAGTTAGCGAAAAATATCTTTGTTAGTGATAACATTTCATGTTTAAAAATTTTCATGAGCAAACAAATTAATTTTCATTTATTCAGTTTTATAAGCAATATAAATGATTATTTTGAAGAAAATATTTTCCAGATTATTTATTTTTCTTAAAACAAATGAAGACTTAACTCCAGCAAAAATCCGCTTTGTTCGAGAAAAAGAGGAGGTTGGGGAAATTGGAAGTAGGGGAGGAAGATGGATTAAAATGTAAATTTTTTTGTTAGTTAGTAATTTCAAATTTAGATAAAAAAAAAAGTTCTCTCCCTTAATTTTCCCAAACAAAGCCTAAGCCCAATCTGCAATTTCATCGTTTGGTCTGCGTCGAGCCCTGGCCCGGTCAAACTTTCTGTTTGTTTGACTTTTTGTACAAAGGCCTCTGGGCCTAGCTTTTCCCTAATGTAAAGGATTCGATTATTTAGTAGACAGAGATTAGAGAACGTTTATATATACAAAAATATAATTGCAATAGAGAATAAGACATTCTAGCTTACATATGATGATATTTTCACGTATCATTAATTGTAAAAGTTTTGCTTCAACTAAATTATCAACGTACAAAGAGTCTCATTCAAAATAAAATTAAAAATTCACGTGTAATATAAAATACATCATAAATATTATACTATCTCTTAATTTCATATACATAAGAGTTAATATCACAGAAAACTCAAAACTGATACATATATGACAAATTTATTTCAAATTAATTTTTTGTCACAAAAAATATGAAATCGATACATTTGTAATAAATTTGTCCCAAAATTATTTTTTGACCACCAAAAATTCAAACTAGTATACTATGACAAATTTACCCTATGTTAGTTTCAACTAATATCATAAAAAATCACAAATCGGTATACCTGAGACAAACAGTGTGTAAGTTCCTAAATTGGTATACCTATCAATTGTTGCATGTCATCCAACTTAGCAATTTAACGGTAAAATTTAATGAGAACTAATGAAGAGTAATTTGTCATTAGTGTACTAATTTGAGATAAATTCATTACAGGTGTACATGTTTGGAGTTTTTCGTGGTATTAACCCTATAAATAATAAATGGTTTTCTCTATTAGCTAATATGCGAAAAGCTTTAAATTATGCTATTATGCTAATATAAAAAAATATCTGGTGCATACATATGAGTTACAATTATATGGTAAAATAATAAGGACATAGAAGAAGAAGGATGAGGGGCAATCAACTGGTGAATACATATTTTCCCACTTTTGCAAAGAGAATACTCAAAATCTTTTCTGAAACAAGTTCAATTCGAGCAAGCTAGGATCCTAGGTGGCACCATTTAGACCCAAGATCCACTTAATTCTCAAATTTCTACAAAAACGTTTCATGAAAAACCTATGTACATACTATAAATGTTATATGACAACACCACTCTATTATGGATGGACAATATTGTAACTTGTGAGAATCAAGATAATTGATAAGTAATCAATAAATCTCTTAAGTTTTAGATGTGAATACAAGATGTATTGTTGGATAACACACTCGATGATTTTGATGATGACAAATCTGCACGTGGATGCAAGGAGATATAAAATGTAAGTGCTGTAAATGTTGGTCATAGCATGGTTGATATTTACATCACAATGCCATGAGACTATGACTCGGAATTTCTTTTAATGGAAAGTGAGTTTACGAAGTCTATGGATGGAGAAAAAGACTCAGCACTGAGAAATTTCGTAATGAAGTGTAAGAATTTTCATACAGCCCTAGTTAAGAAAGCATGTTGTGTTAAGGAACCCGGTAATTGATTGATTTACAATTGGAAAGAAACCTGAAAATGCACATTTTGATAAGAATGCTGCTATGCTGATGGTACCGTCATTTCCTGTGAATCACGGTGCCTTTTTTACCGCACATTGTAATTGAAATGGTATTGGCAACCGGATAAACAGACAATGAGCAGCTTTGAAAAAGAACCCTGACAAGACATTCTTAGATATTGGAGGATATTTCTCTTCTTTAAATAAAAAAAATGAAACCAACAAGAGGGAAACATAATTACTGTTTGTGAGCTTTTTTTTGAGAATGCTGCTATGCTGACGGCACCGTTATCCCCTGTGAAAAATGGTGCCTTTTTTTTTTTTTTACCAACACTGCAATTGAAATGAAATTGGCAACCTGACAAATAGACAAGGAGCAAATTTGGAAAGGAATCTTGACAGAAAATTCTTAGATATTGGAGGATATTTTTTTGCAAAAAAAAATAAATAGTGAAACCAACAAGAAAGAAACATAATTACTGCTTATGAGCAATTTTTTTTCTTTAACACTCGGAACAATTACTTAAATGTAAAGCTCAATTCTTTTATAGTGTGCTTTCACACATTATAGATACAATGAAAGTCAAATTAGTAATCCACACATGTATTTTTACCTTATTTAATGATATTTCAACCAAACAATAAAAATTTGTACACTGCAATAAGTCTATTTCTGGCTTTTGTTGAACTTAGACACAATACATTCTTATCTAGTTCAGCTGTTTTGAATTGAAAGTTAGTTGGCATGCTGACTAGTAGTAGGGTTGTGCAAAAAAACAAAATAAGTGAGACAAAAAATCTAATCAAACAAATTTAATTTACTCAAAATTTTTAAATAAATTTCACTTTTGGCTAGTCACGGGATGATGATTTTAAATTAACTTAGACTGTTATGACTTGAGCCAAATTAATTATTTCTTTAAGTTGTGTTGATTAGGTATTGCTCTTATGAAACAAATTGCCTTAAGTAACATAAAAAATTGTACTAGAAAATTTTACAATTAATGAGCGACTCTCACTTTTTTCACCCAATTTTTTGCTTCTCACACCTCCTGCCACTTTGAATTACCACATTATTTATTGTGGATCTCGCTCTTGATTTAAATGATTACTTATCTTTTATTCTTTTTAACAGCTAATTATTCCATGTAATCAAGGAAAACATAATATTTTACATGATAATGTTTCAAAAAGCATTTTTTTTTAAATTTTCATAATGGTAATAATAATAGATTTTTAGAATTTGTAATGTACTTAACTCTGTTATTTTTTAAATTTTTTGATGATATCTTTTAGAAAATCATGCAATGATGTTATAAAATTAAATAAAAAAATTGAACAATTTGATTCACCGAATAAAATTAAAGTGGGGCAGTTGAAATGCATTAATTGTAATGACAAATATAGTAATGACAAATATAGTGTTATAATTAAAGCAAATACATTCATTAAAACTCGTATACTCCCTCTCATTTGTGCTTAGGCTATTTTTAGTATAATGGTTTGCTAGTAGAAAATAAAACAAAAGAAATATACAACTCATTAAATAATTAGTTGGTTATTTGTCGAATAAACTATTTTTTTGGAAAAGTGGGACGCCAATTTTGTCCCGAATGGGAAGAAAACAGAAAGGAAGGAAAAAATTGTAAAAATTAATATTAAATGAAGAGTGGGCCCCACATTTGACCTTGGTGCTTGTTGTTTGAGAGGGGCATAGGTTGTAAATCTTTAAGTAAAATTGAAACCAAGCAAAAAGAAGGGGAAAAAAAAGCAAAAAATAATCTTAAATCAAGAAAGAGGTTCATAAAAGATGATGTGATCACTTTGAGATGATCAAAGTGCCAAAAGTCAACATTGGAGAGGAAAAAGTACAAGCCAAATGAATTTGTGATATTTTAGATTTGGACTTGTGTCAGTTTTAAGTTGGGTAAAACATTACTATTAACATTTTTAAGGAATGCATGCAGGACAAATACCACACAAAAAACCCAAAATTATGTTAATCGAAATACAAATATCCCAATTTTTTTTATATCACTAAAAATCTAAAACTTAGCTATCGTGATACAAATATCCCAACTTCTTTTTTGTCATGAAAAACCCAAAACTTATACATATGTAATATCTCAATTCCATCCATAATATATTTATCACACTAGTATAAATTCGAGATTTTTTATAGCACAAAAAAAACTTCTAGGACTTTTGCGTCACAATGGGAAAATGTATGGATCTTAGTGACATAGAAAAAGTTTAAAATATTTGTGTCACAATGGACATAATTTATGCTTATTCATGCCCTACCCACCATAAATAAGCGTAGAGTAACCAGTAAAACAAGTTCTTCTATTTCTCTTGCAGTATTTGCGGTGGCGAACACACTGTCCCTTGCCTCCTTACGACATCTCTGCCACCTTCTCATTATCCTATGCTCAATCGTTTATTTTACAATTTTTATATCGACGGTTACTCTATGAAGAATCACGGAGTGGAATTTCAGTAGATCTTCGTCCATAGGAAATTTCTAATTCTTTTAGTAATTTATTTTCGTAATTGTGATTTTCTAATTGATTGAAGCCACATGCGGAAGAATCCAATTGCTTGGTGTTGAGAATGAAACTAAGAATGCGTTTAGTAACCATTACATTCTTGGGAATAATTTTTGCATA
Source organism: Angophora floribunda (assembly GCA_014182895.1). Classification (NCBI taxonomy): domain Eukaryota; kingdom Viridiplantae; phylum Streptophyta; class Magnoliopsida; order Myrtales; family Myrtaceae; genus Angophora; species Angophora floribunda. The sequence continues at coordinate 50,304,531 of CM024712.1, forward strand.
GAAATGATTTTTTTTTGTTCCCTCGACCGAGTTTATGAGCATTTGAAGGCGTTTGGTAACTATACAAAATTTGTATTCCTAAAATGGAAATGTATTTGATACAACCTTTAAATTCTTTTATAACTTAGAATTTCTTTTAGTTTTCTAAAATTTTTGTTACATTTTCTCTTTTTTCTTTCTTCTTCTTCTCCATTTAGCCAATCGTTAGTGGTGGGGCGCGGTTGGACCCCGCCCAGCCGCTACAAGGTTGGCCTTGCCATAGTCAAGTAATGCTTCCCTCACAGTGGCTGCGTGAGCCACCCAGCCCAACCAAGGTGAGGCCGGTGAGGCTCGCTCTTGCCTAACCACCGCAAGGGCAGCATCGCCTAGCCATGGTGAGGCTTGACCTCACTTGATCATCACTAAGGTCGACAATTGGTTAAAGGAAGAAGAAGAACAAAAGGAAAATAAAAAGAAGAAGAAGAAAATGCTTGATGTTGGAGTTGTTCTCGAGAATAAATAAATATTTTTTTTTACTTCTTAATTATGTTCCAAATCTGTTCTTTGGAGTAAAAAAAATTATCAAATGGATTTCTGTTCTTTTTTTTTCTAGGAAATAAAAGAATAGAATAATACACTGTTTGACCGATTACCAAATAAGGCCTAATCTCATTGATGCTGGGTGATTCCGCTCAAGTAAAGAACAGTGCAAGAATGGAAATGTTTGAAAGCCTAACTGCTTGTCGAGGGCCTCTCCAAAATTCATGATAAGAATCTATATAAGCTCAAGAAGTCAAAACAAGAAAGAGAAGAGGCACACAACCGAAATAAAGAAAAATCAAGAGCTTATCGTGATTACTGTAATTACTCATGTACTTCAAATAAGGGTGCGTTTGGTAACCATTGTGTTCCTTGGAACAATTTCTTCTAAAAAATAATTCTTTTTTTATTATGTTTTAAGCATTTGAATGCATTTAGTAAACTGTCTAAAATTTCTATTCCTAGGATAGAAATGCGTTTGGTCAGAACTTTAGATTCTTTTGTGATTTATAATTTTTAAAATTTTTAATACTTTTCTTTTTTTCCTTTTCTCTTTTCATTTCCTTCTCCAAGCTTCAATCGGTTGTCGGCCTTGGGGTGGCCAGCAACTAGCCAAACTAGGGCTGGGGACCTCGCGGGAGGGTTGCTGGCCTTTAGGCGAGGCCGAGCCTCGTCAGTCCAATCTTGCCTCTGGTTAGGTGAGCTCAAGTTCGCCCAGATCCAGTGAGGCTAAGCTCTCCAAGCCGTTAGCAGGCTTGACCTTGTTGGGTTATCTAGAGGTCGGCCTCACCTTGGCCGGGCGACGCTAGCCTCGTGATGGCCTGGCAAGGTCGAGCTCACCTAGATCTAGTGAGGCCAAGCCTCACCCAGTCACCGACAAGGCTCAGCCTCACTAGGGGTCGATGACCCTCTAGCGAGGTATGTGGCCCTTGTCTGGGTGGTTGCCAGCCATCCAAAGGCCAGCGACTGGTTGAGCATTGAAGAAGAAGAAAATGAAGAAAATGAAAAAAAGAAAAAGGAAGGAAAAATGAAAGCTGACTCTTAAAAATATTCACGAGAATAATAAGTAACTTTTTTTTAATTCTTGATTCTATTCTAAATTTATTACTTCCAAATTTATTTCCGAGAATAAAAGAATAGAATCAATTGTTCTAAAGAGTGTTAACAAGCATGCCCTAAGTGAATATCTTGAGAAAACTTATAAATCATATTTAGGGTGCTTTTGGTTCGTCATTTAGAAAGCCCTTCAGGCCCTTAAGCCCCTTTGGGAAAATATGGGGCATTTGGCAACCCATTCCCAATGAGCTTTCAAGTGAAAGCAAGCCTTGGGAATGTTGAAAGCTCAAAGCAAGTGGGGACTTGTTTTGAGCTTTTAGCATTTTCAGAATGCTGAGGGCCTCCTTTAATGAAAATATGTAAGTTGTCTATTTTACCCTTAAAATATTATTGAAAATCCACTTTTACCCTTGTTTAAAAAAGGAAACCCTAGGTATTAGTTGGCTCCTCACATTGGGCTTTCTTCCTTTGCTCTACACGTTCCACCTCTTCTCTTCTAACGCCACGCTTTGGGTGCGTTCTCTCCCTCATGGCAATTGCTGCTCTTCACTTGACCCAGCGGTCTTGAATGACAACTACTGTTGTTCTTTGTTCACAATGGCTACTGCACTTCGCTCGACCCAGCCTTCACTCGACTTGCACTTCGCTCGACTCAGTGCTTGCTAACTTTGGTCTACTTTGCGTTCTGTGTGTACCTCTTTGCTCCTACTAAATCTATTCTGTTGGTGCCAGTTTCTTCGCAAGCAGGCTCGGGTTCTCTCTTGCTTGAAAGGTAATTTCTTGAAAGCCTTGATTTGTTTTCTGCTTGCTTGTTTTGGTGGGTTGATTTCAGTGGATTTCTGATTTCTTTTTTGTTATTTAAGCTTTTCGGTTTCCATGGAGTCCCCTCTTCAACTGTGCTCTCATCTGAAAATGTTAATGGTAGTTACATCACACTTAGTTAAGATGTTTATAGGGTGTTCGACAATATTCCTATGAAAGCCTTGGTTCTATGTTTTAACTCAGAGCATACTTCAGTGAGACATGTAAAGTGCTTTTGTTATCTCCGTTTCACCTAGAAAAATGCGAATTGAGAGAGCATGTGTTGCATATGGTTTTTAGTCATAATATTTCATTTCCACAAACCTTGGCCCAGCAAAACAACCAAAAGCAATTTAGGGAAAATTTTGCTTGGGGTGTATTTATTTGTGTGCATTACTTTATGTTTACTTAAGTAAAATGAGTTCACTAGAACTGTATAAGTTGCTAAAAGAAAACACATTTGGTTTTGTTGCAGCATCAAGTTTTACTAGTCATTTAGTGATAAGGAGCGGGATTATACTTGAGGGTTCCTTCAAAATTGTTGGAACCAAAAGGAATAACGACAACTTTGAAAATTGAGCAGGCGATGAAGTGGAATAGCACATATCCAATTTTTCTTGCAATTGCAAAATTCTTTTAAGTTAAAAGGCAAAGTCCATAAGACAATAATGCAATCCATTAATTATAAGAAAATATTACACAATTATGTATCGTAAAGTGATGGTTTAGTACTTATATCTCTATGTGCAAAGAAAGAAAATCTTAGATTTTGTCAAGAGTTTTCCAAGCTCTAATCTATTGTTGATATAAAACTCCTATGCTTCTATAGTTTAAGGTTGCCCTATGAAATCTTCAACCATAGATTCATTATGTATAGACTTTTTAGTTATATGCCGTCCTATGTACTCATGATTTCTTCTTTGTTTTCAACTCCATAGTACCTTTTGATTTGAGTAACGCGGAACATGATTGGTTTTCTTTTCTTTTATTCTGGTGGTGCGTCTTTGGTGCTATGATATGTTGATTATTTTAGTGCTATGATGTTCTAATTGTTCTTTTGACTTGAATGCTTCTGCTTCAAATCTATGTTGTTGTGTTACTTTGAAGGTTTTGTGCAATATGAGTTGGTGTCCTAGAAATGGCAAGTTAGTAGATGGTAAATTGCATTTGTTTGTATGGGTTTAAACTCAACAACACATGTTCGAAGCTTAAATTATATTTGTTTATGTTGCTTTATTAGTAAATGGCAAGTTCATCCAAGAAAAATGCATTTTGGAGCCCTAAAAATGTAGAAACCTTTTGTAAGTTGTATGTTGAACAAATTGACAATGACAATCATCCTACAAATAATAAAAGGGATGGATGGATAGTTATAATTAAGAAGTTTGAGGATTTAAGAGGCAAAAAGTATAATAAATGTCAAATGAAAAGTAAGTGGAATAATCTTAAGGAAGATTGGAAAACATGGACGTCATTTGTCTTAAAGGAAACAGGATTATGATAGGATCCAAAAAAGAACCATTGATGCAAATGATGAATGGTGGGAAAGGAAAATTCAGGTTTTTTCCTATTCTTTTTTTTTTTTTTTTTAAGGTTATCTTCTTCTTCTTTTTATATAACTCACAAAAATGATTCTTATAACAGGAAAATCCTAAGGTTAGAGTTTTTAGAACAAAATGAATACATCCAGATTTTCAAGTTTTATTGGATAAAATGTTTGGAGATACTGTTACTACTAGAAGCATCACATGGAATCCTCTACAAGGTCTATGTGTTAATAAGGATGTTGTGGCTACACAATTTGACATTGGTGGTTGTGCAGGATTTACTGATGATAATATAGATTGTGATATGGGTGAAAAGAGTGATAAACAACCTCAAAGCGATAAAAGAACCTCCTAGAGTTTGGTGAGGCAATATTTAGAAAAAAAACAAAAGAAATTAAGTATGGCTACTAAGTTACAAAGCAAATGGAAAGAATTTGTTCAGCTATTAAAAGTAAAAGCTATGCCAAAGAGTTTGATCCTTACCAATAAATCATGGAGACATTAAAAGCTATACCTGAGATTAAGCAAGATCAAGAGCTATACTTTTTTGCACTAGATTATTTTGTTGAAAAGAAAGACAATAGGCAAATTTTTATGAACTTGGATGGTGGTTAAGAAAAAGTCACGTGGATCAAGTACAAGTTCGTACAAAGTAATCATCTCTAAAATGTTAGTTACTTATTTGAACTTTTTTATATACAATGTTGTTGTAATGTGAGACATATTTCAAGACATGTTTATGTTATATTGTAAAATATGTTTCTAATTGTTGTTCTCTTTATGAGTGGAGTTTACATATTTATGATGTAGATAAATGTTTTTGTTAATGGATAATCTTGTTATATCTCTTATTTTAATTCTATTTTATTACTTTAACCAATTATGGATGATTCTCCTAAAAGGGAAAACTATAAAAGAGAGGAAGATGAATATTGGCAACTTTGTGTAGCCGCGCATACCTACACTATTTTTCAGGAAATAGTTGGTTATAAAATACTGTGCATGACCTTATCATATATAGGAAATGTATGGTTAAGAGAGTTGATAGGCATGGATGCTAATCCTAAAAGGTTTTATCGAATATTTAAAATGGATATAACTGTGTTTAAGAATTTAATGCATGATTTAATGACACGATATGATTTGCAAGGATCTAGGAATATTGATGTTGCAGAAATGCTATGATTGTTTCTTTATATTTTAGGACATAATATAGGTAACAGGTTAGCACAAGAACGTTTTCAACATTTTGGGGAAACTATATGCATGCTATTTAGCTTAAAGAGCATATTTGATTCAACCATCTGATCGGCAATTTAAGGAAATTTCAAAGAAGATTAGGAATAATACAAGATTTTTTCCACATTTTAAGGTAAGTTACGATTATACAATAGAAAAGATAAACTAAATATATATCAAATAATATTTGTGTTCTTGTTTTAGGATTGCATTGGAGTAACATATGGTACACATATTCCAGCGATGATACCTATAGGTGACCAACTTCGTTATATTAGTCGAAAAAAACACTGATGCAAAATGTAATAGCCGTGTGAAATTTTCACATGTAATTTACTTTTGTTTGGGTCGGCTAGGAAGGAACAACTCATGATATTCTTGTCTTTTATGAAGTCATTAGAAGACGTGATTTACAATTTCCCCATCATTTGAAAAGTTCGTTAATTAATGGTTTTTACACATTAATATATGTACATGTTATATGTTGATTATTTTTACAATATTCTTGTGTATGTAAATATTATTTGGTAGATTCTAGATAATCCAAATCCCACGGGTTATTTGAAACCATACAAAAAAGTTATATATCATTTGCCTAAATTTCAACGAGGTCCTCAACCGACAAGTTATAAGGAAGTGTTCAACTGTGCCCACTTCTCATTACGATCAAAAATTGAGTGAGCTTTTGGTGTATTGAAGAAGAAGTGGAAGATTCTAAAAAGTATGCCAAGTTATCCATATACAAAGCAAGTAAAAATTGTGATAGCAGCGATAACTTTGCACAATTATTTATAAAAAAAATGCTATAAATGATGTGCACATTTTGCTATAGTGGATTTCGATCCCAATTTATATACAACGGAATCCGATGATATAAATGAAGATGGTAATACTTCCAATGATGGTGTGGCATATGATATGTCATATTTACGTGATGAAATAGCTATGAATTTAAGAATGTAAACAATTAAGGATGCTTGTAATTTTTAAGGACAATACGTTTCTTTCCTTGAAGTATATGTTACTATGTTTTAATGAAAGTATTCTTCTTATTATTGAAAAAAAGAGCACGTGAATTTTTTTTCATTTGATTATTTTAGCAAAAAAAATTCATTTTTAATAAAAATTGTTCATGCGACATCTTTAACATTGTTCTCAAATATAATTAAAAAATGGGATTTTCTTAATTTAAATAAATAAAAATTAAAAAGCTTAAATTAATCAGCAAATGAGCTCTTCAAATGTGTTTTTTACCAAACGGCGTTATTCTCAAAGTTGCTTCTCAAAGCAGAATTTACCAAACAGTTTTTGCATTTCCCCCAAAGCCCTTTAAGCTAAATTGCTTTGCATTTTTCTGATGGGCTTTCTAAATGTTGAACCAAACATACCCTTAGAGAGGGTTTACTCTCTTGTAAAATACAAAGAGAGGTTGTAGTAGCTTATTACCATGAGGATGTCGTGGAGGGCACTGCCTTTGGTCCAATAGCAACGACAACTCTTGCAAAAGAGGCGCAGCTGAGAGAGGTTGTAGTTTTTTGTGATAGCAGAACTTGGTGTAGGTGGAATCATAGCAAGGGCATTTCAGCTGTCCTTGCTCTGGGAACTGGGGCCTTGTCGTGGTTGAAACGATGATGATGGGTCTCAGTGCAATTCTTCACATCCTTGTCGAGGGAGACTTACCAGAAAAGAGTTTGAGGTCTGAGAGTTTTGGACATTGAAAATGGTTGAAATCAGTGACGTTGAGGCCAAAAAGATTCGATTTTGATAGTGAATCTGTGAGTTAGAGCTCAAGAGCATGCGATTCATCTTAAAAGAAGAGGTTATGACGTCGGGCGCCTCAAATTGTGGGCGGCAACCTCCATTAATGGAGGGCGACCATATGACATAGAGCAAGACAAAGAGAAGAGCTCGAGCTCGTTGCGTCGTGGTGCAACGTTAGAGGTTTGGGTGGCTATGGTTGAGTGTCGACAAAGTTATGGTTGAGGAAATTTTGTGCGGAGAAGACAATAAACAGGCAATCGTTACACCGGTTGTCCATGGAAAAAATGACGGGAAGGAAAAAAGAGGGAAAGAAAACAAGAAAATATCGACTTGGGTTGACGTGGAAAAGGAAAATAACATGTGGATGACATGCCACACTTTTGACCGTAAAACTGGACAAGAAGTAGGGGCTAAGAATGCGTTTGTCGGGCACATACATGAATTATTTGAAAAATATTTAAAAAAATAATTATTCGAATCACTTAAAAAAATAAATGAATAAAAAATAGTTTACATCGTTATGTGATATTTGGTTAATTATTTTAAGTGACACAAGCGATTATCTTTTGAAAAACATATTCTAAATTATTATTTTTTAATAAACAAATGACACCTAAATTTGGACACATAATGGAAATTTGTGAATTTTTATGATACAAAAAAAAATTTTGGATCAAGATTGGAATTGGACCCAAAATTCAAGTTAAAAAAAAAAAAGGAATTAGGCTTATTTTATGAAATAATTGAGAACATTCTATTTATCAACCAATTCATCCGTCCCCTCTTGATTGCCAAATTGAGATTTCATATATTTCTCAAGTATTCCATAAGCCGTCTTTCCTTTTACAACAATTGTTATTAAGATAATGACACAATTGATCTCTAAACTCTGACCAAATGTGTAATGCGATGTTTAAAATTTTAATTTATTTCATATGGTCCATGAATTTCTAATTTATTTGATATAATCCGTGAACTTCTGATACATGTTCAATCTAACATTGAGTTATATGAAACTATTCAATGTTATTCTTCCATTAATTTAAGTCTAAGGACAACATTGAACTCTTTTATGTGGTTCATAGACTAAATTTAACATATACGAAAAGCTCAAGGACCACATTAAATAAATTAAAAATTCATGAACCATATTAAACAAATTAAAAGTTTGGGCATCATATTGCATATTGAGTTACAGTCTAGGGACTATGTTGAATAAATTAAAAGTTCATAGATCATGCTTCAAGAATTATGTGTCATTTTCCGTTGATATTATATTCCAAACTAAAGCAAAATCATTATGTCGAATTTTATTTTTTACTAGTTTACTTTACATTTCATTTTTTCTACTTCTCTATCCGATACTTTCAAACATAAGAGAGATTTTGTATATCTTCTCATTTTTACGCAAAAAAATAATGATAAAACAACACTTTTGCTCTTGAAAAATCATATACATCGCACAAATTGACGAAGAAAGAATAAAGGATTGTGACAAAATTAAAATTCAAGAAGCATGTGTGCTGATTGAAAGTCATGGGCAGATGAATAAATCTCCATAATGTAGGTCTCATTTGTTAAATTTTTAGCTTACAATGCTAGGATTTGAGCCCAGATGACCCTTATTGCATGGCAATACTTTCTTAATTCGGTATTTGACCTGGTGCTCTTATCTCTTTCTGTCATTTTAAATATCTATCAAGAGCCGTACTTTATTTAAGCTTGGCGATCATTCTCCATCCTCATTGGGTCAACTAAAGGCCTACTTAAACCACACATTTAGTAGATAGAATTCTATTCCAATGCCATTTGCAGCACTTAAATTATCCGTTCCATGTGAGTTATGTCCCTGAAAGTGTGCTTAATACGGCGACAGTTTGAGAATGAGTCTTTTTAATGAATTGCCTTGAATGGCTACAAACTCGCCCCTATGGAATCTCTCTTGCGTTGGTGATCACTTGATGCCCTTCTCTTGCCGGGAGCCAGGAACTTATTCTAGCATCACTTGTAAACGACTCAATGCATTTCGCACATGGTAAATATCGAAAGGAATACTCAAGGTGTAAAATAATTAGGATGAGTCATAGGCTTTTGACGAACAACAACATTCTCTTGAAAAAAAAATTTCCTCATTATCTCGAGTTTGGATTACTTAGGAAAATCACTTAATAAGTTTCATAATCAACGGAAAACCTATGTTTAAATTCAGAAAAATGAATGAAAAGAAAATTTGAAAAAATAATTTTCTCCTTTAAAAATCAGATTTTTTTTTTTGAAGTATGACGAGACAAAGAAACTTGAACCAAAGGCTTCTATGCTTAGGGCATTTGTTCCCAAGTCAGTGGGTCCATCGAGGCCTAGATTGATGTAATAAAGGTTTGACATGGGATCCTGGTGCTTATGCTTGAGCACTTGACTCTTGCACCCAAGTCACCAATGCCCAAACTTGAGTCCATTGAGGCCAAACCTAGACCCGCAAAGGTTGGGCTCCGAAGCCCCGATGCTAGTGCTTGGATCCCGACATCCATGTTTGGGTAGCCAGCTCCCACGCCAAGTCAATTAATGATGGGCCCTAGTTCCAAGTCCCTTGATGGTAGGCCTTAGACCCAACAACCATGCTGTGTACCCCACTCCCGTGCCCAAGTCACCAACACCTAAGCCTACGTCCATAGATATTGAACTTGAGTCTCTCGAGGTTGTGTGTAGGACCCTAGAGTTCGTGCTTGAGTAGTCGACACCTAAGACCCGATGTTTGTGACCAAGTCCCTAGCAGCCATGCTCGGATACTCTACTCCCATGTCCAAGTTAGGGCCTAGGTTCAAAAAGAAGGTCAAGACCCTAGCATTCACGATCAAGTCCCCAGCGGTCATGCCCAAGGCCTCAATACCTATGCTCGGGTCTTGGAGGCCATGGCTAGGTACCTCGGCTCCTACATCCAAATCAGGGCCAGGTCTACAAAGGTAAGGCTCAAACTTGGTGCTCATTCTTGGGTTTTCAGTAGTCATGCCCAAGTACCTAACTCTTGTACCCGAGTCATTAGCATTAGGCTCGGGTTCCTCGACGCCCAAGCTTGGGTTCACAAAGACTGGTTCCAAGTACCTCAATGTTGGGCCCAAGACCTTAGTGTCGATGCCCAACTTCCCAATGATTATTTCTAGGTACTCAACTTTGACATTCATATTACTAACACTTGGACCTAGTTTCATCATGGCTAAGCCTGCTAGGCCTAGCTCCCTAGTGCTCGTGCTTAGACTTCGAGTGGTCAAGCAAGAGAAACCTCAGTTGTTGCAATTGGGACCTTCATGGCTAAGTATCTCTTATACACACGAACAATGCATGTCTATTTAAGAAAATAAAATCGAGTCTTCCTTCCTAAATGATAGAAAATAATTTCTAACTTATTTTCATATTTGAGTCAAACATTATTTTTTTTCCTTGGAAAATATTTTTCCAAACAAAAAGGGACCCTGTAGATGAGTCTCCTCGCGAGTTTAGTACGAGGATTTAGAGTCCGTCTAGCATTAGTCATGGTATGTAAATGTGTTTCGAAGCTTTGCAATTCATATGTTTCGGTAATAATTCGTTTTACATCCCCAACCCCTGAACAGTTAAAAAGAAAAAGTGCTTTCTTGAAAAGCTGCCGTACTTCCAGGGCTGCAACATCCGTATGCCATTCACCCATCATTTTACAAATGCGTAACATCTCATTTTCACAGCCGAGACTGGTACGACAAATACTAATTAGTCTCATCCTCTTTCTTTTGGTAAAAGCTGCGAGGGAGGATTAATATGTGGATTTCCTTAAATTCATGTCTTAAAGGAAGCTCAGAATCGGTCCAAAGAGGGTGATTTAATCCCTTTTTCAATTTCTTACATACGTGACGGGCATTTTCCTCGACTTCTTCCCCAGCTCAAGAAAAGCTTTAAGGAACGGAATCCTTTCAAACCCTATCTCAGCGCCACCACCGCTAGGCCCGAAAATGGCGCCGGCCAGGAAATTCATACGGTTCAGCGGGTCGTCGCGGCGTACGGTGCCCCCGTCTCCGCCGCAGCCCAGGAAGTTCAAGGCGATCGCGGAGGTGCTAGCCAAGGCCAAGTTTGCCGTGGTGGAGCGCGAGAGCTACAGCGACGTGATCTGCGAGCAATGCCGGTCCGGCGACCGGGCCGAGGAGCTGCTGCTGTGCGACAAATGCGACAAGGGGTTCCACATGAATTGCCTGAGGCCGATCGTCGTGAAGCTCCCAATGGGATCGTGGCTCTGCCCCAAGTGCTGTGAACACAGAAGAGTAAGAAGTAGGGGGGCATTATCGATTCGATGCTTCGATTCTTGGTTTTTCGTCTGTTTGTTGCGCAAGATATGGTTTTTTGATGTGGGTGTGATTGATTGTGCCATCGTACCTTTCTTTTGTAGAATTTTCGCAGAAGAAGATCATCGACTTCTTCAGGATCCAAAAGTCCAGCCGGGTCGATGAGATATGCGGGTCTCCTCAAGCTCAAGGTCAAGATTTTGATTAGCCTGTATTTAATGTTTATTGTTATACTGAATGGCCAATCTTTAACTCATTGACATTATTGATCTTTCATGTTTTGATCTCTGATCGTTGTGTTGTTAGCTCATGGGAGTTATTCGCAATAGATAGTGAACATAACAGATGGAGCTTTAGAGTCTTAGAGCTCCTAGCTGAATGTGGTCGATGCAGTAAAGAACATGTGCGTCCTAGCTAAATGTGGTTGATTTCGGTAGTTTTGGCATTGCACTAATGCTGCAACCTCTGAGTTTTGATCTGCTTCGTAGACTTGCATCTTTTTACTCGAGTGTGTGTGACTAGTTTCGGTATGTCCCTCAATGTTTGACCATTTTGCTTTTTTACTGCAAGATTTTAAAGAAAGAATCAAGTTTATTGGTGTTTCTTTCCTCTTGTCTAGAATCAAAGTATTTAGACTACAACCACCCATATTAGGCCATTGAACCCACGCGAGTTACCCTAATATGTAATTGGATGATTGCCCAACTTCAAGTGTTTGGTCAGGAAGGCAAGGAGAAACCCCCTAATCTGGCATTAACACTAGATTGGACATATATAAAATGCGCCTGCAATGCATTGAACAATGTAAATTGATGGGGACAAAATTGAATATTGTGCAAATTTTAAGAACCGCAGAGAACATTATCCAATCAACCATACTACTTCATTGATTCTTTGCGTTTGTCCTCATGTCTTTTCATATGTTTTTTGCTGTATACTGATATTATTGTGCTATAATATAACCATTGCAAGAAATTGAGTTTCTAGCTTTTGCCTTCAACTGAGTTGTATCTTAGTCCACTGAATTACACGGATTCCTTTGTCTTAAAAAGTATTTTGGTTGAACTTCATCTTACATTTTAAATCTGCTGCTTTTTTTGGTTACACTTACATTAGTGACTACACCAATTGTTGAAGTCATTATTGGCAAAAGAGAACATTCCCCAGAAACTCTCTAATCTCATACATTTGTTGACTATTGAGGCAACTAGTTTGATTATTCCTTTCATTTAGACTCTAGAAAGCGTCGGAAGCGTTCGGGGCCTTTGGTTATGCAGAAGAAAAAGAGGAGACTCCTTCCATTTACTCCAGTGGAGGATCCTGCCCAAAGGTTGAAAGAAATGGGTTCACTTGCTTCTGCTTTGATAGCACTAAACATGGAGTTCAGTGATGATCTCACCTACTTGCCGGGATGGGCTCCTAGATCAGCTAATCAGGCAAAGCTTGAAAAAGGTGGCATGCAGGTTTGGATTATATACTTCTATTTGACATCATTCGCGAGGTAAATTGACAGTTTATTTTCTGTTTTCTGAAGTGTTTCGATTTCCTACCAGGTTCTTCCAAAAGAAGATATTGAAACTCTGGAGCATTGTAGAGCAATGTCTAAAAGAGGCGAATGTCCTCCACTTTTAGTAGTTTTTGATTCATGTGAAGGGTACTACTTTACCATCACCATGGACCTTTATTATGACATCTGCCCTACCATTATGCATTTGTTTAATCGTTCCTTTTTGCTCACTCCATCATGATGCAGCTTCACTGTAGAAGCTGATGGTCCGATTAAGGACATGACATTTATTGCAGAGTACACCGGTGATGTGGATTACCTTACAAACCGAGAAAAAGACGATTGCGATAGTATGATGACTCTTCTTCTAGCAAATGATTCATCTAGAAGTCTTGTCATCTGCCCTGATAAACGTGGAAATATTGCGCGTTTTGTGAATGGCATCAACAATCACACCACGTAAGCCACTTTGATCCTTATGTTTGTCATCGACTTCTTAATTTTAATGCATTATACTCTAAAATAAAATCATCTTTACTATCTCTGTAGCTGTATTTTGGACTTTAATTTGCATGATTTGCCATGTCAAATTGTTTTGAAGTGTTTTCATACCATATGTTCATCGTCCCTTCTCCCAAAGATATCAAGAGCTTATGCCGGTCCTTCTGCTTAGACTTCACAAAATATTATGCAGGGATGGTAAAAAGAAGCAGAACTGTAAATGCGTGAGGTACAATGTGAACGGCGAATGCAGGGTCTTTTTGGTTGCTACTCGTGATATTGCCAAGGGGGAGAGGCTCTATTATGACTATAATGGGTACGAGCATGAATATCCTACTCATCACTTCGTCTAAGTTTTCACCAAAAATGGGCCTCACGTTACTAATAATGGATTATAATATATTCCATTTTACCATTCAAATTTTTCTTATCTGCCGGGCGTCGGAGAATCCCAAGAATTTTGTTTATCCATTGAAGTTATAGTGTGGTCTTCATCTGACGAGCCGGCCTTTATGCAACTTAGTGAAAGTAGGACAGAGGAGGGATTTTTCTCAAGTTTTACATTTTGGCATTGTAGGTGCACAAAATTTCTAGCTATAAAGCAAATCTTCTTTGCATTACAACAGTGGAAAAGAAATGCAATTTCTTTGATTAGAGATTCCTGCTGCTTGTTCCTACATTAGAGTTGGTCGACTTCATTCGGGTAGCTTATTTCTGTTTCCAGTAATGTATCGTGATCACATTTCTTTCATTTGGTAAGATGGGAAGTGGAAGGTGGGTATTGAACTGAAGACATCTTGGATCTTGGACGGTCTATCACCTGGCCAAGTCCATGTTCCCTATTTCAAGTATCATTCATTGGACCCTGAGCTCAGTTTAACTTGTTTCTATAAGAGAGTGAAGCACAGACATATGTGCCGTGAGCCATTTGCTAGAGATAGCACAGAGAGTTGAAGTTAGACTTGGCTTGACAAGGTACTTAGAGAAGCGTTGTTAGCTAGTATCTACCATCTACCCATGAATCACAGATCGGTTAAAGTTATTACTTCCCTTGCTTTAGTACATTTTTCATAATTGAATAGGACAATCATGTTGCCAAATGTTTGCAAAGATCTGATTATTTGATTAAGAAAATGAAGCTGAAGCATATACAAGAAATGGTGATAAAATGAATAGCTCATCCTCTTATTAGCATGCTTATCTTGGCTCATTTTCAAAGAAAACAGATAACAGCACTATATATGACTTTGAAAACCTTGAATCCATCCTGACATTTACGTAGAATGTAGTATCTACACGTGTCTTGGGACTCTAGATGTGACTATATTTTGATTAGTGGGTTGATCCCTCAGGAGATCATTTTCAAACATGTTTTGTTCACTCAGTTATGTTCTTATCCTACCAAAAGTACTACCTTTTACATGGTCTATGTTTGGGGAGCATATAAACATGGGTGGTAAATAAGTCTTTCTGTTAGCATCTCTGACCCTAGAGTTGGGATTTACTCCGTTACGTCTTTCTGCTTATGGGGCGGCCGGCAATTGACCTACTTTCCGTGCTTGTGGACCAATAACTGAGCCAACCTTGTTCTAGTGCTTACCTGATTGCTCTCAAGACGATCTGTTTTTGCCCATTAAAGGACCTGGATTGAAATTATCACCACCAGCATCATCATTGCTTTCGTTTTTTCTCCACAGTTCCAATTGATAAGTCAACAACGAAGTCGCAACTTAAGAGAATGAAATGATAAAGTCCGGATCTTACAATGCACACTTTTTAAGCTGAAATGAAGGTATAATTTCCAGTGAAAGAGGAAAAGTGCTTATATAGGTGAATCTGGTGCATCATGTGAACAAACTTTAAAGAATAAGTGCACCAAGAGTCTCAAAATTTATTATAAAAGTTAATTAAATCCTGAAATTTTCAAAAATTACAACTAAATCATAAAATTTATTAAATCAATGCAATTAAGTCATTCTATTAAATCCGTTGAATTTGACTAATGAAAATGTTGGCTTGGCTTTTCTATTACTTTCTTAAGACATGGAGCGCCAATGTGGCAGCCATCAAGTCATGTTAAGAAAAAGATTTAAAAATTTTCAAAGAAAAAGAGATGAATATTATTGTTCATAACCACCCCATTCAATGGCTTCGTTGGTAGCGCTCAGACCCTCTTCACGATAGGGCAAGAATTCGAACCCCATGGTTCGCAGATTGACGCATTCATTAGTGGTCTTAAGTGTGGCGTCGTGGTGGTGAGTCCTGCGCTAGTGCCATCCTAGGTTTATGTCGCCGGTTGCCAATCGACGGTTCCTAGGTATCAAAATATATATATTATTGTTCATCTTCTTCACTATGTTTGGCCATAGCTGCTTGACCTCTTGGAGCTCTTAGCCATGGTCGCTTGAGTGACATCATCAAGCTCAGCCTTGGTTGCTTGAGGTCACTTGAGCTTCATCAAGCTTGTAGCTTGGCCGCTTTAGCATCTTCGAGCTTGACAATTGTTTGTAAGATCATTATCTACTGCCCTAAAAAAATTTAAACTGTTAAATGAATACGTGATTTAATTTTTTAAGCGTATGCTTGACTTTGACCTAAGTCTAAAGCATGAAAATCTATAATTGGGAGGAGCCTGAAAAGATTTAAATTCAAGATCTCCTACTTTATAATCATTATCAACTATTCTAAAAATTTAAACTTTGGGATTTGATTTTCTTTTAGGGAAAATTGTCCAAAATATCCCAAACCTATTGCACTTTGCTAATTCAGTCTTAAACATTTCAATTTTGTCAATTGAGTTCTAAAGGTGTATTTTGTTTAGCTTTACAAATCAATTTTGGAGAAATGCAAATGCCTTTAACTTAAAGGCCATTAGAAAAATGCAAATTGCATTTGGTAAAAAATCTTACAATGCTACTTTGTCCTAAATAGTGTCTGGCAATTTTATTTTATTTTGCGAAGGTTTTGGGTCTAATTATTTTTTTAAATCAAAACCCTCTCGTGAAAAGCTAAGGAAGCAGGTGAGCCAGATCTAGTGCTGGCGACCATTACCCAAGGTCGTGTGACCCCGGCAAGGATCACATGACCCTAGGCATCGCGACCTAAGCTACTGGCTGAGGTCGCATGACCCTAATGATAGCCGCTTGAGTCATGACAACTGCCTAGGTTAAAACACCTAAGATCATGCAACCCAAGCGATTATCACATGACTCATTAGCCCTTCGTCAACCTCTCGTCGAACCTTCACCAGTCACCCTCGAGTCTCGCTAGCCACCCTTGTAAGCTGCCCTTTCTCATAAAAAGATGAACAGTATCAAGGTAAAAACTGGAAAATTCATGAATTGGTGATGATAGTTTTGGAAGAAAAAATTAGTTAGCTTTCCTAAGGCCAACATTTGGCTAAAAGCCCTTTGGGAAAACTTGCCAAACACCCCCAACATTTCCCTAAAGGGCTTTCGAGATCAAATGCATTGATCATTTCATGTATTGTTAATTGAGTCTATTCGGTCAATTTTGGTCAGAAATCGTTAACAAGATTGCTAACCGTCCGACATGACATGATCGACACTAACATGGACAATTTTTAATGATATTTCTTTTTCTTTTTCTTTTTCTTTTCTTTATTTTTGTTTTTCCTTCTTCACTTTTTTTCAATTGTTAAGGGCTGTCAAGGGCTCAACGGCCATCAACCGAGGCCTAGTGACCCCCACTGACCACTAGGCAAGTGGCCCTCACCCCAATCTAAGCAATGGTTGAGAGCCCTCGCCAACCACAACAAGGGCGATGACCCTTGCCGGGTGTGGGCTCACTATTGGGTGAGGGCTTGCAGCCCTTTGCCAGCCAGGCCCTCACTTAGTGGCTAGGTGGGTTGTCAGGCCTCTGTCAATGGCTACCGGGGGTCATCGGGCCTTGGTTAGTGGCTTGTAGCCCCCTACTAGTCATTAACAATTAAAAAAAAGTAAAATAAGGGAAAAGAAAACCAAAAAGGATAAATAAAAGTTTGAAAAAAAAATTAAAATATCATTTAAAATTGTCTCCGTCAGCCTCAATCATACTTAGACTATGCCATGGAAGACTATCGATATCCACGCTAACCATTTTAGGTCAAAATTGGATAAATGAACTCAAATGACAAAACGTAAAAATATTTATGACTTAATTGGCAGAATTGAGAGGTTTCAAACTAAATTCGTAAAAGCGCAATAAATTTAGAACTTTTTGGATAATTTTCCCATTTCTTACTGTTATAATCAAATCTTGAACAACAAAATGTCCCGCTTCGTAGGCTTTCTTTCTTCATTCGCTTCAAATATTGCTTCCTAACACAAACCGTATCTTGTGTGCATACCCACCTGCAAATTCATAAGCAGGATTTTCATCTACGGATTTCATTCCCAATTTCGGTACTCTAGCCATTTCAGTGTTACTCGCCGTAAAAAAGATTCGATTTTGCTGAAGCTTCATGGCCACGGTCACTGTGTTGGACACGATCGATTGCAACATCGTGTTGGTCGACCATCAATGGATGGTTTTTGCCATCCATAATTAACTGCTTTTTCAGCGGAAATGATTCCAAAGTCCGTTCAAGAGGGAGAAGTGTGTCCAAGAACAATCCATTGATTTGGTCAAGCTCGTTGAAGAAGCTCGTGCGAGCATGGCCACGAACTTGACAAAGCTCGGGTGGCCATGGCTCAGCTCAACAAAACTCAAGCAACCATGGCCGGGAGATTAGAGAAGCTTGAGCGGCCATGACCATGAGCTCGATAAAACTAGAGCGGCCGTGGCCACAAGCCCAAAGAAACTCGAGTGGCCATGGCTTCAATGAAGCTTGAGTAGCCATGACCAAGCTGGATGAGGATTTTTTTTCTTCTTTTTTTTATTATTCATTTATTTCTTTTCAACTTTTTTCTGATGTGGCCCTTGGTGGGCACCACTTCAACGCCACATGTCTTAAACAATTGATAAATTGTGCAACTTTAGCATTTTTTGTTAGTGAAATGGATTATACTTTTTAAAAGTTTTAAAATTCGATTGCACTTTTATAACGAGTTTTATGACTCCGTTGTTTTTTTACAACTATTTTTTTTTTAAAAAAGGTGCATTTATCCCAACTTTAAAAAAATAAAAGAAATTTTTTTGTATTTTTACATTGCCCATAAAACCCATACGAAGTTAGTAGCATTTCAAGCAAAACTTGGAGGATCTTAGGCATTTGTCTAATGTATGCTTCTATTCAACACACATTTTCGTTTTCTAATGCTATGTGAAGGTACTTGTAGTAGCAGGTGATTTATCGTACGCATTTCATCATATCAAGTTGATAGTGAATATACTTTAAGGCTCCCTTGCTGTAGGGACATTGGTTTCCTTTGCAGCAACAATGACCGGAGTTGTTCTTCCCATATCGATTTAGCATGATACTATTGTATCATGTCCAACGTTAAAATTTATCTTGAGTTTGAGCCTGAAATGAAGATCTGAATTTTGGAAATAAATAAATGGTGGAAAGAGGAAATATGTAGGAAATTTACTTTCCTAACGTGCAAGAGCCGGCAGCCAAGAAAAGAACAAAAAATAAACGGACAAAATGAGAAAATTGAGGGACTTGGACTTTGGCTTGACCGTATCTCACACGGATTTCCTTTTCCTGTTGAATTCGGCCAATCAACGCTCCTTTTGGAAAAATGTATATTGTTCTTGAACATTGGCCGTAAAAAAAGAGTTAGAAGCGCTATTTTCGTGGAGTGCTTGACAAGTGTTTTTTTTTTCCCATGGGTTTTGTTCGTGGAATTACATCAAGAATTCAAGTGTTGTAGCCAATTAAATTTCATGGTAACATTTGTTAATTTTTTTGGTGAGATTGAGATATTAACTTATTGATGTGGCTACCACCCCATGTGGTGGAGATCCTCCCCCTAACTTAGTGGACTTACCCTGGTGGCACGTCTTGGTGGTCATTCAGGGTTTCGTTTGAGTTATCAAAAAAAAAAAAACTTATGTCTGCTTCTCGTTTGGTGTTCTGTGTTATGTTATATGGAAGACTAGAAACAATATCTTGTTTTGTAGCCATCCCCTATTTATTCCCTTGATGAAACAACATCTCATTCGGACTATCAAAGACAAAGCATCTTCATTTAATCATGTTGATGACAATTGAGAAATAGGAGGCTCCAACATAGCTAGGGCTTGGACACGACTATTTTTGAAAGGGATTAGGTGGCCCCTGGATAGAGATCAGTGGGCACAGCGTGGACATAGGTCCGGTTCTTTGCATTTGGATTTTTTGGTTTTTGGTAGGCCCTGGCTGGGGGTTCTTGCTGTATATACTTGTAAGTATTTTTCCTTGTGGCATACTTGGCTCCCTTCCACTCATCGGATAGTTGCCTGCTGAGTGATTGTTGGGGCCAGGTATCTTCCGTTTGTACTGTTTGTTTGGTTGATTAATATATATAATTTTTACCTTACCAAAAAAAAAACTTATCAGAATTTATAAGGTTAAACACTATATGAGTTATTTGGTATAATTGAAAGTTATGAAACATTAAAAGTGTTTGAGTAACTCGAATGTAGTTATAATCTCTATTATATCGATTAATCTATAATAAAATTCTTTATTGCTTTTCCCGTAAACATAGATCATCCGACTCATTCACGTAAACCTAGTGTCCAATTTATTTTCTTATTCTATCTATTTTATTGTTCAATTATTGCTTCTTGCAACATCTAAAAAACAATTTTTTCCTGTCTTTATTTAATTTAGTATTAATATTGCGAAAAATCCTAAATTGATACATTCATGATAAAATCACCCCAAACTAATTTATTGACCACCAAAAATCACAAACTAATACATTTATGAAAAATTTACCTTGAAACTAATTTTTTGACCACCAAAAACCCAAACCAATATATTTGTAACAAACATACCCTCCATTAAATTGAATTAATACCATAAAAAAATCACAAAATTGATATAACTGTGACAAACGGAGAGTAAAATCCTAAAACAGTACACTAGTTAACTTCATTGTCATCCAAGTTAACAATTGGACAATAAAATTTAACGGAAACTAACAAAGGTAAATTTGTCATAAGTATATCAAATTAAAATAAATTTGTCAAAAGTATACAAATTTGGATTTTTGTGATCAAAAAATTAATTTAAAGTAAATTTATCACTGGTTTACTAGTTTATGATTTTTCATAGTATTAATCCTTCAATTTATATTAATAACTGTAAAACAATATTTATATAAAGAATGGTTGATGACTTTTTTTCTTAGATAACTTATCAACACTTTATGGCATTACCAACTATTTTGATAATTTGCCAATTATCTATCTTACATCAATGAAGCAACTTTTATTTGCATAGTTTACTAGCACTTCTAATTTGCTAAGTTTTACATGAAATTACCAACCTAAGCTAGAATGGTTTTTTCGCTTTTTTGCCAAATCAAATTAACAACTACTTTTTGGTTACTAACTCTTTTGGAGTTACCAATATTTAACTTTTTGTGTATATTTACCTACTTTTCTTTTGAGTTACAAATTTTTATTTACCAATTTAAATTAGCAGACTCAACGACTTTTCTCTTATTAAATTATCACATGATATTTGGTTTTTTTTGGTTTTTGCCAATTTTCTTATAGTCTACAAAATTGTACTTAATTTCTTAGCCACCCATCAGGCTTACCATTTTTTTTACACAAATTACAAGCCCTTAACTGAAGTGACTCACCTAACTTACTTATCAAATCCATTTTACAGACAAAAGAAAAATCATTTTGAAATTTACGAGAGTTCGAAAGAGGTAAAAGTTTAATATTAGATGAAAATTTGGCTCTCTTTTTCTTCCCCTAAATCTATCTCGAACGTAGCATAGGCATCGAGGGAAAAAGAGGAGGATTAAGATTGCTAATGGAAATCTGCTAGCAGTGAATTTATTCGTTCAAAATGGGGTCACCACAAAAGGACATAATCTCGTACATCCATATCAGGGCATCAGATCTGGATCACGTCAATTTCGTTGCCTGCCATTATAATTGTCACTTACTGGGAAATCTAGTACCTAAGATTTACTAGGATATGCCTCCACCCTCCTTAGGCAATATCTAGTGTCCTGGGATTTCCCATCTTTCTGGTCGTACGCCTAGTTCACCTTTGACTCTTGGGTCTTTTTTCAGTTTCTTTGATTTATGCTTTTCTTAGATAATAATTATTGAAAAAATAGAACATACAAAAAGGGAATTTTGTGCAAGGGACTATGTTTGTCATTGATTTGAATATCATAACCGCTCACTTGATTGATTTCATTCATTCAAACAATTTTCATATCCTATTACAATTGAGATGATCATTGAGACAGAAAGCTCTTGAGATGATGTCGGAAAAGGATTATCACTATGAGGCCTTAATCCATGACCAAGCTCCTTGAAGTATGGTCTACTTTTCTGATCCTAATCGACTAGCCAATCTTGTGGTTTTATCTATGGTTTGTTAATTGGATGGAATTTTCTTGCAATGGAAAGTACTTGCATGAACAGAATGAACAAGGAGCCGATAGTTAATGCATATAATTGTATTTCACTTGTCGCTGGGAGATTACAAATAGAGCTCTCCACTTTGCTTCTGCTGAGCGTATATGGTAATTTTTTTCAACTCCGTTGCGCTCGCTCTTAGCTAAAGTCAGATCCACCCATGGACATCCATGGTATCCAGAATTCACTCAAGATCGACTCATGAGCATCTTTTTCAAAACGTCAAGAGCATATCTCTTCTGGATATGATGTGGAGGAGCTTGGAGACCTCCGCGATATCGTGCAACAGCCAGTCCGAGTGAGATTTCCATTATGGACATGTTGGAACAGTTAGCCTCCGGCGTATCATTTCATGCCCTTTTCCTTGATATAAAGAAAAAAAAAAGGGGGAGGGAAAGGAGGAGGATATTCTGCAGAAATATTCTCTCGATATACTAATCTCATATTTAAACCAAATGCTTAACCTTTCCACGGGCAGAAAAAATGAGATGTACTTGTCATGACCTCATCTGTCACCACTGACCACTGTGCAAAACCAGTTTTTCCCCACCGCCTAAGTCATCTCGTGTCGTGTCGTCCGAGATATATAATCCCATTGCCCGAACCAACTCCAAAGCGAGAGCTTTCTCGCATAAAGCACACTCCTCGGAGAGAGAGAGAGAGAGAGAGATGGACATGGAAAGCATGGAAGATGATGAGAAGCTGGTTCAGATGGTGCAAGACTTCATCGAATCTGATGACTACCCATCGTCACCGTCGTCGTCGTCATCTTCTGCCCAGTGCTTGCAGGCTTCTGATAATCATCGCCACTCCTATTACTTCACCTTGAGGGTATATTCACCTGTTTTTTCATTGGGTCTCTTTCTTTTCCCCTTTTGCATATGTGTTCTGAACTGAATAATGGTTTTTTTTTCTTGGGGGGTTTCAGGATGTGCTGGAAAGCGGAACGCGAGCTGAGGTTGATGTTCTCAAGAGCGTGTTGAAGCACATGAGACGCAAGAGGGACGCAGAGAAGACCACGGGCTTGAAGAGATGGTTGGTGACGAGGCTGAAGATGGATGGCTTCCATGCTTCCCTCTGCCACACTTCCTGGGTCACCTCCTTCTGTTGCCCCGGTGGTGGGTCTCTCTCCCTCTCTCTCTCCGCCGGCAAATTCCCTAATTAGGGTGGTTTAGCACAAAATCAGTCTGCCCTACACTAAAAAAATGCGTGATTTAGCACGAATCTGGAAGAGTGTGTCATGAATTGTCATCTTCCAAGCATCGAGAAGTCAACTAAATATGAATTAGTTAATTTTATATTTCTCTCTGATATTTAAACAGGGGATTATGAGTACATCGATGTGTTGACCAACGATGAGGATGGTCATCAGAATAATCACCAGCACCATCAAATGAAGAGGCTGATAGTGGACGTGGACTTCAAGTCTCAGTTCGAAGTGGCAAGGCCGACGCAGAGCTACAAGGAGCTCACAGACACGCTGCCATTGATCTTCGTTGGGGACGAGGTCAAGCTCAACCGGATCATCTCCCTCCTCTGCTCAGCGGCCAAGGAGTCGCTCCGGGAGCGCGGCCTGTACTTGCCTCCATGGAGGACTACCGCTTACATGCTCTCCAAGTGGCTCTCCGAGAGCTGTCTCAGGGACCCGGTTACCAGAACCGTCAGTTCTGCCGGGGGCGCTTCAATCGCAGGCAACAGAAAAGATGGTGATCACGGGCACAAGATCAAGAATGGTGCTTCTTTCTTGCCCAAGTCTATGGTGAAATCCAAGAAGGGTGATCTGGGTAATCGTGGTTCTGGCCTGTCTAGCCAATTCTCGAACATGAGCATCAACTGCTGCTGATTAGACTGCTTAACTAGGATTTCTGCTGTTTGTTTTGGACGAGGAAGCTGTCCAAGATTTTGACAAATTTTGGGTCGGTGAGTGAGTGATTTGTGTCTAAGTTAAGAGGGAAAACGTAATATTTTTTGTCGATGAGGAGTTGATGGATATTGAATCAATAATTTTCCCACACCAATTGGCGAACAGCCTTCCTTCAATCGTATAAATAATTTATCTATCCGAGACAGAATTCTCTATCCTAAAATCTTAATGCTTTATTTCTTTGGGTGATCTAAACAATGTATATAACCTAAAGTGCCTTTTGAGTGTAGTTATGCTGTTAATGAAAGAGGTACGAAAGGCATGCATGAAGATGGAGGAAATGATCGAATGGGGGGGGAGGGTGAAGTGGGCGTGATGAGATGATGGATTTGTATATACCGATCGTAAAGTGAGGGAACATTATTCCACTTCCCTTGATACGAATTTAGGTAAGAAGAGATTATATTTGACCAAATGATGGGCTCGATTTCTTTTTCTCAAAAAGATCAGGTTGTACTTGGCTTGAGTAGAACTTTCCTTTCAATCAAATTGGTTGAGATCATTGCTATATAGATTTAATTCTATATTGTTCGTACTTCATTGACATTTAAGTCGGTGACAGTCACAGAATATAGGTGAGATTCAAATGAGCTGAGGGGGGCCAGTTGAAAATCATAATATTTTTTCAGAAAAATATACTTAAAAGTTTTACGAGATAGCTTAAAATGCTTAGCCCATAGTATTCAATGTATTTATTTATATTAGCAGAGGTCTTTATTTCAATTGGGTCGAAGCTGGGTCTAGATTCGACAATCACGAGTCAGATTTTGTTAAGTTCGGAAAATTGCAAAAAGAAACGTGTAAAAGCACATGTAAGTTTCGCGGTCAGTCAGGCGGTTAGGCTGCAAATATAATCATTAGTTTGCAATTGATCAAATTATTGCAGTGTTAACATTCCCAAGAGATTTGACAATCGTTGGAGTTCCTAAATTGAAGACCCATCTCACATCAATTACCTATGATATCAAGATTGTATTTGCTAAAAATATGGATAAATTCGCTCAAAAGATAAATGAGATGGCTTAATTAAAACTTGCTCTCATAGGATGATATGATTGACTCACAACACAATAACTGATCCAACGAGGATGGGGAGTGATTGATGGGACAAGAAGCCTTGGACAATGTGTGGTTGTCAATAGACTTCTAGAATAACGTATAGAGCAGGAATGAACCCAAAGAGGAACACATAGACGGATTGACAATGTTTAACATTGGAACTCAAATGTTAAGCGTACTCAAGTAAAAACACCACTAAAATAAGTGACCTCCTAAAAAATTACATCCATGTCTACCAAAGAACAAACTCCCAACACTCGATTTGGTATGAATCAAAATGGATAATATCTAATGTGAATTAATCTAGGGGTGTCATGCGCAGATCGAAGCAAGGTTTTGCATATATTTTAAATGG
Source organism: Angophora floribunda (assembly GCA_014182895.1). Classification (NCBI taxonomy): domain Eukaryota; kingdom Viridiplantae; phylum Streptophyta; class Magnoliopsida; order Myrtales; family Myrtaceae; genus Angophora; species Angophora floribunda. Next base: position 50,329,648 of record CM024712.1, read on the forward strand.
AATGTTATTGAGATTTACAAAGTGGATTAAATAGATACAATTACAAGATTTGTTTGCAAGGTTTGAATTTGGAGCACTCTAAAAGAAGAAAACTTAGAGAGAAGTGACATGTCTTTTTTTCTTACTCTAACTCTCCTCTTTCTAATTATTGGGTTTGCCCCAATGGCCACCCTTTTCACCTAAGAAAGGGCAAGCGGGTGGTTAAAATTCACACCTTCTAAGAGAGAGCTAAGGTGAAAACAATTTATTTTCAAGTATGGATTTCAACTCCCATATCATGCAATAAGACAAGGCAAAATCTTATAGTGAGAGTTAGAATAAAAGTATAGTAGGACCAACAAAAAAACAAATTCCTCTTTCTCTTTCTAAGATTCTTAATTTATCTCTTTACAAAGCATAAAAGTCAACTCCACGTTTGAAAATAAATATCCCTACCCCCATTCCTTACCATTGAGTCACGTGCCTAGTGGATAGAAGTGATATAGTTGGCAAACATATAACAAGAGAAATTGAGCATTATCTAGAGGTTTTTTAGTCTATCTTCTATGTGAATCTGTAATACTCATTTGAGTGTTATTCCTAAAAGTTAGCATGAGCAAGAACCCCGTTTATAAATACATGAGAGTGATTGTACTTAGGGAGAATGCATTTGTTCTCAAGAGAGACAAAATTTGTGATGGATCCTATGTAAACACTAGAAATGTATGTTATTATATTTTCGGTGTATTCAACTGGGCTATGACTACATTAGAGGCTTCTATTAGTGACTGGATCTATAGGCAGGTTGTTGCATGAGTCTAGTTTTGTTTGAGAGAAGCTTCTACACCTATAGTAACACGATATTTGTACTCTTGGCTTAACTAGTGCAATTTAGCCTATTTGAGCTGCTATTGTTGGAAGGGAGGATGAAGGCACGAAGTGTAGAAACACTTCTTGTGATAATTCGGCCATCTAAACTATCGTATTCACTTTTGGAAGCTTTTTTAGCTGCTATAATCATAATATGTATAACTGTATATATTCCACCGTTTCTGAGATATTATCACCGAAAAGACTCTATCCTTCTTGATTAATTCCTTTTAAATTCATTTGGAGCAAGTTTTTGTTTTTTTGGTGTGAATTCCAAGATAATATATTTTATAGGAAATTTTAAACATTATCTAAGTTCTCAAAGCATCTGCACCCTAACTTACGTATGGGGATTGATGATGAGAAGTTCAAGACGGATTCTGTCTGATCCCAATAGTCATTGACTAACCCCACAAAATATATTATAATACGTAGCCATAGGGTGGTGAACACTGAACAAGAAACCATCAAGCTGCATCATCAACCATATCCTGAAAGAATGATATCGAGAGAAAGGCAGCCAATAAGAACAAGAGAGGCGTGGGAATTTCACAGGAAAACCACTGGCCGTGGGGAAACAAGTGGCGTAAAACAAGGGGGGAGGGGTAAAGGAAGAGGAGAAAGGAGGGGAGTCTCTGTCTCTGGTGCGTGTACATGCAGTCTGCTTTTGGCAGATATGAAACTTGCAGTTTCTTTCATTTCTTTTGCAGAATCTGGCTTTGTCTTGTTGCTTTAAAGTCGATGCTGATTTGACAAGATGTAGAACATACATTACATGGTCTCTTCGAAGGGTGCAAAGATCACGCGCAAGCATAAAAAGGAAGGGTAAGTAAACTATACTTTATAATAATTTTATTCTGAATTTTATTTTATCATTAAAAATCTCAAACTACGACAATTATAATAATTTTATTCTAAAAGACAAAAAATTTACTCTAAACTTTTTAGCTGAATAACATTTTCATCATTTTCCTTTTTCTTTTTTTTCCTTCCCCTTCCTTCCTTTTACCATGGCTGGTAGAGGGAAGCTAACGATGGCCACCCTCACCAGCGTCAAAGTCGGCAAAGGTTGCCCTCACTCGCCCTTGCCAGATCCAGCAAGGGTAACCCTCACCAGATCCAACAAGGGTAACCCTCACCCGACTCAGGCGAAGGTCGCCCTTGTCGGTGTCGGGCAAGGGCGACCTTTGCCTGAGTTGGGCGAGGGCGACCCTCATTGGATCTGGCTTGAGCGCCCAACACTGACGAGGGCGGCCCTCGCTTCACCCAACCTAGGCAAGGGTGACCCTCGCTGGCATCAAGCGAGGGCAGCCTTCACCAACTCCAACACTAGCGAGAGCAGCCATCGCCAACTTCTTTCTGCCAGCCATGGTGGATAGAAGGAAGGAGAAGGGAAATTTTTTTGGAAAAGGATGAAAATGCCCTTTAGCCAAAATGTTTGGGGTAAATTTGTCATAAGTTGCATAGTTTGAGATTTTTTATGGCACACAAAAATATTTAGGGTAAAATTGTTACAAGTGGCATAGTTTGGGATTTTTTGTGGCACAAAAAAAAATTAAAGGTAAAAATTGTCATAAGTGGTATAGTTTGGGGTTTTTAATTGCACACAAAAAATTTCAGGATAAAATTGTCATAAGTGACATAATTTATGATTTTTGGTGGTTTTGCCCAAAAAAAACAAAGAGCCTATTTCAATGATTTTGCTTGAAGTGACAATTATCTTTCATTTTTTTATGTTTAAAACTAAAATGAATATCATTAAAAATTTCAAATTAATGCATCTATGACAAATTTATCTCAAATTAATATTTTGACTAACAAAGCCATACTTGCGACAATTTATCCTCTATTAGTTTTTTATGATAATTTACTATCCGTCAAATTGTTAAAATAAATGACACACGACAATTGACAAACGTACTAATTAACAAGTATATTAGTTTGTAATTTTTAGCGGTATCAATTTAATTTAATAGAAATTAACAAATAGTAAATTTGCCACAAATGTACCGATTTGAATATTTTGATGGTAAACAAATTAGTTCAGAGTAAATTTATCATGGGTACATTAGTTTGGAAATTTTGGTAATCAAAAAATTAATTTTGGATAAATTTATTACAACATATTAGTTTGAGATTTTTTGTGATATTAATCTAAAACTTAATGTTTCACATTTAATAGACACTTAAAAATTTTGCCTAAGATCCGTACATATCGAGGAACGAGTTTTGACACGTAAGCTCTTTTATTTTTATTCGTATTGTTAATTAGTTCCAAAAATATATATTTGATCTTCTAAAGTAAGAAAAGATGGAAAACACAAACGAGACTCTTACAACATTTTTTTTTCTTGAATTGCATTTTCATTATTCTATATATTTAAAAATTAAACCTGTAATTACCACAAACGCTTAATATTTCATGAAAAAGAAATACAAATATGGTATGTCAGATCTTTCGGCTTTCTCCGTAGTGTTCGCTGATGTAAGAAATGTATTTTTTATTCTTGAATTTTATAAAGAAAATAAATAAGTACTAAAATGAGCAAATCCCAAGACTGATAGAGTAATATCGAGGACATTTCCCCCAGCACCACAGGATGTAGCTTAGTAATTTATTTATAATGGTGAAATGACAGTTCATGAGAAATTCTCGTAGATATGATGAGGAATTCGACCTTATGATAATGACCATTATTTCACCTAAGACTCAGAAAAGGGCTCACTGCTTCTCATAGTAAAATATATGTACCTTTTTGAATTACTTGCCACGCAACTTTTATTTAGCCTACTAAATTTGAAATTTGGGTACCACAGTGACGCAAAAAATCAAGAAATAAGATCTTGGGAACATATACGTGTGTACGAGTGGACAAGGTCATCAATTTTTTCATGCCAAAGTCTATGAAGAAAAAATTGGTCATTGACAACTTTAATGTCATCTTATCTTGAGCACTTGAGTGAATGTTTCTTATGCCATCATGTGAACATATATTCACAATATCAATGAAGAATTTTATATCATTATAATTTGGATTGAATTCGTAATATATACAAATGATCCAATAGTGAAAAGAGGAAAGTTAGAAAATTTGATTGCACAAAAATAAAAAAGTTCGGGAGTCAATATAACAAGAGTTAGGGGGGGGTTCACAAGCGCAATTATAACTGGTTTCATAAAACTAGTTTTGCTGACTCACATTATTATCCCAAAAAGATTGCGCCAATGTTTACTATGTCAACATGTCAAGAAATTATGCACTAAAGTTTGATTGAGCTATGCTACTCATCCCGCAATATATTAATTTTGATTTTCATAAGATATACTAGACATATCTAGAGATGCTTTATCGAATATGTGTGCGCAATGACTTCTATTAGCAGTTTTTAAATGAGAAAAATACCATTGTTTTTAAAAGGGAAGTTCCACAAGAAATTTTTATTTTCTTTTCTTTCAAAGAATTCTATTCGATATGTGTGAAAAGAAAAGTAAAACGAAATCCCCATCTTAGTATAAGGTTTTAAGAGAACAAATCCCGGCCCAAGCAACAAAGATATGGATGATCAGTTGGCAAAAGTAAAATTTCTTCATTCCCGATTGGACACGATTGTCAAGTGAGGCTACATCATGAAAGAGCTCTGGCGACCAATCAAAGGTGGTGGCCAAGAAATGGAAAATGAAAAGGTGCCTCAGCGAATGTAAAATTTTTCTAATGAAAGGGAAATTGATGGGGACAAATAGAAGAATCCATGAACAAATTCTTATTAAAAAATATCTTTGATTACCTCATTTAATTTATATATATAGACTATTGAGGAATCGTGTCCCTGTCCATCGTACAACCATTATGACATTATTTACTTGTTAGAATAAACAAATAAAAGATACTCATCAATCACCATTTGAGACCATTAGGTACAAATCAATCAAATGTTAAATCATCTTTTGGCGACAAATTTGTCAATGCCATGCCCAAAAGAATTATCAACGAAATTACTTAGAATGTGACTTAAATCCATATCAGCTATCAATTTATTAGAAAAGTGATATAATAATATATAAAAATAAATCCAGATGTGATATCACTCATCAATTAGGGAGATTATTAATTGGAGGAAGAAAGGGTGCCTATATAAATCTTGGAAAAATATGGCATTCGTCGCTAAGAATCTAATCGAAATCATGGAGATTACAAATAACTCAAAGTCATCAAGAATCTAATCTTTGACCTAGTTCTGAGAAAAATTATTATAACATAAGCGAAGTGAATATTTGGTACGATTTAACTTGGCCGGATTTGGCTCCATATACTGCATAACTTATGCATTATGACAAGACTATATATAATGCAATAGAGGAATCATAGGAAAGACCCACAAAAAAGAGTTTGGAGGGATGTCATGTCTGAGCATAGATAGCATAAAAATAGTATAAGATAGGATATACATTATAGACATGTCAAACGGGGTCATAGACCCATTTCTTAACCCGTATTTGATGAACTTAATTGTTATATGGATTATTTATATATAATAAATGTGTTATAAATATGTTTGGAATGATAAAACCCAAAATAATATGAGAGCTATATGAGTCAATAACTTATTTAAACCCAACCTATCTCTATAAGACTCTCTTCATTGTCTCTTACCTTCACTCAATCTCATGCTTACTCACTCTGCGCTCTTACCTTAGTTTGTGTATGAGTTTTCCTAGATTCTGAAAACATGGAAGTGTTTGAGCGATATGGATTGAGTCGGCCACAAGTCACTAGATTTATAACACATAGAAATAGGTCAAAAACGGATTAAATTGAGCCAATTTAAGTTTGACCTTTTTTACTTGACCCACCATGTCTGAAGTGTTTGATTAATCATGCAAGAAAATTGTCTAAGACTTTTAGATAATCATACTCTAGTCCAATGTCTTAGATGTAATACTCATGTGAAATTCAACTAATTTTATACAACCCATTTTAAATTTAACAATATGTATATATGTATATGTATATATTACATGGCTCGCCTTTACATGAGCATATATTCGCAAACATATCTTTACATATGTCTGTAGAAAAAAAATTTGCCATCTGAATTGGACATGAATGCAGCCCAATATAAGATTATGACATCAAACCCTAAAAATCATATGATTCTTTCTTCTTTGAAGGCCAATTTGACGGCATCGATGGTTTTGATATATTCTCTCAATTCCGGCTCTCTCTCTCTCTCTCTCTCTTCTCTATATATATAAGTGATAATAAATTAGAACTTAGTTTTTTTAGTGATTTTATTTCCTAGTACGTTGAGCATTGCCCGGCATTGGCCCACCCAAGCCCAAACTCAGTATGCTTTTTCTTTAAGAATGGATGGCTTCGGCCCGACATACACAAGGCCCAGATAAGCCCATTGAGGCCCGACCCGGCCCGTCATTCTAGCTGGCTGGCTTAGCCTAAAACCACCTCAAAACCCCTTTTTTGCACTCACTCTCCGGGACTTCCTTCATCAAAATCCGAAGGCCGCTCCATCTCCGCCTTCTCCGGCCGCGCGTGATCGGATTCCGGTACGTGTTCTTTGCTTCTCATGATGTTCAGGCGCTCGTGGGTTTTCTTGGGATTGTCTTGGAAATCTGTTGTTTGCTCGATAAGTCGATGTTCGTCCCGTTTCTCCTCGCCGCTTTTTTGGTCGATTCGTCGAGTCCGAGACAGTAAGTTATGCCGCGGTTGAAGGGGGAGGGGGTTCGAACTGTCGGCGCTGAGATTTCCCACGTCTCGATTTGCTGAGATCGAGATGGCTTTGGATGAATCCGTTTTGCTTTTATGATGGCTGAGAACGGGTTGTGGAGAACTGTTGATGAAGTTGAAATTTGGAAAGGAATAAGACCTTTACTTGGCCCAACCATAATGTCATTCTTTCCTTCCATTTTTTTTTTTTGGGGGGGAGGTGGTTGTAGTGGTGAGAAAAGCTTCTGTTTTGATAAATTCTTGAGGATTATGCTTACTGTGTCTACAATATTTCGCCAGAAATGACGAAGTTTAGGAAGCTCGGTAGGCCTGCCGCCCACAGAATGTCCATGCTGAGGTTTTGTTTGCGACCCTGTTCTAAGAATTTGAATTTGAAGTTTTTGGGCTTGTGAAGGTTTTTCATTTGATGGAATTATTCATTGAACAGGACAATGGTATCACAATTAGTGAAACATGAGCGCATTGAAACCACTGTGGCTAAGGTAAGTTGCTGTGCTATTCGTTTTTGTGTCAATGGAGTGCTTGACAATGATTACCATTTTAACTACATATCTCTGATGGATCTTGAAAATGCAGGCCAAAGAGGTCCGGCGGTTAGCTGATAATATGGTACAGTTTGGTAAAGAGGTAGGATCATGTACTTATCCTGATACTATTGCCATTGATGATGATAGATTTCAGTTGCCCCTGTAGGACATGGTTTTTAGGTTGTAGCCAATAATATTGTTGTTCAATGCCTTGAGTTGTCATGGGAGCTTTATTAATCAATGTTTGACTCTTTTGGGAATGGTTCGCCTCTTGGTGCATTTTTGGAGGTGATAAGAAAACTTTGCTTCATTCTCATCTTTCTCAAACTCAAAACTGAGGTAGGTTAGCCTTTGCCATCACAGTTCTACTGCTTAGGCACTTGCTGGTGGCTGGTTCAATCTGGGTGCTGAGGATTTTAGCTGTGCAGCTTCTAGATGTTAGGTTGTTGAAAACTAAATTCTTTCAGAACTTGAACATCTGATAATGTAGTTCTCAAGTTATCTGAAAGTATACTAGTTGAAGTACTTTACATTGATTGGTACTAAACTTGTAATATGGGATATTAAGGCCAAAGGGCTTGAAGTTTCTAAATTGCAAGCACAGACATTGTTTCATTTTCACCATTTTGTTTATTATCGTTAAGACTGCTGCTGAAAATTTGATGGGAGACGTTTTTCTGGGCATGATTGTAATGGCTGAGCTTTTGCTTCAATTCAATTTCAACATTCAATTTTTGAGATTGGTAATATGATTTTACTATTCAAACTTTGACAGGTAGGATGTCACGTGATATTTGTGTTCGTATCTTGACTAGATATTGTTAGAGTGATAAAACTGAAAGAATAACGAAAGTGGAGTGGTTTCACTAATTCAAAGTGAAGTTCCATGATAAAAATAAAATACTACTGAAAGTTTAACTATCGATGAAGAGTTTTACCTTAGTGTCTTGGGTACACATCTTCATGCACTGGGTAGTTTTGTCCCATCCTATTTGACTATTTCTCTACTGTCAGCCAAGTGAAATTTTGTGTCGATTTTATTTTAGGTTGACTGCTTGACTCTTTTGTGATCCTTGTTATATTTTGCCAGGGTACCCTTCATGCTGCTAGGCAAGCAGCTGCTTTCGTGCGAGGAGATGATGTCCTTCACAAACTATTCACAGAACTGGCCTATAGATACAAGTGACTATAAGCTCATAAGTCTTTCATTACTTAATTTGTCACAAATCTTACCCTTTTCAATACATGTGAATACAGAGATCGAGCTGGTGGATATACGAGACTTCTTCGAACTCGCATTCGAGTTGGTGATGCTGCACCCATGGCTTATATTGAGTAAGGCCATAATTCTATTTCTTGCCTGTATAGTTTGCGAGTTGTTAAGTGGAACAATATGAAACTTAGACATTGGTTTCCTATGTTTTAGATCCTGAGAGAGAAAGGGGGGTTGGGGGAGGGTAGATAGATAAAGAAGCTTTTAGATGTATAATCCAGGAGGGAAAAAGAAATAATACATTCCTTATCTGGGAAAGATTGAGGGTGTTATTTCAATCATGTTTTTGAGTAAGGAAGCACCACCATTCTAATGAGCTTATTAGTGGTGGTTTGAGGAAGCTTCACGTGCACCCATTGATTCCCAGTGAAAAGTGATCCTAACTGATTAAGTTTTCAATTTTATTTTATTTTTAATAACCTGCACAAGTGGTGCATGATGAATCACGATGTCACTTTGGTGATGTTTTCATGTGCATTCTCAGGGGCTTATGCAATTAGATGTCTTAACAGGTTCTATTTTGCTGAATGATGTTTCAACAGGTTTATTGACAGAGAAAATGAACTTAGACAGTCGAAGCCTCCGGTCCCTCAACCTCCACAGAGACCTCCTATGGATCCCTGGACAAGATCCAAGCTTTGCAAACAGTTCGCACCGCCTAAAGAGGAGAAATTCTCTGAGCCTGATGCATAAACTCGGAAGAGGCCACTCAATAGTATAACAATGTTAGTCTTTTATTTATCAAGTAAAGGGATTCCCTTATCCCTCATAATCTGTCATTGGCCATATAGATCAAGGGGAATCTCTGTGCTGTTTATTTTCGTGCTCTGTATTTGAGTAGTGGCTGAGGAGGCGAAATTGATAAGCATCTTCATTCTCCAGAGCATCAAGCAAACATAGGCTTTGCGCTACTGTTAATTTGATCATGCAACGGTTCTGAGAGGCCTTTGGTGTTTGGATTTGTATCATTTACTTTTTTGGTTGCCCAGGTCTATGTTTGCTTCAGAATGAAGAATTTTGAACTTCTCATTGAGCCTTGTTCCGTGGCTTCCATTCATGAATAAATTCAGTACATTTCACTCCTCTTATCTTTTGGGTTGGAAGAAACCTTCACTTGAAATTGTGGATAATTTAAGTCGTCCTCAATGTCAAGTATTTTTGCCAGTAATGATTGCCAAACTTTGGGTCATTAAAGCAAAGACACTTCCATTTTCATGGGTTGCCGAAAGGGGTGTGGGGCTGCGCATGGATGTTAGTGGTCCGTGCTTGCAAGTACTCGATGTTCTTACTGGCAGCTTCTTCTCTCTCTCTCTCTCTCTCTCTGTGCAGTAAGTAATTATGAAGAGGTTCCTTCAAGCTTGGTCATTTTCCCTTTGGTTATCCTTGAAGCTATCGTTAAGTATGGCTTAAGTGTGATTTAGATGCATTAATCTCAGTGATCTAGTTGCTCTATTGGCGACTCATAAAACCTCACTCTCTGTAGCAACTTTTTCATGTTTGGTTGTGATGTGGAAATGGGAGGAGAGAGGATCCAGATGATTGTTAGGATTGGAATAGCTAGTTATTCGTGCACAAGCTGCAAACTATTTATCCTCGTCAGAAAACTCTCCTTGAATTCACCAAGGAGACCAACCAAGTATTGCCAAACATTGGGCCTATCTAACCCAAAAATCTCCCAACAAGTAACCATCTTTTTGTTTTTAGGTACATTTCGTTTTCCTACATCTTAAGTGGTCCAAGAAGGCCACATCAAACCAAATCTCAATATTAACAAGGAGCAAGTAAGAGAAAAAAACCAAAGATGGGTAACCCATCAGAAGTTGAATAACGGAATATAAGTAATTTACACTCTATACTATTCGTGTCTGTATTGGATGTGGAAGGGAAACAGTGGTGGAAAAGCCCCTCGCTTTTGCTTCCGGATCAATGCATCGACAGCTGGAAGAACTCCATTCTTTCCATTTCGATCGGTTTGCTTCGCTTCTACTACAACATTCATACCGTGTCACATCTCCATTTATACCATCTTTATACTTTTACATACATTTAATGTTTTGTTCTATTTTAATGATATGAAATATAGTAGTAATATAAGTGCATGGGATGGAGTAGCAGAAAGATACGTAGCGATGGGTGCACGGCTTCCATCAAAAAGGGAAGAATTAGAATAGCAAAGCTCGGCTCTCATTTGCATCACAAGTGTTTGGTCGGGTCACCGCCCGCCACGTGGACTTCTACTGCTCCTTTTTCCCCAACCTTTTTGAAGCTTCGAAGCTAACATTCATGGTGGTCAATCTAATGTTTGGTTAATGTATTCAGATTTGTTATATATAGAAGAGACTAAACTTAATTCTGACTTTTTGAGTTTTGTACTTCTTTTCTGACATATTGGATAAGCTTTGGCACACTCGAATGCTTTGATCTTTGGGATGACAATGGGGGGGAATAGATGGAAAGTGAGATGTCCCTTTGGAAAGTGATACCTAGTGGGTGTCAACCAACTTTTAATTTCATTAAACATTCTAATCGTTGGCTTTGACCACGTCTGCATTCCCTTTTTTTTTGTTTGGTGGGAATTGATATCAGTCTTGATTAATTTTTCAATTTCACCTTAAATACTCTTTACTTTAGCATTAAGGAATACAAAGCAAGACCAAGAAAAAGAACAAATGGTTCCCTGCAGTAGTTATTTCTGGTTCTTTATATTAGGGTTTAATAAGTAAAACTGCAAAAAAAAAATGAAGATTAGAAAATATAGGATTACCAGGTGAAAACTTCTACTTGAAGGTGTCATTTAGAACAATGATTCAGGAACACTATGTATATATAAAAGGTTGTAGATAAACACTGACTTGACCTAAAGAGGCTCATGCAAGTGATTATTATTCTATAGTCCTCATATTTTTCCCTTATGATCACTACTGTTTTCTTATCCGTACTTATTATAAGCCATAAAAAAAGGCCGCAATATGGAGGTCTCAACTCTCTTACAAATGACACCACACCTTTTACGATGAAGAGGCTATGATTCACGGGAACTTTTTAACTTAGCCAAAAAGCATTGACTATAATTATCAATCGGTTTAACAGTCAGCTTTCCAACGGATCGTATGCATCTCCTGCCTATAGCTTAAAGTAAAATAATAGGTTTACTCAATCCGGTAAGTGAAGATGGGACATGAGTTGACTCGCATTCCACTGTCGGATGCATCATGAATCATCAACTAATCTGTTCACTTCAACCTAATGTTAGCAACCACCTCCAATGATGACAATTTTTGTTTTGAACTTTTTGGAGACGAAAAGGTTTAAAGATTAGAGTAACACATGTTCTCCAATTTTATAATGATCATTTTAGCCTTTTCTTTTGGGGGTTGGTGGCTTGGCACAAGCTGAGAGGGCTAGTGTCTAATCCATTTTTATAACAATTGCTACCCAGCATGTTCTCTGCATTTTTTTTAGAAGACGGCCTTCGAATTCCTGTCCTCTGCATTTTCTGAAAATTCAATGTAAGCCTGTGTTTTAGTCCCGACAACTAACAGAAAAGTGACATGTTTTCCCTATTTAATTGTCTATTGAACTATTTCCGCGTGTTAAGTGTATTCGCAACTTGAACTCAGATATCAACTTCAAGAAAATTACAGTTGATCTATCTTTGCCAGAACAACAGGATAAAGCGGGAGAGAAGTGGCAAAAACATATAAAAAAAGAAAATAATGAAAAAGTTGGGTTTTGGTGATGAAGTTGTTCTAAAAACAATGGAAAGCAAAGTGTGAACAAGAATTCAATCAGAGGTCAGATCCTCTCTATATTGACACCACTTAGACCTGCCTCATCTCATTTGCTCTCCATGTCATTCAGAAGAAACCCCAGAACCACATACGTTTGCAATCTCTCTCTCTCCTCTCTCTCACAACTGCGTGAATGCTATCATTCTTGATCAAGTTTCATGTGGTAGTTGGTGTTTCTTTAATTAGTTCTCTGCTTTTATACATGTAATGTTCAGTGGTCCAGGATTTGCTGCTGTAGTTTCTCCTTCTCTAGGTAATTTTAGTCAGGGAAGTGTTTTCGTTACCCCTCTCTTGGCTAGGAATGTGGAATGTTGTGAATGTCGCAAAAGGAACCTTAATTTGATTTTTCGTTGAATTATCTGTACATAAACAGCTTCTTGACACAACAATCTTCTCGACTTTGAAATGCTTACTCGCCCACTTCTTGATCCTGCCATTCTTTCTGCAGTATTAAGTAACAGCCGTTCAATTTTCAGCTTATCAAACGTCATGGCCAATGCATCTGGTTTAGCCTTCTTCTGACCATGTTTGATGATTTTTCTGCACTGTCTTGTTGATCAGATGGTGGATTCACCTGCTCCGAGTAAATCCAGCTGAGAGAAGCAATGGGAAGTTCAGACGATAATCTTGAGATTAAACACCGATTGTCATTGTTAAAGTGAGTTTCTTCTTCATTCAAATATCAGATTTTGTTTCATTAATCCATGGGGAGCTTACTTACAGAGAAAGCTTCGTTTAAAAAGTTGGAAGTCCTCTGCAACTTGAATTTTTAACAGTAATAAGCAACGCACTTTTAGATTTTACATCTTGATCAAATACTTAGGATGGTAATGCTATGTAAATTCCAACAGGTTCTGCTTGCAATTGCTAAGTCAATCTGAATTTCTATGCGGTCATAAAAAAGCCTCATAACAGTTTTGCTTCTTCCTGCTCACGAAGCAGACTGATGTATTTATCATGGAGAATGTACATTGAAGTCTATCCCAGATGAACACTGCTGCATAGTTTTGCACAATGTATGCATCGGTATTGTGTCACCAAAAATCTGATCTCATGCTCAGGGAATTTTTTCTGTGAACTGTTTAGTCGAACCAATTGATCAACAATCTAGTTGGTGCAGCAATCTGCAAATAGTTTGGCGTTAGGATTAGAAAACAAATGCGGTCTTGATTAATCAGTAAAAACTCGGAACATTTACAGGTTTATACTTCAAGGCATACAAATTGAAACAAGCACTTTTCTGACAGTTTACTTAGTATTCCTTGAGACGGTTGTGGATTGTGTCCTCTGTTCTGGCTAAAGATAGACTAACATTTGAATTTACTTTACGAATATCTCCCATTTCATAGTTGATTTGCTACACTTATCACACATATTACGAGTAATTCTGTGAAGCTGCTCAGAATCATCGATGACTTTCATGTACTTTCTCATTTCTTTTGTTTCCTGACCCATTCGCCAATGTCCACTTGAATCAGTGAAGATATACACAAGAGGAAACTTCAGCGGAGTAAACCCAAAGGAATCGGCAAATCTTTCCAGTCGCCCCTCCAATATAAGAGCACAAACTGCAAGTTCTCCCTATTGAAATTCCTCCTTGCTATTACTATATGTGGCACATTGGCAACGATACTCTACCACCCCAAAGTTTACAGTAGCGAAAGTTTATCATCGTCCACCATTCGGTAAGAAACAATTCAACAACATGTACAGTGCTCATTTATTGCTTGATGAACAAACACTTGGACAAGCATCAATTTCTGACTCTTCCAGGCAGCAAGCTTAACTTTCTTTAAAATGTTGCTCAGGCCAAGTTTTGTCAACAGATGGATATGGGGCGGATCAGACCCGCGATACACGACAGATTTGGACATAGATTGGGAGGATATAAGAGACGTAACAGACAGCCTAAATGAGAAAAATGACTATCATGGAATCGGCCTTTTAAACTTCAACGATAGTGAAAGTGCATATTGGAAGCTGCTTTTTCCAAGGGCAATCCACGTTGTTCTGCCTCTGGAATATGCTGCCAAAAATGTCACTTGGGATTCGTTATATCCGGAGTGGATCGACGAGGAAGAAGAAACTGAAGTACCCGTTTGCCCGAACCTACCACGCATCAAACCACCGGCCGTGCGGCTTGATCTGATTGCCGTGAAACTTCCATGCAGAAATGAGGGCAATTGGTCTAGAGACGTGGCGAGGCTCCACTTGCAGCTCACAGCGGCATGGCTCGCGTCAGTGTCCAAAGGGAACTATCCGGTTCATGTCCTCTTTGTCTCCAAGTGCTTTCCGATACCCAACTTGTTCACCTGCAAAGAGCTTGTCCAGAAGATAGGCAATGTTTGGCTTTACAGGCCAAATCTGAGCGTCCTGAGAGAGAAGTTACAGCTCCCTGCTGGGTCATGTGAACTTGCTCTTCCATTCGATGTCAGAGGTCAGCTCTATAACAAACTCTCTCTCTCTCTCTCGCGGAAATTACTCATGCCACCGTCTTGTATGCTATCCTATATGTGATGTCACAACTCCGGTTTCTTGCAAACAGAGCGGGTTTACATGGGAAACGCACGCCGAGAAGCTTATGCGACCATCCTTCACTCTGCTCATGTGTATGTCTGTGGGGCAATAGCCGCTGCTCAAAGCATACGAATGTCCGGTTCGACCCGTGACCTCGTCATACTCGTGGATGATTCGATCAGCAACTACCACAGGAGCGGTCTGGAGGCAGCCGGTTGGAAGATCCGCACGATAGAGCGGATCAGGAACCCAAAGGCTGAGAAAGATGCCTACAATGAATGGAACTACAGCAAGTTCCGGTTGTGGCAGCTGACCGACTATGACAAGATCATATTCATCGACGCTGACTTGCTTATCCTCCGAAACATCGATTTCCTCTTCGCAATGCCTGAAATATCAGCCACTGGAAACAATGCCACGCTTTTCAACTCTGGTGTCATGGTGATTGAGCCATCGAATTGCACGTTCAACCTTCTGATGAAGCACATCAATGAGATAGAGTCCTACAATGGCGGCGACCAAGGCTACTTGAACGAGATCTTCACGTGGTGGCACCGGATCCCGAGACACATGAACTTCTTGAAGCACTTCTGGATCGGCGACGAGGAAGAGAAGAAGCGAATGAAGACTCAGCTCTTCGGGGCTGACCCCCCGATCCTTTACGTGCTTCACTATTTAGGAGTGAAGCCGTGGCTTTGCTTCCGGGACTACGACTGCAACTGGAACGTCGACTTCTTCCAGGAGTTCGCCAGTAACGTCGCCCACGAGCGGTGGTGGAGAGTGCACGACGCGATGCCTGAGGTCCTGAAGCAGTTCTGCATGTTGAGTTCGAAGCAGAAGGCGCAGCTGGAATGGGATCGGAGAGAGGCCGAGAAGGCCAACTACTCAGATGGGCATTGGAAGATCGAGGTCAAGGACAAGCGGCTAAGCAAGTGCATCGACAATTTGTGCAACTGGAAGAGCATGTTGCAGCACTGGGGCGAGACAAACTGGACCGAGGACGAGTTCCTCCCGCCCTCGCCTCCGGCGATCTCTTCAGCATCTCTCTCCCAGTTGTGAGCACCGAGGATGCTCCCTTTTCTTTCGGTGTCATGCCACACTAAAGTTTATTCGCACAGAATGTAGATGAGAGACTGATCTTCCGGTGATCGGCTCGGATTTTTTTCTTTTCCCGCCTCTTCCTACCATCGCATAAGGTGTCTGATAGAGACCCTCCTTGATGCTTCGAGATTGGATTCGACTGCAAATAACAACTGGAGAAACGAATGGACTTTGGTTAGAAGAATCGAAAATGCCCTTCGTCGTCGACCGTATTCTTGTCTCCCAATGCTCGATGAATCATGTACCGCTTACATCACTCCATCACTTTCTGCCCTGCAAAACTGAGACAGTTTCTCTGTACTCTGTACCTGAAATTAAACGTCGCCTAGCATCATAAATATCAGGGCATCTCTCTGTATAGAGCCAGAGCAGAGTGCTTCTTTTTTAGGTATATTCATTTAGTACGAGAAAGAAGGCATCCAAGGGTCCATAGCTCAGTGGTAGAGCATTTGACTGCAGATCAAGAGGTCACCGGTTCGAACCCGGTTGGGCCCTTTGGTTTTCCCTTTTATTTTTTATTTTTTCTGGACCTGACCTCTTTGGATTATATTGAACTTGTTCCCAATTAAATCTTAGTTTATCATACTCATAGGGCATGATAGTAACGTAACATGCGAATGGGTCCATAGCTCAGTGGTAGAGCATTTGACTGCAGATCAAGAGGTCACCGGTTCGAACCCGGTTGGGCCCTTTGGCTTCCCTTTTAATTTTTTTTGGCCTCTTTGGATTATACTAAACTTGTGCCCAATCAAATCTTAGTTTATCGTACTCACATGGCATAATCTTAATGTAACATGGGAAACAAAGGAACCTTTCGTTTTCTTCGGACGAGAATCTACTATAAAAGGAGGTTTCACAGGTTACATTGCATAAACCGACAGAGAATGGACCATGGGGAAGTAATTATTCTTGGATCCTCTTTTGATCGGTTCAAAAAGGCGTTCGGTGCACGAACCTTGCCCTACATTGAACAAGCAAAATCATATCATACGTGTAGAATTCTCTAAAACTGGCAGAGATGAGATTATTCTTTTCATATGTCTCACATGCACAGAAGATGAGATTTACTCTCACAACCTGCTACTATAGTCACAACACAACCGCCTACAAGCTCAAAACACAACCCTGTCTGATCCATCTTTTGCAATGCGATTTCGATTCACAGTTGAGAAGGGGATGACGAAGGAATCCACTCATTGCCCTGAATGAAGTTCGGCACGGAGTACTCATTCACGTGCTGCGCCGGGATACGGCTGCTCCAGGAAACTCTCCCCGACGTGTCTGCCCCGGGCCCTGAATTCCCAAACTCTCCGTAATAAAGCGTTTTCAGTGCGAAATCCTCCCTAAAGGGCATCCATCCCTCCCGAGTTATGAGCTGTTCCATACGACAATTTATGAACACCGTCCTGGAGTACTCCTTCCACGGCCTGCCCAAGAAGTTCCTGTGCACTTTAGGATTGCTGCGGTACAGCTCCATATATCTCTCCGTGCCGTTGATCAAGCAATTGTGCAAAACGAGGCCTGACGACTGGGCCGGGTCTGTCCTCCCTTGGGCAGTGACCGCATTGTTCTCGCCCTTCTCAGGGGTGACTTGCCGGGGCCGCACCAGGATGGTGCAGTCCTGGAACACCGCAGCAGCGTTCCCAAAGATGAAGTCCACATTCCCTTCGATGTGGCAGGACTTGTAGAACTGGCGGAGGGAGTGGGCATAGAGGGTGTCCTGATTGCCCAAGAACTCGCAGTCCTCGACCACGGACAGGTCGCTGTCCGACATGAAGGCCACAGCTTGGTGGACATCCGGACCGGCTGTGTTCTGGAACGTGATTCCAAGGGCCATGAACCCATCCCCGAACACTCCTGCACATTCGTCGATCAAACATCACGCCATAAATTTTCACCATCAACCGAGTCTGCCTCTCTCTTTACTAATTAGCTCAGATGTGCTGTGAAGATCACTTCAAAGTTTTCCTCAACACGGAATCACATCAAGGAATGACAACAGCAATTAATCGAAGCAAGCAGGCCACCATATCACCCTAATTTCACAGCGCAGGTGAAAGCAACGGCAGCAAACACATTCACAACCACTAAGTTCCAAAAGAAAAGCAGTGAAAAGGGCAGTGTCAGGCCCTATAACGTCAAAAGCAAAACTCACTCCAGCTAGTAATAATGATTCGGCACCACATTATTTTATTGCTTTGCTGCAATTCTTTTGAAATTCATTGCACCAGCACTTGTAACTTTACTTTTTTTTTTGTTTTTACTGTTTTGCCACGCAAACCTATCTCCCTGATATCCTTCCAGCAAACTTAGCATATGATAATGACAGAAAGAGCAAGCCGACAAGATTTAAAGCCTTTGGAAAATCCCAAGAACGTGAAATGAAAAGAGAGAGAAAAAAGCGTACCAACAGTAGCCGTATTGTAGGTGAAGACTCCAGGCATCGCCGCGTTCAGGGACCCCGTAATTACCGTCTTGCCGGCGCCGTCGCCGACGAACACCACGTTCTTCTTCTCCAGCGGAACCCTCACAATCTCCTGGTACACCCCTTCCTTTATGTGGATCACGAACCTCCTGCCCTTCTCGGCGTTGTTCGGCGCCGCGTTCACGGCGTCCTGCACCGTCCGGTGGCACCCCTGGCCGGCAGCCTTGCACACCGTCGCGTCCGCCGCCAGCCCCCGCGGGACGCCGCCGGCAAACCCAGGGGCGGGACCTCGGCCGGGGCTGGATTCCCAGAAGCCGTCCCGCTCGGTGGCGGGCGGGCTCCAGGATACCATCTTGGCGCCGCGAACGTCGTACGCAACGATCATGCTCAAGGCGTTGCTGGTGAGCGACATGAGGGTGTTCAGGTACGACATCGTGCGGTCCACCATCGCCGTTTCGTTCGCGTAGCTCAGCTCCGACCAGCAGTTGTACTGGTACTCCAGGGCCGCGCTCATGTACGCTCGGGCGTCCTTGACCCTGCCGCGAGGCAGCACCGTCGCCGTCGAGCTCATCCGGTACCGCGACAGGGGGAGGATCTGGAGGCAGTTCTTGGAGTGGACGGTGAGATTGAGGCTGCGGTGGCCGGAGGACGAGGCGAGGAGGGACTTGACCATGGACTGGGCGGTGTTGAGGCCGTCGGAGGAGGCGGCGACGGCGGCGAGGATGACGGGGATGGAAGGGGAGGAGTACTTGGCGCGGGGGGGCTTGGAGCGGGAGAGGGAGGAGACGCAGAGGTCCCGGAACCTGGTGGCCCTGCAGGCCTGGGTGACCTGTGGCGGGACGACCGAGAGGGAAGGGCGCGATGGGTCGGTGATATGCGGGCGGTGGTCGACGGCGCCGGAGGCGGCGGCGGAGAGAGAGAGGAGGGAGGAGAGGAGGAGGAGGAGGGCCGCCATGGGTGAGAGCTGAGAGGACGGAGATGACGAAAGCGGATAACCAGTGTCCGTGCGTCGATCATGGAGTAGACATCGAGCGGAGTGAACCCCGAAAACTGCTCCTGGTCCTTTTTGAAATCTGTCCACTCAATCAATTTCCAAAAATACTTAGAAAAAGCATAATAATTTATTTTCAAAACAGCAATTACACGTAACATCATGAGACTCTCGATGAAATTCGAAATGGCATTTCTTTTTTTTCCCGTGTTGATTGCTTCACGGGTATTTTTAAAGGTGTTCATTCATTATGCTTTGCTGGTTTCACGGGCTACGCAAAGAACATTCATTTCGTGGCTAAAAATTCTATGTTGAAAAGTTTGGAATTCAGGAGTCCGGTCCAAGGCATGATGAATAATGATCATTAGGATGGAGATGGAGCAATGTCATCGAGTACAAAAGCGCCAGACCCAGAAAGGATTCATACAATTAGGGCGAGGTGATGACATTTAATGGGTTTTGTGTTGGGCCATTTCGGCTGCGTTTCCAGGGTCATTATGGAGCACGAGTGTATTGAGAGCCGACATTAGACAGGAAACTCTAGGTTACTTGCACTGTACAATATTCATAGTTATTCTCCTCTAAGTACCAATCTAGGATAGACCAGGAACTAGGCCAGACCTACCCTTGAGTTGGTTTTGATCTTGTTTTCGATTGTCACTGGTACAATTCCCAATTCTGGGTACGGAGCCAAACCGAACCAGATCAAGGAACTAGATTGAGAAACTTTAATTCTCTCATTTTAGTTTTACATTCCATTTTGTATTTTTGCTATTACTACCTCTGCCTCTACCTCTTCCTCTTCTAATTAAATGGATGTTTTATTTAAGTTTGTTTTTTCAATAAATAAAAAAAGGAATTAGTCTGTTCTTAGGTAGACCCTGAAATTGGATTTAAAAACATGGTCAATACCAAGGTTTGCAAGGTAGGTTTTGAATTTCAAAAAATGGGAACATATACTAATAGCACAAGTTCTAAATTAAGAAAATTTTCATTTTCAGAACGCTTAATTCTAAGTAATATAGCCTTTTTTCCCCAATTAAAAGACAACCCAAGTTGTTGTCTTGGGCATCCAATTGGACAGGGTAGGACAGCTCGGGCTAGGGCTAGGCAAGGCAAGGTGGTGATCGAGAACGTGTGGTCTTTAGCTTGCAAATCTGATCCCGACAAAGAGCCCACCTTGATCAAGAAAAAGAATTGTACTTGCCGGTTATCATCACCTAAACAATGAAAAACATACAAAGGTATTATGAAAATTAATGCAAACGCAAAAGCCACAATAGCTATCGCATCCCAAATTCATTTAGGTAGTTTGGTTCTTATCCATTCATTGTACAGATTATGTTTTAATCCCTATTATCATTGAAATTTGTAAAGACTATTTACACCCAGAATCACGATATGTTTTCAGCGGGCTTTTTGTGAAAAAAAAATTTGAGCTCTCCAAAAGTATCAACTATCTTCACATTATGTCGATTTGATTCAAAAATTTAAATATGACATATTGGTGATGATCCTAATGTTAAAAAAGCATTTTTTTTACAAGTGTCTTTAGGACATTAGTTTATGTCAACAAAAAAAGTAATACCGCTTGTCGATATTTTGTTTCCTTTGTTAGCTGTAGCATCACAAGGGACCTTCTTGGCAACATGCACTCATTCCAATTTTTCTACTATTTTTGAATTGAACGTATAATTTTCATTTGTCAAAAAAATTGAAGGGAAAAAAAAGGATTTGCATCGGGGCCACCCAAATCAAACTCTTGTTGACTAAATTTCAACTACTTTTGTCATATTGCTGAGAAAATCATTAATTTTTTTTTACTTTATGTCCTGTCAACTGCTGTAACCATGAAATTAGCGAAAGACGCTTGTCACATCCGGCGCCTTAAACCACCACATGGTGCTAGAGATGGACAACGCAACTGTCCGTACGCACTGCACATCGTCCTTCGGTCGGGAAATTTTTTCGGCCTCGTTCGTTTCGTCAGACATAAATGCTGACTTTATGGACATGTCTCGCATTTAAACATCAGAGGAAATAAGGAAATGGCCATTAAAATACAAGATTATTTAAAGAGTTAATATCATAAAAGAAAAACTTACAAATTATGTTCACTCCGATATAAATATCCGAATTTTTTTATATTACTAAAAACCCTAAACTTATTATTATTATATGAATACTCCAAATTTTTTTTGTATCATGAAAATTTCGAATTTATACTAGTATAATAAATATACCTTTGATGGAATTAAAATAAATGATATATATGTCATAGAGTTTTTTCATGACACAAAAAAATTGGGTTAGTGTTTGTGGTAATATAGAAAAAGTTTGAAGTATTTGTGATATAATGAGTATGATTTGGAGTTTTTTTGTGACATTTGCCCTATCATAAAGGAAATAAGGAAATAGTTACCAAGATACAAGATTACTTTTGGACAAACAGTCACTAAATACGAGAAATTCAAGTGATAATGTGATGATTTAAATATTTAGATTTCATAAAAAAGTAAACATTTTCAATACATACTCCTTACATAATTACTTTACAACAAGCTTTCCTTTCAAATTCTCAAGACATATTCACGATAAATTCAATAAAGATCAAATGAAATAAAAAGGGTAAATGACATAAATGATTCATAAATTTTGATTTAATATGTAATGTAATCCATGAACTTTAAATTTATTCAATGTGGTTTATAAACTTTTAATTTATTTAATATGATTCATGAACTTTTGATACATATCCACATTTAATTTTTGAATTATATGAAAATATTTAATATTATTTCCAAACTTGAATTAATGGAATAACAATATTGAACATTTTCAAATTAAACTATATTGAATATGTATCAAAAGTATAGGGATCGTATTGAACAAATTAAAAGCTCAAGGATAATATTACATATTGTATTAAAGTTTGAGGCCAAATT
The DNA here is from genome assembly GCA_014182895.1 of Angophora floribunda. Lineage (NCBI taxonomy): Eukaryota > Viridiplantae > Streptophyta > Magnoliopsida > Myrtales > Myrtaceae > Angophora > Angophora floribunda. The sequence goes on from CM024712.1 coordinate 50,351,811, forward strand.
ACATATTTAACAAAAAATTATAAACTAATTATGTCATTATCCTAAATAAAAAATATTGTTAGGTGCTTTCGGAGTTTGAAATTGATTATGCACCCAATCAATCACGGCATATCCGGCGTCATCAAACGGTTTTTGTTTGCGGAAAACAAGCATGGTCACAGGATGCTTTGGAAGTACACACAAATGTCTCTCGGAGCGAGGGAAGTTCAAATGGATTCCAAAAGGTCAAAAAAGTTAGTGGGGAGGTAGTTAAATTTAGAGGCTACCCTGATCGAAATATCTATCATCTATGGTCAGTCTATGTCAAAAGCTAGTTAATGCGCATCACCTTCTCTTCCAAAGTGGTTGAAAATTGTAAAGGGTTCGGTTTGCGATTTCGTTTCTCCATTACCAAACTCTCATGTGCCCGTTGAATTGCTAAGGAGTGTGAGAAGCTTTTGATGTGATTAATTTATTTGGTGTGGGAACTTTCTTTCAGATAGAGACATAGGCATCTAAATGAGGGAGCAATATAAGAGTATCAAACTAGAAGCCGATAGGGGTTCGTTTACCCAATTTTCTTTTTTTTTTACATTGAAAACTCCAAATCTGTATCTGACTAATACGTTTACCTTCCATTAGAATTCTGTTAAAAATTCCTATTAATTTTTTTTGACATGGTGCTTGCATGGTGCTGCATCAGTAAAAATTAAAAAGAAAAATAACGAAAATTCAAGTTACTGTTCATCATCTTCAACCTCGCGATTGCTCAACCAAAGCTCTTCTGGTGCTCGTCCGTCGCTGCCTGGCCCTCCAGGAGCATTTATTCTAGCTGCTGGCGATGGCAGTTGCAAGATCTTGCAACGGCCATGGCCACTCGAACTCGAAGCTTGAGCTTGTGTAGAATCCAGGGTCTTCAGAATGTTAGAAAAATCTTGGGGCTAAAACCTTCTAACGAATGAAGCACGAGTTGCCAGAAACTCTCGGCATCCTCAGATTCCCAGTTCTATGAAAACAAGCTTGAATCTTTACTTTATATCCTTCGGAGAGAAGCCTGTGTTAATTTAGTTTATGAGACCTTCTTTGCTTTGAACGCTAACGGGTGGCTTTAACTAAACTTTAACAGAGGAAGTGTCAAAATTTTTGTCAGTTCTGAACCAGACTTTCCGTTCAGATGCGTCCGCAAGCACTTGATAAGTTGGAGGAATAGGCTGTCGTTTCAAAAGGATTCTATCTTCCTCAAGATGTTGTCTCTAAATTGAGCAGTATGCTATTGATGTTACAAACAATAGAGTTGTAGAATAGGTCATCAGCCTAAGATTGTCCCTCTTTAGTCCAATCTGGATGTCAAGCTTCGAGCTCGGCTGGCCATGTTGGCCGCGAAGCCATATCCGACCTTGAAGCTCGTGGCTGCCATGGCCAGCAGCTATGATGAATGGTCCTGTACGTTTAAACAGTGGTAGGCAACGATGGACGAGCATTGGAGGAGCTTTGCCTGTTGAAGACGGTGGATAGTGACTTGCGATGAATAGTAACTTGAATTTTAGTTTTCCTTTTTAATTATTCTGATACATTGTATGTGTCAGATTTTTAATAAAGATTTTTAATAGAACCCTAGAGGAGAGTAAACCTATCCTTCGAATATAAGTTTGGAATTTTTTGCATAATAAAAAAAAAATGAGATAAATATATTGTAATAAATATAATTTGTGACTTTTCGGGGCTTTTTCCAAAAGAAGAAAGGGGGGGGATAAGGAGACTCTACACACAAAATGATTGATTTTTGTTTTTTGCCAAAAAATTATATAAGGATTGTTGAGAGTGGGATTTGAACCCACGCCCTTTCGGACCAGAACCTTAATCTGGCGCCTTAGACCAACTCGGCCATCTCAACTTGTTGAGGTATAGTCGACATGAAAAATATTCAATCCTTTGACCAGGGACTCTTACCGCCTTCGACCTAGCAAGACATGATTCGAGGTAAAATTTCTCCTCTTGATTGGCAAATTTAGGTAATCGACAAATGCGGTGAAAACTCTAAGCATTGAGCCACGAGTGTCGATAAATGAAACTTGGTTCACTCAACAAAGTAATCAAAATGAAGTGCAGATTGATGAATTAAGAATGGGATAAACGTTCAAATCACGAAGCCAACAATTTTCGGCTGCAATCATGGTGACCCATTCAATCGTGAAGCCAAAACCATCACTAATTTGGAAAGCCGAAAATCTCGAAAGCCATGGATGATAGTGGACAAGAAATATGGTATATTAATATTGGTCAGGGGATTGCAGCTGTGGAAAAAGCTGTTCACATGGGGCGAGTTGGTCTAAAGGCGTTAGGTTACACAAGCAAAGATGGCCGAGTAAAAGAAAGATCTTATGGTGGCGTATTCATAAAATCAAAGTCCGACTTTGATGGCTCCATTTGATTCGTCCTAAGAAAACATTTTCTTCATTTTCTAATATTTAATTTGCTTAGAAAAATGAGTCAATTGAAATTTTTTTCTAATCAATGGAAAACCTATGCTTAAATTTAGGCCGATGATTTCTTCTTTGAAAAATTGAAAAATCATTTTCTAAAACTTGAATAAGGTATCTACACTTGGGCATGAAACTTTACGTTTGGGCGTGAAAACCCAATGTTGGTTCCTAAGATTTTGGGTGTGAATGGTAACTATTTTGTTCCCAAGGAAATTTTCTGCTCAGAAATGATTTTTTATTTTTATTTTCCCAAGAATAATTTCCTAACATTTAAAAGCATTTGGTAACTACTTGAAATTTCTACTTCTGGGATAGAAATGGGTTTGTTAAGAACCGTATAATTTCTAGACCAAATCATTTTCTTTTGATTTTTTAATGATTCAGATACATTATTCTCTTTTTTCTTTTCTTTTTGATTTCCTCCTTCTATAAGTCGCCGGCCCTTGGCGAGACTCTGGTTGCAAGCCTCGTCATGAGCTGGGCGATGTTAGCCTCGCCCTAATTTGGCGAGGCTGAGCCTTGCTAGCCCACCACTAGGTCAGCATCGGCTTGGCTAGGTAATGCCGACTTGGCAGTGGGCCAGTGAGGCCAAGTCTTGCTGTGGCTTGGTATCATTAGGGGCCCATGAGGGCGCCGGCCCTCATTTGGCCATGGCCATGGCCCAGGCCAGTAATCAGTCAAAAGGAAGAAGAAGAAAGTGAAAGGGAAGAAAAGAGAAGAGAAATGAAAAAAAAAATGATTTTAATTATGAAATTGTTCTTGGGAACAAAGAAACAATTTTATTTTTATTCTCGATTCTATATTAAATCTATTATTGGGAATCAAAACTATATCAAATGGATTTCTGTTCCAAATCTACTATCGAGAATAAAAGAATAGAATCGGTTATAATTTGGCAACTCAAATAAAACCTTAGCATCTAGGATTAGGTCTTCAATGCTTGAGTCGGGTCCATTAAGGCTCGGCTTGTGACCCTGGTGTGTGTGACCAGGATCTTGGCACTTGTGCTTGGATCTCATCGCCCTATGCTAGGTCTGTTGAAGTAGTGCCCAAGATCTTGATTCCCATGCCCATGCCCAATGCCCTTGCAAATGGACCCCGGTCCCCAAAGGTCGAGCGTGAGATCCCATTGCTTGAGTCTAGATCCCCAAAGGCCATGCCCCAAGTCTACAAAAGTTGTCCTGGAGTCATCAAGGCTGGGCCCGGGTGCCGTCCGCCCGATTGAAAAGCAAGGCCTTATACAAACGATGTCCTTCGTCTCGCCACCGCCTCCTACTGGCTGATTGGAAGAACTTCCAAGCTTTATCCCGTGATTGAAGGAGGCGGTCGACCCGACCCATTGAAGTTGACGTGGGTCGAGATTCCAAGAGTAACGTCTTCGAGGGAACACGTCACGAGACAATTCACTCCATCGGGAAGCCAAAGCCACAACAAGGTCTAGAGTCTCGTTCACCAACTCCCAAACGGACAACTTCATCAATCGTTGATTGCGACCCGTCCGAGAAGCGTCCGACTGACGGAACAGGCCAAACGCCCGCTGTCGATACGCACCGGTGCCTGCCAACGGCAATAAATCCTAAAACTATAAAAGCGCATCTCGGAAACAGACACGTTAGCCTCACGCCCCATGTTCAAAAGAGCCATTTGACATTCTTTTTCAGGGGAAAACATGGCCTCGTCCAATTACCCATTTCCAAATCCCAGCAACTTCATGTGGCTACGAATGAAAGGAACCGATCATCGTCGTCCTTCCACCTTTGCCCACAAGTCATTCACCTTTGCCCACAAGTCAAGCAAGATGCCATGCTTTCCCATGTCACCAAAAAGCAATAGCCCCCAGGGCCATAAGTCCCATGCTCCCACTACCGATCGTATCAGTAGTGGTCGGTCTAGTGCCGTGGGAACAGATAATATAAACATCAGCACATCACGCCATGTACAGTCAAAACCATGTAGTCATTCTTTGCTTCCTCTTTTCTTAAGAGAAACCTTCAAAATCCATTGTTGCTTCAGACATTAAGCAGTTGCATCCAGCAATTAGAAACCGAGAGGTGCCAGACATTAATCATCATCCGATCAGACAAAGAATAGAAGAACTTATGCTTCAATGGACAATGTAATTCCCACTCAATCCAGAATGGCAACTCGACCAAAATCAGCCGATGCTGCTAAATTTGATTTAATGAAACTAGACAGCTTTGATGACTTTCATTTCATGTACATCGAACGGGTGAGTACTGGAGCGTCGTGGGTTCAAAAAACTCCCCCACATCACTCGGTCTCTAAACTAGAAATCTCGACCTTATTAACTCTCTCTCTGCCCTCTCTTGGATCAAGAAGATGTTGGAATCCACTCATCTCCTTGAATGAAATTCTTCACTGAATATGTATCAACATGTTCGGCCGGGACCTGACTACTCCACGACACTCTGCTCGACGTGTCGGACCCTGGCCCCGTGTTCTTGAACTCCCCGTAGTAGAGGGTCTTCAAGGCGAGATCCCCGCTCCACGGCAGCCAGCCCTGAGGCGTGATCAGGGCCTCGAGGTTGCACTCAATGAAGACCGTCCTCGAGTACTCCTTCCACGGCCTCCCAGGAAGTTCTTATGCTTATCGGGCTTGCTCCGGTACAGCGCCATGTACTCCTCGGTACCATTGATCAAGGAGTTCTGGAACACGAAGCCCGTCGACTGTGCGGGGTCAGTCCGGCCGTGGGCCGTGACCGCGTTGGTCTCGCCCTTCTCGGGCTTGATCTGCCGGGGGCGGACCAGGATCTGGCAGTCCTGGAAGTAGGAGGCCGAGTTCCCGAAGATGAAGTCCACATTGCCCTCGATGCGGCAGGACTTGTAGTACTGCCGGAGGGAGTGGGCATAGAGAGTGTCCTGGTTTCCCAGGAGCTCACAGTTCTCAATGACCGAGAAATCGCTGTCCGACCGGAACGCCACTGCCTGGTGGGCGTCCGGACCGGCGGTGTTCTGGATCGTGAGCCCGCTCGCCATGAATCCGTCGCCGAGCACTCCTGCAACAAATTCGTCAAACGCTAATCAGATCGATGGTCCTCCACAAATTGCAATAGCATCCAACGCCACGTCCCATGTCGCATCACGACAAGAATTAGTGATCAGTTCTATGGAAAATGATGACACGCCAGCTTGAATAGAGAACAGTTTCCATTAGATCTTGTCAGTGGCCCAGGAAAATTCAGAGTTGAATCGGTAGTAAAATACCAGAAGATTGCTTAAAAAATACTACTAATGAGTTCTAAATTCGATTTGATTGAAAACATTCTTAATAATATCGAAAGTATATTAAGAAATTGTTGAAAAAAAATAAAGGGGAAACTCACCGACGGTGGCGGTGTTGTAGGTGGAAACCCCAGGTTGCCCCGCGTTCGCCGAACCCGTGATGACGGTCTTCCCCATGCCGTCCCCCAAGAACACCACGTTCTTCTTCTCGAACGGAACCCTGACCGTCTCCTCGTACACCCCTTCCTTGATGTGGATCACGAACCTCTTGCCGCCACTGATGTTCTCCGGCGCGGCGTCGACGGCGGCCTGCACCGTCGCGTAGCACCCGCTTCCCCCGTCCTTGCACACCGTCGCGTCCGCCGTCAGGCCCGGGGGAACCCCGCCTTCGAACCCCAGGCCCGACGACCCTCCGCCGCCACCGCCACCGCCGACGATGCCATCCTCCCAGAACCCATCGCGCTCCGTCGCCGGCGGCCTCCACGCGGCCGTGTCCTTCCCAAACCGGTCGTACGAGACCAGCATGCTGAGGGCGTTGCTGGTCAGCATCGTCAGCGTGTTCAAGAACGCCATGGTCCGGCCGACCTGGCTCGTGTCGTTGGCGTACTTGAGGCCCGACCAGCAGTCGTACTGGTAGAGCAGGGCGGCGGAGAGCCATGCGCGGGCGTCCTTGGTACGGCCGCCGGGGATCGCCTCACCCACCGCCGACTCCGTCCGGCGGCGGGAGTTGCCGAGGTGCTCGAGGCAGTTCTTGGCGGCGAGGCTGCGGTTGACGTTGCCGGCGGAGGAGGAGAGAATGGACTCGACCATGGACTGGGCGGTGGTGAGGTTGTCGGAGGAGATCTGGATGGCGGAGAGGATGAAGTCGAGGGAGGAAGGGGTGGAAGGGAGACGGTAGGGTTGGGAGGCGCAGAGGTCAGGGAATCGGGTGGACTTGCAGGCTTGCTGGATTCCCGGGGAAGAGGAGGAGGAGGAGGAAGGGGAATGCGGGAGAGGGGGAGGTTTGGAAACGTGGGTATGTCGGGCGGAGGAGGAGGGGGAGGAGGAGAGAGAAGGAGAGGAGGGAGAGGAGGAGGAGGGAAGCCATGGAAATGCAGAGGAAGGAGGAGGCTGGCTTGAAGGAGAGGAGGAAGGAGGAGGTGGGTTTTATAGGTGATCTCCTGGAGGTGTTGTACGGGATTGTCATAGCGTTGTTATCGGGGTGCTGCTGATTAGGAAGGTAGTGGTTTGGGAGAATGCGGAATTGATGAGATGGTGATTGGGGGTTCACGAGAGAGACCGGAGTTCACGGGTCGTTCGTTTCCTTTGCTTTGGTGATTGGAGTCGGGAAAGCCCACGGATTCACTGTTCGATATTCACGGCTCGGATCGAGAGATGAGGGTCGCAGGAGTTCTCCAGTTCCACGCCGTGACAGGATGGATGATCTGGGGCTTCGGTTTGAGTGTTTTCCATTTTCTGCTCTCTTATCTTTCGGCATCCGAGGCTGGCGTTTTCATCTGACCGTATCGAGAAACCAGATCTTTATGCCAGCTTTACGGCACGCACATTCAAGATTTTTCCCGGCTTCCACGAAAAAAGAAAGAGATATGGAAGATTTTCCTGTATTTAGAAACAAATATCGTTGTTGAGGATTTGTTCCGAATTTACTTCCCACGAGGCATTACTCTATCCAGGAATGACCTGGGATTGGTGGAGAATCTGGATGTTCCGGAGCATTATGGTCTGATGGGCTCGGATCAGGGCTTGTTAAGAAATGGCCCGATGTATTCCCTAATTATCTCTAGCGCGCTTTGATGTTGGCCACGTTGTCTTGACACGGGATAACCTATTATTAGCTAGGTGTCCCCCTGCCATGTGGCATCGCATAGATCATCAGTTTCTCGTGTCAGAATTGCCATAGGACATAATCCTCAGCCATTTCTTTTGGTCCTCCAACTATGGATAGCCTAGTCAATTTACTCATTCAATGGATCGTTTCGGGTTTCAATACCTTTATGCCCTCTACATCTCCAAACTTAAAAGAGGGGACTTCCAAACAAAAAACCACTAAGAAATAGGGGCAATCGGTTTTCAATCCAGTCCGATTCCAATTTTGAGAATTGTGGATTGGACCATTTGGTCCTAGAATCAAAACGAGATCTGACTGTCTATTATGATCCGATCTTATCCAATGAAATCAACTACTTTTTTTTTCCTACTAAAGAATGGCCATGCACAACAAGAAAATATGACAAATTTTCAAATATTGATGAAAACGATGATGAGTGAAAAGTTATTGTGTTATAAATTATGGTACCATTGGATAATATAGTATATAGTTCATACTTAACTAATTTTTTGAAGAAATAATAAAAAAGGTATACGTAATTGGTTCGGTCTAGTTCCCTCTTGGAATCAGGAACCAGAACCGCTCGAACACTAATTATACTTTTAGGAATTGGGAATCGGATCGACATTCTTAAGAATCAGACCGAACTAACTGGTCCGAGAGATATTCCAATTTGGGCGATCCAATTTGCATATATCCCTATTAAGAAATCCTCCTCAACAAGCTGCCTTGCCATTTCTCCCCACCACCTAGCCTAGCGTTCGGTCCACTAGGATTGCGCCTCTTCTTTTCTCACACCTTTTCATCTCTCTTTCGGCGTTACTACTGCACGACAATAATCTATTTGGAAGGCTTGGGAATCTTGATAGCAAGAATCTTCCCAACAAAAGTTAAACATACATCGTTTTTTTTTCTGCTTTAGCTTAAGCAAAATTAGATGTGAAACCCCACCTTCGAGCTTTCTTCCCCCCTTTGCTGCTTACTGAAGCTTGTGCTATCCATTCAGAATTGAATTAGTGGGTAGTGAGTATTGTGGGACCATCAATTCAAACTAGCCACGCTTTTTCCGCTCTATTTTGGCTAAAATGAATTATAACACAAATGATTCATAAACTCTTGCTTAATATGCAATGTGATTCTCAAACTTTTAATTTATTTAATGTGGTTTTTGAACTTGAGCTCAATATGTAATATGATTTGTGAACTTTTAATATATGTCGATATAGTTCTTGATATATGTGAAAATGTTCAATGCTATCTTTTCATTAATTTAATATCAGGAACAAAGTAAATTTTTTTTATAGTTCATGAATTAAATTGAACATATATTAAAAGTTAAGGAGCCATATTAAATAAATTAAAAGTTCACAAACCACATTCCCTATTAGGTCAAAATTTAAGGACTATTTATGTCATTTTCCCTAACTAAAACACTCCTCAACATAGTATTCCGATAATATTGCCACTTATGGTTACTACTTTTTAGCATCCCTCGGCCAAAGTTCTAAGAAAGTATTGCCCTTTTTAGGTCGTGTCCCTTTTATTTATTTATTTATTTATATTTGATTTTCTACTTCTTTTCGGGTGGCCTCACATACAATTTTTATTAATCTTTTTCATTCTCTCCATTTTCTCTTGAAAGGTAGAAAAATGAAAACAATAATGACATTGTAAGTGTCATAATTTTCGTAAGGAGCTCACTTCACTTACCACATTTATTAAATATCATTCACTTAAAGACCATAGGGGATTCATTTCGCCGAAAAATTTGATGTGACACTAATTTATTATGCAATGTCTAACATCTTTCACCGGAAAAATAAAGTCTGCAAGTTAGCCACTAAATGATTTCGTTTAAGCCATCTGCTTTTCTCAAATTGACAAATCGGGCAAAATTGAACATGTACTTCACAAAACCCTAACCCCAGTTCTTCAAATTGGGACAAAATCAAAACATGCAAACCGTAATCCCAATTTCAGGAGGCATGAGCAACAACCTCTTGGCCTTCCTGATATTCTTCAATGTGATGATCCCTCCCTCCCCGACATTGACTCTCTGAATCACCATCTTCTATCACTGCAGAGATGACTATGGCTTGGGATGTAAATAGTTTGGTTGGGTTCAATTTTTCTGAAAAAATCAAATCGAACCGAATCAATAAGATGTAATTCCGAACCAAACCAAATCCAACACAGACCGGAGGTTGGTTCGGTTTTTTGGTTATCCTTATTTTTGCTTTGTTTATTGGAACCAAAGTGAAAAAGATGTGAGAAATAAGAGAGATTTTAAGTCGATTGTTTGATTTTTGTTGAGAATTAACCGAACCGAATCAAACTGGAAAAGTTAACGGTTATTTTTTAGTTATCCAAACTAAAACTAAACGGAACTGAAAATGCAAAAATTTTTGGTTCGGTTCGCTTTGATTTCAATTTTGATTCGATTTTCAATTTAGTTCTTAATACCCCTAACGACTCCGACGGCAACTAGGAGTACAATAGCCGTCTCTACAGTGCAAATGCATCCTCGAAAGAGTCCATGTCGTTGGTGAGGCGAGGTTTGCGACCCTCGCCCAATTGCATCGATGAGCCTTGACCTTGCTAGGTCTAGTGAGTTGAGCTTGTTGGTTGCGGGCGAGGGTCGTGAAGCCCTCATTTGTAGGGCGAGGTTCATGGCCCTCACCCAATCGCATTGGTGAGCTCACCCTCACTAGATTTGGTGAGCCGATCTTGCTAGCATTGAGGCGAGCTCAACCTCGCTGAAATCAAGTGAGCTTGAGCCTCGTTGGCCTGTGGTGAGGCCAAAGCTTGCTCGTCGCAGTCACAACTGCCATGGTTGGTGACTTGACGAAGAATGAGGAAAAAAAATAGAAAAGAAGAAAATAAAAAAAATTCTATTTTAAAAAATAAAAATACCGAAAAGGAATGTCTGATTTTCTATACCTAACGGAAAATATTTTTAATTCATTTTCAAATTCAATGAAACATTGAAAAATATTATCATTTTTAGAAATATCACATTTTTCATAAAAAACACATGAAGCCTCAATATATATATCCATCAATTTTGTAATCGTATGAAAATGTTTTAACAATGTAGATTTTTAAATCATAAGTAATAAAATTTTATAGATTTAGTTAAATATGGTATTATTTTAGCAATGTATGTCGGGTCATGTATGCATTGGGTATAGGTTAGATCGAGTATGGGTTAATAAATATATATTAGTAATAAATAGGTAATAAACGGATTAATGGATCAATTTGAGTAAGATATTTATGATTTGATTTAAACTCGATCCGATCCACTCGTTTGATAGGTTTATTAAGGACTAGCCCAACCGCCTCCGTCTATATAAGCGTGGAAGTCTCCATTTCGTTGCACTTCTATTGCTTTGAGTGGCTTACACGATTGTGAACGGAGAGAAGGAAGAACACCAAGGAAAGTGAACGTGGGACCCACGAGAAAAGAAATAGAAAATTAATATAAAAAAGGGACACGACCATGTAAAATGAACACTTTGTTAGAACATTAAGAAGGATGCTAAAAACGTAGGACCCACTTAGGGTAATATAGTCATATTACTATGTGGAGGAGAGTCTTGGCCAAAGAGGAAGAGGAAAAAAGCGTGGGTCATCAAATTAAGTAAGAGAGAAACAACCAATCTACTATTATCAATTTCAAGTGTTTTAGCATTTGCGCTTCTTGTAGTTTAGATAAAGTGTTCGAAATCTTTTGCTTTGGCCTTCTGTACCCAAACCAATGTCAATGTTTTTATGATGCTCATATTACATTGATATTGGTTGTTGTTGTGATGAAGTGGTTTCTACATCATTCAAAGGACATGATGCGTCGGCTAAATTGAGTATGATACATTAACTATGAGTATGTAATTTGGCATACCATTTTCGAGAATGATCTATCGAAAGAAAGCTAACATGGTGCTCTAGCTCACTGGGCACCACATGGACTTGTCATCATAGACTTCCATTCATTAGGAGGCTTTCGGCCTTTGATGCTCGCGTATCTCATAGACTTCCATTCATCATCATTTTATATTATTGCAAATGAGATAATGGTAAAATCATGATGAATCGTTGGTGGAGTTTAAGTTGAACGAATCGTTCCAAACAAAAGTGAGGATGCTAGTAAGTTACAGTGATTTCAACCCATAGAATTTAATCATAGCGACTTGACTCCTTTATTTCAATAGGCAATTCCCATATGGAAGTCCACTTTAATTCCATGGCATTGGCTTGATTGGCAAGTGGAGTTTGCCTGAGGATCAGCACCGAGCATATGTCCGATTTTTCACCCCAGAAAGTGCAAATAATTTCACGTTGGAGCCTTTCGTCCAATCGGGCTTGGATAAATTTCTACTACTTCGTAGATGTTTTTGTGCACTTTTTTTAAGTGGTATTTCACTTATAATTTCTCATTTGAGCTCTAGGGTTGTTCTGGCCTTCTGGGTCTAAAGTTGGGCTCAAGTTCCTTTTGGACCCTGAGTTTGATTTGCTCTTGTAAATCTTAGAACAAGAAGCAGTTTTTCCTTGGAGCTTGCATTTGGGTTTGGGCTTTTCACACTTGTAAAACTTGAGTCTGATTTGCACTTGTAAGGTTGACCCTTTGAGCCGACTGACATTATTTTTTTTTCTCAATCTAAGATATCTTATACGATTTTTGGAGCCGCAGAGCCAAGTATATACACCAAAGGAAAAATCAGGTATATGCTGAAGTAGTTGATATAGTGAAATTAGTATAATCCGCATGACCAAAAATGTGGGGGAAAATCATGAGATGCACCGAATTCCCCTTTTGCGAAAAAGGAAAAAAAAATTAAGAGGAAGTATATATATATATTTACATAAATTATTTCGTGAGAAAGCACACTTGAATAATCTAAGTACATGAAAATGGGCAGGTTGACTAACTTGCAGACCGCATATAATTAAGGGAGTGTAGCTCCTGATGCTGATTTCTCCTTCATCTATTTCCATGTTTTATTTCCCTTTTTTCATATGTATTTTTTAAAATTTTTTATGTGACTTTTCACTTAACTATTCTTCATGCAATAGTTTAAAAATTTGCATTCTTTTAATGTAGTTTTCAATATTCGATATGACAAAATACGTTAAATGCTAGTGCGCCATATGAGAATATAAGTTGACCTCGACATAAAAGCAGATTTGGATTCACATTACGACACACTTTAACTTTTATTTGATATGCATGGACTGATAATTATGAAAATAAATTAACAAGGTGCATAACATTTTTATCGTATCAATATGAAAAACCCTTTTTGTCGGTCCTATGTTAATCTGACGTCTTTCAAGTCATCTATGTACTTCTAAGCTTATAGTGTAAGGATTTTTGTTTTTCCATGGAAATTATGTTTTCAGCTAGCCACACTTGATATGTAGATTATATATATAAGCCGTATCTCGAATTTTTCTAACGGTGTTTCACGTATAAAATTTTTTTCCTTCAAAAGATCAAAGAAAAGACTATGCTTTGCTCACTAAATAATCGCTCGTCTCTTTAATGAAGACAAGAAGTACATTTTATGATTTTGATGTTAAGTTTTTGCAAAATACCAAATATTTTTTTGACACAAATAATAAAAGTACAAATTCACTACATATTTATTATTCTAAATAGCATCGATACTAACATGCGATATGACACGGCATGACACGATATACCGATACGTTTTTTCTGAAAAAATAGAGAATTTCGATACGTTGTATATTAAATGTATGTTTTTATATATACATGATAAATTATCATTTTTTATGATTATTTCAGTCAAATTAATTTTATTTAAATTGACAAATAAATAATAATAAAAAGTATATAATGAATTTACATTAAAAACATTAATCTATGATTTGTTAATATCATTTATTATTTCAATTTGACAATTTCAACTCCATTTTAGTAATCTATAAAAATTTGAGAAAAAAAAGCAATCTATATCTTGGACTTACATGTCGGAGTGTGTCCGAAGAGAAGAAAAAAACAAACTTGAGGGGAATATGTGTCACAGAAAGTGAGAGCCAGAAGAGAAGTGAAGTCTAGGCTTTTTTTCTTTTCCACTTTATTATTTTTATTATTTTTACATATTTACATTTTGACCTATCATTTATTGAAATTTTTAAAAATTGATCCCATGCTTGTTGGAATTGCGTTGAATTATGGACTCGGGTGTTAAGAAAGTTGACCATATGTCGGATTTTACGGCACCTGTTGACTGCATGTTTGACATATATTGAAGTATTCGATACGATACGAAAACTCTTAGAGAGCGTCGTGCTTCCAAGCTATTATTTTATCCTCTCTCAGGAAAGTTTGTATTGAAATCTTCTTCTTTTTTTGGTAAAGGTAAGTAATATAAATCAGCAAATCAACTATATAACCTGGTGGGACTCAGCACCAACACACACTCAAATAGGACAACATGTCCCTGGAGTGGAGGGGGCCAAGTTCACTAAGGAAGACACAACTGTTACACGTAGCAGCTTTACAAAAGAGCCAGAACGGACGGGTCCGCCCTGTCATGTCTCTTCACAAAAAACTTGAGGGTCAAATCCCCAGCAATGCTATAGTCTTCTATCCCGGGAAGAGCTACAATAGATTTAAACGTGAGTGCTTTGTCCTTGACTACTTTGATTAGGTGAAGCTTCATGGACGGCACATATAAGTTGGTAGCCCGAAATATAATATAATTCCCGGACTTCCAAATCACATAGCATAGGGCGGTAAAGGAAAACCGGATCATGTCAAAATAGAATCCATTACCATCAAAGGTATGAATAGCCCATTTAAGGTTTTTATACCAACCTCGATTCCTCCAAGGGAGATTACATTTGGCAGCTCAAAATATAGCGAGTGAGTTTGTGACATGACATTCAAAAAATAAATGATCAATAGAGTCGGGACATAAGTTGCAGAAAGCACACTGCCTAGGAGGGATTCTGCCATGAGATATGAGAAAAACCTGAGGGGGAAGCCAATTCCGTAGTATCAACCAAAGAAGAAATTGATGTCTCGAAACAATAGCTTTGTTCCAAACAAAAGACGCCCAGGAGACCCTAGCGGCTTGCTTCCTAATAATTGACCATGCCGAGGAACTGGAAAAGGTGCCCGACGGGTGAGGCGCCCAAGTGAATATATCCGACAAATGATTAACCAGAGGGATAGTAAATTGCCATGCTTGTAGCTCTTGAAAGAAAGCTTGCCCATCCAGAGTTCATAAATCAGCTACCTTTGCATCTCTTGTAAGACTCGATAGAGAGATATTAGAGTTTGAAAAAACTAAATTGAGGGGACCCATATCTAGCCACGGATCAAACCACAAGGAGGTAAACTCACCATTTCCAATCTTCTATTTAAACAGACCTATAAAAATTTCCCTCATTGCAAGGATTTTTCTCCAGGCCCAAGAATAGTAAGTCGAAGTGGCTACTATCCAAAAATTCTTCCTTTTAAGGTGCGTGGCATTAAACAGACCTATAAAAATTTCCCTCATTGCAAGGACTTTTCTCCAGGCCCAAGAATAGTAAGTCGAAGTGGCTACTATCCAAAAATTCTTCCTTTTAAGGTGCGTGGCATGAATCCATTTGCACCACAGGGATTCTTTATCAATGAATAGAATCCAGATATGCTTAACCATGGCAGCTTTATTGCTATCTTGAATTCTCCTAAGCCCAAGGCCGCCTTCTACTTTCGGGTGGCATACATCCTCCCAGGATACTTTTGCACCGCCCGAGCCCAGAGTCGGTCCCTTCCAAAGGAATTGCTTGCAAATTTGCTCAATCTTATCTACTATAGCAGCTGGTAGCCAAAAAATGGACGCCCAGTATACTTGAATACCATGCAACATGGTTCTAATGAGTGAAGATGTCTTGTGAATGAAAGAAACTGGTGTGTCCAAGATTGGACATGAACCATCAGAATACATACTAAGGTGTGACAATCTGATTTAGTCAGTCTTGAAGTAATAATAGGGACACCGAGGTATTTAACTAGAAGGGACCCGGCTATGAAATTTAACAGGAAAGGAATTAGCTCTGAAATTTAACAGTTGCAAGATTTGTGTTCTTAAGTCCCCATGACCATCAGAAAGGAAGGCTTCACTCTTGTTAGCATTGGGGATTAACCCACTCCAACTGGAAAATATATCAAGCCCATCTTTCATGCAAGAAACTGAAATTATAGAAGCTTCACTGAATATGAATACATCATCCGTGAAGAAAAGATGGGATAACCGAGAAGCTTTGCATCTCCAATAAAATCGATACTCCAGGCGATGAGTCTGAAGCTTAAGGATCCCTAGGAAGACTTCCATTGCCATTGTGAAAAGATAGGGGGATATCGGGTCACCTTGTCTTAGTCCACGACCACTAGAGAACCTATGCATTTTGCCATTTAGTGAAACATAAAATTTAGGTGTGCGAACACATACCATGATAAGATGAATAAAGTGAGAAGGAACCCCAAAAGCTTCAAGGGTTGTCTACAAGAAATCCCAATCCAAGCTATCATATGCCTTCCTAAAATCAACTTTTATGGCACACTTGGGAGATTGATTACCCAAATGAAATCCACTGAATAATTCCTAAGCGAGGAGAATATTGTCACTAATCCTTCTACCTTTCACAAAGGCCGTTTGAGCCGGGCTGATGATGGAGGGGAGGATAGTTGCAAGTTTATTAGAAAGGATCTTGGAGATACATTTATACATTGTATTGTAGCAAGCTATGGGTCGAAAATCAGCAATCGAAGAAGCATTCGGGGTTTTGGGAACCAGTGCAAGAATGGTGCAATTAACTTCCCGAAGCAACTGACCTGTGTTAAAGAAATCTAGGATCGCCTTAGTAACCAAGGGCCCAACAATGTCCCAGTTTCTTTTAAAAAAATCGGCATTATAACCATCCGGTCCCGGGGCTTTCCCTCCTGCCAAGGAGAACATAGCCACTTTCACATCCTGGGGAAGAATAGGCTCAGATAGAAAACAAACCTGGTCATCATTCAAAATGTGACGAAAAGTTCCCTTGACCTCCAGAGTAGAAGGCCGCAGAGAAGTTTGTATAGGAGCAAGAAGATCCTGAAAATAGGATACAAAAACTTGTGGTACTTCACCTGGGTCCGAGATAATATTTCCTGTATCATCCAGAACAGAGATGATCTTGTTGTGTTGTTGTCGGTGCTTGACCGATTGATGGAAGAATCTAGTGTTCTGGTCCCCTTCCTTAAGCCAACGAATACGTGATTTCTGTTTAAAGAAAGATTCCTCGAAGGACTGGAGTTCATAATAAGACCGAGCATGGGCATGTTCGGTGGCCGCCAATTCACTACTGTAAGGCTCTCTATGTAGAGCTTCTTGAGTAGAGTGAAGGACCCTCTTGGCTTCCGCCGCTCGGAGAGAAATGTCTGAGAACTCTTGTTTGTTGAGAAGGTTGAGCCTGGATTTCAAAATTTTAAGCCTAGAGTACAGCTTAAACATCAATGTTCCTGAAATATTGCTGTCCCATACCTGAGAAACAGTAGAGGAGAAGTCTAGATGGGACATCCAGAAATTAAAAAATTTAAATGGTATTTTGCGAGGACGAGAGGCCAAGACTCTCACTAGCATCGGCGAGTGATTAGAAATGCCAGGGGCTAGGAAAGTGGCTTCAAAGTAAGAGTAATCCATTATCCATTTGTTGTTGACCAGAACACGGTCAATTTTCCTATGCTTCCTTTGCGCACTCGAAGAGGTTGACCACGTGTACCTAAATCCCACATAACGGAGGTCTTCCAATTTAGCTTGGTCGAGACACTCCCGAAATTCATCAAAAGATGGGATCCAGTTGTTAGTGCTGCCCATATGGTCAGATGAATCTTTGATTGCATTGAAATCCCTAGCTAAAATCCATGGACTATCCTTGAGCAAGACACTCAAATGAATAAGATCATTCCAAAGAGGACGACGAGCAACAAAAGTATGTTCTCCAAATATTGCGGATAGGAATAAAGTTTCCCCCGATTGTATTGAAATCTTTATGTACTACTATACTCAACTTGTTGAAGACATGTATTGTTTGCTATCCTGAAAGTCTTTTAGAAGTTCTTTATAAAGGTTGCATAGAGTGAATCGCCATATAAGGATATTTGAAATCAATGCGCATATCTATTAGGATGCCTAGGTACGTACCTACGTACTTACGTTTTTGATAGACTTACAATACTAGTGGTCATGCTGGCCAAAGAAATCACGATTGAATGAGGAGTGCCGAATTCAGAGTAGTTGGAAACAATGCGAAGCAAGTGAAAATGTATCAAAAGAAGTACATATAATAAGAGAAGCAGCAAAGTACTTTTGCCAACATTCGGATGGTCCCATTTATTGCATCTCGTGGGACACTATGGACTTACGAAACGCAACATATAGTAGTGTCTTGAGGTGCATCCATTAAAGTTTCGAGTACAAAATCTACATTATGCAATTCGCAATCACGATAATCACATTCCTTACATAGTATCGCGTCAATCCGGCATGTCTTAATTTTCAAACCAACTATATTTACGTCACTTAGTGTCAATAATTAAGAATACTTAACAAGTTATTGCTGTTCATATCAATATGTCAAAAGATGATGTACGCATGGCACGATTTGATCTTTTTGCCAAAATCTGGTAATTAGCCATTCACCTGTTCGACTACCGTAAAGTCTTTCTCGATCGTGACGTGTGCTGCGAAAATAATTGCTGCTGGTCCATTTATTGCGCAACCATCTTTGGGTCGTCTCTTTATGTAAGCAGCTTCTGCATGTCTAACGCTCTTACGTTCTGTCAACCTATGAATACTACAGTCACAGGGAGTTCATAGCACTGTTGAAGTTTTCATTGTCCTAACGTTGTATAAAAAACCGAAAGACATAAAGAAGCTGTACTCTTCAGTCCTCATGCTCCATGCAGGAAAATTGATTATCTTTCCTTAGTCATCCAACAAAAGGGCATCGAGTATACTTTCTACCAACACTTTGCTCCAAGAGTCACAGGTTTCCTTACTAATGAAATACAAAAAGAATCGTACTACTCAGTAGAGTAGCATGTTTAGGGCTATCGGATCACATTGATTATCTCAACCAAGCGGTTTTAGCCTCGCGAATCAGAGTCCAATATTGCGAGGTGAGGACTTAAACGCATTTGGATGGGTTATCGTTGTTACAGTTTTTGACCACATATGAGTTTCACAAGTCCATGGAGTATCATGTTCAAGCGTCGTCTCAACCAAGAAAGGGTTTTCTTGTATGCATTCCCTTATTGGGTTGTCTGTCTTTGGTCATTTTTTTTCTTTTGTTATAACATGTGTAGGTTTATTTCAAAATGATACTCGATTCGATATTCTCCCCAGCTTGATCCAAACCCTAGATGTGCAGACAGAAGAAAAAAATCAATATGGTCCCCCAAAAAAAGAGAGAGATAGAGAGACTAAAACAATCGAGAGAATCAAGAGCAAAATCAAGATGAATCTAAAACAAATTTAAAGGAGAGCAAGCGGAGTCTGTTAACCAATACCGGATGAGAAGCCCCGAAGGGGCACGAGACTTTTCTGATTCGAGGAGGGGATTACTTGCGGCTAGGGGGTGACGCTCATTAAAGCCAGTAATCGACAGATCACTTATGGGTTTGAGGGGGGAAAATATAACATATAGATAGTAATAGGGGTGAGCATATTAAACTGCCAAAACCGGTATTAGACCAGCTGAATTGGTCCGGTTCCTGGAGGCATTGGTTTAGTTCCCAGTTTTGAGGGGAAACCGGACCGGAATGGACTGACTCTTGTTTTTAAATATATTTTTTAATTTTTTTAAAAATAGAAATAAATCCTCAAATAGACTATTTTATTTTTTAAACACATTTATAGAAACTTAAACACAAATAGAGTTTGACTTTTTTTAGTACATGGAAATATATGTGATCTGTTCGGAGCACAATCACTCTTTAGTGAAAAAAAAGTGACCAATTTTGTCGAACTGGATTGGACCGGATTGGAACAGATGGTTTGATCCTCGATTCTTGATTCTACTTTGGAACCGGACCGGATTAGGAACCGATCACCCCTAGATAGTATTAGGGTAATGAATGTGTATATTTGTATACCAATGTCAACAAGTATTGTTTATTTTGTCTCATAGTAGATATATTTAATTTTTCACAGTCACCAGCTATGATTAAATGCTACAAAGAGATGTTAAGCCTAGTAAAATATCAATATATTTCTGTCTCTAATTTTGGTAAGCATAAAAAATATGCATAATTTTTCGTCCACTAACCATTTATATAATTTTATTTTTGCAAATACCATTAACATACCTCTAAAAAAAATCCCACACCGAGAAGACCAAATTAACCACCCCCGGGTGGTAAACTCATCTCAACATCTTGCTTAGGGTTCAAGTGGTTTTATTTCTAGTGTTTCGAGTGGTTGTGAGAATTAAGCATTTGGGGATGAGTATCTCTAGAAAGAAAAATGACATTTTAGTAAATAGGCACACATGAATAATTAATGTGAAAGTGCAAAAAAATCTCCAAAGATAAAAATCATGTACATTTTTGGTTTTTTCTAAAGTAAAGATATGTTAAATGGTCATTGGATGAAATGTGAGACATGTTTTTGATATTCTCCCGAACATTTTTTTACATTAAATTATATAATTGAGAAGCTTAATTTGATAAATTTTTTGAATGCGACTTTGTATATTATCCTCGATGACAAGGCTGTTGCATTATAGATTTCTTTTCAGGAAAACTTTTCTATTGTTACATGAATTCAATCTTCTTTTCATCTAGGAATAATCATATTTTTTAACAATGTAGTTATCGTTTGATCCAATAGCCTTCCATTAGATAGAAACATATTTGATGAATATTGATAACCCTCATATGAGTGTTAGAATAGAAATGCCTATTAGATAATAAAATATTGGTTCTAGGCCAACTTTGGCAATGAATCAATAATTTGAAATGCCTTTCTTTCTTGCATTTTCTTGATAGTTGCAGAGCTGATTACACTAGATCTTGAGATGTGGATCATCCAAGACATATTAGCATGGCATACTTCTCTTGTTCAAACTTGGTTTGAAACTAAACCTCTCATCGGGAGGATAGATAGGGCAAATCAAGTGAGGTCCACTGAGGATCCAACTATCTATTTAGGGATCCGAGCAGTTGCACGGGGCCCACCATGTATCCTTTCTTATCAAGGATTTATACATCCCTTATTAGTATGTGGACAACTATCTCTCTAACATAGGTTTAGATTTCGCCTCAACGAGAAAATGATATGGAGTACCTAATAATGTGCCTTCATAGATAAAAAAAACTATGAGATCACCCCTTTCATTCTGGGGTGATGGAGCGATCATTCATATATGTCCATTGATTTGCAGATGTTCTCTGGGGTTCGAGTGAAAATTTACCTTGGGGGAGATTTTCCAATGGCCATTTTGAGAGAGAGAGGGAGATCCCCATTCATTTGCGGATGTTATCTAGGGTTCGAGTGAAAAATTTACCTTGGGGGAGATTTTCCAATGGCCATTTTGAGACCCAACAAGAGAGAGGTTCACTTTTCCTGCTCCTTTTCCATTAAAGGAGAAGTTGGAATTCTTCACGCATGTAAGCCCAGTCACTATATTAGTACTGACTCTTGTGGAGCCAAAAGGGTGTTGAATCTCACGACCCTTCGTTTTCTCCACTTTTGAATGCTTGGGCTGGGCATGGGTGTCAGATCTGAATCGATCCTCCTCGTAGTAATAAGCTAGCTTCTTTCATCGCATTCAATTAACCGGTAAAGCAAGTCTCTTCGTCTTTTGAGAGAAGGGTATACGTATGCCCTACCCCCTCCTGTTTCCATTTGGACGATCTTCCCGATCTGGTAATTTCATTAGTAGATCCTGAAAAAGCAAGAATCTGAAACCCTAGCTCTGGAGTCCACCAGCTAATTGATCATGGAGCTTCCACGTTTACATGCATAGGCTTCAACCCCTAATTGGCGCATGCTTATTTACTATAAAGTTCAATTAATAGAAGATGCTAACAATTTCCTTTTCAACCCATTTTTTACGCAATTAATGTATTAATTAGCCGACCTAATTTCCATAGGCACGTTGGCGGTGGGATGGTGATCAATTTGAACGCCGTTTAATTATTTAGATAACTTTTTAGCGGCCGTTAAAAACTACGTCACCTTTGTCCCTTTTTCAATATGACATAAACATTTAGCTTAGCATGAACGAGTATCTAACTTACTACCCACATTTTACACGTCATGCACAAATGATTAATTTTCAGGAAATTTTCTCTGAAAATGCTAAAGCGAAACTCAGTATGCATTAATGTAAGAACGAGTTAAATGTTGGGCATTTCTCTTACAATCTTTTGTTACTTTCTTCACCATAAATTTGCTGTGAGGTTCTTTTCAAATAATGAAGGAATGCAGCAAAATTGTGTTGATTACGCTGCCGGGCATCGATTTGTATTTATATCACCGAACTTCCATAACCATGTTTAAGTTGAGAGCTTCGAGTCAGCAATTAAAGGACTTCGTCATGTCCAGTCTCTGTACATTCAAGATTTGCATATAACTCCTGTTTTATCTGGCCTACCACACCTAATTTACTTGGATGGCCTTACTCTATAGGGTTCAAATCTCAAGGTGGTGACTTTTGATAGGTAGACTTGTCATGTCTACATGTAGGTTTCTAGCCTATGAACTCTACTTTCAAGTGTCATCTTAAATTCATATTTAATAGTTAATTACGGTTCATAGGAGATATTTAACTTTACAAGTTGAGTATATCGGTATTTTCGGGAATGTGGCACAAATGGTTCATGAATTTTGATTCAACATGTAACGTCGTCATTAAATTTCTAATTTGTTCAATACGATTGCTCTAATGTTTAATATATTTTATGAACTTTTAATTTGTTTAGTATGGTTTGAGCTTTACTCTAATATGTAATATGGTTCTTGAATTTTCTAGGGACTACATTTAACATTAACTGATAGTTCAAGGATTATGTTAAGCAAATTAAAAGTTTTTGAGATAACATTGCTCATTAGTTCAAAGTTCAAGGATCGCACTGCACAAATTAAAATTTTAGCGATTAGATTGTACATTGAACCAAAAGTCAATGACCATTTGTTTTATTATCTTAGTTTTCCCAAAAAAGAAAGGAAATCGCATAGAAATGTCTTTGCTTGATGGCTAACAAGACTTGCAATTAATTCCAACATTGCCACGCGTGTGGTGAGCATTAACTAGGCTTTTGTGTGATACATATGGCCAAGATATCATTGCAATGAAATGTTGGTTAGCCTCGTATCTTAGCATCTTTCATTTGGACCACAAAAGTTTAATCAGACCGCATTTCTAAATTCCTTTGCATAACAAGAGCCCTACATTTTAAAACCGAACAAATATCATGAGCATTTACGAGAGCACTAATTTCTTTTTCTGAAGTTCACGATTATGTAACAATCTGAATTTGTCAAAGACGATGTATGGACGCTAACAATCTGG
The DNA here is from genome assembly GCA_014182895.1 of Angophora floribunda. Classification (NCBI taxonomy): domain Eukaryota; kingdom Viridiplantae; phylum Streptophyta; class Magnoliopsida; order Myrtales; family Myrtaceae; genus Angophora; species Angophora floribunda. The sequence continues at coordinate 50,374,914 of CM024712.1, forward strand.
TTGATGAAAGGAAAAAAAGGTGAACATGATTTCTAACACGAGTCAAATTAGATCATAACCCTAAATCTCACAAGGTTATACAGTGACTCTTAGGGCCTATTTGATAATCGACCAAATAGTGAAAATTTCTGTTCTTTTATTCTCGAGAGTAGATTTGGAACATAAATCTATTTGTTAAAATTTTTGTTCTTGAGAACAAATTTGGTCTGGGAATAGATTTGGAACGGAATTGAGAATAAAAAAAAAGTTGCTTCTTGTTCCTAGGAAGAATTTCAAGAATCATTTTTTTTCCTTTTTTTTTCTCTTTCTCTTTCCTTTTCTTTTTCTTCTCTCAGCCTACTGCCGCCTCATCGCTGCCCATCAGCCATCGGCGAGCTTGGTCTCGTAGATCCGGGCGAGGCCGAGCCTCACTAGTGGCCCGATGAGGGTTGACCTCGCCCAGGTGGCACGAGGTCGGCCTCGCCTTGGCTTGGCGAGGTCAAGCCTCACCTTGGCTTGGCGAGGTCAAGCCTCACTAGTGGCTAGGCAAGGCCGAGCCTTGCCCAGATCGGGTGAGGAGAGCCTCAGCCAACCACCGATGAGGCTTGCCCTCGCCAGGCCAGGGCGAGGCCGACCTCACGTCGCCTAGGCGAGGTTGACCCTCGCCGAGTTGGGCGAGGCTCAACCTTGCCTAGATTTGTGAGGTTGAGCTTGCCGGTGGCCAAGCAAGCCTTTGACGAGCTCACTGGACCTCACCCAGCCAGTCACCGGCGGCGGTGATCGGCCACAATGGAGGAAGGGAAAAGAAAAGAACAAAAGACAAAAGGAAAAAAGAAAAAAGTATTTAAATCATTAAAAATTTAAAAGAAAATATTTTGGACTAGAAATTCTAAAGTTTTACCAAACACATTTCTATTTTGGGAATAAAAATTTTGGACAGTTACTAAATGCCTTCAAATGCTCATAAATTATTTCTAGGAATAGAATAAAAAAGAACTATTTTTGAATAAAAATTATTCCTAAAAACAGAAGGGTTATCAAACAGAAGGGTTATCAAGTGCACCTTTAAACATTTGTTGAGCCAGGAGTATCTACTGTTAATCAAGTCTAAGGGGTTGCTACGAGTGAGGTAAGAACCCTAGTTAAGAAATAACATGCTATAAAGCTCAGGACACAAAAAGTATTATAATCATTGCAAATTGTGTCAGTAAGAAAATAAAGAAAATTCAAACCCACGAAATGTTTCCAGCTGGTACTCATGAAGATGACAGAAGTGGCAGGTAGCTATTGCCTTTTTTTATCCTTGGAATAAAATGAAAATGTCTGTCCTTATTTTCAGCCAAAAGCACAAAAAGAATTATAGAAGAGAAAAGTATAAATGTTTTCATATATGTCACGAACTATATGGTTTCTCATCAGGCTCTCAATCATGGAGAGTGACTTCACGTATTTCGTTCGGTTTACTGTACAAGGTTTGCAAACAAATTCAGGCTTCATCACACATGTTTCCGAGAATGCCCGAATTGAAACCCTAGGGAATGATTGCGTTGTGTGCATGCGCATGTCTTCTCGCACTGCCAATACAATTCAATACCAACATACGAAAGTCGCCATAATGCATGTGCAGGACACTTGGGAAAAAGGTACATCCTAAAAATATAATAAAAAAAAAAAGATGAAAGGAAAACCAAGTATAAATTTACCTTACTGTCCGGTTCGAATTAGACGGGTCAATTCAATCTCGTATAAATATAATATACTATTGCAAATGAGAAGTACCTATTAAGAGATTTCGATTTATATATGGAGACTCAATTAATCAATTTTATCAAATCAAAATAGATCTATATACGACTTTACAGAAAGTGTCATAGATGACGTCGGAGTGAGTGATGAAGTATATTTTAATTCATAATAAACAATCGACTTACTTAACTAAAAGTTCCTGCAGAAACTTCCCAAACACCAATAGGGCATTAATTTGATATCTCCTTAATCTAAAAGCATGATTTAGTAACAAAGGCCCTAAAGGTTAACGAGATGAACTACACGTCTCTCGCCATAAGGAAACAGAAGGAAGAGAGGAAAATGACAAAATACATAGCATGCGTGATTTCATAATTTTATTCACACTTAGAATTTACACTGCTTAGTGCTTGCCCCTTTTGCCATCTATAACTTGATCAATCCGATTGGACGTCAAATAAGGGAAAAGGTTTGCTTTCAATAAGCATTCATATGAACCCTAACGATTATAACGATTATAGCACATTATCAGACATTTTCTTTTGGAGGTTACTGCACACTAATTGAGCAACCATGTCACTTTGAAATTTTAATTTTCGTCACATTTAGTGTGTCTTATGAGGAAAATCTTCAGTTCCAGATTTGGTCTTTAGGGACCATAAACATGGTCCAAATTTTTCCATGGTTTAAGTATTTCTACCGCAGAAGTTACATAGACCATTATGCGTTTGACATAGAATGTTATGCACAATTTTAAATCAAGGGATCTTAAAAGATGCATTGGCACATAAGGATTCAATACACTGGCGATGGACAAATCTCAACCTCTTCACAACGAATGGCTTGAAGATTGTCACTTCAATATTCATCATCAAGCAACAAAAAAAAGGTACTATAAACTGAGCTCGGAGATTTCTTTATAACACGTTTGAACGTTCGATTTTAATAAAACGGGCTAGGTTCGTGCTTTTTAAAGATCCGTATACTAGGTCATCAAGGAATTACGTGGATCAATATGGTGGGTTAGCTGCCATATTACACAGAGAGAGAGAAGGGGGAGGGGGGAGGGACGGAGGGATTTCAGCGGCACTTGCTTTTCTAAAGGACCTTTCGAGTTGACTCATGGGACCCAAACATTCGGCAAATATCAATTTTCACTAATCGTAGAAAGCCACTACTACCATAAGGATAGGGTCAATTACAAAAAATATAATAACCAAAAGTAAAATTACAATTGGAATTGTGTCCATAAATTGGAACGAGAGATCAAAAGGATAATTATAAAAGACAAAAAAGATGGGATACAGAATCTTCTGGAGGCCAATTGTTGCCTCTCGAAGTATGATAACACTAGTATGTGAGACCCATCAGGACATGTGTTGTAACAAATGAATAAGCAGATAAGAAAGATTAACATCATATGTGACAATTAAGCACACTAAATTCAATCTCATCTGCAAATTATTTTGAGGAGGTAATCTTTAGCAGAGTAACAACGGTACAAGGCAAATTGTGAAAGCTCTAAATCCCACATTTTGAGAAAATTTTTTTAAACTCAATACACTCTAACATTTAATATACTATTAAAATTTTAAACTTAATTATTTAATATACTGTTAAAAAATAATTTGATGTTGGCAGTTGTGCTAAACCCACTATTATGTAATATTGCGAGTTTTAAACTTAAACAGCCCATATGAATAAATTGATTTTATGAAGAAAAAAACTGAGAAAAGAAAAATCCAAGCTGCTGCCAAAAAACAAAAAAAAGAGAAAAGAAAAGTCAATCCAAGCCTGGTGGGCCCATCCATTTTCTAACTATTTTCTTCTTCGCTTTATCATGGTTCGTCATATCCCTCTTCAATCAAAGATGTAGCGTAAATACCTCTCTCTCTCTCTCTCTCTCTCTCTCTCTCTCTCCAAAGTGCCATCAACCTTCATAAAGCTACAAGATGCTTGCATATAGATTTTTTCTTTCACAACCTAAAAAACCCTTCTTTATACCCTTTTAGGGGAACTTTTTATCCAAAAACCTAGGAATAATTATAGCCGCAAGTCATAACCATTTTTGGAAAGCATAGTAAATATACATAATACGGAATCTTTTTTCTCTCCATCTCTTTGTACACAACAGCAAACCCTTACCCCTTTTCACCTTTTGGCCATGGACTTCGACCAGAGCAAGTTCTCCAGCAACTTTTGGGATCTTGGCTTGGGCATGGAGGATCAAACCCTCCATACCAATGACCAACATCATCATCATCATCAGCCGCCTTTCACTTCCCTTTGGCCCAGCATCCATCTCCCATCAATGCACCAAACAGCTCCAACTTCTTCCTCTCAGCTTCCATCTTCCCACTTTGTGAATGATGGTAGCATTGGGGCCGTGGCAAATCAAATCGAAGATGAGGACAACGAGCCTGAAGAGGAGCTAGGAGCCATGAAGGAGATGATGTACAAGATTGCGGCGATGCAGCCGATCGACATCGACCCGGCAACGATTCGGAAGCCAAAGAGGCGGAACGTCCGGATCAGTGATGATCCTCAGAGCGTGGCGGCACGCCTCCGGCGGGAAAGGATAAGCGAGAAGATCAGGATCCTCCAGAGGCTCGTCCCTGGGGGGATGAAGATGGACACGGCTTCGATGTTGGATGAGGCTATCCGCTATGTCAAGTTCTTGAAGCGACAAATCCGTCTGCTTCAACAGCCAAATAACCAAAACCCTACAACAGGTTCGGGCGCAGTCACAGGGAGGTTAGTGGGAGGGGATTGGCAAGGCGTGATTGCACCGAGCAAGCCACCCTCCACAACCTCGTCATCTTCCTTCGAAGCACAAGTTGGATCTAGGTTTGGATTCTGGTCCGGTGGTAGTGGTGGTGGTGGTAATTCGTGCTTCAATGGACATGAGGTAATCAGCGAATAATTTAAGGTTGTCAATTTGTACGTTATGGGGTCATCGTATTTGACTTATAATAATTTATTATAAGGATGTGTATACTATATATTGGTGAAGTTGTGAGATATATTTATTTATGTAAGATCTAAGTGTAATAGTTTCAAAGAGGTCGTCAAACCCAAAGTTTGTTAGGATTTGGTTGACTACGAGGGATGTCGAATATCAAAACCGTCACAGCTTAATTTACGTACCACCATATGTATAATATTTAGTATATTTGTGTTTGCATGCGATTTTATATTTTGTTGAGAGAGAGAGAGAGAGAGAGAGAGAGAGAGAGAGAGAGAGAGTTATGAAGTCTGCTAGTTTGGTTTGGCCAACTCTCTTCCTGGAACAAAACACTGACGTTGGAAGATATCATTGCATATGATTATACTCTCTCTCTCTCTCTCCACCCCTGTGACCTGAGTTAATGCACGGGCATATCCGTGGACTTAGTGAGCATAATTTATGATTGGAGATCCTTTCAGAAAGACGTCTTTGGTGGCTTGCAATGGTGATTGAGTTTAGTTGAATATACCCAAGTGGAATTCCAAGGAGGATTTGAAATCGTAACCTCCTGGACTTATGAAGCATGTTTCTTTGGAGTGGCTTGATTCCTTCTTTCCTTCCCGGGTACACCCAGGAGGACGCAAGGCCTATGATAGTGATGAAAGCTTAGGTAATTCTAGGAGGTGCAGCAAAACTACAGCTTCTGCGATCTAGTTGCAAGTGCTGAAAAAATCTCCCTTGGCGGGTCTTTGAGAATCTGAACCTTCCTCTGTCGTAGATGCTTGCATTTTGATTTGCCTCCCTGAAAACATGCTCTATCCAATACCGACTTAGGCTCTGAATGAGAGTCCTGAGTCCAGAAAGCAGTGGTTTTAGGTTCTCATGACCGCAAGTATAGTATCGGCAGATAGCAGATCAACAATAATCGCAGCACTATGATGTGTAAACTTTACAATCACAACATTGTTGACGGTGAAGTGATGGCATATCACCGTTCTAGAGATAGATTTGTTTTATATCCATACTCAACTTGAGTTCGTTGCACTGGTCCTAAGAGTTTTTTGATGTGCATCCTTACAATATTGGGCTTATTTTTGTTAAGAAATCACCAAGCTAAATGAATCATTGGATGTGTTGGAAATGTGGCTAATATGAGCATCGCATTTTTGAAATGTTTTGACCTGTTAACTTTAGGGAAAATGATATAAATAATCTATGAACTTTGGTGCAATGTATAATATGATTCATGAACTTTAACTTAATATACAATGTAGTCCTTGAACATTTAATTTATTTAGAGCGGTCTCTAATTTTTTTGGTATATGTTCAATTTAGTCCTTGAGTAATGTGAAAATGTTCAATATTGCCCTTGAACTTGAATTAATGAAAGGACAACATTGAACATTTTCACAAAATTCAGGGATTAAGTTAAATATGTACCAAAAGTCTAGGACCACATTGAAAAATTTAAAGTTCATGGACCGCATTGCATATTTGGCTAAAGTTCAGGAACTACATCGAACAAATTTAATGTTTAGGGATAATATTGCATATTAGGCTAAAGTTCAAAAATCATTACCGGTGGTCTTAGTTACCGTTGGTCTTAGTTTCAAGTAGTCTACTGTCTCTTTTCCTTAATTTGGAAGATTATGCCTAGATATTCATAGTGACTTACTGACAGTCTATTGAAACATATCTCATGATTTTCATTCTTATTTGTCTATCAATTCATGTCACGTTTTGACACTGTCTCCATAATGAATTGTTTTATAATGTTTGCTTGACATCAGTACTACTAATGGATCTCAATTGGACATGTTGATTAGAATGCTAATTGCAACCATATTAGTGTGTGTACACAGTCATCTTGTTGCTAAAGTTACTCTTAAACTTTGTCATTTATTTGTCAAATTAGTGATATAGTGGTTTTCACCCTCTTTTTGGATGGATTTTATTGCGTAGGATCCTCTAACAAATCAAATCATTGTGAGTGGATGTAATTTGGATGCTCGTTTGAGCTCACATGTTAAACGTTCCTATTTGATCTTAATCTACCTTTGCCTCATGTATTATCTTTCGATATCAATAGCGTTTTATCATCCGAATTGCATGGCATTTGGTCGTTGCTTCTCCTTGATTTCTAATAAGTGGGTGCCATCAGAATTAAGAAGGTTGAACTCTACAATCTTGCAAAGCAAAGTACGTATTCGTTATCTACTACAATAATTCCGTAACTCAAGAGCCATTTAACCTTTTATATCCGAGTACGTAATGTTCTTGACCTTTGTTCAAATCTTATGGGTGGCTTTTCTATTTTCTCATTTTTGTACATGATTTCTTGTTATTCTAATTGGACGTGTTGCATACATAATAGATCTCAGTTTGCTCGAATATGGTTCAAACTTAATTTTAAGAATATTTTTTTTTGCTTGATAATACCATAGGGTAATGGAAATTAACATACATTGCCTCTTTTTGAAGTAAAATAGGTTGTATTCTTCAATAGTCATGATAGATTTTTTGACAAAATGTAGACATCAATAGAGACATCATCAAACCATAGACATTATTGTACATGCCCTAGTCCTCTCATCCTAATTAGCATTCTATATAAACCCGGTTTATACCATTACTAGGCTAAGATATCATATTTTTTTAGGGCAAACGCTTCGGACTGAATAATGGTTTCACAAGTAAACTAGAGTTTTGTATGAACTTTTCCATGAGGAAGAGCATGCCCAAAAGAGGAAGCAATCCCCGCTAGATTTGTGCATTTTTCTTTCAAGGGCTCGAAGAGAAATATCTGGGGAGCTTTCCTAGTGCCATTTTAAGACCCAACAGGAGAGACTCTCACTTTTCTACTTCTTTTTCCATTAATGCAGAACTTCAAATCCTTGCATGCAAGCCCGGTCGCTATTAGTACTTGCATTGAGGGAAGGCCCAAGGGTGTTGAATTCTATGACCCTTCATTTTCCTCTCTTTAAATGCTTGGAGAAAAAGCATGGGTGTGTCAGATCTGAATCAATCTTTCTCCTTCTCTCGAAATGTATACGCATGTGTGCCGTTCTTTTTCCATCGCGTACGTACTTCGGTCCATTACAGTTGATGCAGGTCTCTCTTTTCTTGACGTAACAATAATGATCATAATCCCAGACTTTCTTCTTTCCGTCTGGACAATCTTTCCGTGTTTGGTATTACTTGCTTTGCTTGCTTCCTCGAATCAAAACCCTAGTTCTGCAGACGAGGAGAACAACCAATTCAAAGGTTTGTTTACTTTTGGTCTTGTTCCGAACTAATTGATCCTAGGTCGTGATTTACGAGTAGAAGATTAATAGTCGACCTACGTGAGAATCCTGTCCTTTTCATACCAATTAATAAATGAAAAGTCATTGTAAAAACATAGACCCTAGGTGTATCAAAAGGGTGTGCAAATTTTTTTTTTTTTTGGTCGGACATTAGGATGAATTCACCATCTCATGCTTTGAACCACCACTTTTCTGGCAAATGTTTAAGTGTGATGTATCATCTGCCAAACTGGATTTTGCATATATTTTCTTTGGTATACCTAGCATTCCTCTTATTTTTAATTGCTCTTTGATTTTGAGCATGCGGCGCTCAAAGCCCACAAAAGCTCACGTAGTTCCAACATTACAAACAACACATGGTGAAAGTTCGTCGATCTATGAATGGTTTGGATCGATTCTTCATTGAAGCCTACATTATAGTTTTTGATCGGTAGCTATTTTAGCAAAGATAATATTGTTATCGTATTTCTTGTAACTTAAGCTCTTTTAAGTCAAGTAAAGGGAAAAAAACCTTAAAGAACATAACGTGCGTTAAGATACATTGAATGCATTTTTTTTTTGGGAAGGGGGGGGGGTGGAGTGAATCCTCGTTATATCAATGAAGTTTTTTTATTTTTTGGTCTTATATTCATGAAGCCGACTATGCGTTGATCACTCAGCTAGTTGTGTATGTCGATTTCATATGAGCTAGGTCGACAGTTTTTGTTCTCAAATCAATTGAAAATTAGGTTCAGTTAGCATAGTTCATATCATACCGTATCAAATGTTGTGTATCTCAGATTTTGCCATTGTGCTTTCAACATTTTCATCTGTCCAAATGAATCGGATCATGTCATATACTTGGAATTTCCAAAATATATAAAAACCTGGACATGGTTATCGCCTTGGAGAAGGAGAATCATGCTTAGACATTAACATAGAATGGTGCATAGTGAGGGTTTTGGTCAAGGAGAATTGTCACTAATGTAACAATTAAATGATTGGTGCTTTAAAATAAAATGACACTTCCTAAGGCAAATTTAAAATACTTCACTAGCTAAAAAATATTGATCATACTCTTTCTTAATTTAATCTCATAAACAATGCCTTATTTTCATTTATCATTTTACCTTTTTCTAGTACTCAATAAAATATATTCTCAAAGCGGTGTTCTTCCTAACTTTGAGAATAACCAATATGAAGAATTAATCCTATTAGTAATGTGCGTAGAAATATATCGTCCCTCAATAAAATTCTGATTCCATCATTGCTTTTAGTGAAAGCAGTTCACGTAATAAACCCAAAATGAGGTGAAAAAGCTCGAAATATGTCAGATAAATTTTTCTTGCGAATGTGATGAGCATAGAGCCTACCGTAGTACATGAAAATGGATGGAAAATTATGTTCTTTTCGTATGGCCCGATGTGCACATCTTGTTGTTATATCATATGATTGGATTGGTCTGATCTAATCGAATGAATCAAGCTGGTGTTACCTTGTAAAAGAGACTATATGATTTCTTTGGGGGTATTTGATATCAAGGTTTATGTTGGAAAATAACAGTCCAAGTGTTAAAACTTGGCACAAAAGGACATTTTAAGTGTCAAAAATTACGAAAAGTACATTTAAGTGCCATTTTTTTTTTAAATTAAATCACTTAAGTGCCAACTTCGGTGAAGGTCACTAGAAATCTGACGTGGTTTATTTTAATAATATAACTTGCTTACATGGCTCGTTGGAAGCTAAATTAGCAAAAACTTAGCTTAAACGATGTTGTTTTAGTCTTGACATGTCATTTAAAAATATATTAATTAAATAATATTAAAAACTTATTATTATAAAACTTATTAATTTTTTTAAAAAAAGACGAAGTGGAAGGATCGGGCGAGGGCTATGCAGCCCTTGCCACCACCCTCCCATCGTCGAGAAGGGCCGGCGACGGTGAGGTGAGGGTCGGTCGGGGTCACTAGGCCCTGGCTAGTGGCCGGGGACCCTTGCCTTAGATCCGGGTGAGGGCCTATGGGCCCTCGCAGTAGGTTGGCCAGGGTCGCCGGCCACTAGCTAGAGCCTGACAACCTTGACCAACCCTCGTCCCACCATCGTCGGCCCTTCCCGATGATGGTGGGGCGGCGACAACAGTGGCAAAGAGGGCTACATAGCCCTCACCCGATCCCTCCCCCTTCCTTTTTTTTTTTTTTTTATAAATAAAATCAATATTTTAGATTTTTTTCTGGTATGACTTTTTTTTTTGCCATGTGGACAATTTCTTCTTCTTTTTTTTTAAATTGCCTCGTGAATATTTGTTTTGAAAAAATTGCTTCGTTAGAAAATAAAATCATTGGAAAATGACACATGTGCAGTTTGATATGATTTTTTCGCCGTTGGCATTTAATTGATCATTTTTGCTCCGATTTTGGTATGTAAGTATATATTTATGAACTTTTGGCACTTAAATGTCCATGTGCCAAATTTTGGTATTTCAGAGGTCCGCACGTCTGATTTCTGCAAATCCCAAACGAGGTAAACCCTAGAGAATGATTACTTTTTTGTGCATGCGCATGTGCATTTGGGATGGTAAGTACAGAAAAACAGAAAGGGTCAACATGCAGGTGCAGGACACTTGGAAAAAGGACCTCCCCAAGTAGAAAATGGGAAACCCTAATTGAAGGAACTCAACCGTATGCAACGACGTGATCGAGTCTTGTTTTGCCGATATGGTTTTTGTTTTGTGTATGCTAATTAGCCAGCTAGAAATTTTAAATTTGATTAACATTTGACTAGCCATTTGACCTTCACTTGATGTGACCAATTAATCCATATTGAGTGAGATGGATATATCATTCGACCACGTTTTGGCAGTGGTTAGTTAGTGTTAATGTTACTACAAATCTATCGTGTTGACATATCGGTAGAGTGTTATAGGTCCATCAAATATGACAAAAGCTCAAGCATAATAGGATGTGTTTATTTAATATGTAATAAGACATGATCCAAATAAACCATTCAAATTAATGAGTCAGATTGGGCTCATTCGACGTAAACATGACTTGAAATAATATCCAAATAATTTTCTTGTGATCGAATTTAAGCATTTTGACATGCTTATGAAGTTGATACGCTTAATTATTAAGTTGAGATGATTGTTTAGCCATAATCAAATTAATTTATTAATATCTTGATTTGATTCATTTTTGTATAATTTATGAAAAGGTAAACGTTCATTCTAGTGATCTAGAAATATTTTATGGTTATGATACATTAGAGGAAATTGTTTGATCACTCTTAAATCTATTGTAGATATGTTAATTTAGTAATAAACTTTCTAATTTTGTTGATTAAGTCCTAAATTTTTGTGTGAAATTTCACTATAATCATTTCGATTAATTTTTGATTGATTGAATTGACATAAGTACAATAATAGACAATTCAATTCTAGGGCAAAATGGGTTGGACTTGAATAGCATCCATTGATTGATTGCAACGATTTGCAAGCACTTTTGGCAAGATTACAAAACTATCAGGTTTGCCACCCTTCTTTTAGGCAAAAAGGGAAAATTGCCATCATTAATTCATTAAGCTCAAACTGATCTAAGTATAAGTGAAACAGATTTCAATGCCGTATAGAAGATAAAATAAATAAATAAATTTGACATCTATAATCTATCGTATATTTTGCAAAAGGAACTTTTGAACATTTAATGAGGTTTCATCAATATAAAAAAAAAAAGATGCTAACTATCAATTGATTTAAGTTGGTGTGGCAAGGCTAGCATTGAGGCCTGGCGATTGGTGGAGGAAGAATAAAAAAAAATCAATTTAAAAAAAAATATAGAAGAAATTGTCCAAATTGGAGCGAGTTGCACCCTTTAGGACAATGGTATCCACATTAATGATTGTTGGTCAAAATTGGCTGGAAAGACTATGATGGCAAATTGTTAAAACATTTATGAGTGAATCAGTCAAATTGAAAATTTTATGACTGAATTGACATCCATATAATAAATTTACAACTGTTTTTTGGTAATTTTCCCAAATTTACAATTTTTTTAATACTCGAATATCATAATTGTGTGGTCATTGCTATAGTTAAATTGAGTTAATTATTTTAACCCACCCTTTCAAGTGGATATAGTGTTACATATAAAAGGAACTATTAAAAAATATCATAGGTTTTGAAAAAGTATCTCGTAGGTGCTGATCACAAATCCTAATTATTTGGATAATTTGTGATAAATAAATTGAGACTTTGTTTATTTTGCAAAAAATGAATGATTTAGTAAATATTTTTCTAAAAATATTGTTTTAAATAATTAATCAATAAGAATATTTTTATTATCGATAATAATTTATGTCTAACAATTTTCTTAAATGATGAAAATAATTTATGTTAATTCATTTTTGTAAGAGACCTAAGTGATATTTTTAAAAGAATATTTTTCAAAACATCAATTTTTCGTGGAAAAAACGGAGCTTGAAATAATAAAGATTAGCGTTTGAGGTCAAACGCCAATCTTTAAAATAATATAAGACCAGTATATTGCACTCTTGTAAAGGTTGCAAATAGTTAAATGTTTTCATTTGTGTGTATAAGAAACATGAGTGAGCATGGTTTAGATAGACGATTTCTTATGAGAACCATCAATTAAGAATTGGTTAGAAAAAATTAGAATCGAAAATCATCCATTAGTTTCATGAATTCATTTGAGAACCGGACCGCTCGTCCCATCAATATGGCTTCACGTGATGCCCAGCCGTGATGTCCCAGACTGGCTAAGTCACCTACAACAAACCCAACGACTTCTAGTGCTCCATTCCATTGTGACAATTCCTACAACAGCGGACCTCCATCGGCATTACTAGACTTGTTATCATTTGACAAACACTTTGCAGGTTTTCCAGCCTCTAGTGGCATTAGCCCAGTTCTTCCCGATGCTTTTAATCTCGACAGCGCAAGTCGACAACAATAGCATTCGCTGCCTTCACCCTCCCGACAGGTTCGGAGAGGAAATGGAAGCGGGATTGAGGGAGAGAATATCGCCCAAGCTGTACCATTAGATGCAAACTTTCCATCTTGATTTTTGTCCATCTAAATCCCCCTTCCATTGCTCCATCAATTGCGATTTTGTCCTTGCAACTTTGCAAGTTGGAAAGAAAATCCTTTCTTTCCCTTTCCTGGCGTTCACCGATTAATGCTTGCCACCTATCTTTCCTGTCATTTTGTTTCCAAATCTACCCATTGAAATTCTCTCCATTCAATTATTTCTTGACCATATTTGTTGCACTTTTTCCAACTTTTGTAGATAATCGAATGCAATCAAATCTCCAGCCATCCGTTGCTTGTCCAAGTTCGTCCATCACGCGTTGTCAGTCATCATCTTCTGCCCATCTCAATTCTCATAACTGAAATTATCACCACCGAATTTGATGCAAAATGATATCCTCTTGTTGATGAAATGCGAAAAATGCAAATGCATAATATTAATATCTGGTTCGAGTGGGCAGCTTCATACATAAAATTAGAAAATTGAAACATTTCCTCGAAAATCAGACCAATTCCCTTAGGAACCACTAATTTGGGCTAGTCCAGTTTGGTTTTGGGTGATCCAAGTGAATCTCGATCCCTTTGCACACTCTTGATAAAAAGTTCTCCCGATCAAATACTGTAGAGAGGTGAAAACCAATTTCAACACTGTATAGAACTTCTTCTTTTTTGAATAATAAACTTCTTAAATTAGTAAAATTCAATTAACATTTGAATTCTAATATAAAAATTCAAAATAACAAAAAAAGAAGAAACAACAATTTAGTTTTTATTTATCCATATTTTTGTTTATATATTCGAATTTCGTTTTATTTTATAATATACATTCAATATACATAAATATGTATAACATTTACCTATATTGCATATAGGAATATAAGTATAGTTTACTCTTTACTAAAAAATTATTAGAGAGTGATGGAAGGGGGGCAAAAGAAATAATAAAATTCGAGGAAAAAATAATAAAAAAAGAGAATAAAAATGAAGTATGTAACATACTAACTATCTCTATTTATGTAATTTTTAGGTTTATTTATATTGTCATATATACTAGTAAATGAACATGTTATCATGGAAAAATATCCGACTTTATTATTATAATTCATCAAATAATGGATATACTATACTAAAGTCTCCAGATCTTATATCTTATTCCATCTTGCCATTAATGAGTAGAGACCAGAAAGACTTGATGCTTAGTTTCTGAGCCCGTGGAAATTAGACTTTTTCGAAATTTCTTCTTGAAATTTTTGCAAAATAAAAAAAGGGAAAAAAGAAAAAAAGCATCATACACGAAAGGAGATCGGTAGGAAATTGGTGGTGAGCTTGGTGATCTGTGACGGTGATTAAAGAAAGGAATTAAAAAGACGAAGGTGCATCGGCCGGTGAAGGAGAAGACAGGGACAGAAAGACAGCTTTGGTCGTGTTTCGTTGTCTTGCGTTCCCATGCCGCTGAACCCGAAATGACGAGGCTGACCTCTTCCCTTCCCAGAAATAACTACTTTGAATATCAACCACTCTCTCCCTCCAGGCTTCTTCTCTCTCCGTCTCCTGATTTTTGAAATGCCACCTTCTCTCTCCCTCTGTTTCTCTCTCTGTTTCTCTCAACCACTCTGGATCTTGACCCGGTATTGAATCACTCGTCGATCCGTTCGCATCAGATGGTACCTATCTTGAACTCTCGGCATCACCCGATACGCTACTTTGACTCTCCGTGCTTTTCTTGGCGTTTGTATATCAAACACCGCGCGAGCGCAACGTTTCTGGCATTCAAGTTCGTTGCTTTCTGAGATTTGGTCCGTGCCCATCTGATGGTTCGGCCGGTTTCCTTGCTGGGTTATGATTAAATGGTGATACGAAGCTTTAGGATATACATATAGCTCTGGGTTGTGTGGGGGGATCTTGTGGATTCGTTATTGGAATGTCAAATTTCGATTTTTAATTACGTGTCTACTTCGATTTGGCGATGATTTTGTGACTTGAATGGACACAAGCACTGTTGCAATGTTAGACTGAGGGTCTTTAATGGAATGGAACTTACTGGATCGGTTGATGCATTTGGGTCCTATGAGGAGAAGTGATTGATGGCATGCTGGTATACGAACAGTCTTTTCTATGGCAAGAGTGTCCATTGAATCTTGGTTCCATGGCTTTGTAAGATAATGCATACTTTCAACAGAAGTGCGTCGTTGAATCGCAGGGCCTTGAGCGTTGGAAGCCCGAGAGTTGGGCGACCCACCGTGGTTGCACGCCACTTTCATGTGCCTATTGTGATAGGATTTCTGTTTACTTTCCTGCTGGCCATTTCTGCAAGCTATATATTCGTGGTTCCTAGTCTAAAGCATAACTTCAATGGTGACAATATTTCCCAGAGTAATGAGTCGACGAGTGTTTGTGATGTTTCTGATGGGAGTTGGGTTCCGGACAATAGCTATCCATTGTATAATGCTTCGGAATGTCCTTTTGCTGAGCAAGGATTCAATTGCTTGGGTAATGGTAGGACAGATAAAGAATATCTTAAGTGGAGGTGGAAGCCCAAGAACTGCGCCATTCCAAGATTTGATGTGCGTGCCATACTTGAGTGGCTGAGAAACAGAAGGCTAGTCTTTGTTGGTGATTCAATGAGCAGGTCGCAGTGGGAGTCATTGATATGTTTGCTCATGACTGGAGTGGAGGATAAGAAGAGTGTGTATGAAGTAAATGGGAGTAAGATCACAAAGCGGATCAGATTCTTAGGTGTTCGCTTTAGCTCCTTCAACTTCACCATTGAATTCTTTCGGTCTGTTTTCCTGGTGCAACATGGTTGGATGCCTAGGCATGCACCGAGAAGGGTCAGGTCAACGCTTATATTGGACAAACTTGATGATATTAGTAGTCATTGGGTTGATTCGGATGTTCTAATTTTCAACACAGGACAGTGGTGGGTGCCAGGGAAGCTCTTTGAAACGTAAGTTTTTTGTCCGTCATCAACATAAGTGGTATTCAGATGTTCACCAATGATGCACTGTGCTAGTGTCTACAGTATCAAATGTTCCAAGTTGTTATGCATGATGCTAATGGGTTATCTTAGATAATTGTACATGGCAAAGTTTCAACATTTACACATGACAATTATTCTATGGATTGCTAACCATGTTTGTAGGCTTTTCCAAGCATTCATTCTTACTAAGACAGCTCTTTATTTTGGTAGAGTCAAATTCTGGCCCCATAACATCATCTTCCTTTGTTTACTTCTGTCTTTTCTTCTTGTGAGTGGAGGTTGAGGGGAACGCTTCCAATATTCAAGATTAGTGACAATGCAGCAAGTTTTACATATGTTCCTGACAGATTTCCCATTAGAAAGTGCATAGACTTTGTGACCTTGCTCAGTGTTTAATCTATACTTCATAGGATTTGTTAATTGTCTTCCATCTCATCTGACAGTTATGGCAGCCTGCATCAGATTCTGTGCCAGTGCAGTTTCTCAATCATGAACATGATTTATAATATCATTGTCCAACTAAAAGCATTTGTTTTCCAATTTATCTTGGGCTATTGTTTGCATATATCATTCACCCTTGGCCTTTGTTCTCTGCTCAATGTGTAATGCTACTGAAGAATGACAGCTTGCATTTTCTTGTTTTCATCCCTGATACTCTCCCATACAGATGAATAAGTCTTGTAAAATCAGCTTTTTATTTGTGCTCGTTTAATATATTATGTTTTAGCATTTGCTTTTCTTCTGAACTTTATGTTTGGCAGGGGTTGTTATTTCCAGGTTGGAAGTTCATTAAAGCTTGGAATGTCAATTCCTGGTGCTTTCAGAGTAGCGCTTACACTTGGGCATCGTGGGTCGAGAGAGCAATTGACAGAAAACGAACAAGTGTCTTTTTCAGGACTTTTGAACCATCTCATTGGAGGTATTGCTTTATATTAAATTTTATCTTTGATATGCATCAGAGATATGCTGCACCATCACCGTGCTTGGTGCTATTCTATCTCTAAACGTTGTTTCTGGAATAAAACTCAAGTTTTGTCTTCAGAAGTAGGACTCTCCTTTCACTTCCTGTAATATCAAGCTTAGCCTATGATTCAAATTTTCCATGTAAGAAGGATTTTCATTATGATAGATTACAGATGCCTGAAGGAGAAGTTTCATCTTTTTTCATAGTCAATTGGTTGAGTCTGATTTCTGAGAATGCCTGATATGTGGTCTAAAAGGAGCATTTATCAAAAGCATAACTTACTGGTGTCAGCTTTGTTTGTATAAATTTAAAGAGATTGCATAATTAGTTCATCGTGCTGTTCTATTTTCATGCAAGACTCCATATCAACTTGGGCATTGACTTTTTTGTCTTTCATTATGACTAATACCATTAAATGCCTCAGTATCAGTGACCAAAGAATTAGATCTTGCAACGTGACTCAGTACCCACTGCTGGAAGCTAGCAGGAGAGACCAACACGTATTCGCAGACATTGCAGAGGAGGTGGTGAAGAACACGAGCTTTCCTATTACCCTTTTGCCCATTACATCGCTGTCAGCTGTCCGAATTGATGCACACGTGGGCAATTGGAGCGATAACCCAGCTGCCCCCGACTGCAGCCACTGGTGTCTTCCAGGATTACCTGATATGTGGAATGAAATTCTCCTTTATTACCTTCTTACTAACCATGAATCACCTCTGTAGAGAATGGCACCAGGGGGTAAGTTCCAATCTCTGTTTTCATTTATCTTATCCTTTTGCTTGTTTGTCTCTTCTTGCCGCTTACTTGGAAATGAAGTTGGAATTAACTTTTTAAGAAGAAGGTACTTTTTGTAACGAGTACACCATGTGAGACTATCATGTGGGTAACTGATTAATCAAAAGTGAGATGCATATGCACATGGCATTAGATAGGATGAGATTCATAGCACGCGGATAGTGGTGATAGGTTATGCCATATTAACACTGCCACATGTGTATCCATAACATAAGATGCTTTCTCCTTGTAAGGTATATTTGTTTGAAAAAGTATTCTTACATCAGCATTAAGCACCCGTAATGTTATTCACCCACGGTTGTATATTCCGGTAGGACCGTAGGACTACATTTGTTATTCAAAACTCCAAAAAGGAAGTCTTTCCGATTCTAACATATTTGAGCAGAATATCTTCTACTTTACAGTTAGTGACTGATGCATAAGACAGTCTTATTCAACTGCAATTCACCACAGCTGCAAATTGCTACCTTCTGTCCCGTCAAATTGCTTTCCTTTCTTCTAAATGACCACTCCTGCATGACACAGCCTATATGGACTTCTGATACTGCCTAATATCTTCGATTGTTTTCTGCTTTTTAAAATGACTTGCTTCTCTGACCTGTTTTAAATTACTGCAGATTGAAGAAGAGAATATATAGCTCCGCAGTGTGCAAGAGCAATTGCTACATTCTCCAACCCCTAAAGAGCTGGAACGATCAAGTTTTATTGATCTGTCTGCATTGATCTCTACTTTCTGATTGTTTTGGCGCAATGCTCAATGCTTTTGGCAAATCTCCGAGTGAATCCAGATTTCTTGGAGAATGATAGAGCTACTCAAGTAAGAACAGTTTTGGGTCACGAAGTGATTCTTTTCATTCTTTCTGCAATTCTTTGGTTTTTTCAGAGAGGTCAAAATTTTGTCCCTCAGATGTAAGTCACTTTCACTCTGTACACTCTGTATTTTACCAACAATTACACAATTTTTTTTCCAACAAACAGGAAAGAAGTGGTAAAAAGGTTCAAACCGCCTGATTTCTGTGTGCTCTTTTGTGGTTCTGGCATGAGGCTGTGACGGGTTACAGATACTATCCATTCCTTTGAGGTGACTAGCTGTTGGTGCTGTAATTTAGATGTCTAATGAAACAAAGCTGGTACATCCAAGGCGAAAATGCTTGAAAGAAACCAATGATGCGCATATTCCAAACATATTGAGGAAAGATATAAGAAGCAAAATGGCCACGTGAAAGCACTTTGCCATCTTAAGGTTGCCTCAGTCGACAGTCTATGATTATACAGGTTTTGCAAGGGATATGATGAACAAAACCCCGACTGAACAATGGAAAATGCATCTTGGCAAGGCCTGGACCTTATGAATCTTTTTTTCTTATGAAGAGCATTGGCTCGCTGTTGTATTCAATCATTTCCCTTGCTACAACAGTTGTAAATAAATTGTAAAGTGGCGCAGTAACCTGAATAACATTCAAACAAACTGATTGATCCATTGAGATAAAAGCAAATCCAGAAAATGCAGAGCACATTGTCCAGCATAACAATGAATTGCCACACTACATAACATTTGGAATCTTAGATCATTGCCTTGTGACCAGTCAGACAGCATTCACACAAAACATGGAGCAAATAAACCGATTCTGCCTTCGGTAGTGTAATTTACCATATGATTTAAAATATGAAGCTGGTCCATACTAACAAGATTATAGCATTTTCTAATAGGAAGAATGAAGATCTGAGAAATGGAACACGATTTTAGCAGTGCAGGAACTGAGTATCAACTTCTCCTTATGCCATTGGAAGCAATGTGGATGAAACATAAGGTATAGAATAGAACATACTAATAAAAAAATTCATTTACAATTTATGTCTAATCAATTGCCATTGGAGTAATGCGCCTCTTGGCCTGCTTATTTGGGACAGATGAGCTCGTTACACTAGGAGACACCTCCTTAACATCTCTCTTGTCTGCCTGAGCCTTCATGTTTCTCTCACTGGTAGAAGGTTCAACTGAAACCTCTGCCTGGTGATCATCAATTTTCTTTTCTGCCTTGTGATTATCAATTTTCTTTTCCACCTTGTGACCATCAATTTTCTTTTCCTCCACGATATTCTCCACTGAAATAGTGAAAACAACGTCTAATGCAACCAAGAGAAGCTAATTTAAGACAGATAGATGCAAGCAATGGACATAAAAGTAAACCAACCTGTCATGGAGGCACAGGACCCCAATTCATTATTTTCGAATTCCAACAAGGTACAATAGCCGTCTTGAGATGAAAGTGCCAAGAAATGGGCATCTGGAGACCTTTTAAGACCAATTATAGCACTTATTAGTACATACTGGATAACAATTACAGTGTCTGGAAGCAAATCAGGTTCCTAGGAATAAAACATAGGATCTAACACCAAGAGTATGATCAATAAGCTATATCAAATGTTGCCTAAGATACTTCAACAAATATTTAGAGTGTAGAGAGCTTACATGTTTAAGCCAAGGTGTCATTTATAGTATGATAAAAATTAGAATCCATTATGAATTAGATGGAAGCAGGAATTTGGTGCCAATCTAGAGCAAATTCCTAATTCTCACTGCTCAACAAATATACAGTCCAGAGAGTAACAAAATCCTTTCAAGAGCTGTGTGGAGTTTAGATGTAGATCTTGAATAAATGAATGCAGGAGAATTTTCTCTGCTGTGGCACCAGAACTTAGCCCAATGTGTCTAATTCAGGAAAAAGTATTACGATCAGAATTAAGGCATCCAATGTTCCAGCACCAAAGTAATCGCAGCACAGAAATGCAGCTAACAGACATTTGAATTTTATCTCGACAGTCAAAAAAGCTTCTGGCTGACAGAGAGCAAAATTTAGTGCTATTGAATAAAATCACCCAACTTACCATGCAATATCAGTTATTGCTGCATAGTGAAGACCAGCCAAAACTGCCACTGGAGGGACACTTTCTGTGTCATAGATGTACAAGGAATTCAATGTAGCCACGGCAAAAACAATGCGATAAGGGAGCTTGAAAAACCCAGCTGCAAAAGCATCAAAAGTCATCCAACTTAATGCCCCACTTGATCCTTTTCTTTGCTTGGAAACAACATTGTGATCTAATTAATATACCAGAGTTGGATCCTCGAAGATCAAATACCACAGGACAGAAACGAACTGCAACAACAGGTTTGCTAGCTCTAGGGAGCTGTATAGCAGGTCTGCACATTAAGAAAAGAAAATTATGCCCTGAGAGTTTCTTCAGTGGACAAATGGAAGGCCGGGCTTAATTATTGCTTGTGATCGGATGAGAAAGCCTGACAAGAATTAGAGGAACCGCAATGCACAAAAATTAAAAAGCAAGACAAAGAAGCTACCCATATACATCTGCAAGATCAGAATTCCCAGTTCCTATGTTATTTTTTCCTTGACATTATATCAGAATCACAATGGAACCACATTTATAAGCCTCAAAACAAAACTATGCCCGCACTTTGGTTTGACCATCTCCTAAACGTGATCAATAATTTGAAGAGTAAATCCCAAGATTACTTTTATGCAAAGCAACTAATATATGGTATTTAAGCTTTGACTATGCCATCTGCAAGCCATTATTACTTTAAGCTTGTTAACACAGATAGTGTACTCAAAACTGACGAAGTCTTCTAAGAGACAGATTGCAGTCAAGAGTCTTACCTCGAAAGATCTCTTCTAGAAAATATGTAAGTAGTATTTACAGGATCGGATGAAGGCGATAATTTGTAAGAACCTGCAGAAGTGGAGAAGCAACATTGGTAGGATATATTTTTGTTGCAACCAACCTGATGTTACGTGACAAATATTGCAAAGTTATAGTACTTCAGGAAAATATTGCTGACACATTCATGAAAATCAGAATCAATAATCATCAAACCTAATTTGTCGATAAGGTTGAGATAAAAAAAGGCCAGTGTAAATGTAGGGAATCATGTAAGTACCGGCAGGCACAAGTAAAAATGATCCATCTGGTGCCCAGGCTAATCTTCGAAAGAACGATGGTAATGTCTCATCATGAAAGAGATGACTTTTCACAGGCTGTCACAAACCAAACAAAGACATTTAGTATTCCTAATCACCATATTAGATTTAGTGGCATTAGGACATGAGAAAGAAGATGATCTACTCTAACTATACCTTTGAATCATCTGGTAGCTGGGGTTCTGCCTTCGAGATAACATGGTGACAGACATAATTTATCTTCTCTGAACTCTTTCCTTTTATCTGAGGCTTGTTGACATAAATTCGACAGGTCCTATCTGAACTGAGAGAAGCAACATATTTAGCCAATGGATCCCATGCGACACCCTGAACATAATGCATATGAGCATCCAAAATCTGATGAACCGATCCTGAAAAGGAGTAGAATAATTTGTTCATCAATATTTTCAATTATGAAACTAAAAGTTCTTAGTTGGATAGTCCTTCCTACCTTTATTAACATCCCAAATAATGCAAGAATTATCAACTGATCCTGAGATCAGAAATGCACTATCTTTAGACCATTCAAGGTCCAATACATCCTTCCGATGAAACCTGGCTCACAAAAAGTGACACTTATTAAAACAGGATTTAGTCTACAAAGTCTGCCCAATGTCATGCCAATATGCATCCACACTAATGAACCAAGATAGCAAAATGAAATACAAAATATGTGCATCACTGTATGAGCTGAAGCGCACGCATCCCTAAAGCCAGGCAACAACAAAATGAATCTGTTCCGCCTGGCTCTAAACTTAGCTCATGCTTCCTCAAATTATACAAATACCAATATTCTCATGTTTCAAGTCGTGCTGGTGTCTCGACAGCCTACATTAGCTAAGCTTAAAGCCTACATAAATATAGTACCACTAGTGATAGTAGTCATAACACTAATATATATAAGAAACAGCCTGCAGAGGACTGGTGGTTCCTAACACAACTTGAACCTGAAACGAATATACTGGGAGAAATCTGAACACAACACGACTAAACTCAAAACTGATACTAATTGAAATGTTTTCACTCATTTTTAATGAAAATTTGAATCATTTTGGTGATGCACAAAATGACATGAATAGTTGACAGGACGTGTCACACAAACAGGAATTGTCAACCCTCTTCAATAACACTAGTTAGTTTGAGAGATTTCCTTTTTCCAAGTAAACACCACTTGAAGGGACATTAGCTGCTAATTTCCAGAGTCAAGTCATTAACAAATAACTTCCCAGAAGAAAATGCTAAAGATGATTGGCATGACATGACATTGGACATCAGCAAATTCCTTAAAGTAAGAAGCACAATATTATATCAAAGGAGATGGTCGTACGATAATGTCTTGAGAACTTTCCACGTCTGACCAGCTTCTCCTATGTGCAACTTCCATATGATCAGCTCTCCTCCTGAAAAACAAGACAGCTATCAAACTAATTAGCCTCTCCATACTACCTACGGCTCCCAACCTGTACTGGAAAGGTAGCTTGAAACATAAGTTGACACCATACCATCAGCACCAGAGGCCAGTAATTCCCCTGCATGACATTGCGGATTATTATTGACCGTGGGAATTCACAGCAGTAAATACAGTAACAAAAGAAACAGACTAAAGTGAGTAAGAAGTGCATGAACATTTTATTCAAGAATTAGAGAAAACAAACAATGTTTCATGCGATACCATTCATTAGATTCTATATGCACAAGTGTTTTAAATGAAACTCCAAACCGACACCTCTAATAGTTGCACTAGCTCATATTGATAAAATATAATTGTGGGATAATTCCAGTAAAAATCTAATATCGGAACCCCAGTGATACATTTACCACAAGATAATATTCGTTTCTCCAAAAAATTTCAAATTGGTAACCCCATGACACGTTCGCCCAAACTAAAAATCCTTAACCAATACACATTTACCTCTAGCTAATTGTCGTCTCAAAAACAAAAACCAAGCCAGTATCCCTGACCCAAATATTCTCTCCATTAGCATTCCAACCAACATCCTGTTAAAATGCATACATGTTACCACATGTGGCAAACGGCTGCAAGACGGATTTGAAATGGAGGATGACAAATTTGACAGGGACAATGCACATGCTGACAAGTATGCATTTTAAGGAAGAGTAGCTTTTGATCAGGGGTACTAATTTGAGATTTTCTAAGAGATGGAATTAAATTTGGGGTAAATTTGTCATGAGGGTATTAGTTTGGGGGTTTCTTATGAGATGGAAAGTTTGGGGCATGGAAACTCAGATCAAAATAAATTATTTCCTTTATCACTGCGCAACTACTGATGTTCATATCAAGGATTGAATTTAAAAGGTGTCCAGCCAAATATAGATGCAACTGAAAAATAAATAAATCCTTTACCTCTAAAAAAGAATAAATGATTCAACCAGAGCTATCGTTAAATTTCTTTATTGATGAAAACACTTAGGTACTGCCTACTGTAGTAAGATTTTGCATCATGTTCAATTGTCATAGCTTCTACTATCACGAGATAGAGTCTCACTCTCAAGAGATGCAATGCAGGGACACCTATAAGAGTGTCAGTAAGTTGCAAGACGTGGTGATGTGTATGACTACTAAATAGCAATGTATTCAATAAGCCATCTATTTCTTAAAAAACATAGGGGAAGTATTAGATGAAAAACTTCCTCATATACTTTAAACACATTGAGCATGTTTAACCAGCTTCAAGTATGCTTACCTGATGGTGAAAAACGGAGGATATTTACAGCAGAGCTGTGGTACGTGAGACTGTTCTGATAGGCTGCTACAGGACCTTTCTTCTGCTCTTCGCAAACTAAAAGCCAAAGCTAACAAAACACAGCCACGGCGGAATTATTCTTCAGGCTAATGAGAAATTAGCAACTCATTTCATCTAAAAAATACATCAGACTCCAAAACTCAATTTACTACAATGGGGATCCTTCAACTTTAACTTGGATCCCATATACACCACCTGTTATTCAGAAAATATTACGTCCATTGAATCTAGGGCGGCAATCGAACTTAGCACAACCCAACAAAAACGGTTCCATTGACCATCTGGAAGAAACTGTTAGGCACTGCCAGAAAATTCAACGCACTAATTATCACTGGAACTGCATTCATCGAGTAATCTACAATAAAAGGCTTGAAATTTAAAACTCCATAGGCGGACGAACTCACTTCCTTTCAGAAAGCTAAGAAAGAAGAGCCAGGACACAGGCAGTAATTACACACTCACTACGTCCCGAAAAGCACGGACGCGATGCAGCCAATACGAGCAAAATGCCTCAGTAAATTAAACCTATGAGCAGCAGAAAAGCTGAAAACAAAGTCGACCCAAGAACCAGAGAAACGCCCCAAGACAGAAAACGGTAAAAGCCGACGAGCCAAATTGCAAGCTCTGAGCTAAGAAATAGCAATTGAGCACGAGAAAGCAGTGGAGAGAAAAGAAAATGGAAGAGGCAAGGGAGAAAGACAGTGAAATGGAGGGAGCACCTTGATGTCGAAATCGGCGCCGCCGGTGGCGAGGAGGCCGGAGAGGGGGTGGAAATCTAGGGTTAGGACGGGTTTAGTCTCGTGCCAATTGATCTGGACCGTGCCTCCCTTCATTTCTTCTCCGCCCACTCCGCCGCTTCCTCCTTCCTTCTCTCTCCGAAATCGAAGCCTTCTTCTTCTCTTCTCCCGCAAGTGTTCGCGGCGGGCTCGTCAGCGGAGATGAAGCGGACGCCGGCGATCGACGCTCTCTCTCTTCGCCGGGAGGAAGAAGCAGAAAAGTTCAGAGAGAGGGGAGGGGTGATGTTAGCGCGCCCCCCTTCGATTTGGCGGGAAATTTCTTGGGCCGGCTCGGCTCGGCCCGGCCCATCCAGCTTCTCGTGGATCATTTGATATAACCGGGCCGGGGCTGTGCTTGTGCGGCCCATTTCGGAACTTTACTGAACCTTTTTTTTTAATCCTACTTTACTTTTATTTTAATTCTTATTTTCAGACTTTTGTCTTATTTTATATAGAGTGTGAAAGTCAAAATCTACACATAAAGCTAAATCATCTTTACCTCAACCCTCGAGAATGTGAAGATTTGAACACTCCATCTCTCTCTTCTCACATGGAAATGGTGGTTATTAGGGAAAACTCTAGAGATTAACTTTATTGAAAAGGGGCTTATGAATGCAAATTCTATTTGCATTTCTGAGTATCAACTTTATTGAACTTGATACTGCGGAATGCCAACAAAATTTGGATTTATAATAAGGGATGCGTTTATTTTGCAAAAAAAATTCATCATAAAAAAAAATTCTTCATTTTCTGATGTTTTCGACCACTTAGAGGGCATATGCTTTCTGAACCAGCTTTGCGCATTTGGCATAACGACTACGCATCATTTTAATTTAAATTTAGGGTTTATATTATGAAAAATCCTAAACTGTTATATTTGTAAAAAAATTATTCAAAACTAATTTTTTATCGCGAAAACTTCAAATTTTTATATAAATTTATTTCCGTTAAATTGAATTTATATAACAGAAAATCACAAATTGGTACACTTATTATAAACGGGAGAATTGCCAAAAAGTCCTAAACCTGTGCGGTTGTCTTGCCAATTCGGTCCTAAACCTTTTTCTTTTACCGATTGAGTCCTAAACCTTTTTTTTTACCGATTCAGTCCTAAACCTTTTTGCGGTGTGCTGGAGTTGAGTCCATCCGGCCAAATTTGACGGCCGAGCCGGCGTGGACGCGGCCGACGCCGGCGACAATATTTTAATAATTTTTATTATTTTTAAAATTTTTCCGTTTTTTTTTCTTTTTTTTTTCCCCCTCCCCTCCCCTCCCTTTGCCGCCGCCTCCCTTGCCTGGCGGCGTGGCCAGCCAGCACCGACGAGGCTGCTAGGCCAATGTGCGAGGGCCACGAAGCCCTCGCGGGTGGCCCTCGCACATTGGCCGGCAGCCTCGTTGGTGCTGGCCGGCCACTGCCGCCGGCGGGGGGGGTGGGGAAAGAAAAAGAAAAGAAAAAAAAAGAAAATTTTTAAAACAATAAAAATTCGAAAAATAATTTAAAAAATCAAAAATAATAAAAAATTATTAAAATATTGTCGCCGGCGCCGGTCGGCATCCACGTCGGCTCCAGCCGGCCAAATTTGGCCTGGATGGACTCAACCGGCACAATCGTAAAAGGTTTAGGACTGAAGTAAAAAAAGGTTTATGGCGGAACCAAGCACAACCGATAGGTTTAGAACTTTTTGGCAATTCTCCCTATTATAAATAGGGAGGATAAAATCACAAATGGGTGTGTCTGTCAACTGTTACTGTTTTCTAACTCAACAATTTTACAGTAAAGATTAATAGAAATCAACAAAAGTTAAATTTATCATGAGTGTACTAATTTGATTTTTTGTGGTTAAGAAATTAGTTTTGGGTAAATCTACAATAAATGTATCAATTCGAGGTTTTTCCTAATATTAATCATTAAATTTATTAGCCCGTGCACTTGGAGCAATTGTCAATTAACTAAACAACAGAGTACTACAATTTTCAATACAGTAATCGTTCAAATGTGCAGTAATAAAAATTACTTGTCGGTTTTGTAATCTGACATATTCCTCAATCGATACGTTTGACGGGTTAACGACAACCGTTTTTGGCGTTCTCGCACCATTTACATGAATAAAGATAGCTTATAGAAGGTTGATGTCGTTTTATACTTAGCTTTGGAGTTCTTGTGCACCAGAAATACAGTGACAATCCAGGCTAGCATCTTTCTTCAAACTCAAATCTCATTTCACAGTAGAAAATAGTATACACACTGTACAAGGGGAATACCAACATGAAGGAACAAAAAGACTCGACATTCTTTGAACTTTCGACATCCTATGTTTCGACTTTTATTTGCACCAGTACATTCGGAAACCTGATCGAACCTATTGGACAGACTCGATTGGCTGATAAGGCTCCTCTATCTGTCCATGCGAATGATGCAGCGGAGCGACTCTCCCTTAAGCATGTAGTTGAATGCCTTATTGATCTCGGAGAGGCAGACTTCATGTGTGATGAACTTCTCCAGCTCGAGCTCCTGCAGAAAGAAGACACCGGGTGCCGAAGTCAGCATCGCTGAGTTTGTTAAGTTTGAAGAAGATAAGGCCACTGAATCTTCCCATAACCTAAGCGATACTAGTCAGGATGGGAATCACATTATCATGTCTCGTCTACTGAGTGTTACTAGATGACACCATTTATCTCCCACTGAATCAAAGAGGCACCCTTTACTATTAACTTTGCTCACTTACCTTCCTCATGTACATCTCGACAACGTTTGGAAGGTCGGTGCGTGGCTTGTAGTTGCCAAAGAAGGTGCCCTTGAGCGTCTTCTCATTCAGGAAATTCATCGGATGAGTCTTGAAGGCATCGTCTTTGTTCGGCACTCCGACCAGTACTGCCACCCCCCATCCCTGCAAACAGAGGAACATGAGTATTTTCATCAATGGCATTCGGAAATCATTTATATCATGTCAGTCAGCAAAATTCAGTGGAGATTACATCATGAACGCATTCGAAAGCAGAAATCATGGCATTGATGCTTCCTGTGCACTCAACACTTCGGTCGACTCCCCCGTCAGTCATTTCAGCAAGAACCTGAGGATGATGGAATCGCATCATTAGAACCGACATTAAAGTCTCTACTTAATAGTTGTAGTTTTCCAGCTTAATGTACTGGTTTACTAACCTCCTGAACTGGCTTATGATGATCTTTTGGGTTCACAAACTCAGTAACGCCAAATTTCTTGGCTGTTCAGATAAAGAAATTGACCATCAGCAGAAGGTTCGATGGAACCGCAAGTTCATTCGGAAGAAAATTCTAAGCCATATTCAATAGAGCGGATTGAAATGCCTACAGTGTAAACAAAAGAAACTAGCGAAAGCTCATTGATGAGGCAACCTTATTATTTACTATTCAATACTCAGAACTCATGAGACAACCTCCTTTTTTTCAGAATGCTGTTAAGTATTTTCCATACGGACCAAGTCACACGAAACACTGGAACAGTTGAGACACTAATTAGACTCGAAATATAAATCTTTTTATAGTTGCACTCACCCTCATCGAACCTTTTTGGATTGAGATCGACACCAATGATCCTTGAAGCTCCAGCAATTCTGGCACCTTCAGCCGCCTGATAAAAAGTCGTAAGGAACAGTCTTATCAGATCAACGAGAAGGCACAAGCAGTCCTCACTACAAAAATAGCTATAACATTTAAAGGAGAGAACTGCAGAAACTCACAGAAAGGCCAACAGCACCCAATCCAAATATAGCAACAGTTGAACCCTTGGGAGGTTTCGCAACATTCAAGGTGGCCCCAAGACCTGCATTTCAACTCAGATTAGCAAGACACGGTTTGATGAATGGAATGGTAAAAAAACATCATCTCAATTACGCACCAGTAGAGACTCCACAGCTGAGAATGCAAACTTTGTCCATGGGAGCAGCAGGATTTATCTTGGCTAGGCAACCGACATGAATGACTGAGTACTCACTAAACGTTGATGTCCCGACGAAATGGTAAATGGGTTTTCCATTGATCGAGAATCTCGATTTGCCATCGTGCAGCATCACTCCTCTGTCTGTGTTTATCCTGAGGAGGTCACACATGTTGCTCTCCTCAGATTTACAATGCCGACACTCCTTGCACTCCCCCGTGAACACTGGAAGCACATGATCACCAGGTTTGAGCTCTGTCACACCCTCACCGACACTTTCGACAATCCTAAGAATCAAGAAGATAGCAATTTATAAGCACCAATGAAAGAAAGAATAAAACCGAGGCCCATTGATTATCGAACGAAGAAGTAGGCCATACCCTGCTGCTTCGTGACCAAATATGCGAGGGAAAACTGGGGTTTGTCCCTGAAAATTGATGGATCAATGGGGCTAATTAACGGCTTTGTTGACAAATCTACAAGAAACATGTGAATCGAAGGAGGGAACATCTATTTACCTTGGCTTCCCAGAAGTACACATCTGTGTGGCAGAGTGCTGTGACGATGATTTTAACGCGAACCTCCATGGCCTGCGGAGGAGCCACCTCCACTTCTTCTATCACCAGTGGCTTTCCGGCTTCCCATGCCACCGCAGCTGATATCCAAAATCATTCAGTTAATGCAAGTAGAATGCAGTGATTGGATGCTTGGAAGACAAGGTAAAAACTGTGATAGGGCGGGACACCATTGTGTATTATAAAGAAGATGGATTGAATTACGATGAAACGGGGTGGAAGTCTGAGAAGTGGCTTATTCAATGACAAATCAACAAAAGGGACACGGTGGTGGAAACCCGAATTGGGTTACCACCGAATTCAGATTCTTTCAATTGAAGCTTCATTCGAACACAAGAAAGCGGAAATGATCAGAATCAGGAGAGACTGTAAGTCCATTTGACACCGGCATAATGGGGACCATTTCAAGCAGCGGAATCAGCAACTCAGACAACATCGTCATATGCAGCGACCACAATTTAACTCGAGCAACAATTAATCACAAGTCCTAAATCCCAGCTACATAATCAATCCGATAATCGTCAAAAACACTTACTGACGAGGATATGCTCAACGAGGGAGATCCACATAAAACCATAATTTAGACAACCGCAAAGAACCCCCTCCCCCCCAAAAAAAAAAAAAAAACAGAGCATGAAAGGCTTAAGCTTTTCATCACAGAAGCTCGCACCTCTGCAACGAATGACTTTCCCGACAGTGCTCGACATAGCTGTACAAACTCCTCGGCTTCTTTCGACTTGAGCGATGAAAAAGACGATTCCTTCTTCTGGATGTGAGGAGAAGAGGGTGATGGGCGTCGGTATTTGTAGCCCGTGGGGCGAAGAGAAAGACTCATGGTTCAGCACCAATCAACGTCCCAGGGAGAGAATAAAGAAATGGCGAAACCACGCCACCCGCAAACCAGTGTGCTCAGTCTTGAAGACGGTATTTCCAGCCCACGACGAGAAGAGAAGACTTACATGGTTACGCACCAATCAAAGAACGAGAAAGACAAGAAGAAAAAGGCGAAACCATGTCAACCCAAAACCAGGACCAGCGTGCTCTGTTTCTGTTCGTGCACAAGGGATGATGCTCTGCTGACCTCTTACGGCGCCTTTTGTATTGTGGGTCGTTCCCAGTTTCTGGTTTTGTCGACGCGATGACCTTCTGGCAGGTCGGAATCCCGGGAGGCTCTTTCCCTTCTTGGCCTTTATCCGATTGTTTCAACAATCAGCTTCCAGCTACTTTTGGAGCACGGCGGTTTCCGTCTCCTGTTTGTGATCTTATTTTATTGTTGTAAAGAAACTGTGGACTCATGCCTGGAGATTAAAGTATACGGTACGGTTCCATCTTTTAATGCCGTTTAGTTCAAGCACCGGCATGATTCTATGCTTGATTCTTCCGCTCTAGATCTTGACTCGCGTGTTATCTAGTCTCTATTCATAATTTTGTTCGGTACTTTATGAGTTTTGGGTTTTAAATATTTAATTGGTTTTGGTCACGACGAGAAAAAAAAAAGAGAGCAATTGTACAAAAGATTATGAATACTGATGTTATTTGGATTTGCATTTTCTAAATTTATGAAGTTGCCTACATGGGTAGTATTAAAAACATTTAAATAATAAATCACACTTTCATCTAAAAATGTAAATTTTTAGAACAATCATAATGATCCTACCAAAATCTAATATGGTATCAAAGCTAAAGATTTTGGATTTGAATCTTTGTACGCCTTATTTATTGCTCCAAATTAAATATCTACACTTAGTACTAGTTCAAAATCTTAAGTTTTTAAAACAATCAGCAGTAATCTCACCAAAATATAATAATCAGTTTCTTTTTTATTACTACCCTTAGTTTAAGAGTATTTTAGGAAGAAATAATATATTGTAAATGGTAATGTAAGGAGAGACTCTTGTTCCCTTTTAAATGAGATAGATGTTTGAAGTATATGAAAATTCTTATAAAGACATATTCTTATATGATATTTCACAACTACTAACTGTATTGTCATGTCTTATGGGTCTATAAATTAGTAAGATAAACCCTTTAATTAGAAATTGACATATTTATAGATTATTATCAGGTCATTTTGCGTGGAAGTTCTATTAATATTTTTTGCACATATAGCATTGCTATAGATTTATTTGGCAAAAATAATAGTTCAAAAGACAAAGGCCCACTGATAACTCTATTTTTAATAGAGTATTCTTGCTTATTTATACTTGATATTTGCTAAATTTTGAGAAATTTTTGGGTGAATTTAATTGCGACTCACGTAATTTTATTTTGTATGAAATATTTTCAGATCTTTCAAAATATTGCAATATCTTTCAGAATATTTCATCTTGAAGAAAAAGGCAGCTCAAATCGATATTTGGAGAATTTGACCATGATTAAAGATAAAGTTCAAAGAAAATCAAGGATGAATCTTTTCCAAATCCTAGTAGGAGTCGACCTAGGGCAGATTTTGGAGGCTATATAAAGCTGCTCTTATGCCGCGAAGAAGAAGAGAGTCCCTGGGAGCCACCATCTTTGCAGAAAAATTTGAGTTTTCTTAGTTAGATTTTGTTCTTCAATTTTAGTAGAGTTGGTGCTGTCAAGGAGAGAAGGAGGAGACAAACCCGAAGCTCCTTGTTTCTCAATTCCGTGAATTTGTTTTTATTTAATATTATGTTTTCTTTAATTCTTGTCAGTTTAATTTTTATTATGTTCTAAATTTTTTTTGTTAGAGCTACAATGGATCTTAATCATGATTGATTAATATTTAAAAACTTTCATGCAATATAATTGTTTTGATTGTGTCGTTCTTTATCATAATCTTAATGCTTTTAGAAGTCTGGCCAACTTTTGAATGATGTTTGATGTATGCATGATACCGGGTGGAGATTGTGTGCATGTGCAATAGTGATATTGAACCATAAATTAAATTTAGGTCAAGGTACACTAGGTTATTTATGTGGCTGCGGTAGTAGATCTAGGTTGGGACTACTTAGATTAAATCCGGGAATTTCCACAAGAACTTAATGCTTTTAGGTAGTTTAAATTCACCTAAGGTTAGTGTGGGTTAACATACCTAATTAGGGATTATTAGACCGAGGTCAGCTTTTAATTCATCTTAGGGAAATTTCGCCAACACAATTGGAAATTAATTTGTTGAATGAAAAGTTAAGAAAATTAATTATGAATGATTAAGTGAAGTTGGATGCTTTAACATTTTGTGATCTTGATAATTATTAATTTTTAGTTTGCTTTAGATTATTTTTACTTTACAATTTTAATTAGCTTTTAATTCTTTAAGTTTTGACATTTTCTATATTTTAGTATTTTAATTAGTTTAGTTCACTTTTTACACGTCTTTTGATTTGGTTAGCTAAATTTTTGGATTGATCACCTTCGGTAAGTAATTGGATAAAATAAAATTAAAACAATTTTCGTGGGAACGATACTCACTCATCACTTTATTACTTGTTGATATTGTGCACTTGCAATTCACCTAACACCCACTTCATTTTCTGTTTAGGGAGATTTTAAATTGTCATTCTCCGTTCATTTCATAGGAAATAATTTCCAGGAAAATGTTTTCCGGATTTTATAACGTTCGTTTCACGGAAAATAAATTAATTAGGGAAAACATTTTCCATGAAGGAAAAAAAGTGTTCTAAAGTGAGGGAAAATGTTTTCCACTTTTCAAGTTGGGGAAAACATTTTCCACACTCACTCTCTCCTATTTCACACCCCCTATTAGTCCTCACTTCTTTATTTTATTTTTTTAAATACATTTTTTTCACAAATTCGAATTTTTTGTTAATTTTTAATAAAATCGATTTTTATTATTTTTTATTATTTTTCTGTCTTTCTTTGTGTTGTTTTTCTTTTTCAGCTAGTCGCTAGCCACAGGCAACGACCGACGATTAGTGACAAGCGAGTCGTGTTCGTCTCGCCGGTAAGCTGATCGGGCAAGCTCGAGGCATGGCTAACCGCCGCCCAACGACCAAGCCAAGAAAGGAGAGAACAAAAAGAAAAAGAAAAAGAAATTAATAATTTATTTTAAAAATAATAAATAACGATTTTAAAAATAAAATAATAAAAAAACTATTGAAAACTATTTATAAAGTAAAATATTTTTCCAAGAGAATATCGGAAAATATTTTCCACCTCAAAATCAAGTTTCACCCGAACACCGGAAAATAATTACGTTTCCTGAAAAATAGCTTATTGAAAAATATTTTCCAAAAAAGTAACATTTTCTGTGAAATGAATTAAGCCTAAATGTGACCTTCACTTTGTTATGAATATAGCTTATTTTTGTAAATTACTGTATTATGTGTTAGGAAAAGTTGTGATCCTAACATCTAATGTTAACTTTGAACTTTCTAGGTTTGGAATTTGACTTTTATTTTGTAAGTGACTATGACTTATTGCAAATGGATTTACATTGAGCAGCTCTATAGTTAATTGCCCATAATTAATTAGATTTAAATTTATCTGCTTATATGTGAAGTCCATAAAGTAAATAAAATGTTAAGTAGTCTTTAAATCCAAGCTTCTAACTTCTATTACTATATTTGTCACGTGAGTCGAAAATTGGGGCCAAGAAGCCCCCAACAACACAATTAACTAATCAAGAATAAGATATTCTGTGCAAGTGTAATTCCATGTATAACAAATTGAATTGAATGTGCAATCGCCGATTGGAACCTTTATAAACGGTCAGCGTAGCAGTTGGTAAAAGTTGCAACCTGCGAGGCAACTTGATCTCACAAGCTGCCACTTGAAATTGAAACTCCCTCATCTAATTATAATTTTTTTTTGTTTCGGTTGTTTATAATGTATAGTATCTATATTAATAGTTTTTCTTTATATTTTATCACTTTTTCTATCGATTTATTAACTTTTATTAACTTAATTTACCAATTCTTATGTTTATTAACTTGAAAAATTACCCACCTAAGGTGAGTCGACAACTTTTCTCCCACTAAATGGATTGGGTTACTAACTTTTGCTTGAGTCACCGGTGTTTATTTGACTTCTTCTTTTCTTTTTTTCTTTTTTAATTTGCCAACTTTTCTTGATACATTCTTTTTCTGCATTTCTTAGTAACACTTTGAATTTACTAATTTTTTTAGTAATTACGACTCTCAATTAGATTGACCTACCCATTTCTCCCAATTAAATAACTCATGAGTTTTGAGTTACTGACTCTCATATAAATTGCTTAACAAGTTTATTTTTCTTTTAATTAACAAAATTTCTCATCTTTGACCAACCTTTATTTATTTTTCTTAACTATGCCTTAAAATTTACTAACTTTTACATGAAATTACAAAATTTATTTTAAGTGATTAATAAACTTTTCTCCAATTAATTAACTACAAGTTCTAGATTATCAACTCTCACTTGAGTTTATGACCAAAAAAAAAATCTCACTTGAGTTAGATACCAACAATTATTTTATTATTTTTCATTGACTAACTCTCTAATTCCTGGCAAATAAAAGTGGTAACCTTATTAAAAAGTCAGTACATTTTTTAAAAAATAATGCTGAATAAATGTTGGCTAGTAACTCAAGACATGATCACTCAAACTTCGTTAATAACTTAATAGAAAAAAGTTTGTATGTCAAACAAAAGAAAGGTTAGTACCTTCATAAAACAAAATATCAATTTGAGACGTTGATAAGATAAAGTTAGTAAAATATAAAATATTACTTTTGTCAGCGATAATACATTTGGTAATTGAAAAGAAAAGAAAAAAACATTGGAAACTAACTCTCGTAAGTGTTGGTAACGCAAAATTATTTGGTATCTTCACGGAAGAAAAGTTGAGAGCCGCAATAATTGTGGCTGGTAGCTTTCAAGAAGAGTTGGTAATTTATAAAAACGTCAGTAAATTACAATAAAATACTGAGAAATCAAGCCATCGAAACTTTTTAAACAAACATTTTTTTGACATTTACCAATTCCTTCAGTATTTTGCTAGCGTGAAAAAAGTCCGATTTTTTTTGGAAACGGAATAATAAAGTCATCCAATTACATTTGTCCCATGGTTGAAAATGAACCCCATTTTAGGTGTATGGAATCAATATTCTTTGAAACTATTACAGAATGCTTTAAAAATATTCAACGAACATTCAAGTTTCGTTCTTATTCATTATTGGAAACATAGAATTTGTCTCTATCAACTTTGTCTCCTTGAGGGACAAACCAAGGTTCTGATAAGTGAAATCTTGTAGCTTGTTGAGATAGGAAAATGAGTTTGCATTATAATTAAGTTGATATGCTTAGAATTTCCAAAGGTGTCTAGAGGGACAAACCATACATCTTTGACAGGTAATTGTACAGCAGTTTCAGAAACAAAAGTCAATGATCTTGATTGAAATCATGAGCAGCCAGGTTCATATAATAAAAAAAGGATAGCATTGCAATATTAATGACCAGGCGACACTATGAGAAAAAAGTAGATATGTTAATTGAAGAGAAAGCACAATGACTTACTGCAACTCTGTTACAGTATTATTTGCAATATGTACAAAGAAAAAAAAAAAAAAACACGGGGAAAGCCATGAAAACAAAGGGAAAATGAAAGAAAGTAAATGATCTTCATTCTGTATTTTTCTTTTCTTCATATGATCAAGCTGAAATTATTGGCACTCCGACATTCCAAAACCGGATGGTAAATCAGTGGCGCACTATGCATCCATCCGGATTATGCACCGGAGAGACTCCCCTCGGAGCATGTACTCAAAGGACTTGTTGATCTCCGATAGACCCACCTCATGGGTGATGAATTTCTCCAGTTCTAGCTCCTGAGGATTCACAACAGAGGGATCAAACATAAGACTTGAGTCCCAAGCAAGGAGGCATGCAAAATATGGTGATGCGTGGGTTTACTTACCTTTTTCATGTACATCTCGACGACATTAGGGAGATCGGTGCGCGGTTTGTAGTTGCCAAAGAAGGTGCCCTTTAATGTCCTCTCGCTCAAAAAGTTCATTGGGTGGGTCTTGAAGGCATCATCCTTGTTTGGCACGCCGACGACCACAGCCACACCCCATCCCTACAAGCCCGGATCACAGAAAAGCTTGTAATTCATGGCTACATGCACTAACCCATTGAGGAATACCATAAAAGGTATAGGGAAATTACATCATGGACACATTCGAATGCAGAAATCATGGCGTTGATACTTCCTGTACACTCGACGCTTCGGTCAACTCCTCCACCAGTCATTTCAGCAAGCACCTGCAAATAGTGAAACAGCAGAATTAGAACAGAAAAGAAGTCACCAGTTTCCCCTTTCTCCAATTACGCATACTAGTTACCTCCTGAACAGGCTTGTCATAATCTTTTGGGTTCACAAAATCGGTAACGCCGAATTTCTGGGCTGTCAAACAGACAAATCATTGTAAGACAAATACGATTGAAGTTGAACCGACCAGCACTTATCTCCAGTATCGAATTCATGGAGATATTATGGAAAAGTTGCTTGGCACCGTAATTACAAATATAGCATACATATCAAGCCTTCTACTTATCTTCTCATCTAGCGAAGGTCAGTACCAAAGTGGTAAGAATTTTACCCACCTTGGGGGAATCTTTTCGGATTTAGATCAACCCCAATAATTCTTGAAGCCCCAGCAATTCTAGCACCTTCAGCGGCCTGGCAGAACAATTTAAAGAGAGTAGCATTTTTGGATCAGCAAAGCTGCCAAGAGCATCCTTCGTTAAAACAATTGCTATTACTTCATAGAAAATGAGTGACGTGGAGCAAGGATTTCGAGAAACTCACGGCTAGGCCAACAGCTCCTAGCCCAAATATGGCAATGCTTGAACCCTTCGGTGGTTTTGCAACATTCAGGGTCGCCCCTAGACCTTCAAAGAAAGAAAGATCAATTTTTTCAAAGGATATCTTTTTGAGCTAGTAACATGCTTTTTTGTCCATCAAATGTCTCAGATCTTAGTTCTTTGCATACCAGTGGAGATGCCACAGCTGAGAATACAGACTTTGTCAAGGGGAGCAGCCGGGTTGATCTTGGCAACACAACCGACATGAACCACGGTGTACTCACTGAAAGTCGAAGTCCCGACGAAATGGTAAATAGGCTTCCCATTGATGGAGAACCTCGACTTGCCGTCGTTTAGCATCACCCCTCTGTCTGTGTTTATCCTTAGGAGGTCACACATGTTGCTCTCCTCAGATTTGCAGTGCCGACAATCCTTGCACTCCCCAGTGAACACGGGAAGCACGTGATCACCGGGTTTAAGTTCCGTC
Organism: Angophora floribunda; assembly: GCA_014182895.1. Taxonomy (NCBI): domain Eukaryota; kingdom Viridiplantae; phylum Streptophyta; class Magnoliopsida; order Myrtales; family Myrtaceae; genus Angophora; species Angophora floribunda. Next base: position 50,412,940 of record CM024712.1, read on the forward strand.
ACGCCCTCACCAATGCTTTCCACAATGCTGAAAATCAACATAAAGACAGACTACAATTGGAGAACATAATCTAAGTGGAGTAATTATGTGAAGGAGTAGGCCTTACCCAGCTGCTTCATGACCAAATATGCGGGGAAACACAGGGGTTTGTCCCTGAAAATTGAATAACCGACCGAGGTAAACTATGAATATTGATGGAAAACTGATGAGAACATGAGCGGGAATACAAAATGAGTAAGGGTTACCTTAGCCTCCCAGAAGTAAACATCTGTGTGGCAGAGAGCAGTGATGAGGATCTTCAAACGCACCTCCATTGCCTGTGGAGGGGCAACCTCCACTTCCTCGATCACCAGTGGCTTTCCTGCTTCCCATGCCACTGCAGCTGCAACACAAAATTCACTTGATTAATAAAGTAGAATGCTGCTGCGTACAGAGTAATTGCTGCAACTATGTGCAGGGAATTTTGCCACATCATGATCACACACACACACATCATCGATGGCCCTGAATGTGGCCACTGCGTAAATCAGTTGAACAATTGATTTTTATCCCTGACCATGCATAAATTAATAAAGTAGAATTCTGCTGTATACAGAGTAAATGCTGCAGCTATGTGCAAGGACATTCGCCCCATCATGATCACACACACACACATCATTGTCGGCCTTGAATCTGGCTACTGCATAAATCAGTCGAACAATCGATATCTTCCCCTAACCTTCCTTTTTCAAATTCAAGATACATTGTGGGACTCTTCTAACAACCAGAAAGAGCAATCCCAATACAATACTAATCTTGTAAAGATCCAATGTTATAGACGCAAAGAACTTGGAGAGCCCAAATGGCAATGCATATTTGCCAAAAACATGAAGAGATACGTGGATTCTTCATAGGAGTACCTTTGCAACGAATGACTTTCCCAACAGTGCTCGACATGTTTTACAGCAACTTTCCTCGCTTTCTCTCGACTTTGATGACTAGATAAAGATGAACTTTTTTCCCTGTTTCTTGGATGTGAAGAAGAAATTCTTATGGGTATTTATGGTAGACGATGATGACTCAGAATTAGAAAAACTCATAATTAAGCACCAACCAGCGTACGAGAGAGTGAGAGAGAGAGAGAGAGAGAGAGAGAGAGAGAGAGAGAGAGAGAGAATCTCAAAAGCAGTGGTCTCTGGTCTCAGTACGAGGACGCAACGGATGGCGCCTTAAAAGATATTTGAATATTGTTTCAGTCGCTCAAAGTTTTTGGCCTCCTCCAATAGTTTCTTTAAAAAACCATTTAGATCAAAAGTGAAAACGATAATTATAAAATTCACTTCACATCCCACCTATTGTATTACAAGGGTTGGATATCTTGACAGTCTTGAAATATTGAAGGTCATTACTTTGGTAACGATTTTTTACCATTATCAATTTGTAACATGTTTTTGTCACCTATTAATGTAAAACGATTTTGTAACGTTCTTACAATGTTTTATAATGGCTTTGTAACAGCCGTGTAACGTTTTAGAAAGTAATACTCTTATTTTCCGTAACGTATCTTTCTTTCCTTTTTAACCGTTGTCCTGATCATTCTAATATTTTGAGCGGAGTATAGAGGATTTATTATATCTTTTCGGAGGATAGCCGTTATCACTTGTCACATTAAATTTCGTACTTCAAGAGGCTGAATTATCTTTAAGGACAATGTTTGCACGCTTCAAAATAATTATTTTTTTCTTCAACTTTTCCAATACATTGCCACTTATTTCTTACTTTTCATATTATATAATATTTATCCAACAAAAAGAGCCTTCAATCACGTTTACATGGAGAACTCAGATTATTAATTCATATCATGCCCTGATTAAACATTATAAATCTTTTGTTGAACACAAAAAAAAGGTGTGAATTTAATATCTATATGAATTGACTTTCAGCTTTTACTTTATTTAAATTGTGCCGCTCACTCACTTTGATTATTTTTGTCATGCCCCGGATCCTATAGGGATGGGGTTGACATGACCTGTCGGGTGTGACAATTTTAAGATCCAAAATGCCGGAAAATTTACTTGCAATCAAGACACATAGTCAAGTTTTCTTTGGTACCAAGACTTTCTTGGGTCCGTGGGAGTTAATAGTATATGCTTTGTTAATCCAATTTCTCTAAACAGGTTTCTAGACTTTAGGACACTTACTCTCAAAATGTTCCTTTTCTCCGCAATTAGAACATTTGAGATCGTCTCATTCAACAAATTTTACAAAGTTCTTTTTAAAATGATTTTTGTAAACCTGTCGAGGAGGTCTCTATCTGAGTCTCTCCTTGACTTTTGAAAAATCTATTAAAGAATCACTTTCCTTATTATACCCAGGTATTTACTTGTTGTAATAGGGAATTTGAAAGGAAAGTATGTGCTGTAAGATTTTTGATCCTTTAGAAAATTTTATAATAATATCCAAAAATTCCTTTTTGAGAGATTCATTCTCATTTAGTAAAGAATCTTGACTTTCCCTTATTTCCAAAATTCCTTTTCCAGATTATCAAACTTTCCTTTCGGAGAAGAATTTTGTTGACTCAACTTGTAATTTTCCTTTTTCAGTTCAGAGATCCTCTTTAGAGTGGATTTTAGATTTGAACAAAGCTCATTTATATAATCTGAAACTTCAATAGGAATATCAAAATGACTAACCTCAATTTCTCTGTCTGAGTTTGAGTCTGATTTTGAGTCTACTCCAGAATCTGAGTCTAAGTCTGCAATTAGACAAATATTGCCATATTCGTCTTCATTGTCTTCAACTTCAGTGTCACTCCACGTTTAAGCTTTCAGGGCATTCTTGTATTTTTCATACTTGCATTTGTTCTTCTTCAATGTAGGACAATTTTGTTTTATATGGCCATTCTTTTTGCATTTGAAACAGACAACATGTTTAACAGAGTCTTCTTCATCCACTCTTCTTTTATGTCCAGATTGCCTATTTTGCTTTCTGCTTTTGAACTTCTTTGCCTTTCTTGTTTAACTTTCTTACCTTTTTTATTAGTAAGGCAAGTTCTTCGTTGTCCAATTCATCCTCAAAGTCTATATCATCATAATCAACATTAGACTTAAGAGCAATGGATTTCTTATCTCTTGACTCCACTTCTTCATTCATCTGTTCTGCTTCGTAAGATTGCAAGGTTCCAACAAGCTCATCAATTGACAAAGGTGAGATCTGTAGAGTTTCTCGTATAGAGGTCTTGACATTGTTCTAGTCATTTGATAGACCTCTCAAGAGCTTGTTAACCTTCATTGGTCTAGAGATGGGCTGTCCTTGATATGTAAGCCCATTTACTATTTTAGTAAATCTACTAAACATATCTCTAATGGACTCTCCCTGTTTCATTTTGAAATATTCATATTGACCAAGTAAAATATTCACTTTGGTCTTCTTCACATGATTAGTCCCTTCATAGGTAACGTGCAACCTATCCCATACTTCATTCGCTATCTCATAAGAAGAGATTCGATTATATTCATTTGGAGATAATGCATAATAAAGAGAGTAGATCACTTTAGCATCTAAAGCTTCTCTTTTTGTCAACTTTTCTTTTGAGAGGGTAGTTGATGATTCTATTGTTTTCACATCATCTTTCGTTATGGTTTTTCCAACTTCAGCATTGGGATCAACTCCTTTCTCAACTATATCCCATTCCAGTGGATCCTTTGATCTAAGAAAAGCTTTCATTTTGTTTTTCCATATGTTGTACTCTTTTCAATCAAAGTATGGTGTCTAGTGTTGCTTTGTCCCTCAATCAGACCTGGTGCAATAATACTAGCCATGGAAGATATTTAACTCTGAAGTAATAAACACTTCAAAATATTGAACTCATGGCTCTGATACCTATTTATATTACTAGTATTAACACCTAGAGGGGGGTGAATATGTGTAGATGAATTTTATGAGCAAGTAATATAAAGCTTTTGCAATCTGCAAACAAAAATTAAATAGAGAGATGAGAGAAGGTTGCAAACATAGTTATAGTGGTTTGGCTTTGGACAAGCCTACATCCACTCTCCAGGCGATTAGCCAATACGCTGGATTTCACTATATGATTACACACTCTTGAATGTTCGCACTTGGTGATAATATGTCTCACTAAGTCACTCTTTTTGGTAATACATTAAGATCACTTGATTTCGTACTTTTTAAACAACTAATAAAGAATTGAATCAAACTTTGAAATATGTCTACCACACCTCTCTTCTGGTCGCACCCTTCTCTTATATACTCTCCTAGCCACAATTTACCATTGGCTGTCACATTAAGAGATTTGTCTTCCCTTTCCTTTCTCGGACATACTTTATAAGTAAAGTTTTCTTGACCATTGAAGATAGATTTGATCCTCTTAGATTTTGTTTGCCCATACAATCAGGATTTAAGTTTTCAAAAGTGTTCTATTCATTCTTTGGAAGTTGTCTTGATGATTGATCTTGCTAATCAATAAATACGGTAAGTGAAAATCATGACCGTTGGTGATCTTGCTTTTGGTATGGTCTTGTAAGTTTGTTCTGGGTTTGTCAAACCGAGATTATGCGTCTCCTTGTTTTCTCCGTCTAGTACACATAGACTCAGAAACTTCTTCTACTTTTCCTTCTGCTACATGCAGACTCAGAAGAATACATCACCCTGTGACTTTTCTTCCTTAGAAAATATATGAATTTCTGTATGCATAAAATTGTTTGTTATCATCAAAACTAAGAGTTTTTCAACGGCCACTTGAATATGCTCATTTTATATTAAACATTTCTTATTTGATTTGATAAATTCCTTATGTCGTTTTTCTTAGATAAACAATGGATGACAACCGGGACCACCATCATAGTAACTACTCCATTTATCAGCACAACTTTCTAATTCCTATTTTGATGGTGAAGGTTAAAAGGAGGAAAAAAACAAAACAGAGGGACCGCCATGTGAAAATCTGAGGGTATACTTTTTGAAGGAAATGCATAAAAATATATATATGATAAAATAGATATTTAGTTTGGTTCCCCTTTTACTCGAGTCATCTTTTTCCTACTTCCCGCAATTTCTTTTATCCCCCCCTCATTAAGGACTAAAATATTGCAACAGGACTCGGTCCTTCAGCAAGAGACAGAAAGAGGGGTCGACAAGAACTTCGACAGTGGCAAAAGAAGGGAGGGAGGCCCGAGTTGGGTCGACTCGATGGTGGCGAGTGCTTCAATGTGGCCACGACAACGGCATGGTGTGGCTAGGCCGATGGCCGCGTGGAGAAAGGGCACAGGTAACTAAGAGCGGTTCACACAAGGAGGAGGAGGAGAGAGAGACAGAGTTGGGAGAGTTAGACACGCATAACGTTGAAGTGAGAAAATAATGGTTCTAACGTGGGCACGTATAAAATTAAGCATACAATACGGGTTTGATTTTCTTATACCGTTTAGTACAAGTACTGACGTGATCCTATATTTGAGTCAGTTGTTGAGACTTTGACTCGCGTCTCATCTCATCCTAATTTAAGATTTTGTGAAGTATTTTATGTGCTTTGGGTTTTATTACTTAAGAGATTTTCTCATGACAATGAGAACGTAAAGAAATTGTAGAAAAGATTATGATATTGGCCCAAATGGGTCATGGTCATATCTTTTTTGTACTAACCCCAATTAAAATCATTTTAGGAAGAAAAAATTGCAAACGGTTTTGTAAGATTAGAAACTTGTTTCCTATTACATGAGATAGTTGTTAGAGGTATAAAATGATTCTTCTGAAGACATATTATTATATGATATTTGACATACGTTTGACTATATTGTCATGGACAAAACTATCAAAAAAGTCTTAAACTTATAGCAATTATGCCGATTGAGTCATAAATTTATTTTTTGGCCAATTGAGCCCTAAATCTTTTTTAATTGTACCAATTTAGTTCATTCAGCCAAATTTGACTAGTCGGTGCTGATGTGGATGGCTATTGGTGTTGGTGGACAGTTTTTTAATAATATATATTTTTCTTTTTTTTCCCTCCCGCCTTCTTCTAGTGATTGACCAAAAGGGAGGCATGATTGCCAAATTGATGCAGTCAACCAAGTTGGACTAAGGGTGAGGTTGCCCCACTATCATTGGGCAAGGCCACGCAAACACTAGCGAGGCAAGCCATTGCTAGATTTGGTGAAAGAGTTTTGCCCTTGCCTAAATTTGGTGAGGGCTTGCCTTGTCGTCGCTAGGTGAGTTGAGCTTGCCCAACGACAACAGGGGGATCTTGCCCTTGTTGATATACTAGCAAGGCAACCCATTGCTGGATTTGGTGAAAGTGAGATTGGCTAGCTTGCCATTGCCTAAATTTGGTGAGGGCTTGCCTTGTCATCGCTAGGCGAGGTTGAGCTTGCCCAGTGACAGCAGGGGGATCTTGCCCTTGTTGATATACTAGTACACCTGTCAAAATGGGTGTATAACCCATTTATGACAAATTTAAATATTAAATGGGTCATAAATGGGTCAGGCTTTCTTTTAGTATAACCCATTTATGACCCATTTAAAGAAAGCCTGACCCATTTATGACCCATTTAATATTTAAATGAGTCATTAATGGGTTATACACCCATTTTGACAAGTATATCTATAATGGGTTTAAAAATTAAAAAAACTAAAATACATGGATTGTTAATGAACTTGAATAAGTTTAAAATCTTTAAAAAAAATTATAAGTATAAGTTTTCCTAAGTTTAGTTAGATAGAGAAATGTTTTAATTATATGGGTCGGATCGGGTATGGGTTGGGTATGGGTTGGGTTGGGTATGGGTCAAAACTTTTATACTATGCTTAAATGGGTCATAAATTGGTTAATGGGTCAATTTGGGTCGGACCATTTATGACTCGACCCAAACCCGACCCAAACCCGACCAACCCACCCGCCTTGCCCAGCAACGGCGGGGGGAGCTTACCCTCGATTCGAACTAGCTAGTCGCCTTAATCCAGCAACCGACCCTCCACTTTGGTTGGTCGTCAGAAGAAGGAGGGAGGAAAAAAAAAAAAAAAGAGAAAGAAAAAAGGAAAAAAGAAGAAGAAAACATAAACAATTAATAAAAAATTTGAAAAAATAAAATATTATTAAAAAATTATCGGTTGGCACCGGTTGGCATTCACGTTAGCACTGCCTGGCTAAATTTGTCCGAATGATCATAATTGATGCAATTACAAAATATTTAGGACTTAGTTGCTCAAAAAAAGATTTATGACTAAATTAGCACAATTACAATAGATTTATCACTTTTTTGGTAACTTTCCCTATTGTCATGTCTCCTAGGTCTATAAACTAGAAAGACAAAACCTTTAATTAGAAAACCACACGTTGTTTGATTATTATAGTGTCATTTTGCGCGGAAGTTTAGCAAATATTTTGCACATACAGCACTGCTATAGATTTATTTGGCAAGAATATCAGTACAAAAGACAAAGGCCCACTTATTTTCTATTTAGGGTGATCTCAGTCTTTAACTTAAAATTTGTAGCTTTGTCATTTAGAATTTGACCTTCACTACTTTATTGAATGTGGCTTAATATTGTAAACAACTCTATTATGTATCCGGGTAAGTTGTGATCTTTAATAACTAATGTTAACTTTGACTTTTGCACGAAGTTCTTGGCCTGCTCCAATAGTTTCGTTCAAAACAATTTGACTAGTACTAACAAATAATAATAATAATAATAATAATTCACTTCATTTCCTGGCAATTGAGCAAAAAGGCCGTCAATCCACGTTTACTTGCGCAATCAGATTGTGAGTTCATACCATCTTGGTGACGCCAACGTCCCAATTTTTTTTTTAAGAACACGTCTTGTTAATTTGAAATCTTTTAGTTAATTTAAATCTTACGATTCACGCATAGTGACTTTTTTATAATTTGAAACTTTTAAAATTTTCACAATACTCGGGTGTTAATACACAAATTCCCAAAAAAATTTATCATAATGTCAAGAATAAGTACGATATTTCATAATTTCGACTGAAAAAAAACTGCTTGTTGCTTTTATTTTGATGCAAACAAACCAGCCCTTCATTTATTTTGTTGTCTGTATTATTCTACTTCTATTTTAACTTTTATTTTCAAACTTTTGCACTACCATATTGCAAAATGTGGGAGACGAAACCCACACCCAAAACTAAATTATCCTCACTCCAATCCTTCAAGAAGGTGGGTATTCGAACCTCCCACATGCCCCTTCTCATGTGGGAAGGATGTCCATTAACAAGCCCTTTGTTTAATCAGGTTGATTTTTGCTAATTTCATGCTCTTTGGTCTCCGCTTCCCTGAAGATGTCAAACGGGCTTTGTAAAAGTTGCCACTTGAATCTGCTACCACTGTTTCACAAGCAGCAGAAGTGGTCCATAAATTATTCCTCAAATCAAGGTCACCATCAGTTTTAGGCATGACAGAAGAAACTCAATACATAATTGAAGCGGGTGCGTCATGGACGATTACAAGTCTATAAACCACTATAGAAGCTGGTAATACTGCTGCAACTTGAGCGCACAAGTTGCCATTTGAATCTGCTTATTCTATATATCAAACAATTTCTTATTCGATCTGATCAATTGCTTCCGTCGATTCTTACTAAGATAAACGATGGACGACAACTGTGGTACCATCGTCATTGTAACTGCTCCATTTATCAGCACGACTTTTTAACTCCTGTTTTAATGATGAAGGTTCAAAGGGGGGAAGGAAACGGAGAAAAAGAGACCACCAAATGAAAATCTGAAGATATACTTTTTGAAGGAAATGCATAACTAACATATATTGTAGAATAGATATTTAGTTTGGCTCCGTTTACCCTTGTTGCCTTCTTTCTACTCCACCCACTTTCACAATAGAACTATATTGTTCTTTAGCACCGGTTTTCCTATGTGACATGACCGGTGTTCATATTAGTGCTTTCTGACAAAATTGGCCAAAATGGCTAAATTGACAAATCATTGAAATGCTTCTGATTAAATTTGTCAAATTGAAAGTTTTACACTAAATTGGTACTAGTGCATTAGGTTTAAGATTTTCAAGATAATTTTCCTAAGTTAATACATGTTATTTCCTAAAACAAGAAAGGAAATTGTTTTCGAACATTAAAGGTCAACATACTTTTCTTCAGTTAATTCATTGCTAATAGACATATACATAAGATCAACTTCCGGTCCATGTTTTCTTTGCCAAAAAATCGTACTATACAGTAATATCAATGTTTCTTGGTGACTCAGAGGCAATATTGGAGTACGTACGTTTCATTGGAGGCTTAACATTCTTTGGACTTGTGATGGTTAATTAACTTCCACGTTTCACACTTCTGAAATCATTTTATGTTCTTTGTAATTACATTTCAATCGCTTATTGTACTTAAATTTATGCTGCAATCGTGGTCAGAGAAGATCTCCTTTAAATCAATTGCACAGGAGAATCTTAACCTATGTTCTAACTCTCCAATGTAGTCCTAAACATTTTTTTATGAGATTCCAATGTAATTTTTTCAGTTAATTTTGGCTTAAAATTGCTAATGTGGCATTTGTTATCTTTAGCCATCCTACGTGGCCTAGCTTGGCGATTTAGACAATTTTAGTCCTTTCTCTTTTTTCTTTTCTTCCTCGGTACTGTTTATCTTAGTCATATTTGGATGAACAATGCCACAATGTTTTCAAGTAATGATTGGACCACCAAGTCAACATTTTCAAGCAAAAATCAGGTAGAAAATTTACATTTAAATGTTTAGTATTGTATTGGCATATTTAAAATATTTATAATTGAATTAATATCTATACAATAACTTTAAAACTGATTTGATAATTTTTACCAAAAATATATGTGGGTTGAGTGGTCATTTTACTGTTTGTTCATGTTGAAAACCATGGTTTGATTCTTGTTGTGTTAAAAAAAAAAGAAAAAAAAAAGATGCTTTAGAATCAATTTCTTTGACATAAGTCCATTCGTCAAATAATCAGGCTTGGCCTCAATGGACCTAGGTTGGGTGCCTCTTATTGAGTGATGGTCTCTAAGGACAAAGCACGAGCACCAAGGTCCCGGTCGAGCCTCAAGGGACCCAAGCCAAAACCTTCATGGACCTGAGCACGAGAATTAGGGTCTTGGGCTAGCCTCACGGGACTTAGGCCTTGTGTCTATTGATCTGGGCTAATTACCAAGGGTCTCAGGCTTGATCTCGGGCAGCTTGGCCTAGCCTCGAAGAACCCAAGCCCAGCTGCTAAGAATGAACATCATTTTGATGGACTTGAGTTGAGTGCTGGTGACTTGGGTGAAAAAGCCAAGTACTTGAATATAGCCACTAGGGACCTAGGCATGGGCACCACATTTTAGGCCTAACCTCAAGAGACTTGAGCCCGGCCTTCGTAGACTCGAACACAGGTAGTGGGTTCTCGATCTGGTCTCAAGGACCCAAGCCCCATCTCTGTGAACCCAAGCCTGATCACGATGGACTTGGGCCGAATACCAAATGAACTTGGTGTAGAGCAGAGTACTTAGGCATGGATCGGGACCAGGCACGGGGACCAAGTTCCCAGGTTTAGCCTGAAGAGGTGACCAGCCACATGGGCACCGGGGTCTCCAGCCCAGCTTTGAGGGACTTGGGCCGGCCTTTGTGGTCATGTTGGTCCACAACCACATCTAGAGCTCGAGCATCATCATGAAGGGTCCGTTGCTTAACGCCAGGATTTGCCACTTGGGACTGCTGAACTGCGCAACAAGGTGGCGGCCTCAGAGTTGAAGGAGGAGGAGAGCACCTCTGATCTCGTGGGCAACCAGAAGTTGAAGAGGACGAGCAGTAGGGGAGTGAAATTGGAAGCACAATAGGGCGTTGCTCTTTGATTAATGGGTTGAATGTTCAGCGAATCAGGATCCGCCGGATCAATCAAGCGCCTTCAAGAAGTCGTGGGCACTGCGGTGCCATGAATCCCAATAGAAAGGATGACCAAGGGCATGCCGAGCGAAGAGAAATGGGTGGTCTTAGTTGGGCCCCATGAGCACCATTCCAATCTTCTATTATTGAGGCAAAGTCTAGCAGAGATCATACAGTTTGGACTAGATGAAGATGGGGTGACTAGACATGGAAGAACTAAGGCAAAAACACGAGTCCTGTCGAGATGCAAACCGGCCAATTCTGGGTTCTCTCTTAGCTTGCAGTTATGTGAACGGGACTTAAACCGACACGAGAGCTGTTGTGAAGCTGCTTCACCAATTTTCTTGCTTTGATTTTGCGGCTAGGTGAGCCTACAATTTCATGGATTTTCTAATTTAATTAGAGAACTAGATATTTGAATAGATAATCCAATAATAAGCAACCATTTGCACCTACTGAAAAAATGTTACAAGACCATAACTGTTAGGAAACGCATGTCAATTCCAAAAAATAGACGTATGGATCCCTGGAGTACCAAAATTTGGCATGTGGGACATTTAAGTGCCAAAAGTTACAAAATGTACATTTAAGTGTCAAAATCGAAGCAAAATGGATCAGTTAAGTGCCAATAGCAAAAAATTCCGACGACTTCATTTGTTGATGGAGCATTTTTTTTCAAAATAAAAAATTCACGTGGAAATTTTAACAAAAAAAAAAAAAATTGCCAAGTCAGACTAAATTTTTTTTTTTAAAAAAAAAAAGAGGAGAGGAAGGGGATCCAACAAGGGTTGTGCAGCTCATGTCACTACTGCCATCGCCGCCGCCCCACCATCGCCGGGAAGGGCCGGTGACAATGGCTAAGGGTCGGCTCAAGTCATCGGGCCTTGGCTAGTGGCCGGCGACCCCAGCCGACCTATAGCAAGGGCCTACGTAGGGTTCATGGTCCCTTATTAGGATGAATATATTTTAAGGATTTTCCCTAATCCATAAAACATCGATCGAAGGTATCCTTCTCGCTAAGCATGAAAATGCAATGTAAAATTATGCAATACCAATTTTGCTTAGGGGTCAAGTCGACCCCTAAATTTTTATGCAAATAGATGTTCATATGTGAGGCCAAAATTTAGATCAATACACATACATCAAACTTTCTACTACTGATGCATATGAAACTGCTACCATCCCATCATTGGAAACCTGAGTACTTGGACACATATCCTTGTAAAGTTTGAAGTGACTTGCTAGAGGAGCCACAACCAATTTTGCCTTATCCATGTTAAATCTGTTTAATACCTTGTATACATAGTCTTCCTGCAACCACCATAATTTCTTATTTTTCCTATCCCTGATGATTTTTATGCCTAAGATATTATCGGACTCTCCCAAGTCTTTTACAACAAATTGAAATGCCAACATCTTCATCACTTTTGTGACTCTCTTCATGTTGGAGTTAGCCACCATCATGTCATCCACATATAAAGAGAGATACACGATATCACTATCGCCATATTTGTGAAAATAAACACAATGATTAGCCTCGTAGTGTGCAAATTCTTTTTCTTCCATACCATGTGCTTTTTACCTTTGACCTCAAAACCTCTAGGCTGCACCATTTATAACTTTTCATCTAGGTCACCATGTAAAAATGCTATTTTCACATCTAACTACTCGAGATAAAAATCCTCCACCGCAACTATACTCAGCATAATTTTGATTGATGTTATTTTCAAAATTGGTGAAAATATCTCGGAGTAATCGATCTCTTATTTTTTAGGAAAATGACTTGCCACAAGTACCCTCTGCTTCAATTATAATCACATACACCCACTTGTTTAATAAAGCCTTTTTACCGGTGGGAAACTTGGTCAACTCCCAAGTTTTATTCTATAGTAACAAGTCCATCTTGTCTTTCATAGCACACTTCCATTGCATATAACATGTGTCTTTCTTTGCCTTATCATAAGTCTCCAGCACCTTATGGAGAAATCGACATGAGATCAAGGGAAAACAATGGTTATAATACTATCTCCTGAGTGCGGACAAGTTCCTCGGTGGACCTGGGTCTCCGGGAATTCTACTCATGAGCAAGGCTATCTATAAACTAGGATAATCTCCCCCATCAATCTGTGGAGGAGGAACTGTTGATTATGTGAATGGCTTCAATGAAAAGGTAAGACATTGATATATTGGAAACAAAAGAGCAAATTCAGAAGCTAAAATGATTATCATCGGAGCATACTGATTTTTATTTGTGCATAATGTTAAAATTATATCTCAAGTTTGAGCTTGTATACTACACTCAATGCACACGCACAGCTTTTACTAATATGCTGAAATGAGGAATCACATCTGCGGAGCATTCAATGAGGAAGCGCGTGTTCGGAGCCGAAAGAATTTAGCTCTGGCTATAGGCTGCACATGTTGGATGTTGAAGACAAAAGCATCATCCAATGTCATGACTTTTGCTTCCTTCATTAATGCACAGCCCTGCCTCTTGCTTGGTCCCTAGGAGTTGAACGTCCATTTTTCTATAAATGCATCATGTGGCATGCCCATGAAAAATGGAAGCCGCCAGTACTGCTTTAGAGTTTTGCGTTGTGGGCTTCTGTTGTCTTTTTTTCATAAATGAAGAAAGAGGGAAGGCAGAAGCTATGCCCTTCGTCTGCCGTCGGCGCATGATGGCTATGCACACACGCCATCATTAATTGCATGCGGGCACATGGGTTCAGAAGGTGGGTGCCGCCTTTGACATTTGTGGAGTCCACATTTATCTTGTTCTCTTCCCATGCTCCTATAAAAGGACATCGGAGGCCGAAGAGAAGCAAGCGACAAGTAAAAGCTCAAGAGACAGGCGCGAGATCGAAGAGAATTGTGCATAGAAGTCGAGTCCATCGAGTTAAGTTTTAAATACTGTGAGTATTGAATATACACTAGAGTTGGAAATATTTAAGCATGTAAGCGTGTGTAATTTTATAACTCTCCAATTTATAGTGGATTATTTTGCTAACTCTTTCTGTAAACGTAAGTTCCTACATTCAGATCAAACTTCATAAATTTCTGATGTTCTTTTTTTGTTCCTCGTTTATTTCTTTGTCAATTACTACAACTCCTGACATGATTGCAAATTTACGATTTGCTTCTGTTGTGCTGGCGATTTCAACACATAACTTGTTAAATTATTTGCCTCGGAGGATACATTATACATGGAAGACATTGAAGAAAAAGAAAAAAAACGCTGGGACTCCACAGGTTATTTAGATTATAAGAGCAGCATTGGCATTTTGGTTGAAAGATCACGTAAGATATGAAGAGATTGAGAAACTGGAGCAAAGTACATCAAAGAAGCAATCCAAAAGCTCTCCACAAACCAGAACACAGAGATTCTCGGGAACAAAACTGCTAAAAGACAAGTTATATTGTCTTCCCTGATATACTCAACGATTAATTCACCACCAGATTGAAATAAGAAGGGAAGAGAGAGAGCGCTTTACCTGTGGGGAGAAAGGGGGATGAAAGAGACACGCCTCTCCACGGACCTTTTGTTGCCACTCTCCTCGATGACCTCTTTAGCATTCAAGCGTGGGGCGGGTGCGCTTGTGCCGGTCCACATGGTCATGTCCTACATGGTGTCAATGAAGCTCAATCCCATGCATTCGATGTGCACATCCTCCATCTTCTAGAATAGCCCATTATATCCTAGTTTTTTCTCTTGCGAGGAAGTTGGTAAGATGTATTAGGAGTGTGCAAAAGAATAGGAATTGCCCGGAATTAGATAGGACTGGCCCAAAACCAATGGTTCCTATGGCAACCGGTCCGGTTTCCTATTCCAATATTGGAACCGATGAGTATTGATTCAATTCCTAATTCTAAGGGTTGAACCATTCACTTGTCCACTTGGACCTAATGCACTTGTGCATTGCGAACAACATAAATCAATTTAGTATAAGATTGGTGTCGAATCTGAATTTGTTATATATGTTTCCTCATCTTTTAGCCAAACACATATTAATCCGTTTGATAAAATGTTTCCGAGAGGCGATATGTTTGAACCGAAATAACATGTTTTATGTTGAGATCAAATTGGTTTCGTGTGAGTTTATTTCATTGATTTCATACATTTTGGAATGATTTTTGTATGCATCCGATTTTAAGTTTGGTTGAACTTTTTCAAGAATTCAAAAGGATTTTGAAGATCATTATTTTATTAGAAACATTTAGACTGATTCCTTGGATCCACCCAGGAACCAGATCGGATTGACGATCTAGTTCTCGGGTGAATCCATAAATTTAACAGATGGTTCTCAATTCTAATTTCTTGGAATTAATTCTTAGTAGGCAATTTTTGTTTTTAGATAGAAATTGCTCACTCAAATCATATTTACCCCTAAGATGTATGGCTGAAACCACTGGATTGGTAGGATAGCTTGCAAAGATAGAAGAGTCCAACTTGAAGCTCTAAAGAGCACATAGGAGTAGGCTTGCTCAGCCCACTTAGCACTCCTGTGTGCTCTTTAGAGCTTCAAGTGGCTTGAGGAGCTCACACAGCAGGCCAACGAGCAAACGTCTCTTCCTTTCCCTTGTAATTCCCCTAAATAAAAAGCTTTCCTTCTAATTCCCTTGTGCTCCCTGTCGCAACTCTCATTTATAGTCTTTATGGGTGTGTTTGGTTTAGCATCTTGGGAAAATGCTGAACCGTTTTACTCAACTTTGAAGCCAGCTTTCAACTGAAAGCTGGCCTTCAAAATGCTGAAAGCCCAAATCTAGTCCCTACTAACATTGGGCTTTTAGCATCCCCGAATACTGAAATCATGTTTTTTCTTCCAAAACTACACTCATTTATTCTTCATATTTCCAATTAAACCCCTGAATATTTTTTTTTAATTGAAAAATGAGGGCAGCCCTTCACCGGATGGCTGCTGGTTTGGCAAAGGGCTACAACCGCTGGCGAGCCAAATCTAGCGCTGGCAGCCATCAACGGAGGTCGCCCGACCTTGGGCAACCGCCGGCGAGGGTCACGCGACCCAGCCGAGGGTCGCCGAAGGTCGCCTAACCTCAGGCGACCCTCGGCAAGGGTCGCGTGGCCCAACCGAGGGTCGTCGGAGGTCATGTGAGCCTCGACCCACGGTGAGGGTCGCGCGAGCCTCGCCGGTGGCCATAGCCCTTCACCAATCCGAGAAAGGGTTTAGGTCAATTTTTTTGAAAATAATATATATACATATGTTATATTCATTATACCCATCAAAGCCCATTGCGAAAGTTTTTTTTACCAAATACACATTCAACTCAAAGTTCATTTACAACAAACACAATTGCATTTCCCCAAGTAACTTTGGGTTTTCAGCATTTGCATTGGACTCAAAGCTCCTTGCAAATGCTAAACCAAATGCACCCTATGTCTTATTTCTTTGTGAATCCTTCGCCATTTCTCTAGTATCTTGCCATATTTCACACTCAAACACTCGTTTGCAGGCACACACATCAAACACCTAGCTTCCGCAAATGCTAACACTGATAAATTGTCGCCAAGGGTAGTCTGAAGATACAGCCAAGATGATTGTTACAGCCACCTATCAAGATGGATCAGACCTCAAGAACACTCGCTCAACGTGTGAATTATGGAGACGGACTGATAGTGAAAGAGGTACCCCGCAAGAAGTGATACCACTTACTATACTATATTCCCATAAATACATTGTTAGAAATTTCTATAATGAACTTACATTAATTAATTAATTTTCTATTTTAAATAATTGGGTTAATGGATATTCCAATACATATTAAACCCTAAAGTGATCTTATTAAATTAGATTTTAGCATCTATCGATAACGAGCCTAGTTAAGCAATAAAGTGTAGGCAATTGTATTTAACTGAAGCCCATAATGGGAGGAGTCAATTAACACATTATTAATTAAGGTTTGTTAGATCCCATCTTTAGCCTATAAAAGGATAAGTTATATTTATCAGTCGAATAAGTTGCTATATTGAAATATGTCATAGAGAGGAAGATCTGGCATTCCAATAAATCATTTATTATAATCGGATTGATCTAATTTTCATCGAGTGAATGAATGGCTCAAGTAGTCACGTTTTAATTTTGCTGTGTATATCAATTTTGGTGTTTTACAGTTATATATTGATCCGATTGTTCTTGATTAATTAGTTGTTTATGTGGATAGTTTCTACATACATGTATAGCTATTTCTTCAATTCAATGGGGTCATGTCCAAATATGAGCCCAAACCATGTTCACTAATCCACTATGTACTTGTAAACAGTTGAGCATGTCAGTAGTTATTTTAAATGGAAATTCAAATCAAATATGAAAAGAATGGTTAAAAAATATTGATTGTTTAATGACCGAGATTGACTTTTTATTCAACTGCTGAGTATCATTACCAAGTGTATGACATACTATTTTCACACAAGCAGCAGCTAGGAATGGTGTCTGAATAAAAGTTTTCCACTACACAAGCTTTTAACATGGTACAACGACTCACCTAAACCATCCCTTGAGCCAAAAAAACTCATGCAGCATCCAACCACCACAAAAACAAGCAATAAAATACAGCATGCTAAAGCGAAGGCCTATGAGGTGATTGAAAGAGCTTATAAAAAATATGCAACGAATTCAAAAAATGTTCATGCACTAAACTAATGCATTTGACGTAGAAAGGAATACATTGTTATGTAGTCAATTTCATTTAGCATCGCATAGACCGGAAACAACTTTGCTTCGTCTAGATGTGAAAGCTCCAAATTTACATTTGACAAAGAGAATTGAATTAACCCTAGGATAATTGTCCAAAAAGTCTTAAACCTATTGCACTTTTGCCAATTTGATTATAAATCTTTCAATTTTACCAATTCAATCTTAAATATTTTCATTTCTTGCCAATTGAGTCAATCTAACCAATTTTGACTGAAAAATGCTGACATGGATGGACTGGTGTTGATGTGGCATTTTTTAATAATATTTTAAATTTTTTTATGATTTTTCTTGGGAGAGGGGCTTGGGATCTAGCCGGTAAGGGTTGCCGACCAACCCTGGATGGCTAGAGGTGAGGGCTGACGACTTTCGCCAGCCAAAGGCAAGGGCTAGCCAACCCTTGTTGGCATTAGGTGAGGGCCGCAATGCCCTTGCCAACAAAAGCGAGAGTGAGCGAGCCCTCGCTAGATCTAGCAAAGACCTTGCTCGGGGCCACCGCAGGTCGCCAATCCCTCACCTAGCCAGATCTAGAGAGGGTGTCATGCCCTCATCTAGTGCTGGCGAGGGCAGTCAAATCCAAAACGAAAAAAGAAGAAGCAAAATAAGTAAAATAAGAAGAAAAAACCATAAAAAGTCAAAATATTATTAAAAAATGTCACGTCAACATTGATTTGTCCACGTCAGTATTTTCCGGGCAAAATTGGCTAAATAGACTCAATTAGGATCTGCATAGTAACGCTCCCGGGAATAACTGGTTATGTTCTTTTGTTCCCAATGGTGGATTTGGAACATAAATGAGTTTGGTAAATTTTTTGTTCCTGGGAACAAATTTGTTCCTTGAAACAGGTTTGGAGTAGAACCCAAAAGAAAAAAAAAGTTGCTTATTGCCCTTGGAAATAATTCTGAGAATCAATTTTTTTTCTCTCTTTTCTCTCCTCTTTTTTTCTCTTCCCTTTCTTCTTCTTCTTCCTCTTCCTCCTCCCACCCCATCACCGCCCTATCGCCGCCACCAACGAGTGGTTGGGCGAGGTCCAACGAGCTTGCTAGTGCCTCGCCAAGCCAAGGTGAGATCCGACAAGCTCGCCAAAGCCTCGCCTAGCCATCGACGAGGCTTGGCCTCACAAACATGGGCAAGGCCGAGCCCAAGCCTCGCCAGTGGATGAGCGAGCCTTGCCTTGCTCGGTCATCGGCGAAGCTCGGCCTCACCGGTGGCCGGGTGAGGCTCCGACGAGCTTGCTGGACCTTGCCTGGTCGCTTACCAGCCACCACCAGTGGTGGCGGCCAAAAGGAAGAATGGGAGAAAAAAAAGAAAAAAAAAAAAAAAGAAATTTATAACAAAAAATACTAAAAAATTAAAAGAATTAAAAGATTAAATTTTTTACAAATACATTTATGTTCCGGGAGTAAAAATTTTGGACAATTATCAAACGCTTTCAAATGCTCAGAAATTGTTTCCGGGAACAGAATAAAAAAGAATTATTTTCGAACAAAAATTGTTCCTGGGAATAGAAGCGTTGTCATGCAGGTCCTTAGTGAGAAATAAAAAGATTTATGACTAAATTGATAAAAATTCGTAAAAATGTAAAAGGCTTAAGACTTTTTAAATATTTTTTTTCATTTATGGGATTAATAAAAGCTATGAGATATGCTATGGTTTCCAAGAAAGAACACCGACTGAGCGAATATTAAAAATGTGATTCACGTGGAATTGAGCAAGTGGTATGGGGGGCAAGAACGTGTGGGAAATGATTTATTCGAATTGACGTCAATGCACCAATCAGAAGCAGCAAAAGGCAGAAGATGCTGAATCCCCAAAAATCCGCGAGCCCCATGATTTTATGTGATCAGGCATCGGGAGATGGAACAGAGGAATAATATTTAAAATAAGCGCACTCAATCATTGGGATAAATCCTCATTTATTAAATCTGTCGCTACAGCGCGGCCAAAGTTGCCGACCTTAGGCACCGACATCAAATTCACTGCTAAAAAGACTAATTCCCCTAATTAAAAATTAAAATAATATTGACGTCTATATAATAATTTTAAAATATTTTAGGTAATTTTTCCAACAAAATGCAGATGGACATAAATTATTTTCTTGAACATATTCAAACTTCATTAATAAAGACGTGAGTTCTGGATACATATATAATCGAGACGGAAAACATTTAAGGTTGAGACAATGAGACATTTTTTCTTGATAGATGCATATCTAGTTGAATTAGGGAAAGATAAATTATTCAATGAACTTACTACGTATATTGAGATAATTTCAAGAACAATAATTTTTTTTTTGGGTATGATCTCTTTCACAAAACGCGAGGCCCCAATAAATGCGTTGTTAGGGCGGTCGCATCTTCTTATCTCTTATTGTATTTATTGTTTGTATTATTTTAAATTATGGAGGGACAAAGGGATTGATTAGGGAGGAAAAGTCGTGCGTTTTAGAATACAAAATTCGTTCCATTGCCGAAACAAATAAGGAAAACGTCCATAGATTGAGAAATATTCAAAGTCTCTGTGTGAAAGCAGAGAGCCAATTGGCGTTCTAATCCAAGACGCCAAACCGCAGAGTCATAGGCCAGCAGAATTCTGTCGATTAGTTACTTTTATGAAAGCAAAAGCAAACCATAATAATTGATTTTATAAGAACTTTCTTCCATCTTTGACTTGCTCACGATCTCCTTATTTAAGCCCATGGAATCATTCATTCTTTCCCTCGTACCCTCAAAATTCCCTTGTCACCCCATTGAGAGAGAGAGAGAGAGAGAAAGGTATTGATCTCTTTGCGGGTTCCTTCTTCATTAGAATATGGGACTAGAGCAGCCCGGCTTCATGAGGCAATCCCTTCTCAACATCATGAACAAGTACATCGACCCCAGAAATGGCAAGCGTAGTCCATTGCCGCCGCCATCATCGCCGAGGAATGATCTGCGCAAGCACTCGGAATCCTTTTGGAAGCTTGGAGCGGGACAACCGGTGGCGGCAGGCAGTGTCTTCTCCGACGCAGAGAAGAGGCTCGCGTGGCTCCGCTCTCAGATCATTGGTGGGGACGCTGAGTTTGACTCGCCATTTGGCAGGCGAAGGATCACATACGCCGACAGCACCGCCTCCGGCCGCTGCGTCCGCTACGTTGAGGACTTCATCGTCGACAACATCCTTCCGTTTTACGGTATGAGTGTCTATGAGATTGTTCTTCTGGCTTCGTGGACCGACAGCCGAAAAAAATATTCACCTCCAGTCGCATTATGTAAAATTAATCCGCATTAGATCAACAGTCGACGTCTGCATCAATTCACTTTCTTTAGTTAATTCGTTGCGTTTAGACTTATGTATCAGATGGATTGGTAAACAGAATGTTATTTTATAGTTTCTAGCCTTAGCATGAATACCCTTGGACGATATAATCATATTAATTTTTCTCTATAAGTCAAATTTATTGTTGGAGTACGCCCGTATCATTGAAGGGTTGACATTCTTTGCGGTTGTGATGATTAATTATTTCTTGCGTTTTCGCACTTTCAAAATTATTATATGCTCTTTTGCAACTACTTTTCAATCACTCATGTACTCAACATCATGCCGCAATCGTGATCGGAAAAGATCTACATTAAATCAACTGCATGAGTGAATCATAATCTTAGGTCTAATGCTTGAAAGCAGGATATATTTTCCAGAATGAAGACGATATATATAGGCAAGATTATTTCCCATGATATATCATATGATGACCTATGTCCATGCCATTTATTTTTTACTTTCAAAATTTTAAAATCGAATGTTTGAGTTTCATTTAGCATTGAACGTCTCATGTTCCGGAGGTTAGATCGATAAGGCCACATCACTCTCCACGGTCATCCTCATTTCACTTTTATCTTTATCCTTTTAATTCTATAATAGTCACAATCTTATGGCACACATTATATGCAAGATCAATTTTACGGTGACCATCTTTAATGTCAATCCTATGTTGGAAGAAACCACTGAATTGAAAGTTACTTTTATGTCTGTGCATATAGGTAACTCGCACACGTCTGACAGCCACGTGGGTCACCAGACCACGAAGACGGTGCACAAGGCCTCGAACTACATCAAACAGTGCTTAGGAGGCGGACCTCAAGACGCGATCTTGTTCTGCGGATCAGGATCCACAGGGTCGATCAAGCGGCTCCAAGAAGTCATGGGCATTGCAGTGCCATCGATCCTAAGAGAGAGGATGATCAAGTGCATGCCAAGCAAGGAGAGATGGGTGGTCCTAGTTGGGCCTTATGAGCACCACTCAAACCTCCTCTCGTGGAGGCAAAGTCTAGCAGAGGTCATAGAGATTGAACTAGATGACGAAGGGTCGATGGACATGGAAGATTTAAGGCAAAAGCTGGAGTCTTATCGAGATGCAAACAGGCCAATTCTGGGTTCTTTCTCAGCTTGCAGTAATGTCACCGGGATTTGTACAGACACAAGAGCTGTCGCGAGGCTGCTTCACCAATTTGGTGCCTTTGCTTGCTTTGATTTTGCAGCTAGGTGAGCCTTCATTTTCATGGATTTTCAAATTCAATTGGAGAACTCTTCGTTAGAGTAGATAATCCAATAATAACAAACCGTTTACGCTTACGGAGAAAATGTTACGAGACTACACAGTTCTGTTGTAATGTAATGAGCGACCTATTTAACTGGCCTTGAATTGCTTAATTTTGAACAGTGCACCTTATGTGGAAATCGACATGAGATCAGGGGAGGTCGACGGGTATGATGCTATCTTCCTGAGTGCGCACAAGTTCCTTGGTGGACCTGGGTCTCCAGGAATCCTACTCATGAACAAGGCTCTTTATCAGCTTGGATCATCTCCCCCATCAACCTGTGGAGGAGGAACTGTTGATTATGTGAATGGCTTTGATGAAAAGGTAAAAGCATTGATCTATTGCAAACAATAAGAGGAAATTTAGAAGCTCAAGCAATTATCATCAAAGTACTCTAATTTTCATCAGTCGTAACTTGTTAAATTACTTGCCTAGCAGGATACATTATACGTGGAAGACATTGAAGAAAGAGAGAATGCTGGGACTCCACAGATTATTCAGATCACAAGAGCAGCATTGGCATTTTGGTTGAAAGATTACGTGGGAAATGAAGTGATCGAGAAACTGGACAGCAAGTACATCAAAGAAGCAATCGAAAGGCTCTCCAAAAACCAGAACATAGAGATTCTCGGGAACAAAACAGCTAAGAGACAAGCTATATTGTCTTTCCTGATATACTCAACAACTAATTCACCCCAAGATTGTAATAAGAAGGGAAGAGAGAGAGGGCTTTACCCAGGGGGAGAAACGGGAAACCGAAGAGACAAGCCTCTCCACGGACCTTTTGTTGCCACCCTCCTAAATGACCTCTTTGGCATTCAAGCGAGAGGCGGATGCGCTTGTGCCAGTCCATATGGTCATGCTCTACTTGGCATCAGTGAACCTCAGTCCCATGCACTTAGATGTGCCATTCAAAAGGTAAGATGCTTGTTTTCTTTCCTGTAAGACAGTGACATGTAAAAACCTCAAAAGGTTTTTAAACCGTAATAGCCATACAGGCAAAGGGTCTACCAGGCAACCCCCCTCAACAAATGCGATGATTTCTTAGAGACATAGAAGATCTAGCATTTCACTAATATTCTGTGAGCTTATCTTTACAACAGGGATTTCATGGAGTGAAGCCTGGATGGACCAGAGTCAGCTTTCCCTACTACCTTTCGGAGGAGGAGTTCGAGTACATTATTGCTGCATTGGAGTTTGTAGCCTCTTATGGCCAGAGGTTCCTGCCGATCTATCATTTCAACCTGAAAACTGGAAACTGGACCTTCAAAAAGAAGGCATTCATGGAGATTGTAGGGAAAGAAAGAAAGGGAAATTTTTTTATCTTAAATGACAACCAGGCTGGAAAAGATCTCACTGCAGATGCTAAACATGTGAGCCTCATTGCCAGGTATAGTTCATATTGGGAGAGTGCAAAACAAATTGCAGGTGTCCTCCCCAAATTTCCCTCCCCACGCAGGCTCCATGTAGAAATTGATCCAGAGCTACTCTACTTCCGTATCTAGAAGAAAATTTGGAAAAAATTAAATTGAATACAATTTATGTCCAAAGTCTATACAAATAGACTATGCAACTTCAAGTACTACGTCACCAAGAGTCATCTGAAAATAGTAGCCACCTATAGCTATATGTACCAACTCAAAATGACATTCTCATGAATTGTGAGAACATTCTTTCCACTCCGCTATCGTCAATTATTTCCCTCCTCAATCCTAGCGCTAATATGCTAACTGTTTTAGCGGTAGTTAACAAGAGCGCCAACCGAGATCAACATCTATGTACATGCTGATGCCAATAGCTTGAGAGCACCTATAACGATTTATCGGACCTCAGGAGCACTCGCTCGCGATGTGAATCATGGTGATAGAATGACAGTGAAAGAGGAACCCTTGATAAGTAATACCGCTTACTCTATTGATTTTATCCAAACGGTAGTCAGAAATTGTCTCTGACACAAGGCTTACCGTTGCACAAGCTTTTAACGCTGTAAGAGAACCCACTTAAACTATCCCTTGAATGTCAACAAGCACGTGGCCTGCTGGTAAAGGGATTGGGGGTGAGACTAAAAAGTACTAGGTCCAAGGTTCGATCTCCATAAGCATGGCATAGAGGAGTGAGACCATGAAAAACTATAAGAAATGATTGAGTGACACTCCTAAACTTACTGTAAGAATGACAATTTATTCTGAATCACAAAAATTAAATAACAAATAATTATAAATTATTATTAGGTTCACTCTTAATAGAATTTGTAGCTTACAATAAGTTATTACTCTCATAATATGCCAAAAATTATTATACTAGCAAAACCCAAAAACTATCTCTCTGAATTATCGGGTAGTCTTATTACTCTCATGGTAGCCTAAAAATTATTATGCTAGCAAAACCCAAACATTATCCCTTTGAACCATCAGGTAGTCTTGAGTTCTTTATGAAAGCATCCAACTTACCAAATGCTAAAGCGAAGGCTAGAAAAACCATTGGAAAGAGCTTATAAACAAATATAAAATGATTTCAAAAAATGTTTATGCACTAAAATAATGCATTTGACGTATAAAGTCAAAATATATGTTAAAGATTTCAGTGAAAGTATGCTCATCCATCACAAGATGGATTCCGTGCCAAGAAGTATCCATATTTATCCACACCAATAAATACAAGAAGTATCCACATTTATCCACACCAATAAATACCAGTAAGTGTGGACCTAAACGGGCCCTTAAAAAGCTCAAGACGGAAAACCCATGAGCAGGTCACTTAGCCGGTTGTTGAAGAGTCCCCCATATTCCCTAGTGCTAAGAAAGAAAAAGATATAATATCCAATCATGTCAAAATTTCAATATTAGCTACCGTCGGATAAATAAGATATAGTAGCTCGTCACGCCTAGAGTGAGTAAAATTTGCTACAAACCCCACTACTTTCTTAATAGCCCTTCGGGTATGGTCTTGTAATCGACCACTAAGCAAGATACCTCTAGATGAATGTTAAAGATTTTGAGGTAAGAAAAATGGTTAAATATTTTTGTTTTTAACTTTTTGGTACCCTACCAACAATTTTAGAAAAATTTCTCTATCATTTTTTTTACAATTTGCAAATTATAGGTTTTTGTTTTAACTACCCAATATGTATTTGCATAAATTACGGTTGCCTCAAATTTTTTGATTTTATATGAAATTACCAATCTAAATTAGATCGAACAACTTTTATTAGACTAAATTACCAACTAGTTTCAATTTACCATTTCTCATTTGAATTACTTACCTACATTTAATTTTTTTTCTTAAAGATTGAGAGAAATTGGTAATTAAAAATAATAATAAACATTGATAACTAACTCAAATAAGAGGCGGTAACACATAACTAATTGATAATCGGGAAAATTTCAAATAAGGGCCCAATGTAGATGCGTTTTCTCTAAAGAGGGGTCAGAGTGGATGTTGTTTTATTTAAGAGCCTGTAGCAGTCACGGAATGTCAAATAATAGTTTGAAGTGGCCATTTAATCACTAAGAAGGGTCTTTGCTTATCAGCTAGCAAGTACATGCTTATTTTGGTAGCACAAGTAGGGGCATTTTTGTCCAGAGACATTTCCTCTTTTTTTTTCTTATTATTTCACTGTACATCTTCTTTATTAGAGTGAAGTTGCTGGTCTCCATGACGATAATGATGGATAGAAACGCGGGTGGAGGAGCTAAACACGACAGGCACACAGTCTCTTTGATCAAAGAGAAATTCTACCCTCATCGAGAAAATCTTTTTCTTTTTTTTTGGAAAGGAAGGATAGAATCATCCCGATTATGAAATAATAGTATACTACCCCACTATAAATAAAAAATGGCGATTTGCATTTGGTCCTCATAAATATCTCTTGTATACCCAATAATCTGTAAGTTTGAGTTCATTCGTCCTGACAGGGGCTAACCCTAATTATTTTCTAAAATAACCCAACCCACACTTTCTTTTTCTTTTTCATTTTCTTTATAAGATTCAATTACATTTTTGAAATAAATTTTAAGATTTATAATATGCTTATCCCGATAAAGATTTGTTTGTCCTATTGACCTCATCCATACTAATTTCCCTAGGAAAAAATTACCAAAAAAATCCTAAAATTATTGTACTTATAAACCTTTCAATTTAATCAATTGACTCCTAAACCTTTAACATTCCATCTAGACAATTTTTGTTGGGAATGGTTTATGTGGCCACCCATCGTCTTGCTTGACATCGTCAATACTAATGTGGACAATTTTTGCTTTTTTTATTTATTACATATTCCTTTTATTTTCTTTTATTTTCTCTTCTTCCTTCGCCAATCACCGATGATTAGCCACAAGCGACCACTAACGAGGGTCACCCTTGGTGACCTCAAGCAAGGTCAGTCTCATCAAGATTTGGCAAGGGCTGACCTTGCCAACTTGGGGCAAGGCTCACTAGAGGTTGGTGAGGGTTGGTCTTGTTAACTTAGGCAAGGCTTGTGCTCGTCAAGGGCCCACAAGGGCTGGCCTTGCCAGCCTCACCCGAAGTCTTCAAGGGGTCCTCGCTAGCCATCACTTTTGAGAATGAAAAAGAAAAAAGAAAAATAAAAACAACATAAAAAATTTGAAAATTTGAAAAAAATATTCACATTACCAACAACCGTGCCATGTAAAATGGTCGATGTCCATATCATATCAACAATTTCCAATCAAAATTAGTTAGATGGACTACATTAGCAAATTTTGAAAAGGTTTAGACTAAAATGATCAAATTGAAAGGTTTGGGTTATAATATGTTGAAGATTTTTTTTGTAATTTTCCCAAATTTCTAATGACAAAGAAGATGGAAGAACATTCACTGACGCTACATTTGTGTTCTTCCAATTAGTTGATACGGATTAAGAAAAGTTATGAGCTATACTATAGCTTCCAAGGAAGAACACCGATCTCTCTTTCTCTCTGAAAAAGTAGAAAGAAAAAAAAAGCAAAAAAAAGAGTGGAAAAATGCGATTCACGTGGAATTGAGCAAATGGTATGGAGCGTGACCGTGTGGGAAATGATTTATTCCAATTGACGTAAGTGCACCAATCAGAAGCAGCAAAAGGCAGGGGATGATGAATCCCCAGAAATCTGTGAGCCCCATGATTTTGGGTGCGTTTGGGAGTGGCTTTTCCAAGCCACTTTGGGCGTCAAAAGATCTTTGGGCCAAATTGCAGGTGTGATAACTCTATTTTTAATAGAGTATTCTTGCTAATTTAAAATTGATATTTGCTAAATTTTGATGAATTTTGAGTGAATTTAATTGCTACTCACGTAATTTTATTTTGTATTAAATATTTTCAAATATTTCAAAATATTACAATATCTTTCAGAATATTTCATCTTAAAGAAAAAGTCAACCCAGATCAGAAATTTGGAGAATTTAACCATAATTGAAGATAAGGTTCAAAGAAAATCAAAAAAATAAGAAAGAATCTTTTCCAAATCCTAGTGGAAGTCGATCTAGTGCAGATTTTTGGAGGCTATATATACTAGGGGTGTTAGTAACCGAACCAGAAACCGGAAACCGAACCGAACCGAACCGAAATTTCGTGCGTTTTCGGTTCGGTTCGGTTTTCGGTTCGGTTAACCGAAAACATCAAAATATTTCCCCTGATTCTAATTCGGTTAACCGAACCAAATCGGTTAACCGAATTGAACCGATCTCTTCTAGGGCACAAAACAAAATTGCCAAAAAATCGAAAATCAGAATCTCTCTTCCGTCTCTCTCTCTTGCTCTTGCTCTTGCTCGGTCTGTCTCACTTCCATCTCCGGCGATCGGTGACGGCCCGCCGTCAAATCTGCCTGCCTCGCTGGTCACTGCAACCTCGGCCGTCATGGAGCAGAGCACGGACGCTCATCACCACCAATCGGAACTTCTCTCGTGCTCTTTCTCCCTCGCTTCTCTCTCTCATATATCTCCAGCGCCGGGACCAAATCCGGTGTCTATGCCCACGGTCGAAGCAGTTGCAGCTGAATATCTTCGTCGAGAAATTTCGTCTCTCAATCGATTCGTCGCCTTAGCTTCGTCTTCGTGAGATTCTTGAAGTCCTTCGGTGTCTATATTTATTAGCAATAAACCATTCGGATTGGATCTCCCCAAGGTAGAACCCGGTCAATTCATTAAGACTCAATCATACCATTGTTCTGTATTTGCATTTTGCCGAGAGCTTCAAATTGTTATCTCAATTTTTCGCCTGTTATTTGGTCTCGGATTTGTCGATTCCTCTCTCTAGCAATTTTTTAGCGGGATTTCTCATGTTTTATGTCCTCGCCGATTGATAGGAGTTCCTATTTTAAAATTCCTGTAATTAATGAGGACAAATAGAGAAAAGAGGGGTTCCCATAATTGATATTATATTTTTTTTTTAAAAAGTCAGGAAAAACCGAAAAACCGAACCGAACCGAACCATTGACACCCCTAATATATACCACTCTTGTGCCGCATATAAAAGAGGAGAAGAGAATCTTGGAGACACTATCTTTGCAGAGAAGATTTTGGGTTTTCTTACTTAGATTTTATTCTTATATTTTAGTGGAGTTGGCGCGTGTCAATGAGAGAATGAGGAGACAAACCTGAAGCTCATTGTATATCAAATTGGTGAATTTTTGTTAGTTTAGTTTTTACTATGTTCTAAATTTCTTTTGTTAGAGATACAATGGATCTTAATCATGATTGATTGATTTTCAAAGACTTTCTTATGCAATGGAATTATTTTGATTGTGTCATTCTCTATCATGATCTTAATGCTTTTAGAAGTTTGACCAACTTTTGAATGATTTTTTATGTATACATAATATCGGGTGGAGATTGTGCACATGCGCATTAGTAAGATTGAACCATAAATTAAATCTAGATCAAGGTACACT
The DNA here is from genome assembly GCA_014182895.1 of Angophora floribunda. Lineage (NCBI taxonomy): Eukaryota > Viridiplantae > Streptophyta > Magnoliopsida > Myrtales > Myrtaceae > Angophora > Angophora floribunda. Next base: position 50,441,984 of record CM024712.1, read on the forward strand.
AGGTTATTTATGTGGCTACGGTAGTAGATCTAGGTTGAGACTACTTAAATTAAATCCGGAAATTTCCACAAGAACTTAATGCTTTTAGATAGTTTAAATTCATCTAAGGTTAGTGTAGGTTAACATAGCTAATTAGGGATTATTAGACCGAGGTCGGCTTGTAATTAATTTTAGGGAAATTTCACCAACACAATTGGAAATTAATTTGTTGCATGACAAGTTAAGAAAATTAATTATGAATGGTTAAGTGAAGTTGGATGCTTTAACGTTTTGTGATCTTGATAATTATTAATTTTCAGTTTACTTTAGATTATTTTTATTTTACAATTTTAATTAGCTTTTGAATCCTTTAATTTTTTACTCTTTTATATTTTAGTCTTTTAATTAGTTTAGTTCACTTTTTACTCGACTTTTCAATTTGGTTAACTAAATTTTTGGATTGATCACTTTCAGTAAGTAATTGGATAAAAAAAAACAATCATTGTGGGAACGATACTCATTCATCACTTTATTACTTATCGATATTGTGTACTTGCAATTCACCTAACAAGGTGTTTAACAATTTTTTTTAAACATCATTGGGGAAAAGCAAGCCTTTGGAAGGCAGGTATGAGGCTGCCTTGGGCTTTCCAGCATTCTCGACATGATTATTTTGGGGGGAGGGGGGGGGGAGCGTTGGTGGTGTGTGGCAGCGAGAGGCTGGCGACGAGCTAAGAGAGGTTGGCGGGGTTGAGGTGACCGTCACCTGGGGGTTGTGCGACCTCTGCAAGAGACCATGTCAATGAATTGCGCCGACCTCCACGAGAGGCCGCGCCAGTGGCTTGTGTCGACCTCTGCAAGGCCATCATCTTCGAGATTTAGGTTCATTGCGACTCCATGAGGGCAACCTCTGCAAGATTTGGGTCGTCGCGCCCTTTGCAAGATCTGGGTCACGCCGACCTCCACAAGGGTGACCTCTACGAGATGTGGGTCGTCGCAACCTTCGCAAGGGACCGCTCCGGTGGGTTGCGCCACCTGCGAGAGGGTGACCTTCGCAAGATCTGGGTTGTCGCAACCTTAGCGAGGGGCTGCGTCGGTGGGTCACACCAACTTGCGAGAGGGTGACCTTCGGCAGATCTAGATTGCTATGACCTTTGCAATGCCGAGGTTGCACGACCTCAACGAGTCGTCGCCGAGGTCGCACGACCTTAGGTGGCCCTCATCTGGGTTACGCAACCCTCGCCAAGGTTGTCCAACCCTAGGCAGCCCTCACCGGCAGTCTTCGAAGGCTGCTTGAGGTCTTATAACCTCAAATATCGGCGATCGCCAGTGATTTCGATCACCGGCAGCCACTAGCCAGCTCTTTTATTTTTATTTTTTATTCACAAAAGTCTTTTGTAAATATACCAAACACTATTTTGTTAAAAAGTACTTCACAACGGGCTTTCGAATTAAAATTTATCAAAGATAATTTGCATTTTAAAAAACTCCTTTAACTTAACGTCCTTTGCATTTTCCAAAGATTTTCCCCAAACGTCCACCCAAACGGAGACTTTATATGATTAGGCATCGTGAGATGGAACAGATGGATAGTATTTAAAATACACTCACTTAAAAATTGGGATAATATAGAAATCCTCATTAAAGAATTTGCTTAAATTCTCCTCAGTTATTCCCTTTTTAATTTTTTAATAGATTGCACCATTTGGGTGATAATCATCATTATTAATAATAGAGTACAATCGGACATGAATAAGTCATGAAACTGTTTCATCTGAACTTTGGGACATAAAAAACATCGAGTATTATCATCTTATTGGAGAAAAAAAATATATAACTTGAAATAAGAGATAATGAATGTCATTATTAATAATAGAGTACAAGATATTTCATTGCCACGTTCATTGCTACAACCTCTTGTCACATGATCTCACGGGAACGGAATTTATTAAATTTGTTGCTAGTGCGTGGCCAAAGTTGTGGAAATAAGCTATGGACATCAATTTCATCACTAAAAAGACGAATTCCCCCTAGTTAAGCGGTTGAATGTGTTCCATCTACTACGAATGAGATGCCGGATAATTACCAGAAAAAATCCTAATCTTATTATATAAATATCAATTCAGTCCTAATCTGCCGTGGATAATTTTTGAAATTTTTCTAAAATTATCATTTTTCTTTTTCTTTTTTCTTTTTTATTTTTTGTATCCAAACCCTCGCTTGCTGCATGGCGAGCCGATAGTCAATCTCTTAGGCCTCGGGTGAGGCTTGTTGCCGCAACGCCCTCATCAAAGCCTGGCAAATGAAGAAAAAAAAAGGAAACATTTCAGAAATTTTAAAAAAAATTATAATCGAGACGGAAGACATTCATAATTGAAACAACGGAATAGACTACTTATGTGTTGATTTTCTATATCAAACAAATGCTGCAGCCCTAGTCAGGACGAGACATTTGTTTTCCCGATAGATGCGCATAAAGTCGAATCAGGGAAGGATAAATCATTCAGCAGACTTACTACACGTAACATAATGAATCTAATCCGTCGTTACATCGTCCTGGGTTAATTATGTTTTGTGGCATAGAATGAGATACTTTGAGACCAAGAATTTCTTTTATATATAGTCTCTTTCACAAGCCGCGAGGCCATCAACAAATGTTTTGTAGTACATGTAGCAAATTTTCTATTTAGGAAGGGACTATGGGATTGAATAGGGAGGGATATTTTGGAGTAAATTGGGGGCGCCCGACCCAGTCGTGTGCTTTGAATTCTAACTCGTCCCTTTACCTAACCAATAACAACAAAAGCGTCGCAGGGATTGAGAAATTATCAAAGTCTGTTTGTGTGTAAATAGAGAGCCAATTGGCGTTCTAATCTAAGCCGCCAAAAGACAAGGTCACTGTGGCCAGCCGAATCCCATCGATAAGTTATTTTAATGTAAAGGGAAAGCAAACTGAAAAAAGTTAATTCTATAAGAAGCCTCTTCCATCTTTGACTTCCTTCCTCATGCCAAGACCATCTTCTTATTTACGCCCATGGAATCATTCATTCTTTCCCTCATACCTTCAAAAGCCCCTCGTCTCCCGAATGGAAGAAAGAAAGAGAAAGAGAAGGCATTGTATCTCTTGCGGAAATTCCTTCTTCATTAGAATATGGTACTGGAGCAGCCCGGCTCGACGAGGCAATCCCATCTCAACATCATGAACAAGCACATCAACCCAAGAAATGGCAAGGGGAGCCCATCACCACCATCCCCATCGTCGAGAAATGATCTGCGCAAGCGCTCGGAGTCCTTTTGGAAGCTCGGAGGGGGAGTCCTGGCAGCAGGCGGCGGCATGTCCAACCCGGAGAAGAAGCTTGCGTGGCTCCGCTCTCAGATCATTGGCAGGGACACCGAGTTCGACTCGCCGTTCGGCAGGCAGCGCCTCACTTACGCAGACAGCACTGCCTCCGGTCGCTGCGTCCGCTTCGTTGAGGACTTCATCATCCACAACATCCTTCCGTTTTACGGTACGCACGATCGAGTGTGTCTGAGATTTTTCTTCTGGTTCGTGGACCAACGGCCCAAAAGTATTCATCTACAGTTGCATTATGTAAAGTTAATGCGCATTAGGTCAAACGTCTGAATAGATCCACTTTCGTTAGTCAATTCGTTGCGTTTAGACTTATGTGTCAGATGGATTGGTAAGGAGCACGAGCACGTTATTTTATAGTTGCTAGCCTTAACATGAATACGCGTAGCTTTGACGCTTCTGGTCCATCTTTCCTACGCCTACAATCGGACTATATAATAATATTAATATTTATTTGTACGTCGAATGCATTATTTGGTTTCATTGAAGGGTTATGATTCTTTGAACTTATGATGGATAATTATTTGCAGCGTTTCACACTTTCAAAATCATTATATGTTCTTTATAACTATATTTCAATCACTCATCTACTCAATATATCATAATCGATCTACATGAAATTAGTTGTATGAGTGAATCATAACCTTTGGTCTAATACTTTAATAAGACGATATGTAATAATCCATGATATATCATATTTATGTCAATAACTTTTATTTTTTAATTTTAATTTTTAAAATTCAACATTGAGTTTCTTTTGGTACTGAATGCCTCATGTTCCCGCAGTTAGATAGATATAGGCAACATCACTCTCCATGGTTTGTACAAGTGCGTGTACACATTATATACAAGATTAATTCAACGTTGACCATCTTTAACGTCTATCATATATTAGATGAAACCACTAAATTGAATGGTAATTTTACGGATGCGCATGTAGGTAACTCGCACACGTCTGACAGCCACGTGGGTCATCGGACCACCAAGACGGTGCACGAGGCCTCGAGCTACATCAAACGGTGCTTAGGCGGTGGACCCGAGGACGCGACCTTGTTCTGTGGATCAGGATCCACCGGATCGATCAAGCGGCTCCAAGAACTCCTGGGCATTGCAGTGCCAACGATCCTAAGAGAGAGGATGATCAAGTGCCTGCCAAGCACGGAGAGATGGGTGGTCCTAGTCGGGCCTTATGAGCACCATTCAAACCTTCTCTCATGGAGGCAAAGTCTAGCAGAGGTCATAGAGATCGGACTAGATGAAGATGGGTCGATGGACATGGAAGATTTAAGGCAAAAGCTCGAGTCTTATCGAGATGCAAACAGGCCAATTCTGGGCTCTTTCTCAGCTTGCAGCAATGTCACCGGCATTTGTACCAACACAAGAGCTGTCGCGAGGCTGCTTCACCAATTTGGTGCCTTTGCTTGCTTTGATTTTGCAGCTAGGTGATCCTTTTTCTTATGGAATATCTAACTCAACTGGAGAACTCTTCATTTGATTAGATAATCCAATAATATTCAAACTGTTTGCATTTACTGAGAATATGGTACAAGACTATATAATTCCTGGTAACGTAATGAAGCGACTAATCTAACTGGCCTTGAATTGCTTAATTTTGAACAGTGCACCTTATGTGGAAATCGACATGCGATCGGGGGAAGTTGACGGTTATGATGCTATCTTCCTGAGTGTGCAGAAGTTCCTTGGTGGACCTGGGTCTCCAGGAATCCTGCTCATGAGCAAGGCTCTGTATCGGCTTGGATCATCTCCCCCATCAACCTGTGGAGGAGGTACTGTTGATTATGTGAATGGTTTCAATGAAAAGGTAAATGCATTGATCCATTGCAAAGGAAAAGAGCAAATTCAAAAGCTAAAGCAATTATCACCAAAGCATTTTAATTTTCATTAGGCAGTAACTTTTTAAATTACTTGCCTAGCAGGATACATTATATGTGGAAGACATTGAAGAAAGAGAGAATGCTGGCACGCCACAGATTATTCAAATCACAAAAGCAGCATTGGCATTTTGGTTGAAAGATTACGTGGGATATCAAGTAATTGAGAAACTGGAGCACAAGTACATTAAAGAAGCAATCGAAAAGCTCTCCACAAACCAGAACATAGAGATTCTCGGGAGCAGAACAGCTAAGAGACAAGCTATATTGTCTTTCCTGGTATACTCAACCACTAATTCACCACCAGATTGTGATAAGAAGGGAAGAGAGAGAGGGCTTGACCTGTGGGGAGAAACGGGGAAACAAAGAGACAAGCCTCTCCACGGGCCTTTTGTTGCCACTCTACTCAATGACCTCTTTGGTATTCAAGCGAGAGGCGGGTGCACTTGTGCCGGTCCATATGGTCATGCCCTACTTGGCATTAGTGAAGCTCAGTCCCGTGCGTTTAGATGTGCCATTCAAAAGGTAAGATGCTTGTTTTCTTTCCTGTAAGACAGTGACATGTAAAACCTCAAAGGTTTTCAAACCGTAATAGCCATACAGGCGAAGGTTCTACCAGGCAACCCACCTCAACCAATGCGATAAATTCTTAGAGACATAGAAGATCTAGCATTTCACTAATCTTCTGTGAGCTTACCTTTACAACAGGGACTTCATGGAGTAAAGCCTGGATGGACCAGAGTCAGCTTTCCCTACCACCTTTCGGAGGAGGAGTTCCAGTACATTATTGTTGCACTGAAGTTTGTAGCCTCTTATGGCCAGAGGTTCCTGCCGCTCTATCATTTCAACCTAAAAACTGGAAATTGGAACTTCAAAAAGAAGGCGTTCATGGAGATTGTAGGGAAAGAAAGAAAGGGAAATTTTTTTATCTTAAATGACAACCAGGCTGGTAAAGATCTCAATGGAGATGCTAAGCATGAGAGCCTCACTGCCAGGTATGCGTCATATTGGGAGAGTGCAAAACATATTGCAGGTCTCCTCCCCAAATTTCCCTCCCCGCGCAGGCTCCAGGTAGAAATCGATCCAGAGCTACTGTACTTCCGCATCTAGAAGAACATCTGAAAAAACAAATTAAATTGAATACAAGTTATGTCCAAAGTCTATACAAATAGACTATGCAACTTCCAAGTACTATTTCACCAACAGTCATCTGAAGATGATAGCCAAGCTGCTGCTTGTTACAGCCACCTATGGATAATATGTACCAACCCAAAATGACCTACTCATGAATTGTGAGAATAGTCTCTCCACTCCGCCATCGTCAATTATTTCCCTCCTCAATCCTAGCACTTTTATGCCGAGTACTTTAGCGTGTTTAACAAGAGTGCTCGCCGAGATCAGCTTCCATGTACAAGCTGATGCCATTAACTTGAGAGCACCTGTGAAGATTGATCAGACCTCTGGAGCACTCACATCATTTGAATCATAGTGACGGATTGACAGTCAAAAGAGGAACCCTGAATAAATAATACTGCTTAATCCATTGATTTCGTCCAAGCAGAGGTCAAGAATCGCCTCTGAAACAAGGCTTACCACAGCACAAGCATTTAACACTAAAATAACCTAGTTAGGCCATTTGATTCAGCTTTGCGAAGGGGCTTTGAGCTCTTAAAGGACTTTGGCCAAATACAAACTTGTTTGGTTCGAATTTTTGGAGGACTTTGGCTATATGCAATTACATCTTCAAATGACTTGAAAGGCCTTTAGCCCAAGGAGGTTCGGAGCTCCTTTGAGAAATTGCACCTTCAAAATGCAAGTCTTCATGCGGTGATACTATTCATCTTCTCCAAGAAACAAATGAGATCAACGACCACCAGCCAATGGGTCCTCGGCACCAGTGATTGCCGCCTGAGGGGTTGCCTAGCCCCGGCGATCACCACCCAAGGGAGGCGACCACCACCTGAGATCGCATGACCTCAAGGCAAGGCGGCCTAAGGTCACGCAATGTCAAGCGTTGCTTGGGTCAAGGCATCACCTGAGGTTTTGCGAACTCAGGCAATGGTCGCCTAGGTCACACACTTGGGTTGCAAACCCAAGCGATGGAGGCGATGGTTCCATTGCCTTAGTCATGCGAACCCAAATGATCATCCACCTGGGTCGCGTGAACCTAGGTGACGGGACTAGGTTACAACCAAGCGGACGGTCGCCTGACCTCAAGTGAAGTTGGTTGTCGGCCAAATCTGGCCGCCGATCATGGATTCAAAAAAAATATGTTACGTTTTTTTAATAAAAAGTTTAACAAAAATCATTTACAAAATATAATATTTATCAAATGGCATTTAGGCTAAAATTATTTCGCAATGAAATTTAAAATTACAATTTACCAAACGTTATTTGTATTTTGAAAATTTCATTTAGCTCAAAGATATTTGTATTTTCTTAAGGGCATATGCCCAAAGCCGAATCAAATGGGGACTATCCCTTGAACGCCAATAGGTGTGCAGCCTTCTTGATAAAAGGATTGGGGGTGGGGCTGGAGAGTACCAGCTCTAGGTTCAATACGCATGAACATCGCGCGCGCGCATATATAGAAAAGAGGAGTGAGGAAAAAAAAAGTATCCCTTGAATTATCAGATAGTCTTGAGTTCTTTAAAGAAGCATTCATCCCGCCAGAAACACGCAACAAAAAACCAAATGCTTAAGTGATGGATTATAAAGTCCTTTTTTTTTTTTTTTTTTGGGGGGGGGAGGCTGTGAAGGCTTATAAAGTCATTGAAAAGGAGCTTATAAACAATATACAATGACTTTATAAAATGTTTATGCACTAGAATAATGCATTTGACGTATAAAGGAATATGTTGTTTTGTGGTCAGATTTCATTCGGTATCGGAAAATGCATAGACCGGAAACAACTTTGCTTCTTCTGGAAGTGAAAGGTTACAATTACATCCAACAAACAGTCAAAATATATAATAAAGATTTCAATAAAAATATGCTCATGCATTATAAAATGTATTGACACCTAAATTTTAGTGATCTAATCATTCATTTATTGTATAGAAAGATAGAAATTAATTTTTAACTCCTAAATAAAAATATTAGAACCAAATAGCAAAGCATATAGTTTTAGGAATATTTATTATTTAATTTATATTTTTAACCAATTGCATTTGAAATGGACCAGCGACTGATAATAAAAGATTCTAAACTTAATGAAACCCATAAGGTTAAAAATTAGATTGAGCCTGAGGAAACATAAAATTCAAGCCCATTGAATCTCTCATGTGGCTGAAAATTGCATGCGCCGCACATGGATAATCAAAATTGGAAGATCGAAGAGCAATATTATGAGAATTCGGCCATGAAATGAAATGAGAAGGGATATCTTGGGCACACTCACATGCTCAAAGCGAGGAGAATACAGGCGTGCGGAGAGGGCAAGAAAAGGATTTTGTACAAGGGGTAATATCCCACGCGGGGACATATATTTGATCTCATTATTTGAGCAATGTATCCTTTTGACCATATTTGCTGTTCATAAGGAAGGACTGCGAGGCTTGTCTCTTTCAATGTCTTTATAAAAAGAAAGGATGTATAAAGATTACAAGGAGAGGATTGGTCGACGCGGGGCATATGTTGACTTATATATTTCTTGTCCTAATACAAGAAAAACCATGCTGTCAAGGAAGATTCCACGCGTCTATAGGCGTGATCAGGAAGCCCGACCCGACGCTGTTTATCCTTGCTGTGAAGCTCTATTGCCGTGCCGACGCCGTTGTTGTTGTCAATCCCATATCGGCAAACCCTGTCCGTCGCTCCTCCATGAGTCTCCCCCGTGCTGAACCTTGCTGCTTGTCCTGACTGCTGGAGCTTGAAGCAGGCCGCTGCACCGCGCTCACTGTCCAGTGACGTCCTTGCCGCCCTGCCAGTCGATGATGCTATTCTCACTACCAGAGCCAACCGAGCTAATCATCCGAGCTGCCGCCCAACGCATCTCGCTGCCGTTTGTGTTGCTACCGTGGCTCGTTAATGCTGTAAGCCAGCCCTTGGTCAGGTCTACTTTCCTTTTGCAGGTCTTCTCGGTGTGCTCAGCGTAGTCATCCCCAATAGAAAGGACAGCTCTCAACTTCGAGAGGGGGATTGATCGTCTTTCCCATGCTCCGGTCGTGTTCCACTTGCTAGCGGTTTCTTTGATCTTGCTAAGAAGTGAAACAATTCCTCACGCCGGAGTTGATCGTCCGTGAACGTTCATCATCGTTTTTCATCGCAAGTCACCCCATCGCTGTCTTTTTTTAACCCGCCGAGACCGCCCCCTTCGGTCGCCGTTGTGATCCACCTGTCATCTTGAATTCGGAAACGATGTCCACAAACTAGGTAACAATCATACCTTCAAATTATATCGCCCATTTTTAACTATTATTATCTAGTTGTGATTTTGTTGAGATTTTAGGCATTAGCAGATAGGATTTTAATCGCAAAAAAAAAAAAATCATTATCATTACTAATTTAATTTGTAAGACTTCAGATCATTTTTCTAATTTTTCTAGATTCTTCTTGCAAAATAATTGTTAATTTTATCAGCATCAATATAATTACAAATTCCATCCGTAAAACTTCATATCATTTTTAAATTATTTTAAATTTTTCCGCATGTTGGTGATGTTAAGGGTTAAAATAATTATTAATTTATTATATGGGACGATGGATTATTTTTCAATTATATTAATTCTTTTTTGAAATCTTGATGATTATATAAGGTGGACTGAATATAATGCCTATATGTGATGAATGTCATGTTTGGTAAAAAAAAAACAGAGCAAATTACGTGATAGATAGGATTGCATGTTTAGAATTTATCTAGTTAGATTTTTAGATTAGATTGCATGCTGGGGTAGATTAATTAAGATGATAATTTTCAAAATTAAAATAATCTAAATTATTTCTTAGTTTAAACAGGGTAATTTTTCAGGTTTGGTAGTCAATTTCATTAATTATTTATTTGGAATTTTAATTAAAAAAAAATCAAAAATATCATGTGCATGGGTCACGGACCAATGAGCATCACATCATCAATTCAAAAGGGGCTCTTCAAAGTTGTTAAATCGTAAGGGGAATTAATCTTAATCCTTGAATTTGCTTGATGGGAGTTAACGATTTCAATCATTAGATGAGACTAATCCTCACCGTTGGACTAATGTGACTAATGTGACGAGAATCAACATCCTCTACCAGTACAACAAGCACAGTCTATCATTGAATCAGTCTATCATTGAATCAATTAAACGATGATTGATATCCTCTATCGTTAGATCATATAGAAGATCAATGGATTCCTGTTATTTTTTTCCCTCTTCCGTGCACCACCTCACAGCGTTCTAGAAGATCGATTTGCTTGCGTCACTTGCTGCCTTCATCTTTCTTGTGTCATTCGGAGGAGTTCAAGTACATTATTGCTGCACTGGAGTTTGTAGCCTCTCACGGCAAGAGGTTCCTGCCGCTCTATCATTTCAACCTGAAAACCGGAAACTGGACTTTCAAAAAGAAGGCATTCGTGGAGATTGTAGGGGAAGAAAGACGGCAAAATTTTTATCTTAAATGACAATCAGGCTGGTAATAAAGATCTCAGTGGAGATGCTAAACATGAGAGCCTCATTGCCAGGTATACGTCATATTGGGAGAGTGCAAAACATATTGCAGGTCTCCTCCCCACGCGGGCTCCAGGTAGAAATCGATCCAGATCTACTGTACTTCCGCATCTAGTAGAAGATTTGAAAGAAACTCAAATTCAATGACAGTTAATTATGTTTAAAAGTCTATTCAAATAGACTACGCAACTTCAAGTACTGTGTCACCAAGAGTCATCTGAAGATAACACAGCCAAGCTGATCGTCAAACACCTAGAGCTATATGTACCAACTCAAACTGACCAATTCATAAACCGTGAGAACATTCTCTCCACTCCACAATCGTCAATTATTTCCCTCCTCCGTCCTAGCGATTATATGCCGAGTGTTTTAGTGTGGTTAATGATGGCTTGCCAAGACCAAATTCTATGTACAAGCTGATGCTGATAACTTGAGAGCACTTGTAAAGATTGATCAGACCTCAGGAGCACTCTCACCATGTAAGTCACGGCGATGGATTAACAGTGAAAGACCAACCTTGAATAAGGAGTACCTTACTCTATTGATTTTATCCAAGCAGCAATCGGCTCTGAAACAAGGCTTGCCACTAAACAAGTTTCTGTGCTGTAAAATAACCCACTTAATATATCCCTCGAATGCCAAAAGGCATATGGCCCTACTGGTAAAGGGATTGTGGATGGGGCTGGAGAGTATTGGGTCCGGGATTCGATCCCATGAGCATCGCGCACACATGTTTGGAGTGAGACCCCCAAAAGAAAATCTATCCCTTGAACTGAACTATCATGTTGTCTTGAATCCCCCCCCCCTCCCTGGCGGCGGGGCCGCAGGGAAACACGCAACAAAATACCAAATGCTAAAGCGAAGGCTTATAAAGTCATCGAAAAGAGCTTATAAACAAATATACAATGATTTCAAAAAATATTTATTCACTAAAATAATGCATTTGACGTATAAAGTCGAAATATATGTTAAAGATTTCGTTAAAAATATGCTCAAGCATTATAAGATGGATTCCATACCAAGAGGTATGGACCTTTATGTGTACCAATAAATTTCATTAAGTGTTAAAAAAATTGTTAGGTTAGAAAAAGGCCCATGCTATTTTCACTCCCTTATTGGCTTCTGACACCCCCTTTTACATTGAATTAACTACATTAACCCTTATGAGCCTTGCTATAGATTTAAGATTATTTCTTGCTTTTTTTTTTTTTTTTTTTTCATTTGTTTCAATTTTAGTTTAGACAAACTACCCATGCCCCTCTCAAACAATATTTATTAAAATTAAACGTGGGGTCCATTCTTGATTTAAGATTGATGGTTGCCTTTATTTCTTTTTTTTTTTGGTTTTTTTCCTTTTCTTTCTCAATTTGGAACAAAATTGGTGCAATTCTTTTTTTTTTTAATTTTATTTGATTGATAGCTACCTAATTATTTGGTTTTTGGCAAAAAATAATTATTATTTTGTTAATGATATTTATATTTCTTTTTTATATTTGGAAACAATTATTCAAAAAGTTTTGGGAAATGATATTTTTATATCCTCTAAATTCTCCTAAAGATTTGCATTTCATATTGGATAGAAGATAAATGTTCTTATCACGGATATGTGAAGGAATTATTGTATGACCATCGTCATCTAACTTATATGCATTGAGAATTTGTGATCACTGCTCATTAATAAGATAATTATCCCACCATCCTTTTAACTATCCAATAAAACCAGCTATTAAAAGGTAAACTACAGATTGATCAGTAGTGTCAGGTATGGTTTTATAGGTATTGGCAAACATAATCAATTGGATAAGAATATTTAAAAAAATTTGTTCAAAAACACTATCTATGTTCCATTCATAGATGGACCCTGAAGAATATTTGTATTAGGTATTAGAAAATGATTCTTCTAAAGCTATATCAGGTGTGGCTCTAGTGTAATATAAATTTTGCAGATCTTTCCAAACAATTTTATTAATTTTAGGAATATATTTAGTGTCAAATTGATCCAAAACATTAATATGATCGAGTATGTCTTTTCCAAGAAGGTTTCCTATTTTAGGAGTATCCAAGGTAATGGATGGTTTGAAATCATTGTTGAAAGTAGAAGTCATTTTTCCTTTTAAAAATATTTTTCTCTCTTTTAAAGCCTTAACAAAATCTTAGCTAGGATTTTTTGGTAGTTCAAAAATTTTAAACAAGGGTATTTTTAAATTTTTCGGTTGGGTGCCTATATTATGAATAGAAGCTTCTAATCTATCCAATTGCTTGCCTATGGTATGAAGATGTTGATTAGAATAATTATTTAGTTCAACAATCTTTTTTATCCCTATTCCATCAATTTCTGAAGACGTCTTGAAAGGGGAAGCAATTACTTCGGTGTCTTTATGCGGAATTTTTATTTGTCAGAGAGGTGGATGATTGAATTCTATGATTTGGCCGTCATTTAATTGCCATTTATAAAATTGATCCAAATTATATATTTCTTTGTTTAAAAAAAACCTTCAAACCAGTCAAAAAAGAGTATTTGAATCTCATGTTTATAAATGTATTCATAACATTCTTCTTTGATATGCTTTGTTTGATCTCTGAAATATAAAAAGAACCAATTGATGATTTCAATATTTTCAAAAGAATCAAATTCTTGGTTTAGAAGATTCTTATTGGGCACAAACTCAATATCCAAGACGTCGATTTCTAGATCAACCATCTCAGAAGGAGTAGTGGTAGGATAATTCGGACTTTGTTCTTGTTGGTAGATCGGTCTAGATATTCCGATCTATTATGAATACCACTAATTTTGGTGAGGGGGAGCACCTGGTTGGGTTCCTTCTAGAATGATAACAGAAGGTAGATTTGGATTTAAATCAACTAATCTTCAAGAAGAGGATGAGTGGAAAGAAGGAATTGACCTAATATCACAAGACCTTCTAGGAGTATCGAAAGACATCCTGGAAAACTATATAGTTACTCTTCTTTATGGGATGTTGGATAACATTTGTAGGATTAGAATTATGAACAATTTGTTGGGAAACTTGGTTTTATAATTCCCATTGTTCAAGAAAGATGACTTGGTTCTATTGAATTATCCTGGGAATGATAATATTAGCTCTAGAAATATCAATGTGGGAGAAGTGTTTCTCTTTTATGATTGATTTTAAAAGCTTTGCTACCAAAAGCAAAGTTCATCACTTTATAATAAATTCTATAAATAATTGCAAGAGTAATGGATCGTTCAGCTATAGAATAATTGTGAGTTTTTATTTGCAAAGTAAGGAATTTCAAAATATTATTATCTTTAAGAGAAACTATAAGACTAAGATGACTATCAAAATGGATAAGACCATTGCAGAGATTGGTCTCTACTATCCCAAGATGGAATCATTATATTTTAAGAGTCTTGCATCTCTTAAAACAAGGATTAAAGAAATATCTAATCCTTCTTAAGTAAGGGATTTAGCTCTTGCTTGGACTAGACCAATATGAATATAATTCCATTTCTAGGCATGTTTCTTTATAGAATCTCTATTAAAAAGCTGTATAGAAGAGAAAGAGTTTGAAAGAGGAACATCCCTTTGTTCAATAACTATAGCATAATTGTTTTTGCCAAAAATCCTCCAATTAAAATGCTCATAAATCTGATTAAATTTGACCTTTGGAATAATCTAGTTTTCTATGGATTTATTAAAATCTTCTATAATAATCTCTTCTCTATTTATAGGGCCTTGATCTAAGAACATATGTGATATAGAACTAGAGGAAGACATGAATCTTCTTAGTACGTTCATTGCACGAGACTAGTTTCTTCTTTTATGGTTCGATAACTGATATTGATCATCAAACTCACTACCCCACCTAGATTTTACAGTTGGGACCACATCAGACATGCAAGGAACCTAGAAAGACTTCCACAAAGGAAATTGCCTCAAGTGTCCAAAATAAAACTTACAAAGAGTCATATATATATATAGTCTAACCCATAATGGCCTCATTGATTGTAAGATTAAGTTCAATTACAATACTAATTATTCCCTAAAATAACCCTAGCTCCCACTTTATCGATTCATTTCCAACGAATAGTTTATGCCACTCATTAAAATAATGATTAGTTTGTCCGGCCACCTCATCCATACAAATGTTCTCATGACAGAGAAGATGGAAAATGTACATTTGTTTTTGGTTTTAGTTGATATATATATTAACACAAGCTATAAGCTTTAGTTTCCAGTAGACCTGTTAAACGGAAGGATCGAGTTGGGTTTGGGTCGTGTCATAAATGATCCGACCTAAATTGACCCATTAACCCGTTTATGACCCATTTAAGCATAGTATAAAATTTTTGACCCATACCCAACGCAATCCATACTTGACTCATACTCGACACGACCCATATTGTTAAAACACTTCCTTATCTAACTAAAGTTAGGAAAACTTATTCATATAATTTTTTTAAAGATTATATTCCTTTAATATTGTTTTTTTTTAAATCGAATTATTAATAATTTTATTTTAAATATAAAAAATCACACACACATATGAGAAAACGAGACTCACTTGGGTTTTGATGGCCAATCAAGCCACCATCCGACGATGATGGAGACCACGTGCGACAGCACCGCCGTACAGGCGAGAGGAGGAATTGCTATATGAGCTATGGGAGCGAGACGACACACTATCATGCGATGAGAAATGTTTATTCGTTTTGATTTGAGAGTGGATAGGAGATAAGTCATCTTCGAAAACTGATGAGTAATTGGGTTCTTAAATTTTGATTCATCAATGACCATATATCTTAGTCTTTTTAATTTTAAATTCATTATAGATACACCTATCAAAATAGGTGCATAATCCATTTATGACTCATTTAATGGTGTAGTTTCTAATGACACTCTCTCTCTCTCTCTAAACCAATAAAAGAAGAAAAAGTGAAACATAGGGTGGAAAAGTGCGATTCACGTGGAATTGAGCAAATGGTATGGGGCCAAGACCGTGTGGGAATTGATTTATTCAAATTGACGTCGACGCACCAATCAGAAGCAGCAAAAGGCGGACGATGATGAATCCCCACAAATCCGTGAGCCCCATGATTTTTATGTGATCAGGCATCGGGAGATGGAACGGAGAGACACAGTTTCTTTATTGATTAGGTACGGCACGAACGAGTCTGAATTCAAAGATGTGGACAGCTAATTAGGGTGCACTCCATAAGTGGTCCATTATAATCCTAGATTAGATGATAAAAGTCATTTGTAATTAAGGAGAAAAGGTAGAAATGAGCGACCACAGCAGTCTCGTTTGTATCCGGCATGGGGTGTTTAGTTTTAGACAAAGCATTTGCATAAAATCAAGCAGATCATTTAAGTCTTACACCTTTTCTATTGATACTAATTTAATTTTCTGAATATTTCAATTGGACATAATTTTTTTTGAACAATTGGACACAATTTAATTATAACATTTTGCTTATGTGTCAATTGAGTCCATCCGATCAATTTTCGCTGAAAATCGCTAATATAAATACCAACCATCTTATATGACATGGCCAATACTAATGTAAACAAATTTAATAACTTTTAAATATTTTTCTGAACTTTTTTATTATTTTCTTTTCTTTTTTTCATTGTAATTGGCAAGGGTTATAGCCATTGGCCAAGCCATCAGTGACCATGGGCCATGACCCTTGCAAAGCTCGCAAGCCACAATGAAAAAAAAACTTAAAAATAAAAAAATAAAAAATAAAAATTCAGAAAAAGTAATTAAAAATTGTAAAAATTTGTCCATGTGAGCATTGATCATGCTACGTAGAACGATTAGCATCCACATCAGTGATTTCCAATCAAAATTAACTTAATAGACTCCATTGGCATAAATGTAAAAGATTTAAGATTAAATTAGTCTAATTGAAAAATTGATGACTAAATTGATACTAATACAATGAGTTTATGACTTTTTTGGTAGTTTTCAAATCATTGCAACACAGCTAAAATTTAACTCAAAAAAATTGAATGACAAAAGAAAATAGTTTTCTCTACTAGAAAATTTCAAAATTGGATTATATGTTATCCAAATGAGTACATAATTATTTATGAATAAATAATTCATAGAAAACAAAAATTCTTAAAAGACCAATCACCATTAATATATCTGGCGATCCGCGGCGTCCGAAAAAGAAGCATCCAGTATCAGGTCTATGTCTGCGAGCGGAGAGCCAATCGGCGTTCTAATCTAAGACGCCAAACCACAGAGTCCCATCGCCCACCAGAATCCATTAATTAATTTTTTATGTATAGAAATCTTTTAATTAAAGAGCCAATTAAATAATAATAAAATTTTAAAACGAAGCTACTTCCATTTTGACTTCTCACGCCAAATCCTTTATTTAAGTCCATGGGATCAGTCATTCTCTCCCTCGTACCCTCAAAAACACATCTCATCCAAGGGAGAGAGAAAATGCATTGATCTCTTCTTTTTGATTTCTTCTTCACTAGACAGATGGAACTAGAGCAACCAGGCTTGATGAGGCAATCCCATCTCAACATCATGAACTTGTACATCAACCCAAGAAATGGCAAGGGTAGTCCATCACCATCACCATTAAGGAATGATCTGTGCAAGAATTCGGAATCCTTCCGGAAGCTTGGAGTGGGAGTCCCAGCAGTGGGCGGCCTCTCCGACACGGAGAAGAAGCTCTCGTGGCTCCGCTCTCAGATCATCGGCGGCGACACTGAGTTTGACTCACCGTTCGGCAGGCGAAGGCTCACATATGCCGATAGCACCGCATCCGGCCGTTGTGTCCACTATGTCGAGGACTTCATCATCGATAACATCCTTCCGTTTTACGGTACGTGTGTCAAGTGTCTATGAGTATTTTCTTATATTTTCACACATGGATGGCCAAAAACATAATTCATCTACAGTTTTATTACCTAAGTTATTACGTCATTTTATGACAAAAGAAACCCGAAGGCTAGAGGTCAAAATTTGAATATAAACTCCTTTAGTTAATTCTTCGCAAGTCAAATGCATTATTGGAGTGCGTACGTTTTGTCGAAGTTTTAACATTCAGTGAACCTATGAAATCCTTATATATTCTCTCTTTTTTCTTTTTCTTTTGCAAATATAGAAATCCTTGTGTTCTTTGTAATTACATTTCGATCATTATGTAGGCAAGATGACGCTCGATGATATATATCATGTGAGGATCTACGTTGCTGACTATTACTTTTTAGTTTTGATTTTTAATATTAAACTTTAGCATCAAACAATTGAGTCATATTTAGTATTGAATGCCGTAAATATTTGAAATGCAATAGATACAAATATTCAAAGACATTTTGGCATCATTTCTTGGTCTAGCCTTTTCTTCTCATTCATGCCAAAGCATATCCTTGGACAATAAAGTATTTTTCGGTGGGCAGACCAAAACAGGTAGCAATCCTCCCAGCCTTTCCACCTATTCCATTCCAATGGACTTCGTCTAATAAACAGTAAGCAATGTATGAACAGAAAAAGCAAAAAGTCGATACTTGTAAGACGAGAAGCTGCAATTCTCCACAGAACCCTCCTTTCCATATCCTGTGCTTTGTCCAATTACTTGCAATGTTTTGTCCGAATGCATCAGTTTCATCGTTCCTAAATCAAGCATAACAAGATCAAGAAGAATAACGCATCAGCTCATTTCTCCACTAAAGTATCCTGAAAGCTAATAACTATAGGTGTCATTTCACGTTTTTCCCAGGCATTATGATCTATGATAGTCAAAATCCTACGGTATACATTCTACAAGATTAATCGTACGATGACCATCTTTAATGTCAATCCTATATTGGAAGAAACCACTGAATTGAAGGCTACTGTTATGTGTGTGCATATAGGTAACTCGCACACATCGAACAGCCACGTGGGTCATCGGACCACTGAGACGGTGCACGAGGCCTCAAGCTACATCAAACGGTGCTTAGGAGGTGGACCCGAGGATGCAATCTTGTTCTGCGGATCAGGATCCACTGGGTCAATCAAGCGGCTCCAAGAAGTCATGGGCATTGCAGTGCCATCGATCCTAAGAGAGAGGATGATTAATTGCATGCCAAGCAAAGAGAGATGGGTGGTCTAGTCGGGCCTTATGAGCACCACTCAAACCTTCTTTCATGGAGGCAGAGTCTAGCAGAGGTCGTAGAGATTGGACTAGATGAAGAAGGGTCGATGGACATGGAAGATTTAAGGCAAAAGCTTGAGTCTTATCGAGATGCAAAAAGGCCAATTCTGGGTTCTTTCTCGGCTTGCAGTAATGTCACCGGGATTTGCACCGACACAAGAGCTGTCGCAAAGCTGCTTCACCAATTTGGTGCCTTTGCTTGCTTTGATTTTGCAGCTAGGTGAGCCTTCATCTTCATGGAATTTCTAACTCAATTGGAGAACTCTTTATTCAAATAGGTATTCCAATAATAACAAACCATTTGCACTTCCTAAGAAAATGTTAAAAGACTATACAGTTCTGTGGTAACGTGATGGAGCGACTTATCTAACTGGCCTTGAATTGCTTAATTTTGAACAGCGCACCTTATGTGGAAATTGACATGAGATCGGGGGAAATCGACGGTTATGATGCTATCTTCCTGAGTGTGCACAAGTTCCTTGGTGGACCTGGAACTCCAGGGATCCTACTCATGAGCAAGGCTCTTTATCAGCTTGGATCATCTCCCCCATCAACCTGTGGAGGAGGAACTGTTGATTATGTGAATGGCTTCAACGAAAAGGTGAAAGCATTGATCTATTGCAAACGATAAGAGGAAATTCAAAAGCTCCAGCAATTATCATCAAAGCATTCTAATTTTCATCAGTCGTAACTTGTTAAATTACTTGCCTAGCAGGATACATTATATGTGGAAGACATCGAAGAAAGAGAGAATGCTGGGACTCCACAGATTATTCAGATCACAAGAGCAGCATTGGCATTTTGGTTGAAAGATTATGTGGGAAATGAAGTGATCGAGAAACTGGAGTGCAAGTACATTAAAGAAGCAATCAAAAGGCTCTCCACAAACCAGAACATAGAGATTCTCGGGAACAAAACAGCTAAGAGACAAGCTATATTGTCTTTCCTGATATACTCAACAACGAATTCACCACCAGATTGTAATAAAAACGGAAGAGAGAGACGGCTTGACCTTTGGGGAGAAACAGGGAACGAAAGAGACAAGCCTCTTCACGGACCTTTTGTTGCCACTTTACTCAATGACCTCTTTGGCATTCAAGCGAGAGGGGGGTGCGCTTGTGCCAGTCCATATGGTCACGCCCTACTTGGCATCGGTAAAGCTCAGTCCCAAGCACATAGATGTGCCATTCAAAAGGTAAGATTCTTGTTTTCTTTCCTGTAAGACAGTGACATGTAAACCTTGGAGATCTCAAACCATGATAGCCATACAGGCAAAGGATCTATTAGGCACTACCCCTCAACCAATGACATGATTTCTTAGTGACATATAAGATTAAGCATTTCACTAATCTTCTGTGGTTTACCTTTATAACAGGGTTTTGCTGGAGTAAAGCTTGGATGGACCAGAGTCAGCTTTCCCTACTACCTTTCAGAGGAGGAGTTTGAGTACATTATTGCTGCACTGGAGTTTGTAGCCTCTTATGGCCAGAGGTTTCTCCCCCTCTATCATTTCAACGTGAAAACTGGAAATTGGACCTTCAAAAAGAAGACATTCATGGAGATTGTGGGGAAAGAAAGAAAGGGCAAAATTTTTATCTTAAATGACATCCAGGCTGGTAAAAATCTCAATGGAGATGTTAAACATGAGAGCCTCATTGCCAAGTATTCGTCATATTGGGAGAGTGCAAAACATATTGCAGGCCTCCTCCCCAAATTTCCCTCCCTGCCCAGGCTCCAGGAAGATATTGATCCAGAGTTACTGTACTTCCGCATCTAGTAGAAGATTTGTCAAAGAAAATTAAATTGAATACAGGCATGTATAAAGTCTATTCTAATAGACCATGCAATTTTTCAAATACTATGTACCCATGAGTCATCTGAATATGATAACCAAGCTGATTCTTACAGACCCCCAGTATACATACGTAACAGCTCAAAATGACATATTCAAGAATTGCGAGAACATTCTCCCCACCATCATCAATTTTTCAACTCCTCAATCCCAGTGCTTATATGGCAGTGTTATAGCGTCCCTAACATGGGCCTTCACCAAGATCAACTTCTATGTACATTGATGCCAATCACTTGAGAGCACATATAAAGATAGATCAAACCTTGGGAGCACTCTCACCATGTGCATCATGGTGACAGATTGATAGTGGAAGAGGAACCCCGCAATAAGTTATGCAGCTTGTGCTATATGATTATATTCACATGAAGACATATCCAGTCGCTTATCGATATGATCAGGTCAAGGTGCAGATATGAGCCTAAACTATGCTCACTAATCCTCTATGTACTTGTAAACAGTTGAATACGTCAGCAATTATTTTAATTGGATATTCAAATCAAGTAAGTCAAGAATGGTTAGAAATTATTGATTGCTTAATGACCAAGATCGACTTTCTATTCAACTGCTGCTGAATGTCATCACAAAATGTATAACATATTAATCTTGTACATGCAGCGGTCAGGAATAGTCTCTGAAACAAAGCTTATCAATAAACAGGCTTTTAACGCTGTATGTGAACTCACTTAAACTATCACTTGAACTATCAGGTAGACCCATGTTCCCTAAAGAATCAACAAACCTTATGCAGCATCCAACCATAACAGAAACATGCAATCAAACACAATATGATATTTTGAAAATCAAACAAAAATAAATGTGAATCCACTATTATCAGTTGTTCTACCAGCTTCAAAGGAACAGAAGGTTTCCCCCCTAGAGATGAATCTGCATCATCTTTTGCTTATGTGCATATTAGCTCTATTCTCTTTCAAAAAAAAAAAAAAGGCTCAATCAGACAAACTGATAAAGCAAAAACTAAAGGAAGAAATGACATGGGAAGGAAAGAATGTACACTAACCTTAAAGATGGGGTTAATATGTGCTGCTACTTTCAGAATAAATGGCTCACCAAAAGAAGTTGAGGCTTTCCATTGTCATCTTCTTATATCCCCCGAAGCTTCATTTGATTTCATAGACCCTTTTCATCCCATATACCATAAGTCAACTTTCAAGCTTCATCACTACAGAGATGGATCTGCAAATGAGTGGGGCAAAATTGCAGGCATTATCTAGCAATGGGTTTAAATATTAGCAGTAAACCTGGCTAAACCACATCTAGGCATACCTCCATACCTCCATCAGACAAGGTGCAAGAATTTTTGAGGATCCAACATCTCCAGGTGCTAATGCAACCCAATCTGGCAGCGTTGCTCACCAATTCTTCATCATCTGGTATAAATGATAGGTCCAAACTCATTTGTAGGGCTCACAGCACGCTGAACAAGGACCAAGAAAGATAGAGTTTTAAAATGTCCATATATGGCCATAAATATCATTCTCACATGATGAAACCACAGTTGACAAGTCAGAGATGCCTCATTCTCCTTAGATTCTTTAACTCATAAGCAACATACAGTTCTCTTCACGTTTTTAATGAAGTTGACTATAGGCACATCAAATCTACAGCTAACTACTCTAACATATTCTCAAACCTTCTCTTCCTATTTCTTCTTTTTATGTATATCAATTGTGCCAGTCGCCTTCCACCCCTTTTCTAATTCCTTTCTCATTAGAGACTGGGTTGAAAACATACTAATGCCAGTCAAATCACGTATCACAGTCCAAGATGACTAGCCAGTAACATAGCCTTTTTTCCCCCTCAATACGTGAGGTCAGCTATATGAATCCCCTTACACCACTGCGCTCTGTGCTGCACCATACCCTCCATATTATCCAAGTACTTGATAGCCTTCTACAAAGTGTTTGCGCATGTCTTTTCCATTCCCCCCTATGTAACTGTTCTGACTTTAACCTAACAAAATAGAACAAATATAATGGAAAAACTTCTGTGAATGGATTGAGATAATAGAAATGTATTTTGTACCTTGAGTTTATCTGCAGTATATACATTCTCTTCTCTGTCTGTTAATGCTGCTACAGCAACATTCTATAAAGAGATCCACTAGCTGACCACCATTCACAATTTCTCTCAAAACCCACTTTGATATAATTTTAATTCTAACCAAGAAAATATCTGGCAGTTCCAGGAACTTAATTTATCATATTTGATATTCAAAGTCAGCATCCACACTATAAACCACTGAAAAGATGGCACAGATAACATGACCTGAAGAAGCTAATGCAGGTCAAGGACACCCTCAAAGCAGGTAAGGGAACACAACTTGCAAGTGCAACTTCTTCCCTACCTCAGCCAGATTCTTAATATGAAGAAACCATGCCAACTATCATCCATGGCATTCACTTTGAGGATGATCAGAGATGGCAAACTCTAGAAGTTTGGCAACCTTTGGATATCTTTTCATAAAACCATTGGACGTGGTTCGATTAAGAATTCTGAACGTAATTTCACTAGGCTCACACCCTTCCATGACCATCGTGGTTAATAATTTGATAGCATCTAAGAACTTCCCTCTCCGAAACATGGTGGCTAATATGGTGTTGTAGATTGCACTACTTGGAGTAAGCCCATTTTTCATCATTTGATCTCTGAGCTGAAGAGCAGCCGAAATCTTTCCTTCCTCACAGAGCTGCTTAATCACAGTACCATATGTGACAACATTGGGGATTAGTTTCTGCCTATGCAAATCCATGAGAAGCTTACCAGTCATTGCATAATGTTTCTCTTCAACATATGCATTTAGGAGAATATTGTATGAGGTAATATCAGGAAGAATTCCATGACTGATACTGCAGAAGATCCAGTGAGCAGTTGCAAGTAGCTTATTCTTGCAAAGTTTGTCCAAAAGCACGTTTAAGGTAACAATTGTCGGTCTGGGTCCAGTACACATCATGGATTCCAATAGCTTAAAAGACTCTGAAAATTTTCCGAATGTACAAAAATATTTAATTAAGCAAGTCGAACCAACAACATTAAGCTTAATGCCTTCATACTCCATACGGTACAAGACCCTTCTGATCATTGCAGAGTCTCCCTGAGTGCATGCTGCAGACAATATTGTATTGAAAGAAACTACATCTGGTTGCCTGCCAATCCATTTAAAATGGTCCAAAATCTGTAAAGCCTCATCAATATTGTTTTCGTTACAGAAACCACTCAAAATTGTGTTGAACGAAACATTATTTGGAACAAACCCCCTCTTATCATACCTTCCAGGACAGACATCGCTTCCTTGGCTTCATTAGTGCGACATAGACACAATAAGTATATATTATATGCACAAATATCCAGGCTACAGCCCATAGAAATTGCATCACGTATTAGATTGCATGCAATTCTTACTCTGCCGACTTTTAATAGGCCTCCAGCCAAAGCAGAATATGTGTATGGGTCAGGTGAAAGACCCTTTTCATCAATCATCCCAAGAACTTCTGAAACACCCCTGAGTCTATTTAGATGACACAATCCCCGGAGAATGATATTGTACGTGTACAAGTCTGGACAAAATCCTTCATTATCCATCTTGGACAAAAGCGCCAATGCCTCTTCAATCCGCTTATCGTCACAAAGAAACTTTATAATGACAGTGTAAGTTATCACATTAGCTTTACATCTATCATGTTTCATCACATCAAAGCATTGAAAAGCTTCGTCCCACGACCCTTCCCTGCTAAATCCATAAACCAAAGCCGTGTATGAGCAAACATTAGGATGAACACCTCTCTTCTTCAGCCAGTATAACAACTCCAGAGCACGATAACTCTGGCCAGACTTGCACAAAGCCCAGACAATCGGATTACAACTATAGATACAACAAACATGACCTCTATCGAGAAGAGTGGACACAACTCGATGGGCCTCCTGGACCATCCTCCTTTTGCAAAGTATAGAGATCAAGGATCTCGCCGTGGGTTCAGTGGGGTGATACTCACACTGGAGCATTAATTCAAACACTTCGAGTGCATCAGCCAAGCTCCCCAATCCTAGCGATTTCTTCAACAGTTTCGACAAACAACTAAAGGAAGGCAAGAATCCCCACTCCCTCATCTCTTGCGCAATGAAGCATGCATCTTTCAAGTGCCCAAGGGACAGCATTCCATTCAGAAGCGTATTGAAAGTCAGAGCATTAGGCGCGGGGCCAAACCTCTTCATTCCATGATACACTCCAATCAACTCCTCCAAAACCACATCTCTCGATTTCAGGTAACGGTACATCAAGGCATTGTAATCGTACACCGTCGGCTTCCCAGGCGAATAGCCCATCGAATGCAACGCCTCGAGCGCTCTTCCCAGCTGGCCCAGGGAGGCAAAACGCTCCATCCTCCGCTTGGACTCAGCGTAGGCATGATCGTCACTAGGCTCGCGCGCTTCGTCGAGCTCAACAGCTCGAAGAGCACACGAAGTGGACGAGCCCGCAAAGAACACAAGACCTCCCGGAATTCGAACTCCTCGCGGGCAAGTTAACGTTAGAAACATGGGTCTGGAAAAAGATAGGAGCTTGGCGACATTAGCGGCCGTTACCATCAGGCAACGGCCCGCCGCCGAAAAGGGTGTGCTCCCGACGCGGCAGCACTTCGCCACGACGCGACGTCAACCGCGAAGCTTCAGCCGTCTGCTTCTGCTCCTGGGTCTGCCGCTGATGCTGATGCCTTTCGGGGACGAACCAGGCGACATGAACGCCAAGCCTCGGAGGTCTGGGTCGTAGCCTAGCCGACGGTTCGTGCGTCTCGAGCTCGGTGCAGTGCTGCTGTACTCCTTGTAGGGGGAGAGAGAGAGGGAGAGGGAAGTGGGTTTGTTGTAGGGTTTTGCCTCTCCTGGGTTTTTCAAGTTCAAGACTTTCTGAAGTTTTGAAGTGGGGAGAGGCTTTTTTAAATGGGGAGCCTCTGTCTCCCTCAATACAATTTCTCTCCCCATAAAGGTTTACAATTTACACACTGGTTTTCCCATTTTTAGTTTTCAATGTATTTTTCATGTGAAATGATTTCGTTAGTATCTGCAAAATAGTAGTTTACTTTTCTTTTTCTCCTTTGCAATATCAAGAATTAGCCAGATTTACTAAAAACCGTAAGGAAAGTCTTGATTGCACTACGAGTGAATTAAAAGATCTAAATGGCACAAAACAAACGTGATCCTAATTGTGGGGGATATGAATAGAAGTGATTAAAATCTTGAAAAGTAGAGGAAAGGAAACTGAACAATATATGGATCAATGATGCCGTTTGTTAAAGTTTTGAGATTTAAGGAAATTCAACCACTTTAAGGTCTAGAGAGATGCTGACGATAGATTACATTTTTAGTGCACGTTACTTTGGAGTTAGTGAGGTGATATTGTTCAAAAGAAAAAGAAAATTCATTTTGACTTCACACTATTTTAGTCGCAATAAAATAAAGTTGAACTTAAATTATTCTTAACAGAGCCATAGCATTAGTGGAGCGAATATGTGGTTGTGTATGCTCTTTGATGGGATTTGCCTTAAGAGGTGTGGAAGTTGGAGGTCGAGTCCAATGAGTCATGGTAAATATCTGAAACGCTTCCTAAGTCGGGATAAGTACATGACTTATTAACGCCTTGCCCTGGAAAGATAAATGATTTTTAAAATTTTGATATCGAGATTTTGTCACACTTTGTATTGTTTAAACATAAGATTCAAGGACATCCAATTTATGTCATGCACTGTATAGATACCCAATTTTTATTCCACTTCTCTTTTTTTATCTATTCCAATCCCTTCTAGGAACAACTCGTGAATTTTATTCTTGATTTAGTTTAAAGAGCATTATTATGCTTATGAAATAGCGGGAGATTATTGGAGTATTATATAAAGTATAATGATGAAATTATTTAGTTATTTATTTGATTAGTTATATATTCATGAATTCATCATCCTCATCATTGATTTAATTGTATTTTGCTGCCCTCCACAAGGGCGTGGCTCTTGATTCCTTGTTACTTGCTCCTCATCCTCCTAGTTATCTTATAAGTTACAACTAATTCTCCTCCTCTTAGTGAGACGGGAGGTGTTATGAGCTTCTCATAGCCAGAGCTCCATTCCACTCTGCCATTTCAATCTAAAAAATGCCGTCCGGACCTCTTCGAAAGAATAAGGTGATCATGAAAATTATGCAAAAATAATCGAGTCTCGACATTGATATCGCACCGTCGTCTGGAGCAGCTTCCAAATAATGGAGAGGCTAGCGAAAGCCCAAAATCTCCACCGAGAATGGAAGAATGCATCATAGTCGAATGGTTCAAAAGATATCATAGACCTCCTTTAACTTCCTGCCCTGCATGAGATTCAGAAGAAGTCGATCCAGCCATATGTGATTCCGAATCTGGTTGATCTAGATCCAGACTCACTGTTAAATCCTGCATGTTAATATTGTGGAGAGATAGAGATCTTAACTGAAAATTGAATTGATACGACACAATCTGCTTATTCTTTTTCATCGTGTCCCCGTAAAATGTGTAGAAACTCCATCTCTTTCATCTTATTGACCGTGCAAACTTCAAGTACCACTATCACTAAAAGCATTTGGCCATGCCTTGCCTTTAAAAAAAAAAAATGACTGCCGGAGCTCGCCTATAATTGCAAAACTGAAAACATGTAAAAAATTTCTGTACACTGAACTACATTTGGTGAATTTCAAGACCATTCACTCAGCCATCTTAGTTTTCAAATCTTCCCTGCTCTCTTTCATGCTTGAGCTTGTAGTTTAGCCCAGTCAAGACGAGGATTTGCAGAGATCATGCTGTCCACAGACAGATGTCAGCCACTCGAGAGCATCTCTCAGATGGATCGGACCTCAGCATTCAGATTCCATGGGAATCATTACAAACTTGTTGTGAACTAGAAGCCCTGCAATAAGTAATTATGCTTACCCGGAAGATATATCTAGCTGCTCACCAGGCACCTTGTTAGTCGAGTCGCAGATAAGAGCCTTGCCAAAAACAAAAGAAAAAAAAATTACCAAATAAGAGCAGAAATGATAAAACGGAATGAACTTATGCACAATAGCCATGCAGCAGTTCCTCTCAGTCAGTGCTCAATGGAAATGGTTAAAACTTGCTCATTGTTTAGGACTAGAAACACCTGATGACAGAATAAATAAAGCAACTCTCCACTTATCTCCTGCAGATCATCACAGAAGGCACTACATGTCATTTTCATGGACGCACAGCTCAAAAATGGGCCCTGAAACACATCCAAGGACTAAACAAGCTTTTGACTATGCACATAGGCTCCCTTACGCCCCAGTATATTATTCTTTGAAGATGCCAAAAATCCTTATTGCAGCATTCAACCATAACAAAATTATGCAATACGTATCACATGAACTGGAAAACCTAAGAAAAAGACACATATGAGTCTCCTGCTATCAGTTTCTCCACTAGCTTTGATGGGACATAATGGCTTCCTGTAGAAAGATTGAGCTGTCTCATCTTGCTTATGTACATGTCAAGTATGTTCTCTTGAAAAATGCTCAATTTTACAAAATCAATCAATCACAGTTGATATGGGGAAAGAATATCCATGATTATGGACAAACCTCAAAAATATTCTGATGTGCTGTAGTTTCAAAAGAAATGGCTCGCCATAAGAAGTTGAGGTTTTTCTTTGTCTTCTACTATCTCCATGGTAGCTTCAGCTTTGATTTCCTCAACCCTTTTATCCCATATACCATCAATCAGCTTCCAAGTTTCATCACTAACAACTTGAGTCTGCACATAAATAGGAACAGAAAGGCAAGGCAACATCATTTCGCAAGGCAAGGCAACATTATTTCACTTGGGAACATATATAGTAGCATAAACCCTCACTAAACCACATTTCACATACCTCCATTGGACGAGGCGCACCAAATGTGGAATATCCAACATTTCCAGGTGCAAAAGTGACCCTCCCTGGTAGTGTTACCCCGTGAATTCCCCATCGTCCGGCATAAATGAGAGCTCCATACTCGTCTACAGGACTCACAGACGGCTGAACAAGGACCAACAGAATAGTGCTTTGAGTTTTAACAGGTCCTTGAGGTCATTGACATAAGTGTTGCATGATGAAACCACATCGTTCAAAAATCATACTTCACAGATTCCTTCGTGTCATGAAGCAACAAACAATTCTCTCCACTTTTTGTGATGAACATGTACCACTTTCTGTTCTCACACTATTGCCAAATTTCCTATTCCTTTTGTTCTTTTTAGTGTATTCAACATTTTTTTTTTAATATTCCATTACAGATTAGGATGGTGGTTGAAGACATCCAAGTAATAGCCAATTACAATTTGTGGAGTTTTATGGATCAATCAACTATTTTAAATTTTAAACAATTGAATGAAAATCTGGTTTAACATAAAAGTTTATGCTAGCTCTTGTAAGTCCCTTTCCTCTGCTATGATTCTCACAAGTGATTGTACATGGCATAGCTTAAGCAAGAATGGATCACATGCCTATTGGTTCATCACAATAACAAACCAAGCCAATTGCAGGAATGTGTCTAGAAAACAACCGAAGTAAATATTTTCAATATCTCATGAACTCAAGCATTACCTGAGGTATCCGAGGGGCGCCATTATAAACAGCCCAAATTTCTTCGGCTTTGATCTCTCCCTTTTCCAATAAGATATCTGTGGAGCATAACCACATTAAAGAACTAGGAAAGAGAATTTAGAATCGCTAAGAAGGTACATAATACCCATTTAATTATAAAATATCAAGTACACCAACATTTCTCTTCAACACTAGATTACTCAACATTAAATGACTTGTTATATAAGAATTATGACCTGTGATTGTCTCTACGGCTGACTGGTATTCCCGAAATACCGAGGCACATTTTTCCACAGCAAATCGCATGTATTCATCTCTAAGAGCTTCCAGTTTTGCTGCTAGCTGTTGAAATTAATCAAGTTCTTATATTTGTTTCATAATATTTGGATAACTGTTTCAAAAAGTAGCTCTTTTATGGGGCAAAATACAATGTTGTCATGCTTGGATCAGCCATACATACATTTGGCACAAGATCGCCCTGATTTCTATAGTATGCTTTTCCAAATGCAGTCATCCCAGTCTGCAGAATCAGAAACTCTGCAAGTCTGGAAGCTTCCAGTGTTGCCTTAGACGATATCCAGCACATGTTATCAATCCCAAACATTTCCTCTTCTATTACCCTAGCTGCAGCATAGAGTCAACAAATAAAAAAAAATGCACATGAAGGCCACAAGGAAATCAAAGGAAGATGATTTGTAAATCAAGAAAGTTGAAAATACATCCATGATAGAAACACAAAACAGCATTTAAATTGCTTTGGGGTCTATATCCCATCTTCCTTATTCAAAGTTTGAGAGATATTGAAAAAATACAATGGAGTTTTGCAGGCAAGTCCAAGTGCTTCAAAAATTATTTATAGTCAGGGCCTCACCATCCAAACCACCAATGCAAGTGCCCCAACCCAGCAAAACAACAGGAACGGTAAATAGAAGGGAGAAAAAAAGAGCCAGCATTGTCAAAGAGAAGAATGATGATATTGCTTCCCTAATTGACAAGAAAAATGGCAATAAAAAATCATATTTATACATTCATAACTTACGAGCACAAGCTCTGATTATTGAATTCACATAATCTGATTTCCTTGCATAGACTTGGCCTGGAATATCCTTATAGCGCATATTTGGCTGGCTCTGTATTGAATTAATATCGGTCTGCAGAAGTCAAAAGCAAATGAGAAACTTTTTGTAAGCATAAGAATAATTTAAAACACAAAAAAGGATAAGCCAGATAGCATAGTCCCTGGACCTCAGTAAAAGGATGGTGGGGATCTGGAAAGTAGCATGAGATAACAGCAACAGCAGCCTCTCGATATGCCAACCTTAATTTTAATTCCTCTGGAATCTCAGTACTATCTTCTTGGCCAGTTTCAAATGTTCCTTTTTGCTGCAAAGTCGTACAACATCAAAGTCATGTAAGGGTTGTGTCAAAGAGAGGCAGAAGGGTGAAAGCCACCACTTACCCTCTTCAAGGCCTCCAGAAGTTCATCCCGCCCGATGTAGTCCAAGTCTTTTCTGGCAGTCAAAATTCCAGCTTCATTCCTATCATGGAAATAAACAAATATTAGACTCTCTCTCTCTCTCTCTGCACTTGTTCTTTACTGTTAGAAATGACAACGAAATTATGTTTACAATATATTTTGCAGCTCAGCTCCAGTAAAATCTTCCGCAAGCTCAGCAATCTCTTCCAGTAGAACCTCCTTTTCTTTTTCTGAGCGAAAAAACTTATTTCTAGCATGCACCTGTAATCAGC
Organism: Angophora floribunda; assembly: GCA_014182895.1. NCBI lineage: Eukaryota > Viridiplantae > Streptophyta > Magnoliopsida > Myrtales > Myrtaceae > Angophora > Angophora floribunda. The sequence continues at coordinate 50,473,226 of CM024712.1, forward strand.
AGACAATATCTGAAACATTAAACCATGCAATGCAAGAATTTGCAAGCCAAAATACAACTAAAATACCTTTAGTATGGCCAATCTACCATCCTTAGATGGCAAACCAACTCGTATGATCTTGTCGAATCGACCCTTTCTCAGGAGAGCTGGATCAAGAATATCGAGCCTATTCGTAGCACCTATGACTAAGACCTGAAATGATCAGCAGTTCAGTGACATTTTGGTTCAGTTTTCTTTCTTTTGAGGCACCAGTGGTTGCTATATATCGAAATTACTTCATGCAAGTACACCATTTATCTATACAAATAGGAAGCAACCTGTGATGTAGAGACTTTAAAACCATCCAGTTCTGTCAGTATCTGAAGCAGACCTTGTTCCCTCTCAGCACCACCCTGTTAAAGCAGCAGCTAGATACGTGAGAGAGAGAGAGAGAGAGAGAGAGATGATAAGTACTGAAAAAATAACACTTAAACGCCATGCTTAAGTAAGATCTCAACTTGGAGCTGAAGAGAATAAAGTAAAGCAACTGAAAAGTTCAAATAACTAATCTTTACACTGTTATTAAGACTAACTAACAGCTTCAGGCAATGGAAAGCCTTCAAGGATGATGAAGAATGAAGAAAATGTTCCATACTATTTGGAATCGCCCAAGAAGGCTCATTGGGATTATGCAATTTTTATCTATTTTCTCACCAAATCTCGTACATATAAGATCAGTAGAAATCGGATTCATCAGGTTCTATTAGTAACTATGAGTTACAACACTTACTGATCAACGGATTCAAGAATCAGAGTACTTCGTCGATTGTGGCTGATTGGTATTGCTGGATTTCCATCGAAGATATGATTAATTGAATCGAGATTTCTGGTTAGATATTTTCTTTTATACAGCAGCCTATATTTATGAGATTTCAGCATCCCTTTGTTTAATTGATGATGCCAATGATTATATGTTGGTATTGCAGTCTTATTCATTACACTGAAGTTTCAGCTTTCTTAATCTGTGGATATATATTTGAATTGAAATTATCACCATGAGTGACACTAAGTCTTCCACGAGACTAAGTCTTCCATAGACAATCCCAATGTTCAAATTACCACCAAGAAATGTGCAATACCCATTTGTAGACCGCCGATCACACATTGAACCAGCCCAAACAGCATCAGAATAGCCAATTAGAGTGAAAGAACTTTTTTAGGTAGCAAAGAATGCGACAAACAGCATCCCAATGGCTCTACATGCTTCATGACCGTTCCATACTATTTGAAAATGTTCCCGATATTTCTTTTGTTGTTGGGGTAGTGAGTCAGTTTATGGAATCACCCAAGAAGGCTCATTGGGATGTTGTTTGTCGCATTCTTCGCTACCTAAAAAGCTCTCCTAGTAAGGGATTGATTTATAAACCAAACAGTTCTTCCACTCTAATTGGCTATTCTAATGCTGATTGAGCTGGTTCAATGTGTGATCGGCGGTCTACAACTGGGTATTGCACCTTTCTTGGTAGTAATTTGAACATTGAGATTGTCTATGAAAGAGTTAGTGTCACTTGTGGAAGACTTAGTGTCACTCATGGTGATAATTTCAATACAAATATATATCTACCACGGATCAAGAAGGCTGACACTTCAATGCAATGAATAAGACAGCAATACCAACATATAATCAGGTGTGATTGGCTTCATCAATTAAACAAAGAGATGCTGAAATCTATAAATATAGGCTGTTGTATAAAAGAAAATATCTGACCAGAAATCTCGATTCAATTAATCATATCTTCGATGGAAATCCAGCAATACCAATCAGCTACAATCGACGAAGTACTCTGATTCTTGAATCCGTTGATCAATAAGTGTTGTAACCCATAGTCACAAATAGAACCTAATGAATCTTATTTCTACTGATCTTATATGTACGAGATTTGGTGAGAAAATAGATAAAAATTGCAGCTTTAGGTGGCTGCACACCAGAGAAGAAAAGGATTATTAGGGGACTCTCAAATCAGCAATCAGATCAAGGAATCAAGTAGTCAGAGCACTCTGATACCATGTCACTAAGTTGATTAGAGAACCCTCTGTGAAAATCAAGAGAGAAGAAGAAAGAGAGAAGAAATAGAGAGAGGAGAAGAGAAGAGAAGAAAAAGATCGTAAAAGCCAAAAAGGGGCTCTAGGTTTCTGTGTGTATCGAAAGCCTTACACCCATTGTGATATATATAAATATATATTAAATATAAATTGTATATGACCATAATGCCCTTATTATGTAAAAAGAAATAAAGCTAAGAAAATAAAATAAAAACTAATCTATAAAAGCAACGTAACATTAATCAATAACTTTAGCATTCGGATTAATTGGCAGTAGTCCCACAAATTCCTATGTACAAATCTCTTCTAGCCCAACATTTGCCTCCCCCAAGTACTAATTTTCATGCTTTGGTCTTAGGTTAAATTTTAGCCTTTGCATGAAGGGGAAGTGTTGGGGCATTTAAATGTTAAATCAAGTATTAATCCTTAATCTAACAGCTTAAAACTTTTAGCTTAGTGGACAAGAATCCCACAAAGAATTCACAGATAACATGCGAGCACATCAGTTTAGCAAAATGCAGGAACAAGCTTCTATAAGCTCTTTCACAGCCTTCTCTGTAGCTGGATCAGCGTTTTTTTTGCAATGAACAGAAAAGAGTCAACTTCAAAAATTGGCTTAGATTGATACTTTTAAATGATTTAAATTTCCATAATAGTGATGACGATAAAATTTGTAGACCAATTCCAAATTTCGATCCAAAGAGGTAGCCTAATCTTAAAGGTAAACCTAACAAAAATAATGTCAAACATATGCCAAAGCAATGTTCAAGGTACCTTGATCCCACATTCATTCAAACAAATTCTGGAGATCATCAATTAGAAAAAGTAAAAAGTACTGGTCAATCCAGATCTACCCCGTCGAATTCATATCTGAACAAAGATAGAAGCTTTGAAGCAGGTTAGAATATCATGACACGCACAAATTATGCAAATGTGCATACAGCTGCTGACAGAAAGCTAAAAATTTCTACTGTGAGAGATGCTACCGGATGACAAAAGTAAGACTATGTTAGTAATTGCACTGGTTTTCTTGGACAGATGTGGGATCAATCAATTCCTTGCATAATGCTTTGAAATCCTTTAAATGCATGGAACTTTTTGTCTAAGATAGCATAGAGGAACGCGCCAGCTTCTTACATTACAAAAACGGCAGATTATCATTAAGGATGGAGCATGAAATCTTAATGTGCTGTCTCACCCCTCCAATATCAGGTCCGCCCCTTTTGCTACCAATAGCATCTATCTCATCAATAAAAATAATGGAAGGTGCAAAGGATCTGGCACTGGCAAAAAGGTCCTTCACTCGAGATGCGGCCACACCCACAAACATCTGGAGAAAAAGAAATAGATGTTAGAAGCTTATTTATGATACCTCAGGAACAATATAGAGACTCAAGCATTTATTCCATTCCAATAAAAAAGGAATGACAAAGATAATGTGATTTTGCCAGCAGCTGTAACAACAACCAAGTGAAGATAATGAATGCTGTCTGCAAGTCGATCAAATTTAGTTTACTAAAATAAAGGAAGCGAAAATTTAATGAGCAAAGACAAAAACAAGTAAATCACGGGCCCATAAAACACCCCACTAACCCAAGGACAGTAAGCAGTGAGTCGTGAAAATCACAGACCCACGACTCTAGAATGGACATTTCACACAGAGTGTGAGTGCACCACCGCTGATCTCAACCACTAAAAACACACTGGAGTTTTTCACTTCCAGGAGTGGTCAGCATAGTTTTTGACCAATGTAGTGAACCATAGAATGAAGTCCATAGAAACTTATAGTGCAAAGGTCAAATATTCCAAATACTCAATGCATCCTCACAAGCACTAAAAATTGAGTCACTCGGGCCAATTAACAGGGGAAATGCTGCTTTTCAAATACAAGACTTCCACCATAAATATTGTGGGCGCATTTGCCCAATCAACTTGTCACATGAAATCAAAACAAATTGCTAACCATTCCACAAGGCACCATACTATTTCAGGATTGTTCATCCCAATGGTTTGTGTAAATGATTTAACACAATAAGAATTTTCCCACACAAATACTCTCAAATGCTTCGAAATCCTGGTTTCTTCAGTAAGACGGATAATCACTATGGAAGCCTTTTTCTTTTTTGTATCTAAGAAAGCAAGATGTCTTATATAAAGACCTGTCAGTAGCCACCCTCTAGCTTAACCATTCTGGATAGGAACTAATGCCTTACCTCCACAAAGTCCGTTCCATTGGCTGCAAAGAAAGGTAGCCCTGCTTCACCGGCAATGGCCTTAGCCAACAATGTTTTTCCAGTTCCAGGGGGCCCATGGAGAAGCACACCTTTGGGACAATAGATTCCTTTGTTTTGGAACTCTTCCTCATTTTTAAGGATTCTTACAATCTCCTGTAGTTCCCGCTTGATGTATTCCTGACCAGCAAAATCATCAAAAGTAACACCAGTTTTTTCTTCTGCAGAGATGAATTTTGCCCTGGGTAATAGTAAAAGGGTTAGAACCTAGTCAACTGTTATCAACACAACAGGTTATCATGTTTGACAGCAAAAGTATATTGCTAAAAAAATTTTCTCCTTCACAATTGTATGCATAAGATGTTACTCCAAGGTCAAAGATTAAAAAGCGAGAAAGACCAAGAGTTACGTTAGCACAACTAGGAATGTAACTCTTGCCATGTTGGGGGAAAAAATTGTAATAAATAAATGACAATAACCCTTCTATGTAAGTGTTTTTGCTGGTATTTAATTTGGTTAAGACAAAAGTGATCAACTAATTTAAACTGAACAGCAAATGGAGATTATAATCTTCTGAGACCATTCCCGGAAGGCAGTGGTCTTCAGCATAGAGTGTCCATATCTAAAGAGATTGACAAAGGCAAAAGAAAGGATTCTCTCCTTTTAGATGTGTGTGCATTGCTCAGACTTCGTATAGGTATTCACTGAATAACTAAAGCCAGAATTAAATATTTTCTCCCTTTATAAACTAATCATCCCCAACACATCAATTAGGATTCAAGCTTTTTGGACATAAGGTCCCATTAGCCCTTTCTGAAAGCATATCCTCTCATGCATGAAACTTTGCTTTATCAAGTACCTGAACTTTCCTATTGACAAAAAGGAACATCATGCCTGCTAAAACTTTCAGATAGATATCGAACTGACATAACCAGTAAATCACTATAATTTTGCAGTGGACTGAATAATAAAAGACTTCATCTGAAAGATGTAATCAGATTATTTATGTTCCAAATTAGTTAGGAATTTGAGATCAAAGTAAGATCAAGACAATTGCTCTGCATCCAACAGTGAAACTTGGTTATAATTGAGTAACCAAATGATGGACTTGGCAAAAGAAAGAAAAATGTGAAATCAATAAGGGAGGTAAAAGTTTCCACACAGAAGTAAATAGCAAGAACAAGCCAAACAACTGATAGTGAATAGCATAGAGAACCAAACAGGAAGTCAGCAAACTCAACTATCAGAACTTGCAAGCTACTATTTACTTACCGACTTTTTCCTAATGATCCAAGCGCTCGTTGCTTAATTGGCTGTGGTATTTTCTCGCTTGGTTTTCCCAAATCACAAGGTATCAATTTTGCATAAATTGGCCTCATCACGTTATCAATCCAAAGATACAAGCCAACTGACAAGGCAAGCCGCATACCCCATATCACTGCAGTCGCTACAGTAGAGTATACTTCAGCATGGACTGTGTTCGCATTAATTACATCAACATTAACAATTTGTTGATGCAACTTTTGCCAAACATCATTCCCGCAATCAATTGGCATACGATCAACCACATGGCGGCGGAAAACTATTTCTTTCTGCGAATTCCCTTGGGTTCCTTGTCTATATCCATCTTTATAGTACGGTAAGATTACTGCATAAAATTGAAAATTCATCTATCAGATAAGAAGCAGAATTCACATGGAGCATGATATAGTGGCGTGTGTTCTAGCCTATTCAAGAAGGGAGATATTGTAAGCTAATGAAACACATATTCTCTGCTACTCGGGACAGCAATACCAGGACACAGGCATTCCAGACAATAAGTATAAAGTTTGAATTCAGAATAACTGAAGCAGCCGCATTTAGTAGGAGAAAAGACTTTATTCTCATTTCATACACAGTGACTGTCCTCACAAGTTTGATCTTTTCCTTTCTCTCTTTCTTCTGGTTATTTGTTTTTTATCCTTTTCCTTCTTTTCTATTTTACTTTCTTCCCCTGTGGGGGTACAGACCTTAAAAAAGGTATCTATGGAACAATATAATATATCAAGTTATTGCAATAGCATTAGCTCATGATAGACCTTGATAGGCTCGGATGAGATGGAACCAGGATCGCAAATGAAAATGATCCTACGTGTTCCAACTGTCCCACTGTTAGAAACTAATGTAGCAAAATTGCAATATTTTATACTCATAAAATGGGTACCAAAATAGCTAAACAAGAAGGCATTTGAAACTAGTTAAAATGGCATGATCGTAGGGATTGTAGTACAAAACAATATGAATTTTCTATTTTAAAATAATAGCAGCCAAGATTTTCAACCAACCTGACATTGTCTGGCCATAATTCAAATACTCAACAAACTGGACATTATTGGTGTTAAGAAGTCCCAGAAAATCACTGAAATCAATCCTATGCGAATTCTCAGGATCCCACTCTGTTCCTTTCAACTTTCCCTGCATAGTCAGCAAGGCCCTGCTCCAACTCGAAGCCATGACCAGCTGCCTCTCTAATTGGACATTTGCCTTCCGTTCAAGCTCTTCCAGCTTACTTATCCGTTGTCTCTCAGCATCTTTCAGTTTCTGAAAGTTCAAAAATTTAGAGAGTTGAAGAAATTAAGAAAGAAAAAGGATTTAAGCATCGGTACCAGCTAAATTATGAAGTTGAAGACAAACATCAATGAACCATAATAACCTTAAAACCCTGCAGCAAAAGCAGCAAATCTGAATAGTACAAAGAACAGAAGGATTATCCCTTCATGTGGTTTCTAGTGGAGGAACTGTCCATAAACTTAATGACTGATGCCCTCAAATCTTTCACTGCATTCTCTACCATATTAATCTTATTTAAAAGGCTCAAATAAGAAAAGAATACACTAAATACAATGTGCCCTTGAACCATCCCATTAGCCATATTGAGTTGTATGCAAATGGAGAGAGAGAGGTGAGCGGCGTGCTGCACCAATAAGAAAATGTAGAGTAGCTACACAGAGTCTGAGGAACCGGTCATATTTTGCATGAGCCGAACAACAGAAGGGTAATTCTACAAGTCGGCCAAAATTCATGGATAAAGCTAGAAATGCAGGTCAATCTTTAAAAAAAGAAACAAATTTTATCATAGAATGTAGGGCTACAAAAGCAGACCCACCCCCAAGCTTACACGGGCAGCAACACGAGCGTTTCTCTTCTTCGATACATTCCAACAATGCATTATCCGAAATTCAACTTTTTTCAGCATTGAACAGCCTCACTTATCGGAGCAAAACATGACCCAAAATTCCAAAAAACCCACGACGCTGATCCAAATTACATAAAACAACAAACACCTAAACGCAATTAAACCGAACCTCGAATAGCTGGGCGGACTCGGGGTCTTCCTCAACGGAGTCGGCGGACGTCGCAACCGACTCGGGACCGGAACCCACGTTCGAAGCATTGCGTGCGCCACGATCGAACCCTCCTCGGCGTCCGGCGAAGAGGATTGGCCGAGAAGCAGCTCCACGGAGACGCTTGGAGCGACCGAGGCAGGACGCGGAGAAGGATAACCGAGCGGAGGAGGCTCTGGAGAGAGAGGCCGGCCTCGGGACCAGAGCGAAATCGAGAGGCTTGAAGCTGCGAGAGCTCATCTCTCTCTCTCCACCATGAAAATGAAGAAGCAGCAGTAGCAGCTCTCTCTCTCTCTCTCTCTCTCTCTGGGAATCCTGCTGAGCTCTTCTTGCGAGAGAGAAACGACGACGGTGCTCGCGGAGTTTTATCCCCCCCTCGACTCTCATTTGCGGGTTTTAGATTGGTTTTAGAGAAGGTGATGCGATTAAACGCCGCCGTTTCCATCTGACTAGGGAGCTTTCACTTGATTTGAAGTTTGACTTGGGAACTTATAAGTTATAATGGAGTTCATCAACAATTGGGAAATTTTCAATTATGCAAACTCAGAATAATTTTGAATCTAAGCAAGTCCTTAATAAGTCGAAGGTAAAGAAATAAGTGGGAGATTTAATGTCAAACCCATATTCCTACTCACCTGGGAAGAAAAAAATTGAATGGGAATTAGAGAGATTTGCAATAATAAAAGTAAACACCGTACCAAAACTTCATTTTCGATTATCACCAAATAAGGAATGTATAGTGCCCTCCCAAGCACTAAGTGAATGGATGGGTTGAAAACCCTCATGCTCGGTCGACAAGGCCTTGAAATCAATGTCTAGTAATCGACGGCTAACTTAGTACTCCCATCACTAGAGTTTATCAACGATTGGGAAATTTTTAATCATGCAATGCTGAGATAATTGATATGATCTTCATAGATTTAGCGGTTTATGTACGACTTCTTACAATATAAATGCTACTTACAATGGAGTTTATAAATACCAATCCGTTCTTCAACATTCTGCATATATCAAAAGACCAATGCACGGAACACACTCTTTTTATTCTCTCTCTTCGTTTTACATTTCTCTTTGTTCCTTTTTTAACTCGAGCAATGAAGTGCACTCTAATTAGATGGTGTGTATTTATCCTGGCCGATGGTCTTAAATTACTTTCGGGGGACGGTGCTCGGACGATTCGAACGATCTTGATATCTTATTTTTCCATCGGTGGCTGTTGAAAAACTTTCGCAACAATAAGTTCAATTTCGTCGACTTACTTTTATCCATTTCCACGTTAAAAATTCATGTAAGTAAAGTGCAACAGTTACAATATATTACCTTGTAATGTCAAAATGGGAAAATTATCATAATAATTCTAAACCCATCACAAATATCAATTTAGTCATAAATCTTTAGATTTGACCAATTTGATTTTAAATCTTTTGACAAATTGCCAATTCAATCCATCTAACCAATTTCATTCGAAAATCAATAATGTAAATGCGAGTTGTCTTATGGAGAACGATTGGTACTAACATAGACAAATTTTACAATTTTACAATTTTTTTTTCGTTGTGGTTGTCGAGGGCTTGCGAGTCCTCGCCAACCACTAGCAAAGGCCATGGCCCTCACCCAAACCATCGCCAGCCACAAGCGGCCCTCGTTGACCATAATGGAAAAAAAGAAAAAAATTATAAAATTTATCTACAGTAGCATGGGTCGCGCCACATAATAATGCTAGATCCATATTAGCAATTATCAACCAAAATTAGTTAGATGGACTCAATTGATACAAATACGAAAATTTCAGAATTAAATTAATACCAATGCAATAATTCTAAGACTTTTTTGATACTTTCCCCATATTTTGAACCTGCATTTATCATATGTTAAAAAAATTAGATGTCCACAATTTTTAACGGTCTTGAGGTATATATTATAAGGTTGTGATTGGCATCTAGAATAAAATTTAGAATAGGATAAAATTTATCCCATCCTGCATTTGGTACCAACTTAAGACAAGATAAAGTTGGATATTAAGGAAATATAGGTCGAATAAAATTATCCCATAGAGGAGGTGGGATAAAGTATATAAGACTTCTAATATCTATAATAGAAAAGTTTTTCTCAAATAAAAAATTTCTTAAATTAACAAATTTAAAATTATATTTCAATATAAATAATATTTGAAATTTAGTATAAGAAATTCAAAATAACAAAAAAATAATTTTTTAGTTTTTTCATTTATTTTTATTTATATATTCGAATTTAATTTTATCTCATTATACAAATCAATAATATTTATGTGTTCTAGTATTTTAAGATATATTAGTACAATTTTCTATTTAATAAAATTTTAATAGATAATGATAGAAGGAAAAAAAAAAGAAAAAAAAAAATGAATAAAAAAAAAGAGAGGAAAATAAAATACAAAGTAAATAAAAATAAAATAGACAAGAGTGTCACAAAAGATTTTTACCAATATTATTTGTAAATTTTGTGATTCATTTATATTGATATATTGTTTATAACAAACAATATATATAATATGATATGAATATATTCGACTTTATTATTGTAATCATCAAATAATTTATAGTATACAGCAAAATCTCCTAAATTTTATATCATATTATATCTAGTCATGTCCCCATTAAAAATCCAGATGACCAAACATAACCTTATGAATTTGAACCAAGAGCAGCAACAAAAGCTGAAGATTACAGTATACGTATAAACTTGAACAAAAGGGATCTAGCAAGAGGAAGAAATTTGGTAGCTAGATTAGTGATAATGCTTATTTTTCATTTCCATACCTAAGTTAATAACATGATTAGATCATGGAAAGACAAACGAAATAAATTTATCAGTAAGGGTATCAAAGAAAAGAAGTCTCCAATAGCATATGTACAAAGCGTCTACTGGCGAGAGCAAGCTAGAATGGCGCGGAAATGGCATCCCTCGGAGATGGCAATCGTAGTTTATCACAATCATCATCATTAGGCTCTTCCTCTAGATCGAGTCTATTGCCACAACAGATTACTGGTTCCAAGCCCTGTATTATACAACAAGTATGTCATTTCCACATCAGTTGAAAAGTATGAAAAGAACTATTTACCACAATACACACTTATACATACAAAGATAGTGTTTATGCTCATGAGAATACAAAGATATAGACCGACAAGTCACCCTAACTATAATAACATTTTAACTTCATCAACCCGATAATATAGATATTATTCAACAATTGCAAATGCAACCCTTAGAATATATACATGTAGATCCAACGTATTATTGAATGCATCCATATGGCCAACTTGATTTAAGAATCCATGTCAACTAGGCAAATGCACATGTGATCACATGCAAATGATGTGAAGCATGCAATCAAGATCATAAGGAGAATATTTTTAGGTGTTATAACATCATAATATCTCAATCAATTTAAATCAATCATCACATGTTAAGTGTTCAAAATTTTCCAATCACTTATATCATAAAGTGTTGCTCGAGCAAACAAGGGCGCCGTCATGTTCAAAAAGAACAAGAATCTCTTGTAACTTCCAACATACGGATCAACAGATGGTGAGAACAAGAACTCAGGACATGAAAGCTACACCATCGACTCCTCTAGTTTCATTATTATCAGCTGCCTCAATCTGAATACGGTTCTTAATCGCATACGCAGATCACGCGTGAACATCAAGGAGAGAGTTTAGATAAAAGAGGTGAAGATGCTTCAAGAAGAACTCATTACCTCAGTGAAGATCCTCAAGGCCTCTTCCACGGTGCAAGTATTTACCACGTACAGAGCTGCCTCCTGTCAACCATGCGCACGACATTAACGTCGATATCGATCATCGCCAAAACTCATGTCTATCAGTTCCCCATCGAAAAAAACATTCGCTCATACTGAAAAACAACATGGACGGGTTTCGGATTATATATACGCGGATACTTACCCTGGCAAGCTTTATCTGATGGAAGCTGAGCGTCTTGGGCTCGCCGTCGATGGACGCTCTGCCCTCCCTCCGCGCCGTCGATGCTCCTCCTCCTCCTTCCATCATTTTACAGAGAGAGAGAGAGAGAGAGAGAGAGAGAGAGAGAGTGCCTCGTGTTGTGAAGTGGGAATGATAAACGGGACCTTCTTTCTGCTCCTACTTTATACCTGCGAAAGTCGCCGGCCACTGTGTGCAGATGCGCTACGAAACCGACGTGTGGCCGCGTGGGGACGGCGGTACCGGACCACGTGGGTGGTCACGATCGGGTGGCCACGAATGGCAGGGGTGGGGGAGCCCCGCGGTGAGGTGTGTCACCTGGAGATTCGTTAACGGGGGTCCTCGTTTCTAAAGCGCTACGTGCGCGGGTTTGGCTAGCTCTTGGACCAATGGGGATCCAACACTGAAACGCCGACAAATCCCTCCGGAATGAATGACTGAATCGGAGGGAGATTGAGTGATGGTGACGCCTTCCTTCTCCTAACGCAGCATACGATATTCTCCTGGGATTACATAAAATATTGTCGTCCCCCTTGAGGCATACCGTCTTACTTCCTGTCGTAATCGCAGCGGAATTGCGTACAGACCGCTTGGACTTCATCGACGGATAGCCGACATCTGTGAGAAATGATTGCTCGAGATTCGCTATCAATCGTATAGATCGCATGCTTTTCTTGTGACAAGAGGGTCCATTTTACCAAAAAAAAAAAAAAAACTTTGAGCTTATCAAACACCTTAATAATCACTTCAGAACACGGGCCAAAACTTGACAAATTGCTTCAATGTGAAATTATCCATATTTCGTGATATGGATAATCAGACATTTGTGTGTTTTGTGCCTAATCCAAATGCAATAACTAAGCAAATCCCAAACATTCATGTGGATTTATTGACTCTAATCCTAAATCAATTTTGACACTTACAAAAATCATCATAGAATCGGATGATTTAAATACTTTGTTATCACGTGCAATTCATTTGATTATACATATACCAGGTAGTTCTTAAATTGAAAACTATGAAAGTTGGAAGTCATTCGATCAACCATTATAAATCAACTGAGCAATTTCTCTATCACTACTCTCTTTATTTATACACATATCATGTGTTCAACAAATGACATAGGTAATATTTATTTGTAAATACTTGATATTAGGGTGTTTATTTGTATATTTGAGCCTATGTGTTACATTTAGGATGCGTTTATTTGACGGAAATCGTACCATTTTTGGAAAGTATTTTTCATGAAATCATTTTCATAGAAAATAATTAGTTTTCTTGTGTTTGATGATATGTGATTGAAAATATTTTCAGGCGTTTGGATCACATTTGGAAAATGATTGAATAACATTTAAACTAACAATTTACACTAGTGTAAAAAAAAGAAAGAGATTTTAGAGAGTAAAAGAAAATGACAAAGATGACCTAATAAAAAAGGAAAGACCTAAAGACCTGATAAAGAGGGAAAGTGTTTTCCCCTTCCCATGCACAGGAATTCATTTTCCTAAAACAATACATAATATTTATGTTGACCGGAAAGTATTTTCCATTGATCAAATCGTTTTTGGAAAAACAAACAACGGAAAGTCTAGAAAACACTTTCCGTAAAATTACTTTCATTGAAACAAACGCACCATTATTCTGTATTGGAACTTCCATCACCATATAACGAGCCTATGTAGCATGACCTCTGATTAGTCATTTGGACAGCATAGAAGGTGGTGGAACGGGGACAGGTGCACGGCATATGATCAATAAAGTGCGCCGGCGTGAGGCTACGAGAACAAGGACTTTCAAGCTAGAAGACGCTTTACGGAAGAGCGACACTGTACTGCAACTGTCCACCCAACCGATCATTTCGTCTTGTATCCTTATAATCTTGATCATGACTTGAAGTTTGAAACCTTAAAATGAACTTTCTACTAATGTTGTAATTACAAATGAGATATACTTGAGTTTAGTTTAATATGAGTAAATTGCAGTGTTGCATATGAAAATCATTTCCAAAGAAGATAATTTGTTTTAATTTGTTTGGTAGTTTAGGAAAAGTAATTTCTAAAGAAGATAATTTGTTTTAATTTGTTTGGTAGTTTAGGAAAAGTAATTTCTTTCTTACTAGAAGGAAAAGTCATTTTTCCCATAAGTTAGCTTGTCATTTTCGATCCATGAGAAAGGTTTTTTATAGATTGACTAGTTTTTTGTCATCTAAATATCAAATGGTTGGAAAACAATTTCTAAAGGGACAATTTTCCTTCAAACAAACAGACCTCAAATTTGCTTTTTATTTTCAGCAAAGTTTAGTATATTCTCCCACGTCATTATTGGATTAGGATGCAGGAGAAATAAGTAATTAACAAAGTAAAAAAGCAATCTTAAGTGATTATATGATATTACACCCAATTAGCTTTTCATGGAGAAAAGTACCAAATTCTAAATATATTGTAAGGATAACAATCCAGTCCTACACATTTCAATTAGATCAATTCAATCCCAAACTTTTTTCATATTTTTTAATTAGTTTTCTTTTTTTTTCTGTTATTTTTTACCAATGATTGGCATAGGCCATGGCTAGCGAGGGCTAGCCTTGACTAAGCAACATTTGCCCTTGCCACCACAAGTGAGAATGGGCCTCACCAAGCCTTGCTTGGGCATCACCTAAGCAAGGGTGAGGTTTGGCCTCACCTGGGCTAGGGCAACCATTGACTAGGCCAACCCTCTCCCGAGCCTCGCCCCCTAGCCTACATAAGGGTTGGCCTTGGCAAGGGCAACCTTGCTTCACGGCACATGCCCTTGGCAGCCATGGATTGTGCCTACCATCGACAAAAAGAGAAAGGAAAGAAAAAGAAAGGAAAAGGTATATTGCTCAAAAAATTTAATTCAGCACCAGCCTTGTCACATAGGATACTTGATGTCCACATTAGCAATTTTCGGCCTAAACATGTTAATAATTTGCCAATTCAATTTATCCGATTAACTTTGGCTTGAAATTGACAATATGGATGCAAGGCATCTTATGTGGAACAAGTGGTGCTAACATGGAAAAATTTTTAATTTTTAAATGAGAAAAGTACTAAAAAAATCCCAAACCTTACATTAATTTTAAATCTTTCAATTAAACCAATTTAGCTTTAAACCTTTTGCATTTATATTATTTAAGTCCATTTGACCAATTGTGGTTGAAAATCACTAACATGGACACTAGTTGTCCTACATGATCGACCACACTGACATGAGAATTTTTTTGATTTTTTAGATAATTTTTTCTAATTTTTCTTTTTTTTTCATGATGGTTAGAGAGCATCGCCAAGGGCTTGCGAGGCCTCGCCGACCAATGGTGAGGGTCATAGTCCTCGCCCATGACTAGTGATGGCCTATAGGCCCTCGTCAACTATAATAAATCAAAAAAGGGAGAAAAAAATTATAAAATTTGTCCATGGCAATATCAATCATATCACATAGAACAACTAACATCCTTATCAATAATTCCTTGCCAAAATTGAT
The DNA here is from genome assembly GCA_014182895.1 of Angophora floribunda. Classification (NCBI taxonomy): domain Eukaryota; kingdom Viridiplantae; phylum Streptophyta; class Magnoliopsida; order Myrtales; family Myrtaceae; genus Angophora; species Angophora floribunda. The sequence continues at coordinate 50,488,406 of CM024712.1, forward strand.
TGGATTGATCACTTAGCACAAGTACAATATATTTATGACTAAATTGATACCAATACAATAAGTTTAGGACTTTTTTGGGTACTTTTCCCTCATTTTGGAACTTGCTGTGATCTCTGTGCAAAATATTAGATGCCCACGATTTTTAACAGCCTTGAGGTATAGTAAAAGTATACTACTTGTGAATCCGAACCAAAGGCAGCAACAAAAGCTTGAGACTATAGTATATACAAACTTGAAACAGAAGGGATCTGGCAAGAGGAAGAAATGGCAGTTAGATTAATGATAAAGCTTATTTTTCATTTTCATACCTAAGTTTAATCACAGAGTTAGATTGTCGGCAAAAACGAATGGAACAAATTTATTGGCAAGTGTATTGAAGAAGAGAAGTCCTATAGCATCTGTACAAAGGTGTCCATTGGCAAGACCGAGCTAGAATGGTGCGGAAATGGCATCCCTTGGAGACGGCAATCGCAATTCATCGCAATTGTCGTCATTAGGCTCTTCCTCTAAATTGAGTCCATTGCCACAACAGATTACTGGTTCCAAGCCCTGTATTATGCAACAAGTTTGCCATTACCACATCAGGTGAAAGAATGAAGAGAACTCTTTACGACAATACACACTTGTACACACGAAGATAATGTATATGCTCATGGGAAGACAAAGACATGGACCGACAAATTGCTCTAATTATAACAAATTTAAACTTCATTAACCCGACAATTGCTATACAAATGCGGCGGATTATCTGTGGAGGAAATAGAACCCTTGTCATGTTTCTATGTGCGCCCAAATATTTGGGCCAGACGTGCATCCGATATATTATTGCATGCACCCATATGACCAACTTGACTTAATAATCCATGTGCGCTAGGTAGGAGCACATGCAATCACAGCTAAACAATGTAAAGCACGTTTGTTGGGTCAGTTCACAGAATATGGTACTTCGATCAATTCAAATTAATCATCTAATGTCAAGTATTATAACTTTTCCTGTCATTTATAACCTAAAATGTTGCTTGAAGACTTAAGTGAACAAAGGGCGTCGTCTCGTTACTTTGGAGATATGGATCAACCGATGGCAAGAACTGAGAATTCAGGATAAGAAAGTTATCATCGAGCGCCTCTAGTTTCATTATTATCTGCTGCTTCGATTTATACCGTTATTAGTCGCATACGCAGATCAAGCATGAACATCAAGGAGGAAGTATAAATAAAGAGGTGAGGATGCTTCAAGATGAACACAATACCTCAGTGAAGATCCTCAAGGCCTCTTCCACGGTGCACGCATTCACCACGTACAGAGCCGCCTCCTGTCATCCATGCGCACAACATTAACATCGATATCGATCATTCCCAAAACTCATGTTGATCAGTTCCCCCTCGAAGAATCATTCGCTCATACTGAAAAACAACATGAAGAGACAGGTCTCGGATTATATACGCGGATACCTACCCTGGCGAGCTTTATCTGATGGAAGTTGAGCGTCTTGGGCTCGCTGTCGATGGACGCTCTGCCCTCCATCCGCGCCATCGCTGCTCCTCCTCCTCCTCCTTCCATCATTTACACAGAGAGAGAGAGAGAGAGAGAGAGAGAGAGAGAGAGAGAGAGTCTCGTGTTGTGAAGTGGGAATGAGAAACGTCACCTTCTTTCTCCACCTCCTTATATAACCAGCGAAAGTCGCCGACCACTGTGAGTCACTGCGCTAAGGAAACCGACGTGTGGCCGCGTGGGGACGGCGGTACCGAATCACGTGGCCGGCCACGATCGGGTGGCCACGAATCCCAGGGGTGGAGGAGCCCGGCGGTGAGGCGTGTCACGTGGAGGTTCGGCAATGGCCGGTCTCGTTTCCAAAGAGCTACGTACACGTGTTTGGTGAGCGCTTGGACCAATGTGGATCGGACACTTAAAACACCGGGGCAAATCTTTCCGGAAGGAATGAATCCCAGAGAGCTTTAGTGATGGTGACGCCTTCCTTCTCTTGACGCAGCATCCAATGTTTCTCCAGAATTACATAAAATATTTGCCGTCCCCATGAGGCGAATGTCGTACTTGCTGTTGTAATTGCAGTGAAATTGCGTAGAGATTGCTTGGACTTCATCGACAGATAGCCAAGATCTACGAGAGATTATTGCTCAAGATTTCGCTATCAATTGCATGAACTGTATGCTTCTCTTATGATGAGATAATCCACTGGGAAAATTAGACTTAAAACTTATTGAACACCCTAATAATAACCTCAAAACCCAAGCCGAGACTCGACGACTAACATAAACGTGAAATTATTGCGTTTCGTGGTGTGGAAAGCAGATTTATGTTTGTTTCGTGCATAACCCAACTGTAATAACTGAGCAAATCCCAAATGATTAATGCAGTTTATGATAACCCTAATCCCAAATTGATTTCGACCATTATAAAAATCATCATAGAATTGGATGACTAATCTACCTCATTTATTTTCTATGGTTTGTTTGATTATACGGATAGGTCTTAATTTGAAAACTACGAAAGTTGAAAGTCAAGGCAGGATCCGACATTTGACCAACCATTATAAATCGGCTAACCAATTCTCTATCACTACTCTTTTCATTTATACACATATCGCATGTTTAATAAAATTTCCCAGGTCATGAGTATCTGTAAATACTTTTATTGTGGTGCGTATCAATGTGCTGAATTTATGATAATGAGCCTGGGTAGCATAACCTCTAATTACTCATTCGAACGGCATAGAAAGTGGTTGAACGTAGACAGGTGCGTGTAATTTGATCAATAACGTGAGCCGCCATGAGGTACGAGAAAATGTACCTTTAAGCTGTAAGATACTTCATGGAAGAGTGACACCGTATTACAATTGCCAATCAATCATCATGTCCTTACAATCTTGATCATGAATGTGAGGACTCGCGATTATCACTGTGTAATATTATCCATTTTGAATCGAGACCCGCACAGCTTTAAAACGCATTATACAGAGTAAAGAACTCAAGCTTTATAAACTAACTCGGGACTCTTCCCTAAGTGATGTGAGATAGGAGACATGTCCTTTCCCCCTATACACATCCAAGGACCGAGGTGCAAACACACCGCCATCCCTCCTTCTCGCCTAAGCCATCACATTCTCTCCCCTTGGGGCCACAACATCCACAACAAGAATGCCGTGGCCCCACATGTGATTGAGAGTTGGATCTGATACCATTTGTAAGGACCCGAGGATTGAGGCGCAGACGCACCGCCATCCCTCCTTCCCACGCATCATCGCTTGAGCCGTCATATTCTTCCCCCTTGAGGCCATAGCAAGGACGTCATGCCCCACATGTGGTCGGGAGTCAACTCTAATACCATTTGTAAGAACCCGAGACTATCATTGTGTAATATTGTCCACTTTGGATTGAGACTCGCATGGCTTTAAAACGCCTCACATAGAGTAGAGAATAAATTAGCCCCTCTAAGCGATATGGGATAAGAGACATGTCCCCCCTCCCTACGCATGTTTGAGGATCGAGACGCGGATTTGCACTACCATCCCTCCTCCTCGCGCACCATCGCTTGGGCCGTCACAACAACTTGAAGTTTGAAACCTTAAAAGAACTTTATAAGAAATGAGATATGCTTGACTCTAGTATGATATGAGTAAATTGTGATGCTGCATATGAATTGGACCCAATCAATGATGTATTTGTTAATTGAAAATTTTATGATAAAGAAAAATCATTTTCAATGAAGATGGTTAGTTTTAATTTGTTTAGTGATTTAGGAAGAATGATTTCTTTCTTACTAGAAGGAAAAGTCGTCCCCCCCGTTATGCTTGTTGTTTTCAATTTATCAAAAACGCTTTTTATAAATCGACTAGTTTTCAGTCATCCAAATATCGGATAATCATGAAACAATTTCCAAGAAACAATTTTTCTTCAAATGAACAGACACCAAATTTTATTTTTATTTTCCTTGATGTTGCAAAGCTTAGTATATTCTCCCATGTCATTATCGGATTAGGATGCAATAGAAATGAGTTATTAACAAAGTGAAATAGCAATCTTAAGTAACTTTTGTGATATTACATCCAATTAGCTTTTCATCAAGAAAAGTACTAAACATATTGTCCTAAACATATTGAATTGATAATAATTTAATCATAAACATTTTAATTGAACCGATTTAGTTCTAAATTTTTTCACATTTTTTCAATTTAGGCTAAAAATTGCCAACGTGAATGTCATTGGTCTTAAATGACACAGTTTGATGTGGACAAATCTTTATATTTTTTAAATTTACTCTTTTTTTCCTTTCATTCCCTTTTTGACAATGACCAATATAGGCCATTGCCAACAAGAGCTAGCCTCACTTGAGCAACGGTCACCTCTATCACCAGAAGCGAGGGTGGGTCTTGCCAAGCCATGCCTAGGCAAGGGCAAGCCTAGTGAGGCCGGCCCCCACCCAAGCCAAGGCAAACCTCGATGGGCATTGCCTAGGCAAAGGCCAAGGTCAATCTCGCCTAGGCAAAGAGGTCGACTCTCTCCCAAGCGACAACTGGCAAGCCTTGCCTTAGCTTGGGTGAGGGTAGGCCTCATCAAATCCGACAAGGGTGGCCTTGCCTTGGTAGCCATGGAATGTGCCCACCACTAGCAAAAAGAGAAGGAAAGGAAAAGAAGGGACAATGTATATTGCTCAAAAAATCCAATTCAACACAAATTATGTCACGTAATAAGATCAGCACTCACATTAGCAACTTTTTGCCTAAACCTTTTGATAATTTGATAATTTAGTTTATCTAGTCAATTTTCACTTGAAATTGATGACATGGACACGAGGCGTCCTATGTGGGATGAGCAAGGCTGACATGGAAAATTTTGTCAATTTAAAATGACAAAGTACAAAAAAAATCCTAAACATATTACATTAGTATCATTTCAATTTTAAATTTTCAATTGAACCAATTTAATATCAAAACATTTTGCATTTGTTCCACTTGAGTTCATATGATCAATTTTGGTCAAAAATTAATAACATGAACGTTGGTTGTTCTACGTGATACAACCACACTAATGTGAGCAAATATTTTAGTTTTTTAAATATTTATCTATTTTTTTTTCTTCTTTTTCATTATGGCTGGAGAGGGTTGCCAAGAGCCTGCGAGCCCTCGCCGACCATTGGTGAGGGTCATAGACCTCACCCACTACTAGCGAAGGCCTGCACGCCCTCTTTGGCCATAATTAAAAAGAAAAAATTACAACATTTGTCTACAACAACACCAATTGTGCCATGTATAGCCGCTAACATCCATGGCAATAATTTTCAACTTAAATTGATCGGATTGATCAATTGGCACAACTACAAAAAGTCTAAGAATGAATTAATATTAATGCGATAATGACTTTTTTTTTTTTTTTTTGTACTTTCCCCTCATTTGGAACCTGCATTAATATCAGTGGAAAATATTAGATGCGCACGATCTTTATAGCCTCGAGGTTTAGTATAAGTGTACTACCTGTGAATCCGAACCAAGGGCAAACAAAAGCTAGAGACTATAGAATGTATGAACTTAAACAGAAGGGATTTGGCAAGAGGTAGAGATGGCAGCTAGATTAATAATAACGTTTATATTTCATTTACATACCTAAGTTATCACACGATTAGATCGTCGGCAAAAATGAATGGAATAAATTTATTGGTAAGGGTATCACAGAAGACAAGTCCAATAGCATCTGCACAAAGCGTCTGTCAGCAAGAGCGAGCTAGAATGGCGCAGAAAAGGTGTCCCTCGGAGACAGCAATCGCAGTTCATCGCCATTGTTGTCTTTAGGCTCTTCCTCTAGATCGAGTCCGTTGCCACAGCAGATCACTGGTTTCAAGCCCTGTATTATGTACCATACCAAGTCTGCCATTACCACATCAAGTGAAAGAATGAAGCACTATCCACCACAATACACACTTATACATACGAAGATAACGTAGACGCTAATGGGAGGACAAAGATAAAGACCGGCAAATTGCTTTAATTATAATAACTTTTAACTTAACCCCATAACATCTATAATATTCAAAAGTTGCAACACGAATGCTACGCGGAGGAAAAAGAACCCTTAGAATATACACATATCATGTTTCTATGTGTGCCCAAATAGTTAGTCAAGAGCTACCTCTTAACATATTATCGCTTGCACCCATGGGATCAACTTGATTGAAGAATCAATGTGTGCTAGGTAGGTGCACATGCAATCTCATGTAAATGATGTGAAGCACGCAATTGAGATTGTATCGAGAACATATTAGATGCTCCCAAGACAAGAAGTTTTTATCCATTCAAACCAATCATCACATATCAAGTATTATGAATTCGATGCAAAATATTGCTCAAGTGGTGATAGACTCAGGGCGCAGTTCCACTCTAAAAGAACAAGAGTCTCTCATCACTTCCAAGATATGGATCAACTGATGGCGAGAATCGAGAATTCAAAACAAGAAAGCTATCATGGACTCCTCTAGTTTGATTATTATCAGCTGCTTCGATATGATTACCCTTTTAATTACATACGCAAATCACGCAGAAACATCAAGGAGAAGGTATAGATAAAAGAGGATTGAGGATGGTTCAAGATGAACAACACGTTACCTCAGTGAAGATCCTCAAGGCCTCTTCCATGGTGCACGTATTCATCACATACAAAGCCGCCTCCTGTCATCCATGCGCACGACAGTAACATCGATATCGATCGTCGCCAAAACTCATATTGATCAGTTCCCCATCGAAAAACCATTCGCTCATGCTGAAAAACAACATGAAGAGAGAGGATTCTGATTATATATGCGCGGACACTTACCCTGGCGAGCTTTATCTGATGGAAGGTGAGCGTCTTGGGCTCGCCGTCGATGGACGCTCTGCCCTCCATCCGCGCCATCGCTCCTCCTCCTCCTCCTCCTCCTCCTCCTTCCATCATTTTACAGACAGCGTGCAAGAGAATGTCTCGTGTCGTGAAGTGGGAATGAAAAGCGTTACCTTCTTTCTCCTCCTACTTATACCCTGCGAAAGTCGCCGGCCATGTGAGCCGCTGCGCTACGGAAACCGACGTGTGGCCGCTTGTGGGGACGGCGGTACCGAACCACGCGGCCGGTCACGATCGGGTGGCCGCGCATCGTAGGGTGGAAGCCGGGCGGAGGGGGCGGGTCACGTGGAGGTTCGGCGATGGCGGGCCTCATTTTCTAAAGCGCTACGTACGCGTGTTTGGTGAGCGCTTGGACCAATAAAGATCCAACACTCAATGCACCGGGCCAAATCTCTCCGAAGGGAATGAATCGGGAGAGATTGAGTGATGGTGACGCCTTCCTTCTCCTGACGCAGCATCCGATGTTCTCCTGGATTTACATTAAATATATGTCGTCCCCATGAGGCCTAATGTCGTCCCTGCTGTCGTAATTACAGCGGAATTGCGGACCGATCGCTTGGACTTCATCGACAGATAGCCAAGATCTATGAGAAATGATTGCTCGATATTCGCCATCAAACGCATGGACCGTATGCTGTTCTTGTGACGAGAGAACAATTTGAAAAAACTAAGATTTCTTGAGCACCTTAATAATCACCTCAAAATACAAGCTAAAAGTGGACGAATAGTCTAAATATGAAATTATTCGCGCTTTGTGACGTGGAAAAGCAGACCTATATATGTTGCGTGCCTAACCCAAATGCGATAATTGAGCAAATCCCAAATGTTTAATGTAGTTTTATTGACCCTAACCCTATTTTAATTATGATGATCGCAAAATCATCCTGGAATTTGATTACTAATCTACCTCATTATTTAGTAAAGTCAGTTTAATCATACTATCCAGCTTTTAAATTGGAAGTCCAACTAGAATTCGATGTTTGGCTAACCATTATAAATCGGCTGAGCAGTTCTTTATTACCACTCTTTATTTATATGCATATCGCGTGTTTAATAAATTACCCGAGCCACCTTATGTGTGAATACTTTGATATTGGGGGTGCATATTTTGTAAATTTGGGCCGACATGCTGAATTTATTATCTGCATTGAAATCGATCCTTTCCAACTTCCACCATCATTTAACGAGCCTAAGTAGCATAACCTCAGGGTAGTAACTTGGACAGCATATCAGAGTACTCATTTGGACAGAATAGAAGGCGGTGGAACGTGGACACGTGCATGGCTTACGATTAAACAAGCACACCACCATAAAGGTACGAGAAAAAGAACTTCCAACCTGGAAGACACCTTACGGAAGAGCGATACCGTATTTCGATTGTCGACCCAATCGATCATTCCAGCTGTTTATGTCCTTACAATCTTGATCGTGACTCGAAGTTTGAGACCTTGACAAGAACTTTATTTCGCACAGTACCTATGTAGCCAGAGATATTAGGTCGAGAAATTTATTATAAAGATATTATATGGAAGCACTAATCAACCTAATAGAAACTCTTGCAAGTTCCATCTTATCGCCTCATGCGCGAACTGCTACTATATTGACTTATCCAAAAATAGTCACATCTGAAGATGTGACGTGAAATTTACCTTCCCATCCAAAGTTCTCAAGTTTCTAGGTGGATGTTTTTCTTCTCACCTAAAAAGAAATACAAGAGATGATATTGCAAAGTCTCCCACTTTAGAATGAATTTTTCACGTGCTACTTCTTCCTTAAGCCTTTTAAAGGTTTACTCAGGTTCATACCATTGTTATAATTACAAATGAGATGTACTTCACTCTAGTTCGAAATGAGTAAACTAAGATGCCACGTATGAATTGATGGCAATTGAGGATATGTTTGTTGAAAATTTCACGATAGGGGAAAATATTTTTTATGAAAGTCATTTTCAAAAAAATTATTAGTTTTAATTTATTTTGTGCTTTAGGAAAAATTATTTCATTTTTACTAAAAGGGAAGTCATTTTCCCCTGAAATTCTTTTCATAAATCGACTAGTCTTCCGTCATGCAAACATCGAAAGTTCAAAAAATAATTTTTCTGAAAACAAATGGACCCGGAGTTTTCTTTTTTATTTCCGATGATGTTGTGTAGCTAATTTTCTTATGTAATGGTGTCAACTGGTTGATTTAATTCGGTTCAAGTTTCTTCCTATTTGTTAGAAAAAAGCAAGCCACCAATTCATGTACAAAATACTATCATGACTCTTTGGACAAATAGATATCCAACCCATAATCGCAACGACCCAATTATAAAAGCGGAGCTCTATCAATTCAACTATATCCTCTCAAGTCAAGTAGAGCATGCTTGAAGAAACCATATGCTTTTTCTATTCTTTTCTTTTTCTTGGCATGGCTAAGTTATTCTGGACTTGAACCAGAGAACTCGAGGTTTGAATTTTCTTTCTTTTAAAAAAAAAATGGAATAATAGGCTGTCAATTGTTTTGGTTCACTCTTTATGTGGTGGAGCCAAAGGAGTGCCACCCAATTCATTTCTTCTTTTGGCTCCCGGCTGCTAAATACGCTCTGACAATCGGGGCCACATTTTCACGAGAGGAGGCACCAATAATTCATGAATCCCTCCAATTACGGACCTACCTCATATCATTTTGGACCCTTCAATTCATCATTCGAAAATCTTTTGCGCGAACCAGAAAATCAATTATCCTGCTTGAAATTGAAGTACATCATGATGCAACCCATTCGGATTTTTGCCTAACATGCTCACATTTTATGACTAGAATTTTAAATTATCAAGGGCGTGATTGGGCCGTTAACTTTTCTCATTTCGAAATTATAATCGAGATTTAACTTGTTTGATATATATTCTAATTTTAACGTGGCCCTTCTGGTTTTCCAAACCTTTTTCATGCGATGGTAAGCTGCACGAGGAGTGGAAACCACTTGAGTGGCCAAACCCAAGAGTGTCCCTAAAAAAGCGTCGCTTTAGAGAGAATGGCCGATGCCCAATCAAGTTCGTGCCCACCTCCTTTTTCTCTAAAATGCGATGGGGCCCTACATTATCTTACGTACCAAAAGGTTTGATTTAAAATGACATAATATATAATTTTTTAATATAGACGACCCAATAAAGTCACGAAGCCCTAATCTGATTTTTGTCTTCTTGATTGTCGCGGGTTTGCTTTTTTTAAAATTAGATTTGATGCTTATGTTAGTTCGTAGCTAATTGTTTGTAAATTGAAGGTTGTGTTAGGCTAAGGAATCTTAAGTTGGGGGAGACGTTAGATCGGTTTAAGAAAGTATCTTTAGGAAGAAATCTATGGCGTCCCAACGATAATTATGAGTTCTTAATTAGATACAAGGTAGCGATCTTCAGTTGGACAATGGATGATTGTTTATAGCAATCATTGTTTATTGTATTGGTAGTAGGTACGAGAATCAAGGGGTGGGGATTTTTTTATTATTATAGAACATTATTAATATCAACAAGCAATAAAGTTACAAACAAGGTAGTTCGACTAACAATAAAAGGGTTATTTGTTTTCCACGAGATCATTAATTTGATTTGTGTGGTGAACAAATTTCAAAATAGTTTATACTATGTTTCCTCTAGCTGTAGCATTTTCGGACCATTAGCATCTTGGGAGGACCTTGGTAATGGGATTGCGGATCTTGGACCTATGAGTTATGGGTGGTACGGAGTAGTTACGGTGCAAACCTGAAATTCCATAATGGTTGTAAGGTTTTTATGATAATGTCCAAAGCAAGTTGCTAACATTGACTATCCCTTCCAATCCTTTTAATGAATAATTTTTTTTATAAAGTTACAACAAGAGAAAAGATATGTATGATGCAAGAACAAGTATGGGACGTCATATAAATAAAATTACAAATTTAGGATTAAACTTGCCTATGGCAGCAACCGGTCCAGATAGTTAGATTTTGCATATTATTTTATGGAGCTTTAGGATAATATAGTTTTAGACGGTTTAAATCTCAATATTTTCTCAATCTCAAAGTGATAATAACACCATATTAGTATATAAACTATTGATTAAAATCGCTTAGTGGGGCTATATATTACTTCCTCGAATAAACCCTTTTCTTCTGCAAAATATATAATTTTTTTTTGCTAAATGATTTTTCCCAATGAAGTTTCTTTTCAAGAAAATGCCAATTATAAGATTTTTTTTTTTCAAATTTTTTATCCTTCACATTTTTATTTTTATTGTTTTGCCTTTTCAAGGTGGTGACGGAAGGACTAGCAATGAGATACACGCATGCATGAATCTAGTGAAATCGTGCCATATACCGAACAACAAAAATCGATTATGATTAAATCCAAGAACGCTCGAGGGAGGAGCTTAAATAAAGTTTCTTCTCGTGTCATCGCTTTCCCAAGTCCTTTTCCAAGTACCTTTCCCAGCTGGACAGCACCGAGACGTTTACAGATAGAACCAAGAAGAAGCTCGAGGGGATTATTATCTCAATAATCAGATAATTTGTTTAGGGCAAAAGCACTAATCTAAGAAAAAGTCACTAAAAATTTCATAGGATAAAGTGGTTCCAATTGACAAAGAAATCAAGTGATCATTCAAAAAGGTAAAGTGGCATATTGATGAAACGTGAACATATCAATTAGGCAGATTTGATAGTATTCATTTTTGTGTAATGCTATGATTCAAATGAGTAATTACATGTTAAAAGATGCAGATGATGTGTAATGCTATGGTTCAAATGTGTAATTACATGTTAAAAGATGCAGATGATGGCGAGGCACAATTGTTACTATAGCAGATGAAAAAAATCGGATAGAGTACTTAGTGTAGGAATGATGTGGTGTTAGAGCTAATTATGAAATGCAACTCTATAATTTTTTTTTATTTTTGGTTAATAACGTCAAAAATCTCAAATCGATACTGTGACAACAAATTCACTATAAAATAATGAGACAATGACCTTTGACTCAAATCTATTGCCCTATCAAAATTGCACACATGTCGACGTGGATGGCAAATAATGGCAAAAACAAATTTGACTAGGAGAATAACAAATTCGACATGTAAAATCCACATATGATGACATGCATGCATTCTAAACGAGGGTAAGTATAGATTAGTGCCTTCAATATGAGATTTTTTGTAAGATGAAAACTAATTCGGGGGTTGAATGTTTCTAATGGTAACGGTTTCGAAATTTTTAACGGTATTAACCCATTTAAAATCCCAGAGTGAGCAATCTATTTGAGAACCTTTATAAAATGAAAATTAGTTTAGGGGTTAAACGTAATAAAGGGAAATGGTTTCAAAATTTTCAATGGTATTAACCCTTTCAAAACCCCGAAGTTGGTCCTATCATTTCGGATACATTAATTATTGCAAGTTTAGCTAATTAATCGCGATGCAATCCAACCCTAGAAAAGCTTGTGACCTTTTCTAAAGAGGGGGCGAAAGGTAGATAACGCGTTGACCGAAAGGGTCAAGAGAGGCAATAGGATAAGATGCAAGAGGGCGTCGTCGGCCTTTCCGTACGAAAGTTGTGTCCAAATTGCGCGGCCATGTCTCCATGCGCTTGACTTTTACCCCCATCGAACACCGATTCCTTAAGACCGATTCCTTCCTTTGCCTCGATATCTACAATCTAAAAAACTTTTAAAAAAAAGAGCATAGAAAAAGACATGGAAAAGCTTTCGCGTGTGAACTTGAGGGGGGAAAGAGTCAAATTGTGGAATTTGGGAAATCTTATTATCCTTTGCCGAGATCCGGGAATCGATTGCAATCCCAATTATGCAACTTTATGAAATTCTGTATGATCATGGATCGTGATCAATTTGATTCGTGATGAATTGCATTCACATAGAAGTATTTCCAATCGTATTACCTCACCAAACAAAAGGCATTAGGGCATGATGCAAAAGGCGGAGCTTTTGGGATTTTTGGTCCAATCGGAATAAATCGTCCTGGACCCGATTCAAAGGCTGGTTTAGGGGAGACTTCTTTTTCTACTATTTTCTTCGATCGCGACAAATTATTTATGCAGATCGGATTCGGATTATTCTGCCATTTATCCGCTTTGCGAAAACACCATATCCCTCTTTAAAGAGGGACCATTAATACATTTCACATGGATCTCACACCATCCATCACCAAATGATGATGTGAAATATCCTAATTTCAACTCTACGTCGGTTCGCCTCTTGGGCTACAAGTTCTTTCTCACGTGGAAGTCAAACTAGGTGATTAGATCGACCCCAAAAGTCCATGAAACCGCGAGACACGAGGGGAGAATATCTGCTGCATCTACATTTGTATCTCTAGAAGCAAACAGAGCAATCTCCAATCGAACCAACCACTCCAGATCGCTTTGCTTCTCGAAGACGAATTCTTCTTCTATCTCTCATTAGAGACTAAAGAAGTCAATGACATGTCAAATGACGTGTGATGGCAAACTCCCCAAAAGAGAAATATCATCTAACGACGGCCAATCCTCATGCAAGATGTCCATTTTCCCTCTTTTGGAAGGGATTACGACACTTCGACGAAAGTTCTCCTCTTGGCACCATGCGTCTAGAGCTTTCGTCCTCTCCCTTACTCATTCATCCCCTCCTTTTATCTCTTGTTTTAGGGTTTTACTCCCCCTTGGAAAAACTTGACAAATATTCCAAATTTTCTCCCAAAGGAGCATGCACCTTTAATTTTCGAATATTGTTGAATATGGGTACTCGACTTAATCCTTTCGTGTGGCAGCTATGAAGAATGGATGTTTCATGCTGAGCAAAAGTGTGATATTGTACACAAAGACTTTTGTGCATGTACACATAGCAAAAGGGATCGTTTGTCTTGAAAAGAGGATCTCGATAAGCTCGTGCCTGCGAGGAAAAAGAAGATGTCAATCGGGGTTTGCTCCTTGCAATGTTTAAACGAGTTCCTCACGTAACTTCATAGCTCCAAACTTCATAGTCGAGCATAAAAAAACAAAAGCCAAGCAACGTAATTCGCAAATCACGATGCTTTCCTCGATATTTTGCTAAACGATCAAATCGAAAACAGTAGAAAGGAATTGATGCGACGTGGGATCAGATGGAAAATCTAACTCAATCGGTTTATTCTTGATACGAAAGTGGGTGCAAATTACAAACATTGATTTTATCTTTTCTTTTCCTAGAGTTGGACGTGTACGTTTCCATCCGAAACGTTATCTTCTTTCTTGGTCGGGGGGAAAATGCCAAGGAACCATATCCGAGGTCACGTTAGTAGAAAAGAGCGGAGACTGTTAGAATATTGTCATAATTTTTAAAATTTTAATTGATTTTATAATCTCCGTTACTTTTAGGATAGCTAATTTTCTTATTAGATCATTTTGTGAACATGTTGTTCATGTATATATACCCCTTAATTGTAATAAATCTAAAGTAGAATATTACAATAACCCTTTAATAGTTATTTTGGTTCTAGCTTGATACTAATTACGGTTGGATCGGCACGAATGTGGAATTTCTTTTAGATGGATCTTGAGAATGCATTATCAAATGGCGATTTTGCCAAATTCAATACTACTGTCGAGCAATTTGGATTTCAATTTAACTTTCATGACGAAACATTATTTGTTTGGCATAGTGACTTAGGCATCTTGTTACTTCTACTTTATGTGGATAATAAAATCATGGATCTAAAACAATATCTCAATAGTCAATTTGAGATCAAAGATCTAGACTAGCTCCATCTTTTCTTAGGTATCAAAGTTTCTTTTGGTTAAGATGACTATTATCTCACTGAAGTCCAATATGCCTCGGGTCTTCAATAAGCAAGTTTGAGTGACAACAAAAAATTTGCTTTTGTACAAGAGCCTAATGACGACCTAGACTTGTCTGGCCGAGCATCTCGTGCCGGCTAATACTAGGGTCGAACTTGTCTGGTCGCGTTGGCCATTGGAAGACAAGACAACGGGCATTCCTCATAAATCTCACGCACTCACATAGCCCGAAATGAAGTTTTGTCAGGAGGTCGCCAGGCATGCCGAGAACGACCATCGGATATCATCTCCTTCGAGGCCGTGCACTTTTTGTCCGTATCTCCTTTTGATCTATCAAGCCGCGGATGAAGGCTCATCCGAGCCACTGAATTTAAGATGTTGGAATATTATCTAGATATTCTCAAGAATAATTGATTTTCCGATTTTTGTTATCTTTCATGAGAATTAGTTCTGTCGTTAGGTTAGATTACTTTCTTTCTTGCACTATTTGGGTATAAATATCCATTGACTTTAACCTGTTAGATTGGTTTGTTTCATTGCTTTCCTTCTTATTATCATCTCTAATTTTGACTGCCATTTTCTTTCCTCTTACTTTGCATGTGGACAGTGGTAAGGGTGAATGATTACAAGTTCTATTTGTAGGTTCCGTATAAGTTTGAAACTTGAAAACTATCGCATTATAAGTTTTAGGATTGGTTCCGGGTTTTACTAAGTTCCACCTATATTATTAATTGAATGACTGTAGTGAATCATCACATTTGATTACCACAATTGCTACTACAATTCACTGACTACAACTTATATTCAGATAATCAAGAATATAAAACATTAATAAAGTAAAAGTCTTAGTTATAAAATAGAAAATCAAATTAGTGG
This sequence comes from Angophora floribunda, assembly GCA_014182895.1. Taxonomy (NCBI): domain Eukaryota; kingdom Viridiplantae; phylum Streptophyta; class Magnoliopsida; order Myrtales; family Myrtaceae; genus Angophora; species Angophora floribunda. The sequence goes on from CM024712.1 coordinate 50,503,938, forward strand.
TTCTAAATTATACATTGATCATTAGACATGATGAATTACTGCAAGATTGTGTGAAGGCATAGATTAAGAAAAACATATAAACTTATTTCAGGTTCCAAGTTTCACCTAATTAAAATTTGGAACCTATCTATCGAAATAAGTTCCCTAATCTTTTGAACTTGGAATCTATCCTAAATACTTTGAAACTTGAAAATGGACAGATTTCCACTGGTCCAATTTTTCCTGTTCCAAATTTTATTCTCAAGCCATGCTCGGTTCTAGAAGAAGGAACCTTGACTACTTTAGAGGGGTGATTGCGAGTCATTCTCATGCTAATTTTCTTCTCTACTTCACATCCAATATAGGATTTATATATTCAATGGTCTCTCTCCCTCCCTCCTTTTTCAAGAGCATATTGACCTTTTGGATTGCCATATTAGTCTTTCCATTATAATACGACATGTTTAGTTTCATGTTCTATTTCTTCTTTCTTTTCAAGAGCATATTTACCTCTTGATGAGTCATTTTCATTGGTAGTGAGCACCCATCTCGAATCAATCCACGAATTAAACCGAACAGGCCTATTATGAGTGGTTTTTGGCTCCTAAAATTTGGAATTGAGAATTGAATCGGATCAATATGTTTTATATATAATATTTTTCTCTTCAAGACTTAAAAGCTGCGTTGGGGAATGCATTATGAAGTTTCTGCTAAGATCCAAGCCAAACTCCAAAATCAAGATTTAAAAAACCTAAATTTTAGTTATTTTTTCATGGCAGGATAAGGAACTCATGTGAAGTTTGCACATTAAGTAGGGAAAGCATTTATACTTTGCAAAAAGATAATTCGTAGATTTTCACATTTCAATATAAGAAATGTACTCTAATTGAGAAAGCTTCCAAATCAAAAAGAGACATTGTCGGTTCTCACGACAATTTGAGAACTAATTTGACACCGGTCAATTCAGTTGCCAATTCTACAAATGGAAATCGATCTTGTCTAATCTAGTTCTAGTTATGGAAATTGATTCACTCTAAAATATCAATCAACCCCCAATTTCCATCAAAATTTGTTGGATCTTTATTATATATGATGTAATGATAGAAACAAATTAACAAACATAGAAAAAATAGAATACGACCAAATATAATAATCGATGCGAATTAAAATTGTTTTCTTCATAATTCAATCTTATGGCCCGTCAAATGGGAACGATATTAACCGACACAATTAGAAACCCAGCTCTATTGACGCGAATCCCCGGTTCGGGTAGAAATAAGATAATGTCGAAGTTAATTCTACAGTATGCAATCGTTTTTTTTTTTCTCTTTTTCCGCAGCAGAAGTGGGATGGGACGTGCAAATAAAACTTTTGTCGACTTTTTTTATTTTAAATAATTGATTTGCCATAAACTCTATTTCGCAAAATGAACGTGCAATTTGGACACGTGGGGATGAGATTTGGGACGCGGACAAGACACCCACGTTACCCAACCAACGTAAACGCGAACTCCAACTCCCCCTTGCCCTTCCTCTGCATTTCCTCTCTCCCTGTCTGTCTCTCTGTGTCTCTGTGTGTGTTTCTCTCTCTAAACCCCTCGCCAGACGCACTTTCTCTTAGAGAGAGATAGAGAGCCACGCCACGTCATCCCCTCCCCCGCTTTATCCAACCACCTCCTGCCGTCCCAACCATTTCACTTAGCTGTTTCTCACTCCTCACTCTCTCTCTCTCTAAAAAGAAAGACAAACCCCCCGAAAAAAAGTTGTCTTTTTTAATTTTCCCCTCTTTCTCTCTCTTTACTTTCTCTCTCCAGTTCTACTCGTCTTCCAGGTAGCTTCTTCCAAATATAAATCTTCTACCCAGAGCCCAAGTCCAAACTTTCCATCTTGACTCTCTCTCTCTCCTCTCGCTCTCCCCCACTTGTTTCGCCTCCACAGGCTCCAATCTCTCTCTCTCTCTTCCGGTTTCTTCGTTTTCTTGGTTTCTTTTCGTCCGTTTTCAAGAACCCACTTGAAAAGATGCCTACTTGGTGGCCGAGGAAATCCAGCAAGTCCCGAGACGACGCCGCCGCCGCCGCCGTCTCCTCCCACCACAGCCTCGGCAAATCGTCCATCAAGAACGACGGCAAGAAGAAGCCCAAGAGCTTCGACGACGCCGTCTCCTCGAAGAACTCCCCCCGGAACAGCAGGGATTTCGGGGGGACCGTCGGCGGCGGGCCGGCGGGCGGGTTCTCGGGATTCGATTCGGATCGGGGCCTCCCCCTCCCGCGGCCCTCGGTCTCGTCCGTTCAGGGGATCGAGAATGGGTCGGTCTCCGTCTCGAGCGTGAGCTCGTCCGGGTCGTCGGATGATCACCAGTTGGTCAATGGTCATGCCCAATTTGGAGTCCAGAGGTTGGGTTTCATGAGATTCGCGATTAATCCCCTTCTTGCCCTAATTTTTTTAAATATGATTTTAACCTTTCGGTGGAGGTTGATGATTCGGCGACGCGTGAAGTTGAAATCTTGAAATATCTGGTCCGTGGTTCTAGGGCTAGCATGAATTATTGGAGTTGACGGTCGCTTCTTTTGTGGGTGATACTCAGTGGCGATTTGTGTTGGTTCTGTTTAATCAAGAGTAAATGATTAGCTGGGTAAGGAGGTTTTCTTGGTATTTGATTGACATGGGATTGAAAGAGTCGATTGTTTTCTGATCTTATCTCTCTCGATCGTGTGTTTCTTCTCTCAAAGTCGGGGCTTTTATCATTTCAACTTAAGTAAAATAAGGGCAACAGTTTGGTGGCGAATTCATGTCTTACCGGATCTGAAGTTGTTGGTGGCTATCCACTTCCAATCCCCTTGATCCCTTGTCTTTTTGTATGAGGGCTTATTCAGCTTGCTTTTGTGGTTTGAGGTTTGGTAGGCTCGACAGCCTGTATGATCGTGTATGTTATGACTTCAGACTTAAGGCGATAGTATTTCAGAGTCCGACTTGTGTCTTGCTTATGTTGAAGAAGATCTAGTAGTGAGTGAATATCATTCTCTAGAAAGTTTGGAATCTAATTAATGGAGGAATGGCACTTAATGTTGTTCTAAGAGGTGCAATAGGTAAAATGATTGCCTGTATAGGCAGCACGTGTGAGTATGATCTATGTGGTGTTTTGATGACAGGGGACTTAGTGATACAAAGTGTACTGCAAGGGCGAGGAGTCCTGGTCCTTGTTCGAGGGTGCCCACAAGCCCCACATCACCTCTTAATACACGATTGTCGGGTTTCTGTCTCGATTCACAATCAGGAAGGCAGGACGATAGTAGGAGCCAAGGCCATCCACTGCCTCTTCCCCCGGGTTCTCCTACAAGCCCTTCTTCGTTGCCCAACAACAGAAATGGTGGGGCACCTGAAAGCCCGACTTTTACCCCGACAAAATGGAAGAAGGGAAGACTTCTGGGAAGAGGAACTTTTGGGCAAGTTTACCTTGGATTCAACAGGTATTTGTACTACTCCAAAATTTGCTTACATGTAGAATAATTGAGATGGTCTCACTTTTCCTCCATTGATTGTCATCTACTCTAGATGGCTTAGATTGGATGAATGGTGGAAGACCCTTTCCATGTTCTTTTCTCCTGCAAGATCGACGTATTTGTTAACTTGTGTATCTGCAAACATCACAGTGAAGGAGGGCAAATGTGTGCTATAAAGGAAGTGAGGATTGCTTCAGATGATCAGACATTAAAAGAGAGTTTTAAGCAGCTCAATCAGGTCAACTGTTTAACCCATTTTTATGTAAACTTATCACTTCTACTCTTTTGATGGTATGAAAATGATGAGCTTGTTGTCTTATGTCGTCTGCAGGAGATAAACTTGCTTAGCCAACTTCGTCATCCGAATATTGTGCGATACTATGGAAGTGAATTGGTATGGGCCGATGCTTTAGTTGAAAACTTAAAAAGTTATTGGCTCATGCATTAAAATATGTGCAAATAAACACAAAATGCAAACATTGGCACTTGCATGTGGATTTACAGTGAATTAATTTTTGATATTCTGCATCTGTCGTTCTTGCAGGGAGAAGATACACTCTCAGTTTATCTTGAGTATGTATCCGGTGGTTCAATCCACAAATTGCTTCAGGAGTATGGTGCATTTGAGGAACCTGTCATTCAAAATTATGCTAGGCAGATTACTTCTGGCCTTGCCTACTTGCATGGAAGAAATGTGGTGCACAGGTAATTGCCTCTTAACAAGAGTTGTTGATTTCTTGTAATTGGGATGGCCAACTTTAGAGGGTTTTATTAAGTTTTGTTGATGGTATTGCGCACCTTGTAGGGACATCAAAGGCGCAAATATTTTAGTTGATCCCAATGGTGAGATCAAATTGGCAGACTTTGGCATGGCGAAGCATGTATGTCATTTGAATCAATAAGTAGTTTTAAAATTTCCTTTTCTTCAATATTGCAAAGGATGGCAAGTCTTCATGGGGATTCATGTTACTCCTTGCATATGTATTTGATGAGTCTCTGTAATTACTCGACCCAACAAAGATCCCACCAAAAATCGCATTTTAATTATTTGGAATGGTCTAATGCAAATGTTGACTTTAGGGGCTACATTGGAACTATACCCTAGGGTAAACAAAGCTTGCCCCTCGATTTTTTTGTTTGACATGAGGATTCCCTGGCAAAGTTAGAAATGTTTGTTTACTTCTTTGGGTACCTGTGGTGTGAGAGATCACTTTATTGTGAAGTTCAGTAATTTCTAGCCTCAGTGGCTGAATGACAAAAGTCTTGCTACCATCTGATCCAATAAGTGTTATCTCATGCGCATAGCCATGCCAACCCAAAAACACGGCCATGGCTATTGGGAGGTGTATATGGTCCTTTTGCTAGTGCTAACAACACTGTGCATGGATGTATGGAATTAGCAGAGTCTGGGTAAGGAGGAGATGTATAGGTAGGTAAAAAATCAGAGTGGCACAACAAAGCATGGTGAGCCCATAACCCATACCCAGAATCGAAACTGGCTCTGATAAGAAAAAGCTTCAACCATGCCCATGTTTTTCCATCTACTTTTTCTTTGGTTGATTTGGAAGGAGTATAATAAGAAGGCTTTAATCAGAGAGCAATGTTTTGAAAACCATATGGGTGACCATACAGGACCAGGGAGCAGTACCTGGTTTAATTTGTCCAACCCTCAGAAGGTTTGTACAAGGTAACTGGTCTGTACTAGGCTCTGGTACGCCATTGACTGGCCAGTTCAGGTTGGCTATTGAAAATTTGTTGGAAAGAAGATGGCTGGCTTTGTAATTATTGAAAGTTGGTTGAAAGTACCTCTCCTTTGGTTTTGAGTTTTTCCTCTGTATGGTTGTGCACCTGCTTGGTGCAGGATAATAAAATTTTCTTTTAGCTATTAAGGAGATGTATAGGGTGGTAAACCTCATTATATTACTAGAACCAATTTTACTTACAGGTGAACATTTTTGCATGTACCATAGTTCGTAACTATTTTCGTGCTGAGAAATTCTTGTCCTCTTTTCTTTGATACAGATAACATCTTGTCAATCAATGCTTTCTTTCAAGGGTAGCCCTTACTGGATGGCACCCGAGGTACTCTCTCTCTCTCTCTCTCTCTCTCTGTCCCCTCTGGCTTGTGTCTGCTTATGCATGTACTCATCTTGTGGTGGCTACTATAGATAGTTCCTTCGCGCATTTTTGCATACATTTCATATCACTTCTTATCCATGTTCCCTTTACCCATGTCTTTGCCCACTTATTTTGTTGAGTTATTAACCTCAGGTTGTGATGAACACGAATGGCTACAATTTGGCTGTTGATGTGTGGAGCCTGGGATGTACTGTTCTTGAAATGGCAACATCGAAGCCACCTTGGAGTCGGTATGAAGGGGTGCGTTAGACTATCCTGAACATCAATGTGCTTTTTTCTTGCAGTTCCCAGGAGTCTGCAGGACTAATTCTGGTTTCTTTAATATCAAATTCAACAGGTGGCTGCCATATTTAAAATTGGAAATAGCAAAGATATGCCTGAAATTCCCGATCACCTTTCTAATGATGCCAAAAGTTTCGTAAAGCAGTGCCTGCAGCGTGAACCATCGGCTCGCCCCACAGCTGCACAGCTACTTGACCACCCTTTTATTCGGGACCAGGCAACATCAAGGGTATCTAATATTAGCATAACCAGAAATGCCTTTCCTTCAATGTTTGAGGGGATCCGCACACCGGTAAAGCCTTCTAGAATGCTTTTGTTTCCCTCATTGAGATTCATTTGTCTATTCCTTTAGTTCATGCTTTTTTTAAGTAAGAAAGAGTGTTGTGCTGTCTACTTTGAGATTATGTTGGTCTAAGAAGCATTTGTGACGTGTCCCACAGAGATGGATGTATGTTGAGAAGGGTCTGTTATAAACTTAAGTTTCTGGCTGAAAGAAGATTTTGCATTAGGTTTTTACTTTGGAGGTTTTATTTTTTTGCTGAATGCATAAAGGCTGGTTTGTGTCTTTTATTGTGTGTCTGCCCTCTGAATGAGTATTTGGGACTTATTTATTCCTAATTTGTACAACCCAACTTCATATGGGGTGCTCAGTTTGTTTGATTCTTCTTCATTTCAAAGAAATGAAGGAAATGAAGAAAGGAATCTCGTGAAAATTTAGTTGTTGTAGAAAAGATTAGCGTACCAAAAAATTGAGACTGGTTACATTGATGATGAACTGGCATTTACTTCACTCTTTTGCTTTGAGCAGCCAGCACTGGATCTCCATCCCAACAGAGGAAGTGTGACTCCAGGTACTATGACTCCTCCTGAAGGGGACTACCCGAGACAGCCAGTTGGAATGGTCTCTCTGTCCAACAGAGGAAGTGTGACTCCAGGATGTATGACTCCTCCTGAGATGGACTACACAAGAAAGCCAGCAGTAATGCTCTCTCCGTCAAGAGCCTTGAGAAGCCCTCGGTATGTGCTTTTCCCATGCTTTTGTGCGTGTGCATGTGCGATTTGCGCGCATGTGATTTGTGTTTCGTTGTGGATCAGAATTTTTTTTTGGGATGTGTATCAAATGTCTTTTCCTACTTGCAGGAATGATGTGAGAATGATAACATCTTTACCCGTATCCCCAAGTTCAAGCCCATTGCGTCATTTTGGAAATGCACCCAAGAGCGGTTTTCTGTCTCCTCCTCACCCAGCTTATGCCCCTGTTGGACACAGTGCTTACACCTTAAATGACTACCCTATATATCCCACAAGACCAAACACCAGACAGCCTCTGGATCCTTGGCACGAAACAACTCTTTTCAGTTCTCGGACGCCCAATGGATCCCCGAGAAGGGCACTTATTTGATGTAAATAGCAAAGTAAAACTGTAGGTCCTTTTTCAATCATCACAGGAGAGGAATGAGTAAGCTCTGTATGGCTGTATTTAGCGAGAAAGTATAGCAACACATCCCCTTGGACAAAAATGGGGGGGGGGGAGGATTCTCTGGCTGCTTCTAAAGAGGTTCAAGAAACAAGCTATAAAGAGGCTCTTCATGGATATGGTTGGAACTTGCATTTCTCACCTGTGCGACAAGTTCCTCCTTGCATATAATAAAAGGTGAGGGAGCTTTACGATCAGGAAAGTACTGTAGCTTGAATCCTGTAACAATTTGTTGATTGTTGTAACTCAGAAATGCGATATCTATGTTTGTAACATTCTTGTTTATAGTTTAAAAGTTATAAGATCACTACCCAGACTGTGTCAGGCTCTGATGAAAAGAGAGGATTTGGCCCTTGGCGGTTCCCTTTCCTGTCTGCTTTAGTTCATCTGTTAAGACGTGTGGAGTGTCTGTTCATATTTTGGTAGTGATTTCGGAAAGCTTATCAGTGTAAGCATTGGTGCATGGCGTCGTGGTTTTGCTTCAGTTTTTCTCATCAAACGCCGCAGCTCTATGTTCCGGCTGGTGAGATGCACTGTGAGATTCAACATGTGCTCCTGATAATGTTCAGGTGTTTCTCTGAGCTTTGAAAATGGCAACAGGACATGGGAGGATGGATTCCAGCTCCGGTGCATCGGAAGTAAAATCCCCGTTAATCTGGGGTTGATTGCATATTTAGTGATGGAAACTGGTTTAGAGCTGCAAATGGCAGGAAATTTTGGACGACCTTTTTGGAGTCTTGGGTTGCATTAGAAGTTGGAACTAGGGCAAGGATTCAACCCAAGCCTTAGCTCTGATTTTTCCGAGCCTTGGTGATTGTTATAGCAATGGAGGTTAGTGGCATGCAACGGAAAAGCTCTGCTCGGCTGAATTTCGAACAATTATTTCTTACTTTGCCTGGCGTTGCCATGACATGGATGTTCGATCTGATCATGGACCTGACTTGCTGCTGACCCTTTTTCTAGGCTATCGAGTACAAAGCCCCTCCAACTTGATTGAGCTCGAGCCAAGATTCGTTCAACTCGAATATCTTATATGAAGTATTTTATTCACGAGTGTGCTTGGTTGACAATTGCATCCCGAGACGTGCTTGCCTTGCATGATCTTGTCCATTGATCATCTACTGTCTGCGTCCATTCCCTTTCTAGCGTGTCGCGTGTTTACCTCTTATGCTAGTTTACAACGAAGTACAAGTAAGATAGAATATCCTTCCATCCCGAGGAATAAATTGAACCATTATAAACTCTATTTATCAATTTATTCGACTTTTTTAATTAGCGGATGAAGAACGAATACTTTCGACCAAAACATTGTAGTGAAAAAAAGAGAGGGATTATTAAAATAACTCAATTACAAGTCGGTGGAAAAAGGGAAAAAAAATATGAAATAAGAATTTCGACTTTTCCCATCAATTTCCCTGCAAAACTCTCCCTCGCTCCTCCCTTCTCCTTCCCTAGAATCTAGGACCGTAACATAAAAATCTTAACAAACTGAACAACTTGGACTGATTCAAAGAACAGCAACACGTTGACTGATTCTAGTCAAAAAATGCCGTTCCGTTCTCGGTGGGCAGGTGGACTTCTGTCTTCTTGGAGGGGTTCATCTGAAGAGAGCTTCGCTGGAGAAGAAAACTAGAGAAGAAAGGGAGATAGAGAGAAAGCACGAAAGAAAAGGAAGAGAGGAGTAGCAGGGTTTAGTGGGTTGAGTGTTCTGAGTAGGATTTCTTCGCTGGAGTTTCATCATCGGATCTCCAAAGCTCCGGCCAAAGCACAAGTCCGCGAGCCATTCCAGTCATTTTTTTTGACCTTTTTGGCGTTCAGATCACAGCAAGAGTTGCGTTTTCGTCCGTCAAGGAAGAAAGGACCGGTTAATCCCCTCTTTCGTTGCCAGTCGTGAACCAGTCAGTCCACACCCCGAGGGATGACCCCATACCTCGAACTTATTTAATTCGTTTCTCTCCCCATTTTGGCCTCTATCCACCTTGGTCCCTGACCCATCTTGGAACTTATTTAATTATGCTGGAGTCACAGGCTTCCCTGCTCCTTCCTAATCTGATTTCTCATATCGCGTTGAAGTGTTAAATGTATTGCGACTGTAAGGTGAATCTCACCTTTTCCTTCCTTTATTCTAAGTTTCATCTTCCTGGCTATTACTCCTTACTATGCATCGACGATCCTTTTTGTTGTTTACTGCAGATTATATCACATACAATGAAACCTTTGGAAGATGGGGAATCTGATTTGGAAGGTGGAAGGCCGGGAAAAGACACAGAGAGGACAACATGATGAGGAAGGACATTTAAATGCACAACCAGGCCTTGTTATCTGGGCTTGCATGTGGCATATCGTCTTGCAGGTAATCAGAGTTAGCGGCATGCGACGTTAACGTGGCAAGCCAGGGCGACCCTACTCGGCTGAATTTAGCACAATTTCATCCGCTTTGCTTTGACTTTTCTGTGATACAGACGTTCCATTTGATCATGAGCTTGACCATAGACCCTTTTCCTAGGCCTCCTAGCGCCATCCAACTTAATTGAGTTCGAGTCAAACTCGTCCAGCTCCAAAATATAATATAATTATTTCGTACTCAAGCGCCCCTCGATGACAATTGAGTCCTGAGATCTGCTTACCTTGCATGATTCTGCTCCGTGCGTCCTTTCATTTCTTTTTTGGCACGCTGCGCATGCATCTCTTATGTTAGTTTACAACGGAGCACGAGAAAAGATAAATTATCTGACCCTTTAGAAATAAATTAAACTTTATAAACTATATTTAATCAATTTATTCGGTATCTTTAGAGTGAGAAAAAGAGAGGGATTATTAAATTAAAAAAAAAGGAAAAAAATGAAAAAAGAAGAAGAAGAATTTCCCACCATTTTTTCTGCAAACTCTCTCCCTCGCACCTCGCTTCTGGGAAGATGCCGGTGGAGATGCCGAGGGGCTTGCTGTTCTCGGTGGACACGTGGACTCCGTCGTCCCGGAGGAAGCGCCACCGCGACCATTCGGTCGGGATCGCCGCCTCCCGCTCCTCCCCCTCCATCACTTCCCCCAGGTTCGTTCCCAGAATCCATCTTCGTTCGTTCTATATGGGTCGTGATCCTTTGGGTAGTAATGGGTTTTCGGTTGATTGCTGATTGGGGTGTTGTTGTTTTGGGGGTTGGTGGTTTCTGGGTGCAGTTTGATGGTTCCTTGTTCGTCGAGATTGCGGCGGGGCAATCCCTGGTGGTCGACGATCCGGATGGGCCTTTCACCATTACTGCTTTCGATGCCAATCACTGCCCTGGTACGTTATTCACTAGCGTTATGCCGTCGTTTGTAATTTAGAAATAGGCCGTGAGTACATGATCTTATGGTTGTCAAGGGTGATTTTATTTGGAAAAATTGTATGAACCTCGTTTTTCTGTTGATTGCCTTAGTTTTCTAGATGGAGATGCAATAGCCGCTTCTGTTCTTCGTTCATGTGTATTGGGTGAAGAGAGTTATCACTCGACAAAGTTGCATTTGTCTTGATTTTGTTTACTTGGATTGCACATTCGGAAAGTACTGCCAAAGCATGCCAAGCAAGCATTCAGCGATAGGACACATACGAATTGAATTCGTAGCTGCCTAGCCTCTCATCCTCATTCCCTTGATTGAACTGCATTGCATAGTCATATCTCCATCCAAATGCTAATCTTTTCATAGGGTCGTGAGGACGGCTTCATTTGTAGCAATAAAGAGTGATGAATTTGAATGGGCTGCTAACGTTTATTTATTCAAGCTATATGGTTGGTCTACATCATCTCATGCCTTAGCTCCTTGACTTTCTCAGTCAATGTTCGACTTTTCGTGGTTAGCACGGTAATCTTCGTGAATATTTTCCAATTTAAGGAGATACCACTTATGAGTATAATAATTACTGTTAGGATGCAACAAAACGGATAATATTACAGGAAACGTAGAGTTGGTAGGTACTCGGATATTTGTACCCCCTTATTGGGTTGCATGAGTTTTGCTAGACTCCGCCAGGGGAGCCTGGTGGGACTCAGGCACCCCGGTAATGACATATAAATACCCGAGGGCATACGAGCTTTACATTTGCTGTAATATTATATTATTATATTTGTAAGTGGCGTATTCCTAAAGTGGAGAGTATTCACGAAATTATCATGCTAACCATTTGGTCGGGATTGCCTTTCACTCCTCTTGCCCCATCTACTCCACCATTTTCACCAAGATCCTCATCCTTCATCACTTTCCCCAGGTTCGTTCCTAAAATCCATTTTTATTTTATGGTTCGTGATCCTTTGGGTAGTAATGGATTTTCGGTTGATTGTTGATTAAGGTTTTGTTTTTTTGTTTTTTTGTTGGGTGGTCTTTTGGGTGCAGCTTGATAGTTTGTTGTTTGTCGAGATTGAGGCGGGGCAATCCCTGGTGGTCAACGATTCGGATGGTTCTTTTGCCATCACTGCTTTCGATGCCAATCACTGCCCAGGTACATGATTCGATAGGATTTAGAATTAGGCTCTGAGTTTATGATCTTGTGGCTGCTGAAGGGATTTTAATCGATAGGATTTAGAATTAGGCTCTGAGTTTATGATCTTATGGTCTCTCTGTCCAACAGAGGAAGTGTGACTCCAGGAACTATGGCTCCTCCTGAAGTGGACTACACAAGAAAGCCAGCAGGAATGCTCTCTCCCTCACGAGACTTGAGAAGCCTGACGTATGTGCTTTTCCCATGCTTTTCTGCGTGTGCATGTGTGCGTATGATTTTTGTGTTTTGTTGTGGATCGGAATTTTTTTTAAGGATGTGTATTAAATGTTTTTTCTTGCTTGCAGGAATGATGGGAGAATGATAATGTCTTTACCCGTATCCCCAAGTTCAAGCCCATTGTCATTTTGGAAATGCACCCAGGAGCAGTTTTCTGTCTCCTCCTCACCCATCTGATGCCCTATTGGACAGTGCCTACGCCTTGAACGACTACCCCATATATCCCACAAGACCAAACACAAGACAGCCTCTGGATCCTTGGCACAAAGCAGCTCTTTTCAGTTCTCAGACGCCCAATGGGTCCCCGAGAAGGGTACTTATTTGATGTAAATAGCAAAGTAAATCTGTAGGTCCTTTTTCAATCATCACAGGAGAGGAATGAGTAAGCTCTATGTGGCTCTATTTAGCTAGAAAGTATGGCAACGCATCCCTTTGGACGAAGTGGGGGATTTCTCTGGCTGCTTCTACAAGAGCTTCAAGAAACAAGCTATAAAGAGGCTCTTCATGGATATGGTTGGAACTTGCATTTCTCACCTGTTTAACAAGTTCCTCCTTGCATACATCAAAAGGTGAGGGAACTTTATATTCAGGAAAGTACTGTGGCTGGAATCCTGTAACAATTTGTTGATCGTTGTAACTCAGAAAGGTGATATCTATTTTTGTGACATTCTTGTTTATAGCTTAAAAGTTATAAGATCACTACCCAAACTGTTGTCAGCCTGATGAAAAGAGAGGATTTGGCTTTTGGTGGTTCCCTTTCCTGTCTGCTTTAGTTCACCTGCTCCCAAATGTGTGGAGGAGTGTCTGTTCATATTTTGGTAGTGACTTTGGAAAGCTTATCAGTGTAAGCATTTGGGCATGGCATTGCAGTTTTGCTTCAGTTTTCTCATCGAGTGCCGCAGCTCCATGTTTCGGCCAGTGAGATACACTGTGAGACTCAACATGTGCTCCTGGTAATGCTTAGATGTTTCTCTGAGCTCTGAAAATGGCAACAGGACATGGGAGCATGGATTCCAGCTCGGTGCATCGGAAGTAAAATCCCGTTGTGGTTATTGATCAACTGGAGACGCGGCATAGAGTCGAAACCCGGATTGAGAATCTGGGGTTGATTGCATATTTAGTGATGGAAACTGGTTTAGGCTGCGAATGATGGGAAATTTTGGATGACCTTATTGGAGCCTTGGGTTGCAAGTTGGAACTAGGGCAAGATTTCAATCCAAGCCTCAGCTCTGATTTTTCCGAGCTTTGGTGATTGTTACTACAAATTGAAGTTAGTGGCATGCAACGTTAAAGTGGCGAGGCCAAGGCGACTCTGCTCGGCTGAATTTTGGATAATTTCATTTTACTTTATTTGGCTTTGCCATGACAAGGACATTTGATTTGATCCTGAATCTAATTGTAGACGATTTTACTAGGCTATTGAGTACGAAACTTCTCCAGCTTGAAGAGGCTCATTAGACTTGTTCAACTTGAAAATCACCTGCATGATTTGTCTATCAATTATCTCTATTTTTTTTTCTGTTCATTCCTTTTTGGGGCGCCGTAATTATATCACTCGAGCTAGTTCACAATGAAGCACAAATAGAATAAAATATCCTACTCATGAGAAATAAATTAAACTTCATGAACCCTACTTAATCAATTTATTCGATATTTTTAATTATCACTTGAAGAAAAAATATACTCTCCACCAAAACTAAATAGTTGGTAAAAAGAAAAAAGTGGGACTATTAAAATAACTCAATTACAAATCAGTGGAAAAAGAAAAATATATTAAAAAAAAGGGATTTCAACTTTTCCCACCATTTTTTCCTGCAGATTCTCTCTCCCTCGCTCCTCGCTCTTCCTTCCCATGGAAGCTTTGAGGCTACAAGAGACTGAGATATCTCTCTTGCAAAATCGAAACTTGAAGGAGTGGGAAGATGCCGGTGGAGATGCCGAGGGGCCTGCCGTTCTCGGTGGACACGTGGACTCCGTCGTCCCGGAGGAAGCGCCACCGCTTCCTCACCCACGCCCACCGCGACCATTCGGTCGGGATCGCCGCCTCCCGCTCCTCCCGCCCCATCTACTCCACCCGCCTCACCAAGGCCCTCGTCCTCCATCACTTCCCTCAGGTTCGTTCCCCAGAATTCTATATGGGTCGTGGTCATTTGGGGTAGTAATGGGTTCTCGGTTGATTGCTGATTAGGGTTTCGTTGATTTGTGGGGTGTGGCTTCTGGGTGCAGCTTGATGGTTCCTTGTTCGTCGAGATTGAGGTGGGGCAATCCCTTGTGGTCGACGATCCGGATGGGCCTTTCGCCGTTACTGCTTTTGATGCCAATCACTGCCCAGGTGCGTGGTGATTCGATATGATTTAGAACTAGGCTGTGAGTGCAGTATCTTGTGGCTGTTGAAGGGATTTTATTGGAAAAAACTGTATGAACCTCAATTTTGTTCATGTTCATCGGGTGAAGAGAGTTATCACGTGAAAATATTGCGTATTTTACCTTGTCTTGATATTTTGGCTTTCCTTTCCATAATCTTTTTGTATTCATCATTGTGTAGGATGTTTCTTTTTCGTCTTTGGTTTGGTGATTTTTAAGGATGCTATTGACATATGATCTGTCGCCCGGTGTTGGTTTCTTTTGAATGCCAGGAGCTGTAATGTTCTTGTTCGAGGGTGCCTTTGGTAACATTTTGCACACGGGAGATTGCAGATTGACTCCTGAATGCATACTGAACTTACCGAACAAATACATTGGGGGAAAAGGCAAAGCGCCAAAGTGTCCACTTGATTTGGTTTACTTGGATTGCACATTTGGAAAGTACCGCCAAAGCATGCCAAGCAAGCATTCGGCGATACAACAGGTATGGATCTAATTACGGCTGCCTAGCCTCTCATCCTCATTTGCTTGATTGATTTGCATAGCATAGTCATATCTCCACCCAAATGCTTTCGTTTTTATAGGGCTGACATAGGGTCATGAGGACGCCTTCATTTGTAGCATTAAGAGTGCTAATCTGAATGGTCTGCTGAGGCTTATTTATTTAAGTTATATGGTGTGTTTACATCATCTTATGCCTTAGCTTCATGACTTTCTTAGTCAACAAACAAGTGTTCAATTTTCATCATGCTGTACTATTATAAGATATGGTGATCTTCATTGCCCATTGAACTCCAGTTCTGCTGATGTGATAGCTTTTCGTATTTACTTGATATGGGCTGCAACATAGTAGCTCACTTTGTCTCTGTGAAGTTTTGTTTGTCAAAAATGGGGAGAGAAATGAATCTCTTGGTTTAAAGTTGTGGAAAAATAACAGAAAAGCATATATTTTGTTTATGCAGGTGATCAATTGTATATGGAAGCACCCTGATGCTCCAGTTGTCTACCTGACCTGTGATTTACTTGGCCAGGAAGAGATACTGGCTGAGGTGTCACGGACCTTTGGGTCCAAGATCTATGTTGATAAAGCTGCCCATCCAGAGTGTTTACATTCTCTGGCACTCACATTCCCAGAGATCCTCTCGGAAGACCCATCTTCTCGTTTCCATTTGTTTGATGCCTTTCCTAGATTGTCTGAAAGGGCTAAAGCAAAACTTGAGGAGGCTCAAATTAGTTTGCAGCCCGAACCCTTAATAATTCGGCCTTCATCACAATGGTATGCATGTGAAGAGGAGTATTCACTGGCAGAAACTAAACTAAGACAAAGATTCAATGAAGCTGTTAGGGATGAGTTTGGTGTTTGGCACATCTGTTACTCTATGCACTCATCGAGGGATGAATTAGAGTGGGCCTTGCAGACTCTTGCCCCCAAGAGGGTGGTGTCAACAACACCGAACTGTTGGGCTATGGAACTGGATTATGTCAAGAAAACTGTTTTAGCACTAAAGTAGCCTCAGAGGACCCTATCTGGAATCTTCTAGGCATCAACAGCAAAATTCCCATCAACATTGATGTCCCTTCTGAGTGCATGATGTTTCCGCCTTCATTATCTGAGCAAACTCATAGTTTTGTGGACTGTGAAGGAAAATCAGCAAAACCATCCACTGATGGGCAGTGAAGTTTTCAGATTTATCTCCTCCAAGTAAACGACCTGCGCTGACACTATTTGGAAGGGCCAGAATTGGTTTTGAAGGCTTTATACATCTGCAGGAAGAGAAGAAATTTGCTTCCAGAAATGATGAGCCATCACACATTATTTCCACCACTATTCAGCATATGCAATCTGAACTGTCATGCCAAGAAGATAAATATACTTTGGAGCATGGTGAGGAATCAAATGAAGAAAAAGTCGAGGAAGATTTTGCTGAAGTAGCACAAGGCTGAGAGCCCAGTTGCAAAAGAGCCAGATAATTGCAAGTTTAATTCTTTTTCATCTATTGGGTCATCAAACAATTTCAATGAATGTTTAAGAAAGTTGTACAGATCAAAGAATGTTCCAGTGCCTCGACCTCTACCCTCCTTGATGAAATTAAATGCCAGTAGACGTGCTATTGGGAGCTTTAAAGATAAGCTGGCTTGTGCTGGCCTAACATGATGGGAAGTTTTGGAGAGCAAATGTCAAAATGTTGAAAAGAGAGCAAATGTCAGAAGAGATCTGGAAGTTTTGATTATTGTTGAAGATTACAGGAATTACAGGGCATATAGGAAAAAATTTGGCAAGTTTGCTTCAGATTCCAGTTTCTCAAACATTCAGCATCAAGCATTTCATTGTCATGGGGCAAACCATTTTTACATTCCATTCTTTCACTGTTTGTGTCAAATGATTGATTGTAGGAACATTGCCAGAGTGGCAAAAACATAGATGGATGTTCATTTGTAATTCTTTTATAGGATATCCATATAAATCCATTGCAATGGAAAATGTAATTGTAGGAACATTGCCAGAGTGGCAAATAAGTAGATACATATTCATTTGTAATTCTTTTGTAGGAGTCCATATAAATTTTATTGCATTTGGCATATGTAATTGGAACACAATATTGGTACTGACCATAAATTTAACTTCTCTGAAGCTTCTGCGATTGCAAATCGGCTCTGAAGGATGAGGGAAAGTTGAAATCATGTGGATCTTCTTGTAATAACCTTTTCACTTCGAATTGTAGTTTGTAGTTAATGCTAGAGATGCCAAGTTTGCTCAAAAGGGTAAAGAAGTTGAAGATTATGTAGATGTCACAAGCAGGAAGAAATTTAAAATTACCAATATGGGTCTGTTGAGGTGTGAAGTTTACTGTAGATTTTGAATCCTACATGTGACGATCATTTGAGCGTTTAGCGACATTCTGGTGATTTCATCCACATTTTTTTACTAAAAACATTGGGACGAAGAGAAACAAACACCCTCTCTCCTTGACCTGCTCATGTGCTGCTTTCATAACGAGGAGTTCGGCGGGTGAAGCCGTGGTGCTGCCGATGAGGTCAGAACTTGCCAATCTTTGTATACCGGCTGAAAACGAGGGCTTTCAGTTAACCCTGCGTCAAGGGCTTAATGGGGCCTAGGGATGGAGATGAAGTAGACTTGAGTCCATGAGAGATGTGGGGGATCAGTGAGAATTGGACATTGAAGGAGGTGATTTTGCCCGTATTCCTGAATTTGGAGGTTAGAGTTAGGGTTTGAAGAACACAAGTAATTTTACCCAAATCATTAATTTGAGATAAACAGGTGGGTTGTTACATCTTTTAATTCTTAATTTACTAACATCACTTTGTTAGTGAGCCAGTCGGACCATTTTATTTTGAAATTATGTCATGTTGAATTTTCTAGTTACTCCAATTGTCGATTGCAATCGGGACTTAATTGATTGCCCAATAAGTTTTGGTGTTGAAATAAGAACGTGTGCCAATGAGCTAGTTATAACAGCTGTTGGCAGCAATAACGTTATAGAACATGGTTTTCGACGCGGGACCGTGTATGACGAGGCCAACGTTTTTGCCTGTCGGAGCGGAAAGCTAACGTTTCTGGGCAACCGAGCGAGTGAAGAGACTTCGCCCCATCAAAATGCAATGAATCTCCTCGCTCCTCTTCACTCCTCGCCCACTCGTCCTTCCCTTATCCGCTCAAATCCACTCTCCAGGTTCTCTCTCCCCCCCCTTCTCTCTCTGAAAAGCAAAAGGCGCACGCCACGGATGTGCAAATGGTTCAGCTTGGCATTTCTTCAAACAGATCATGTGCTATGGTTCTTTTGCTTTTAGGCAAGTGGGTCTCTGTCTGTCTAGCGAGTCATGTGTGCGTTTCTCTCTGTGTTCTTGAAGGGTCAATGCTCGTGACGACATCGCCATTGAAGCTCGGAATGTGAACTTTTCTGTTCCGACGAGGCAGGGGGCGTTCGTGCCCATTCTCAAGGACTGCTCCATAGGCATTCCTTCAGGGCAACTCTGGATGCTTCTTGGTCCTAACGGTTGTGGAAAGTCGACTCTTTTGAAGGTGCGCTTTCGCTCTTTTTGTTGTCTATTTTCTGATAGTGTTGTTATTCTCCGTGCGCCTAATGATTTAGTTGCGTCCTTCAGATTCTTGCTGGTCTTTTGGCTCCGACTGATGGGAAGGTGTATGTCAGGAGGCCCAGGAGTTTTGTTCTCCAAAATCCTGACCATCAGGTTAGCTTTTTCGTTCTCAGCATGTTGAAAAACTCGACAAGGTTCCGTTAGTAGGTTTATACCGCTTTTACTTCTGTTTTGTTGGATGCTTTTGATTGGGGGATCTTGTGTATATTACCGGTTCTTGTACCTGTAGAGATATTTTGTTCTTTCGTATATGTGGAGATTGTAAGATCGGATTCCCAGCATTATTTTCTGGTGGTTGACGAGTGGAAGTTGGCTAATGTATGAGAGAATTTCGGTTGGTTACTTGGATAAACTAAAGGTCATGTTGAGGAGTTGTTTTACGTGACATCTCAGCAGGGATGATTTGAGAATTGGGGTTGTAGACACTACTGTCTGACATATAAATTGGCATGGAAATGACATGAAAGTTCTGATGTGTATCTCCTGCCTAAAGGCTTGACTTTGTAAACTATTGGCTTTGTGCACAAGGTTAAGTTTGAAGTCAGACTTGCCAACCATGTTGGTCAGTTTATACTGAATTTAGAGTGCACACATGTACTTCACTTCAATTCTTATGTTACTAAAGGTAGTATTTGCTAGCAGTCTGCTTTATATTTGTCATGATTAGTTTTCTGTAACACTTCTGGATGAGATCTGCTGGACCAAGTCAAAACCTCAAGAACACTAGTATTTAGAGCCCTAAAAACTTGAAGTGGATTTTCCTTCTGAAGCTAGCAAAAATGTAAGCAACTCCTTGCAGTAATGTTAAGGCGTGCCCTACATTCTTAGGGATGGAGCAGGTTGTGTTAAATAGGTTTCATTGCTCAAACTCTATTCAGTTTGTTATAATCAGGTTATGTACTCCATTTCAATGCCATTTAGGATCCTCTGGTCAAGGCACTCTGGGCATGTGAAGCTATTTGCCAATTGTAAATGTTATGGATCTCAGTCTAGCACCTGCTGTACTGTGAACTTACATCGAGAATGCATGTGCAACACATGTAGGCATGCATGTGCATAATGCATAGTAAGGACGGGGAGGGAGGGATGGAGGGTTTATCTTAGGTTATCTTTGGTTTCATCTGCAAGGCCAAAATACACTCTGTTTGATGATTACCAATAACTTGTGAAATACTACGATTACCAGTGTTTTGCATGTTTTAGGTTGTAATGCCAACTGTGGAAGCAGATGTTGCATTTGGCCTTGGCAAGTCCAACCTTACTCAAGAGGAAGTAAGGTCCAGAGTCTTCAAAGCTCTGGCTGCTGTGGGCATGTCTGACTACATGCAAGTAGGTGATGGGCACTTTTAAGTATATTAGATCTCCAAGTCATAGTAGAGTTACATGATGCTCACCTTGCAGAGACCAATTCAAACCCTCAGTGGTGGTCAAAAACAGCGGGTTGCCATTGCAGGTGCCTTAGCTGAAGCATGTAAAGTTCTGTTATTAGATGAGCTCACAACATTCCTAGATGAAACAGATCAGGTATTATCCCATGGGCTTGAGTAATTGCAAAATCAAATTCCTTTGAACTAAGAAGTGTGTTCTAAAATAGATCTTTTTTTTTTTTTGGGTTTAGATTCAGACTCGTCATTACATCTGGTTAAAAGAAAAAATTGCATTCAGTTTACGTGTTTGAATTGGATATGTGAACTTGTTAGCAGTTATTGTCTAAACTAATTTAATATTTAGATAGGTTTGAGCCTGAACCCCTTGCTTTCCTTATCTCACTAGATTGGTGTGATCAAAGCAGTAAAAGATTCTCTAGACAAATCAGAAGAAGTTACTGCATTATGGGTGACTCATCGGCTGGAGGAGCTAGAGTATGCAGATGGTGCCATTTACATGGAAGACGGGAAAGTTATTTCTTATGGAGATCCGGTCATAATTACAGATTTGATCAAAGATAAGCAAGCAGCTTATATCAATGACATAAATTGTTGACACTGTTGTTGTATGTTGATTGTTTGCATGATATATAGAAGGGAAAGGCAACAAGAATGATTAATACCGTCCCCTTTCTTAATGCGGGGTTGTTCTTGTTTTTGTTCTAGATTTTTTATTATGGGCACTGCATTTGAGTTGAAAGTTTTGTTTCCTTGATCAGTGCTCACAATGCAACGAGTATAAATGCAAATTATTTTTAGATGTGATACAATTTCTTTGATTGATATCTGTGTGCATGTGTACTGTTTGTCCGAATTTCTATAACACTCCTCGAGAGACTCAGGACTTGATGTTTCTGATGGTATAGTACAGAAGAAAAATCTTCCATGTTATTCATATTTGGTAAAAATCAGCTTCTCATTCTTGGTTTTAAGTTGCACCTCACCCCAACTTCCCTCTTATGCTCGGACTGCAAATGGGTGGCCCTGGAAAGCATTCTACCAATGAATACTGATGCAACTGACCGGTCCGTTTGAGCAGGTCTTATAAGAATGCCGATGCAATTTGTGGATGCTGATTTCTATGGCAGAAACCAGTACTTTTCATGAATATGAACCAGAAAACTAACTTCTAGTTCTCAGTCCAAAAACTTGAAGGGTACTTATGTTCCGATTACTATCACCATGATTTCAAGCTTATTTGTCTCCGAAGACAAATTGTACATGTCACATGAATCACGGAATGAGTTTCTGCAATATATCTTTTTGGGTGTCCCGGAAGCAAAGGTTCCGAGGAGAAAAAGCAAGAAGAAAGAGCATGTCATTCCATGCGTTTGCCCATGTGCTTCAGAATGCTCAACAATGGACGTTTAGCTACCATGATCGGTTGCTTGGCCACTTCGGCATGGTCCCCATATATATCTTACGTAAGGTCAACGGCATTTTGCCTTTTTCCAGCTGATGAACTTTGACTTTCTCTCCAGTTTTGAGTAAAGCAAAACTGCACTAGCTTCTCAGTTAGGTTAACCCCCACATGTTGTGTCATCTGACCAAACAATGGACATTTCTGAAACTATAACAACCGAAATATTTAATATACTCAATGTGAAATACCCCGACTTCTAATGTGTATTCAATTATGCACAGACTTCTTAAATATAGATGGGGTAATTTTGACGAAATCTCTTTGCAAAATTCGACGAGTACTTAGGAGTTTAGATGGGAAATCAACAAATAATTCCATTTTTGGCCAAAAAAAGAGAAATGAAAGTGGTGCTGTGAGCTTGAAAAAGGAGTTGACCAACCGGTCAAACATGGAGGATCTGCCAAAACCACATCAAGAGAGATAAGAGAGAGAGCCTCCATTTTCAGTCTCCTGACGAAAAGCTTTTCGCTCTTTCTCCCTTCCCCTTCTTTTTTTGAATGGTCAACGCGCCAAGTTGTTTAGCACCCTTCTCTCTCTCTCTCTCTCTTACTCCATCGTCGTCAGCTTCCACGCATCGCAGTTTCGGCGAATCGGGAAGAGAAAAGCTCCGGCCTTTGCAGCCTTCTCTTCCCTTCGGATTCCGTAGAATTCGCTGAGCTCGACGAGGGATACGCGCCGCGGTTGCCAGCTCCGCCCTTCGACCCGATCTTCCGTTTCGGGGAGCGCCGATCTCTCTCGCTGACGGGGACGGTTGCGGCGGATTGGAAGGTTCGTTCGATTCCTTTTCGCGTGCTTCGGTTTCTGGGTTCTTTCTTCGGGCAATAGGGTTGATCAGTGGGCAATGAATTTACTCTCTTTTTGTGAGCTTCTTCGTCACCTTCTCCCACTGCTTCCGCGACTGTTAAGTACGCAAGCTGCCGTTTTTCTTTTTCTTTTGGGAAGGTGGTGAAGTAGGCAATTTTGGCGTAACTTGTTAATTTGGAATGGAAGGATTTGCATCAGCTGTGGGTTTTGTTTTTCTTTTTGTGGCAGTAGCTGATCCACATATTGTGTATGTAAGCAATTTCCGACCCGTATTGGTGGCATGGTCAGTTCAATCTTTTTGGGTTAGAGGGACCTCGATCGTGTTCGGGAGCTCTTCTTTAATTGTAGATTGATGTAAGTTAATAAATGGATCGATACTGGGACGTCTCGTGTTCTGAATTCTAGTTAAAAGTATCTTATTGTGAGAGAGGATGATGCTAGCGATTTCGGGTTATATGTTTTTGTGTGCAAAAGTTAGTCGCTTCATGAGTTCTTTCTGAATGCTGTAGACATCTTATGACAAGAACTTCCGTCTTTACGTGCTCCAACAGATTCTTTGACCATACGTGTGAGAGGGGATCATCAGAGGATATTGGTGCAAAAAAAAAAAAAAGAAGAAGAAAAGAAAGGGTTTTGTGCTGCAAATTCCCAGACCGCCAAACAGAAATCTAGGTTAGGACAGGTCTGGGGAGACTTGGTAACAGGTACGCTATCAGTGCTGCAATGCCTAAACTTCCACTGCATATTGTTTGCTTTACCTAGTTACAAACCTTTTATTAGCCACAGTTTACTAGTTAAAACTTGACTTTCTAGAATTTAGTTCTTCAGGCATTGATAGAAGAAGGCACTTAATTTTACTTGTAAGAGGAGACAACTTGAAGTCACTGCAGTTGTGGTCATTTATTAGCTTATTGTTTCTTGTCCTCGTCTGTTCTACTTTAGCTTTGTTGTTTGATTTTGTAAATTAGATCGTATTCTTTTATGTTTTTTGTCATGCCTGAAACATGTAGGTGTATTAGTTTGTGGTTTTGTTTCCAGACTGTTGGTGAATTATGAGTGAAAATGAGCAATTAGCCAATTTGAGTGATGCAACTGCAGTGCGTGATGTGCGCTGTTGAAGGCAGAAAACACAAGAAATGAGGAAAAGCAGAATCGGGTAAAACCCGTGAACCGAATTGGATGTGAATGGTTTTAATTGGTCGGTTAGTGTCCTTATCTCAAGGTCGGCTCCCAGTTTCAGAAAGTATAATTCCTTACCCAAAAAATTTGATTTGATGTACTTCACAGTGTAGCCAGTGAGTCCACACCCCCAGGTATGACAGCATACCTCGAACCTATCTTCCACCATAGGTTCTCCAGTTTTTGGCCTCTATCCACCTTGGTCCCCAACCCATCTTGGAACTTATTTAATTATGCTGGAGTCATAGGCTTCCCTGCTCCTTCCTAATCTGATTTCTCACACTGAAGTGTTAAATGTATTGCAACTATAAGGTGTATTCTACCTTTTCCTTCCTCTACTCTTAAGTTTTGTCTTCCTGGCTATTACTGCTTATTATGCATTGACGATCCTTTATGTTTGCAGATAATCACATACAATGAAACCTTTGGAAAATGGGGAATCTGATTTGGAAGGTGGAAGGCTGGGAAAAGACAGAGAGAGAACAGCAAGAAGTGGAAGGACATTTAAAATGCACAACCAGGCCTTGTTATCTGGGCTTGCATATTGCATCTCGTCCTGCAGCATGATCCTGGTCAACAAGTTTGTACTCTCCAGCTATAATTTCAATGCAGGCATATCATTGATGCTATACCAGGTGGTTTTCCTACTGAATTAGTTTTTCTTTACAATATAATGGATGCTATTTCTGACGTAGTCCTTGACTCTCTTTGGATTGCAGAATCTTATCTCAGTTATCATTGTGTCTACATTGAGCCTTTTTGGTGTGATATCGACAGAACCACTGACTTTAAAATTGATTAAGGTCTGGTTGCCTGTGAACGTAATTTTTGTTGGAATGCTTGTTACAAGCATGTTTAGGTATGCTGATTTTTTTTTCCCTGGAAATTATAGTCTTTCACTACTTGGCACAGGCCTACGATTTGATTTCCTCGTATTTTCTGAAATTGGAAGTCTCCTAGCATGCATATTTATCCTAGTCATTCAGTCTATTAAGATTACACATCTTGCTGATAATTAGTTGGATGCAGCTTTGTCGGAAGTCGGTATAATTTTCTGCATCCCTGTGGAAGCATAGGAAATTGGTCATGGTCTGTCTGTTTATACTGTTCTACAGGCAGGGCTAAATTAAATTGCTTTTCATGGTTGAAATTTTCCTTTCACCATCATTGTCCCTGATGTTTTTTATTAACCATCCTTAGCAAGAGGTGTAATTAAGTGTTAACTACATTCTTATGACGTTTTTCAATGTGATAGACTTGAAAGTACAAAGTTACTTAATCTGATGTGCATATGAGCTTTTCAATAGTCTCCACTCAGTATTCTCTCTGGGTTAAACACCACTGTGAGTATTCTCTAGGAGCACCTTGGGTCCACCACCGAATCTTTCATAACAACTCCTGCTGAATTTATCCTAGAAAGAGTTCAGAGTACTTGTTGATAGATGATTAGTATGGATGGGGCATTTAGGGCGCTGAGAGGTGATTCAAGTTCCTGAATACACAAAATGTCCCACTGTAGGATCCATGCATATTTATATTCTTAAACCATGCTGCTAATTCAATGCCAACATTGCTTGTCATAGAACATGAAATTTCATATCTTGCTGGACTGTTGTACAGAACTCATCAATTTCTTTATTTTTTTCCCTCCATCTGTAATAATTTCGATCTAGCATTTTTTTCAGTTGATTTGGGATTACAGTGCGAAAAACCAGGTTTTGGTTTCTATGCAGGGCATCTATTTTATTCTGTGGATGGGGCAGTGAGAATTTTAGCTTTTAGCATGTGGAATCGAGTAAACCTCAAATATTAATAAAGGCAAATGTAATATCAATATAAATCATTTAGAATTTCTTTTTTAATTTGACATATAGGAATAATATTTCATTTCAAGGCACAAAACACAAAGTGCTTTCTCGGGGCCTAACAAATTTATATATTTTTCTCATAAGTGTTCCATTTATTTCCTGTCTTTTGCCCCCAAATTCCTGTCACATGGTTGTGATTCAAAACCAGCTGTTTTACTGCCAAATGTCTTCATTAACTTTCCCTCTCTAAAACCACAAAATTCATCCATAAGATTATGTCAATTTTTTTCAATGAGTCAACCAAATTGACTTATCCTTGTTGTTTCTGCAGCTTAAAGTACATAAATGTTGCCATGGTTACTGTCCTGAAGAATGTTACGAATGTGATTACAGCAGTTGGGGAGATGTACCTATTTAATAAGCATCATGATAATAGGGTTTGGGCTGCCTTGTTCTTGATGGTATGTTTCTGAATTTTCATTTCTTTTAATGAGGACCAAGATCAAGATGACAATTTCTGGTTGCAGAGAAAGCTTATAGTTGCATAACAGAATGTATATAAGCTAAAAATTGGTCCACCTGATGGAAGCATTGCCTCATCTTGCTGAGTTGTTTTTTACAAATGTAACAAGCATTATTCTAGTGTATTGAATCTTCTGTTAAGTACTTGAGAGAATGTGGACGTCCATCATCTTCTATTGGCAAACTGATCTGTGAGTTGCTTAATTAATTGCATTGTTATAGCTGCATACTCTTACTTTTGGTTCTTTTGCACTTTAAATTTCCATCAGTAGTCTCTGCAGAAAGATTAGCTCTCCTGCATGATTATGCTTCATTTCCATGAATTTGGAAATGTATGACAACTGAACTTTTTGATTGATTTGGCAGATCATTTCAGCAATTTCTGGAGGGATTACTGATTTATCTTTCCATGCAATTGGCTATGCATGGCAGATTACTAATTGTTTCTTAACAGCGGCATATTCAGTGAGTATGCTAAAGGTTCCTTAATGTCATGTGAAGGTTTCAATTACCTATTTTTAGAAGTTTGACATAGAGTGTGCAATTTGCATTGATAATACTATAATAATAACTATTGATATCAGATAAACTCTGTAAGTTATGTAATCTGCAAAAGTACCACTCACTAGTTATTTCAAATTAGAACTGCTATGGGTTTCCTTGCTTCTACTATCAAAGATTTGCCAAATGCTTATACGAGCTGCTGAAACTTCTGAAAAATGTAGAACAGGCTACCCGAGCAATGCTCTCAAACAGGTGGGCTGTCTCTAGATGAACGGATGAAATCAAATATTCTGTGCATAAATTAGCCAGATGATGAGTTGGTCTTAAGTTGGCTCTAAGTGCAATGAAGTCTGCATACTGCCGCTTTTCTATTATTGTTCCCTTTGGTTGTTAAAACTACACAAGCTTATCCTCAATGGGTTGTGGAATCTGTCATCTTTTTGTGTCACCAGACTCTCTTACTCATTTTAGTTGCCAATTGAGACTGAACTGGTGTGCATACGTATATCTATTTACTCGTTTGTTCTAATGCAGCTAACACTGCGTAGAGTCATGGATACGGCAAAGCAAGTCACTAAATCCGGAAATTTGAATGAGTTCTCTATGGTCCTTCTAAACAATACCCTCTCTTTGCCACTTGGAATTATTCTCATATGTGTTTTCAATGAGGTGGACTATCTGATTAAAACGTGAGTTTTCTCTTTCTTCATTTCATGATTATATATTTGCCCCATGATCTTATTAAAATTATTTGTCTTTGGTTTATGTATTCTTGATATGTTCATAGAATCTTTTGCTAATTGGCCACTGGTTTTAAGCTTATATCTTGATTCTTCTTTTGTTGATGAGTTGCCTTCTAACTGGTAGCATTTTTTTCTTTTGACCATTAGCTTGAATCCCCTGTGGCTGCATATTGTTTTTTTTTTTTTTTTTTTCTCACTTTTAAGTATCCTCTCACTCCATGTTTTGCTAATTTTTCTCTTTGATGGCTAAATATATATATATATATATATATATATTTTGACAATGTGTATTGTTTTTTCTTTTTTTTGCTCCAAACAATGTGTATTGTTGACATTCATGTTAACCCAGTGGATACCTTCACTCATGATTGTAAGGAAGATGAGGATGTCCTGTCTGATATGAAGAACCGATGTTTTCATGATCTTGCCGTTTGTGTTGATTACAACATGTTATTAAGCTTCTAATTCTTTTCTAATCAATAAAATGTGCCTGATTGATAGGTACAATATGTAGTTATAAACCTGTTATAATCAAGCTTATGATATTTTCTTTGTACTTTGTTGAAGATTTAGGAGAAAATCTTGGGATAGGAAATTATTTGTTTCCATTTATTTTATTTTCTTTTATTTCTGAATCCTTAGGTGAGGAAGTAGACCACTAGAACTAGGATGAAGGAAATCTGTTCAAATTTTTGCTCCTATTTTCTTTCAATTCTCTAGCTGTCCTAGACCCTTTTATATGTTATGTTCTTTGAAAGTATGATAAGCAATAAGAAACAAAAGAAACCACATTTCTTTTTTGTAATTCTGATGGTATTAGAGCTGGAGGTCTTGAGTTTGAATTTTTTTGGGCCCCTCATTGCCTCCTCCCCAATTGCATATTTCCACGTTTAATAATAGGCAAAAAGACCAGACTAAACATGGGGGAGTGTTATAATATTTATACATTAAACCACACATTTCTCTAAAATTTTAAGTTTTTAGAAGAGTTGGCAGTGGTCCCACAAAATCTCACATATATTTGTAATTGCAGGCCTCTTTTAAGGTTACCAACCTTTTGGTTGGTGATGACATTTAGTGGGATTCTTGGGTTGGCTATAAGCTTTACTTCTATGTGGTTTCTTCATCAAACAGGGGCCACCACGTACAGGTTTGAACATCAAGTTTGCTCTGTCTCATATCAATACAATATTTTTGGAAGCTTAGAGTTTCTTGGACAGTATTACTGCTTGTTGTGGTTTACTAAAAAAATCCTTTTTATTGACCAATAAATAGACTTTAAACAGCTAGTGGACGAACTGTGGTGTTTTGCCCGCAGGAACATGGGTGGTTTTCTTAGTTGAGCCCTGACTGCTCCCCTGAAGGGTGACTAAGAAAATTCCTACTCCATGGCTCTAGGAAGAAATTAAGAAAAACATGAGCCCTTAAACGTGTTGACTTCACAAATTTTTGCTCTTATGTTGACATTTTTCATTAGTTTTTCCAAGTCATTTTTAGTTTAAACACCTGAGTCCTAGTTGGCAAAATTTTCAGATGAAGAGTATCTTGTTAACTCAAGTTTGTGTACTTCTATCAGGTTTAGTTCTTGTTGGAACATTAGACTATGTTTCACTTGTCTTGTAAATTGTGTTTCTAATTAATTGCCTTCACCATCTTGTGGGCTTGGAGCTGAACAAAACAATATTTTGAAATATCTTGATCTGAATTTATTTTCTCTGTATGGTTACATCTTGTTGCATGTAGTTATGTTAGGTTGAGGTTGGAGATAGCTTGCTCTCTTACACTTTTAGATATGCTGATATTTGTAAGTTATATCTTTTTGCCAACTTGCGCATACCTTCTATGCTCAATGGTTATCTAAAATCATTTGCTCTCTCAAAATATCATCAGTTCTTTTGTTGCTTTCAGGTTTTTCTTCTTAAAAGGTTTGTGTATTTTCCAAGTTGCATGATCAAATAATATCAAATGCTAACACATATAAAGCAGTTTGGAATACTTGGATGATGGCCTGAGTTTCTATTTTTTATTGAGTCGTGTAGTCCTCATTGCTGTTTAGCGTCAAAAAATGATTTTAGCAATTTATATAGTCAAGGTTTGGTGCATGTTTATGTATACGGAATAAAAGAAAGAGGGAAGATGTAGAGTTTGTAAATTACCAACATGATACATTTGTCACTGGCCAACTATTTAGCTGAAGATTTGTGAAGTCTAAAAGAAAATTGTCCCATCTATTATTTGCCCCTTCTCTACTCAAACAATCCCCTGCTCCCATCTTGATCATAATTATCAAAAGATTTGAAAACTAAAAGTTGTCCTTCTTGGTCTTGACCCATGAAAGAGTAGAATATGTGAGTAGAAGATAATTCATTTACGCAATATGACTTTTGAAGATGCATATTAATGTGATAGGATGGACTTTGAGGTAAAGTCATGTAAACGATAAGTGGATGATCTCTCATACCAGATGCCATATGCAGCCTTGTAGGTTCATTGAATAAGATCCCATTGTCTATTGCTGGCATTTTCCTATTCAAAGTACCGACTAGTTTGGAAAACTCTGCAAGCATCCTCTTTGGTAAATTTTCTCCCTCTAGTCTTCACTATACCAGGCACAGCCTCAGAATAGCATGTCACGTGGTATTGTGTCTTGCAGGTCTTTTGGCTGGAGTATTTTTTGCCAGAGCCAAAATTCGGGAGAGATCATAATTCCAAGTAGTTAAACACTTGTTGCATGGGTATTCTTCGTTTGTCTCACATCAAAGATCATCATCGCTGCTTTACATTTTGGTGAGAGGAAAATTAACTACACTCCACTGCTCATCAGCTCAATTTCTTCTTGTCGCTGAGGCTTTGTGCTCTACCTCTCTTTGCTTGAAAGAGAGGAATTTTGTGGGCTCAGGCAGTCGGGGGATCTTCTCTGTTGTATTCCAGAAAGAGGTTACTTGCTAATTGTTGTATTAGGAAATACATCAGATCTATATTGTGTTGCTCGAGAGTGACATCCGTCTTGGCTGTATTGATGAAGAGAGTGACCTGGCTAGCAATAGCACTGTAGTAGAAAGCAGACTTTGCCTTATACATCTTTGCAACGATTCTTTCTGCTGTTTGGTTGAATTTATATGTAGAAACTGCTCAACAGAGAGAAATGGAAGTATGACACGATAATAATTGATTTCTTTAGCTTGTTCTGCAGATATAATGTCGTGTTGATAACTATGGATGCTGTGACGTTTACAGTGAGCATTATGATTGGGGGTGTTAAATATTTTGTATGCAAACTAAAAGGCCTGAACAAACTGCTGGTTCCCTTAGATCTCCTATGGCAAATGATCACCTGAAATTTTGATCCTTAGTCCTGTTGTACACCCTACTCGAATGAAGCTTTGATGTTTGTTGTTTGGGCAAACTACACATTTGCAGATTACCATTTGCCTACTTACAAGATTGTTAAATCTGAGGCCAACTGGCCATTGGCTCAGCTTGGGTAGAAAATATTATGCAGTTTGTTGTAGTTGGAGAAGCAGTGATGCTCTTCTGGTCACCGGTTATGATTTGTTAAGATTAGCGGTTATTGTTTTAAGTGTGCAAATGCCGAAGTTTAACCACTCATAATCCTTAAATCTCTAAATTGTGGGAAGGTGCCGAAGTTTGATTAATCGTAGTCCTTCAATGTCAACATTGGCAGAACAGACAATGCAATGGTTTAGTGATACACTATGAACTGATTTATGCTGTCCTGGGTTATTAGATACTAAGATGGGAACTGAACTGTTTGAACAAAAAGCTAATTCCTGAAGAGCTGATGCAGTGACTCTGAAAGACGAGATACATTGGCATGTCAATCAGTTTCTCATGATGAACCCCACATTACACGTAGCTGAAAAATCGTACAAACAATGTACATATGCACTTCCCCAACACCTTTTCTGTTATTTTAGAAAATACAATATATGATCTTATTATACCTCTGGTTCTGACATCTTCTATATAAACGTCAAGCAAATTTTTCTTTTTTTGGTCAGAACGTCAAGCAAATTTGATCGCTGATAAATTCATAAGTTCTACTTATGCTCTTGCTTGTGCTGTATTAAGTCACTAATGCAAGGCAACTGACCACTGTAAATCAAGTTTCCACAGACGGCCACTTACTAAATCACAGTGGATAGGTCCCCGTCTGTCGAATGTAATCGAGAGTTTTCCCAAGGCCATGCTTCTGCACTGCCTCGTTTCCTAACCTAAATCCCTCTCCATAGGCCACTGAAATATCATTCTTTATTTGAAGCATAAAGACTCGCCAAGTTGTATCTCAAAGTCTGACCATTTGCCCTTCTTCGAAGTTGATGAAGAGGAGGAAGATCGCAAGGAGGATGATGAAACACCATTTGCGGGGCTTACATTGATCTCAGAATCCAACCACATATAAGCCAGAACTTGACAGATGCCTTCTTCAACCTCTGGACTAAGGGTAGGATAACCTGAAAATTAGTGGACATTAGTTCTGTCCCACTAAAACTTTTACAGGAAAAGGAAAAAGAAATGCAATATTGACTTTTTTTTTTTTTTGGAGTTAAGACCATATCTCTGTACAGTGATCAAATATGCTGTTTCTATTAAATTAAAATAATAGCAGATATCAGAGGCCATAAAAAAACCTTCAAGTCGAAGCCAAGCATGCATCATCTCGTGGGCAAGGATTGAGCCAGTTAACAGTCTGTTTTCCCGAGAATAATCAGCACGGTGCAATGATCATACTGAAAAAAAACTGAGATTTGCTGCAAAACTTCACGCTACCTCGGGAGACCACATAAAATGAGGATCGCAGTCACGTTACATGAATGAACCAGCTTCTGAGGCTTAGATATCATATGAAGCAGGTTGTCTGCTTCAATTCTTGCCCCTCGCATAACCTGGTGGATTATTGAAAAATGATTCTGAAATCCTTTTTTTCATTTTTTGTCAAATACAGTCACAATGTACATATTTGATGATAGGCCAATCTAGCCACTATAAGCAAGAGCTTTTCTTACAGTGGGAGCACTCCGTCCTTCTGATAAGCATAGTCCTCTAGTTTCGTGTGAGTGATGATGTCCCTTAACAAGTTTCAAGTGAGAATAAAAACCAAAAGGAAGAAAAAAGAAACAAGAAATAAATTAATGGTAGTTGGAACCATATTGACCTAGATAAGACCTAGATAAGACTTGCATCAGTAATTACATTGGTTTCTCCTTCCATCGCTTCGTTCAGCGCTTGTCTTCCAACCAAGAGTAGAGGAATCTGCTTGTCCACTTTCATATTCATACTTTTATAGAATTTTCGTATTTCGAGATAAAGAGGTTGACACTCATCAGTATCCATAATTGCAGATTGTAGACATTCCAGACATAGCTTTCGACCATCATCAAGCGACAAGTACGTTGTGTCTCTTGGCTACACAGATTTAACGTTCTTTCATCAGCAATGATGTGGGAAAATTGAAAAGTGCTCTAAGTCACGAGTTAAATGTCCTACAGTTCTACCAGCAAGCAAAGCAGGATGTTCATGAATGGAACTCACTTCCATCCTGTCACAGCTAGAACACCTTGGAGTCCCATCTTGCTCATGTGCTGGGCAATACATTTGCATCCAGAAAGGATGAAACGCGTACTCTATTCCCTCTTTGTTTATTGGCAGCTATGCGAAGCAAAAGATGCAGACCATTTATAGGAAGCACAGAATTTCATTCTAGAAGTAGCAACTTTATGACATGGATACTACACTCAAGAAAAATGGAAAGAAAGCATCATTGTAGATTTGTCAGTATAAGATTTGTATTATGAGAATATCGAAACAGCAGATGGCTTTGAGTCTGTTTGATATTTGGTACCATAACTGGGGCATTTCCTGTGCATTGTATTGTTGTAACTAAGTATTACAATTATTAAATCATGAGTCTCAGGAGTAAATTAATTTATTCTAGAGTGAATATGAGCTTCCCCACATGACTTTTACAATGAGGATTATTAGTTGAGGCAGGAAAAGCTCCAAGAGTACCCTGACCTGCTTCTTCAATTAGTTTTTAACTGTTATGGTTTTCACTTCTTTTGCTTCTTAAGTCTAGTAAAACAGGAAAGACTTCCAAAAAGTATTCTTGAACAATCTTCAAGTCAATTCCCTTTTATGTTTTTATCAAAGTTAAAACCTGTCAGACTGTCTTACGGTTTTGCAGTCTGAACTTTATATGCAGGATAACACTTTTTGTAGCTTGGGACTTTCACTCGACAATCCTCTGTAAACAACCTTTCGATACAGCACCCAAGTTCAATGAGAGAGCACTTACATAATTCTTGCAAACGTCGCATCTTAGATGATGGTGGTCTTTGTAGCATTTTTCATGATAGGGGTGGTCCCTGGACACTGAAAACTACAATATCGATCTTTTGTTACCTAGTATGTACTGTGGAAACTAATATAGTTGAAAAAATTATAGGCCAAACCTTGATCAGAAGTTAAGTGAACATAAAAGTTTACCTCAGGATCAGCAATTGCAAGACCACATGCATGGCAGCAAAAGCATTTCTGATGCCAATCAGCATCCATGCATCTCAGGAAATCTCCAAGACCAATCTGACTCTTGCATCCTGCACAGATTCTGAATGATTGATGTTGTAAGTAAACCTAGTTGTGAATAAGTCCATCTAAAAAAGGACCTTAGTTCGAATATGAGGACGTAACATAAAATATGCAGGTGCAGTACTATTACACCAATCATGCATTCTCTGCTAGCAGAGCGGCTGACAACATATGGAACCAGCAAGTTGATTTGCATATAATTTCTCAAAGAAATTTCCTCAGTACGAAAGTAGAACTGACGTAATATTAGATAGCCATTTTTTTTCTTGAGATTCAACAAATCTCAATACCTATTCCAGCAACTTGTGCTCCACTTTACTATATATGAATTTAACAAACAAATTCTTCAGCCCCGCAAATTGGAACTGGTTCATCAGCCACATCTTTATCGCCCCATACCAATTGGAAAACTCAGTACCTTGACATTCACTAGTTAAATGTCACAATCTCTCTATTCTATGCCCAACCAGTTACATCTACATAAAATATTAGCTTCAGCACATTTCTATTCATGACCAAGACTTCTCTCCAACTACACATTAAATCACAGGAAAAGAGAGGTTATAGAGGATTCCTACATCTTCTATTAAAGCTAAAGCCACTCTATTTCACAAACTTCTACCTTCCATCAAGACTTGAACATTTTATGATCTTATATCCTCTTTGATATTTCAGCAGTAAGAGAAGTATTAAACTGTTAAAAAAATAGATGCTAGAAACCTCTCAAAATGAAAGATGAAAATTGGACTGAATGTCAATGATAACCTGAGACGAGAAAGCTCAACAGTTGAATATACCTCGAGCCTGAAGATGAAACTGGATGAAGTGAATTTCCATGGCTGTGTCTAGATCGATCTTCTAAATATAAACTTTGTTGTAGAGCTATGGCCAGTAGTTTGTCC
The DNA here is from genome assembly GCA_014182895.1 of Angophora floribunda. Taxonomy (NCBI): domain Eukaryota; kingdom Viridiplantae; phylum Streptophyta; class Magnoliopsida; order Myrtales; family Myrtaceae; genus Angophora; species Angophora floribunda. Next base: position 50,538,465 of record CM024712.1, read on the forward strand.
TCCGCCAACTGGGCTTTAGCACGAAGTTTATTTATTTCTAGCTGAGCTTTAGAAGCTTGTTCGTATTTGGATTGACATTCATCATCTAGAGAATGATTTGACAGATGAATTATGGAATCAATTGTTTGTCTATGTAAACTTTTCTTATTGATAAGTAAGAAATTATTATTGCAACAAACACACTAGAAGGGGGACTGATCCTGCATATAAACCCTCACAGAAAACTACTAGCAAGATATCCCCCAAGAACATAGAGATTGTGAGCGCTAAAACAAACAGCAAATTTACTTTTCTTTGACAACCTTAATTTCACATCATATTTGGTTACATGAGTAATTTCCCAGACTGAATAGCTATGTGATTCATGGATCCTATGATTCCTAGCTCTCCATGCATGATAGTGAAAGACATTGCAAGCTAGATCATACAATATACAACCAGAGGATTTGCCTTCAAAAAGACCTGATGACCACTCCAAATCTTCTTCCCATGAGCCAGGCATTCTAAAAAAATTGCATAACTAAAGAATAGATGTCTATATAGCTTTAGGGAAAGAGCAGTGAATAAGTAGATGGTCCCTTGTCATTGTATAAGTTGCAAAACTGAAGGATAGATGCCCATAATAGACAAATTGTAGGGAATCACTCAATTATATATGTAGACTTTACATATGTAACTTTTAAAAATAAAAGGAATTACATTGGTAGCAGAAAAGAAAAGCATGAAATGGCTATGGTATGAAAAGGTGAACAGATTTAACAATTCACAACTCCAAATCCAGCAACACTAAATAGCCTAAAAGCGATCTATTCAATATAAAAGAGAGTAAGACAAATTGAAATGGAGAGTAGGAACAAGGCTTGAAGACATTCTTATGCGTATGCTTCAGTACTTGTGCTTCTAAGTCATTCAGTCTTGACAGATCAATTACAGAGGCATCATACTTTCACCACAATATTGAAGAGATTAGAACATCTGTGTAATCATTCAACCGAATGTTCATTGTAAATGCGTACAGTTTGGTGATGCACCAATGAAAGCTTTACCTTTCTGATCTTCTTCTGAAAGCGAAAGGGCAATTGCATAATCTATATTTTCCCTCTCATAGTCTGTTAACTTGTCCTGCATCAAATTCTCAAATATGTAAATGCAACGAGAGGGTGCCTTCAAAGAGAGTTAAGGACAAAATCCAAAAGCTAACAAAAGTTTAGCAACATTCCCTCTATTTGGAAAAATAGCTTCCCATGAAAAATATGACTACATCATTTCCCCTTTTTGTCTGATAAATATGTCAGAAATAGACAATGTCCAACTTGAGTTAAAGTACAAGAGAAATCTACAAAAACCAATTATACCGCAGAATTTTGTTGATGTATCGAGAAACTGTGACCATCAGTATTTTGCTGATATCGCCTCCCATGGCCAGGACCTTCAAATGTCCCGGATAACCTCTCCATGAAGCAAAATGTTGCTAGCCAATAGCAGCAAGCAATTGAAATAAAGACCTGCAGCTGTGAAGATAAAATCTTAGCAAGTACTTTGGTTGAACTGAGGCACAAACATCTTATGGTAATAGAGGAATTTTGAAGCTGCCTCAGTGATCCTGAAATAACTCATAGGCAGCAGATCAAACACGAGGCTTTTAGGCATTAGTGGAATGGAATTACATACATCAGTAGAAATTAAAAGTTCAAGATCATATGTATTGAAGAAAAGAAATGAGGGCCTTTTAAGTAAAAGATGCGTAAACTGACTTGGCGAATCCTAAACAAGCTCTATTCAGTATCCAGATTCTATATAACATTGGATGAACGGAAAGAAGTGACAGGCCACAAGAACTAAGACGATAAACATGACTAACAGGTAATGAACAGGAAATTAAGGTTTCATGTGCATTTTGGACGTCCTATTTCATGAATAAGTTGAAACTTGCAAAAGCGATTTCATTCATAGCGAGCCCCAGGCCCACAGTATCGTCCTGGAGCAGGAGGAAATGGACAAAAATAGTAAGTTTAATGAGAAGTAGCTTAGTTCGTTAAATGTTGCATTGTAGACCATAAAATGCCCTTCAGAAGCACCGCCATAACAAGTCTCGAGGAAATTAGGAGAGTGATTTTCTATATTTTCTCTCAATTTCATATTTAGCTGAGGTTCCACATCAACATAAGGGTGATCATAATTCAGCCTAAGACCAATAAAATATTAAAAGAGAAAAAAGAGAGAGGAAGCAATGAAGTCTCGTTCTAGACATGGATCACAAAATGCTCAAAACACTGCAAACCGATTGCAATAATTAAACGGTTATCGACAGTTCTATGAGTGTATAGATAGAAAGAACAAAGTGTATCTCAGAAACCCACCAGTGATCAAAGAAGAATCTTCAGAAAAGAGGATCTGTAAAGAAGTGGAAAAAACAGAAGCAAAAATCAGTGTGCCTCAGCAAACTTCAGTCTCTCCCTGTCATCAACCTCTGACCTCCAGAAAAACCAAAAAAAAAAAAAGGTCACGAGGAGAAATAAGAACCTGAGTTGCATAAACTATTAAACTCTGGGTGAATCCCAGCCAAAATGGCAATACTCAAACAAATATCAAAGATCAATAAGCTGGTGACCCTGTATGTCAGTATGTGATGTACGTACGTACCTTGATCAGACAACAGAAGAAGTGAGCTCGATAGAGAGTAAAGTGAAGAGCAACTGCACTTGAGGGTGGAATTTTCAATGTCCACGCTTTCTTCTTTTGCAAAAAGCAGGTCCTCACCTTCTAACCGGTTTCCTCCATGTAACAACAGACTACTGGTCAAAAGCTAATGAGTTTGCCGTGTCAGTTGTACGCCCTCTTACGTAAGACGACCAATTATCTTCCACGGAGTTTAGTAACATACTAGCAACGCGTTTACACTTATCTCTCTCTATTTGTTTATCTCTTTACTCAAGATAATACATGATAAAAGCAAATCCATTGGAGATTTCAACCTCAAACTTTTACCCTTAAATTCCATTAAAAGCCCATTTTTTTGTTACTAAGTGAGTCATAATCGTGAGGAAGGAAAATTCTACTCAAAAGCAAGTAACATCCGAATCATGATTTCTTATCTTTCTTTACTAAGTTAACCTCTTCCTATTTTACAATATATTTTTCCATTAATACATCAAATTTTCGGAATTTAATTCTTAAGACAATTGATTTCATAATTATCTCACAACCTAAATTTAGATTTACATCACTCTTACTTTACAACTATTTTTTTATTACTTGAATTAACTAAAAACTTTAAATATATATCACGTATAGTAGTCCGCTGATAATAACCATAAAAATAAAGTGAGTTTTTTATTTCTCCTTTTCATGTACATGTGTGCGTAGTGTTCATATGGATCAAATCCCAAACTTGATACTCTCTGATACCCCCACCAAAAAAAAAAGTATTCCTTTTCCCAGTAGGGCGACAAGCTTGTTGACGATTGGAGTAACGTTTGAGAAGAGTATATTTGGCCACAAAAATCTACACCCAATGAAAAGGAAAATAAGTGAGGGATTCCGCCTACTTAACAAGGATTAGACATCGACAAAGAAAAAAGGATTAGACAAATATTGCCGGAAATATAATGATACAAGGACTTGACAGACGAAGTTAATTATCGGTTGCTCTCAACTAATTTTCCACATTTATGCTTGCACGAATTTGGGTTTTAAAATTTCCTAGTTTCTCTATAGTAATTTATTTTTATATGCTCCTTTTCTTTCCAATAAGTGATTACTTTAAAAGCAAATGGCGCTTTAAATTGCTCTTCTTTTGCATGAACAAATAACTGATTTAGGGGGCCCAAGAAATATGAAAAGCCTTAGGCTATGTTTAGTCATCTAGATTTCTAACCAAGATTCATCGTTTAATGAATTGTAATAATAAAGTTAGATACATTCAAATTACATCTGTACAATTTTTTTATAAACGATATATTAATGTAAATGAATCTAAAAGTTCACAAACAGATATGATAAAAATTTCTGGAGACACTATTGCATAATTTATTTTTATTTGTTGTTTTATTTTATTTTATTTTTCCTCTCTTTTTAATTATTATCTTTTTAATTTATTTTTTCCGCTTCCATCATTCTCTAATAAAATTTTATTAAATACTAAACTGTACTAATATGCCTAAAACTATGATAAATATAAATATATATATTTATATCTATAAATTGAATTATATTATAAGATAGAATTAAGGTCAAATATATAAATAAAAATAAGATTAAATTAAAAAATAAAAATTTTATTTTTTTATTTTGAATTTCTTATGTTAGAATTCAAATATCATTTATATTGAAGTATCGATTTTAATTTTTTTTTTTTAATTTAATAAGTGTATTATTCGAGAAAAATAACGTTTCTATTATGGAATTATAAATCCTATCCACCTTTAACCCACCTCGCCAAAATAATTTTTTATGGCATATATTCCTCTTATATCTGACTTTGTCCTATCTTGAATAAGCACTAAATAATATATAGGATAAATTTTATCCTATCCCAAATTTTATATTGACTGCCAAATGTGGCCTTATATACATAGATTCTGGATGTGGGTGGTGGTCTTAATATTGTCACGACAACTTTAGAAAAACAAACGTAAAATTTCACAGTTATTTTATTGCTTTTTTTATTTGATACATTATCCTCGCTATGTGAGTATATAACATGATTTACGTATTCTTTGTTGGACGACTGACACGTGTCGTCCTTTTCTCCAAATGAGCACTTTACTCGTTTTAGTTGCCAACTGAAGTTGAAGTGGTGTGCCTTCATGTATTTATTTACTCATTTTTCTAATGCAACTAACACTGCGTAGAGTCATGGATACAGCACAGCAACTCACAAAATCTGAAAACATGAGCGAGTTCTCTATCGTCCTTGTGAATTATACGCTCTCTTTGCCCCCTTGGAGTTTATTCTTATGTGTGTTTTCAACGAGGGCGACTATTTGATATTAAAGCGTACATTTTCTCTCGCTTCCTCTCCTGATCATTTATATGCCCCGTGATCTTGTTAAAGTTAGTTTCCTTTTGCTTATGTATTCTTGATATGTTTGTAAAATCTTCTGCTGATCGAGGACAGAGTTTAAGCTTGTATCTCGGTTCTCCTTTAGTATATCGGGTGCCTTCAACCTAGTGGCTATGCAATTGTCCTTGACCATTTAGGTGGAATCTCATGTCGCTGTGTGTCGGTTTTTTTTTCTTCTCACTTTCAAGTAGTCTCACTGCGTGTCTTCAGCTAATTTTTGTGTCGTTTTGGACAGCTGAATGTGTCCTTTTGACAATGTGCAATATTGACATTCATATTATTAAGATGTGCTTACATGATAAATGCAATCTATAGTGTTAACCTGTTATAATTACGCTTATGTTATTTTCTTTGTTTTTACGCAATTGCAGGCCTCTTTTAATGTTACCAACTAAGTTGGTGATGACAATTCGTGGGTTTCTTGGGTTGGCTATAAGCTTTACTTATATGCGATTTCTTCATCAAACAAGGGCACCATGTATAGGTTTGAACGAGAGATAATTGTTTGCTTTGATTGTTCGATTTGTCAAAAGGTCCTTTATAAGTATGCCTACTCGACTATTTGTAGCAGATTCTTATAAATAACAGCTTTTCAGCAGTTTCTTCAATTTGAAATTCTTCTAGAAACTTCGATACTGCGCTAATAACTGTATTTTTTTATCCACATTATTGTCAGCAACGATCCTTCAGAAACACCTTCATGCCTATCTTCTCTCTCGGGTGGTTATTCGTACCAAGCCTTTCGGTACTCCTTTCTTTGACTTCTCTTCAGCCTATTACTCGTCCATTTTCTTATGGGCTGGACCCATTGGGCCTAGTTCTCGACTGGAGATTAATTAGCCGATTTTGGCGCCAACAGCTCTACAATATTGTGCAAACATAGAGCTTCTTAGACAGTGATTACTACTTGTGATTTACTAAAGGGAATCTGTTTTTGGCCAATAAGTAGACTTTAAGCAGCTAATGGATGGACTGAGGTTTTCTTTTGCCCGGGGAAACATGGTTTTGACATCCTGTTAGTTGCGCCCTGATTGCTCCCTGAAGGGTGACTAAGAAACTCTCTATTCCATGGCATTAGGAAGTAATTAAGAAAAACATGAACTCTAATTTATGTTGACTCTAGAATATTTGCTCTTATGTTGTACAACTCATCCTGGGATAGTCCGATACATCATTCAAGCACATCTAAATATGTATAAGCTCGTGTTACGAGCATGGCTATATCAAAGCTCGAGATAAGCAAGATTGTAGAAAGGGACAGGCCAAACCAAACACCATATTACCCAATCATCTGCAAATCCATCGTCTCATAAGACACGAGCAAAAACTACATGCTGGAGAATCGCAAAGACATATCTAGAAGCACTTCCGGTGAACGATCGATGGCCCAGATTCATCATACTCGGCCTTTGATATCCACATCTGCATGGGGCAAGTACCAGAAGAACACGTCTAAATCATCTTTTGTTTTTAACTAGGAGAAACTCATGAAGTCGCAAATAAGCAAGCACATTAATGTCTGTCCTACTAGAAGCTTTATTAAGTTGAAGATTAAACAAAGACGATGCCCACGTCAAATAACCGTTTTGAATTTGAAAAGAAAGAAGAAACGAATAGTGTAAGTCTGTGCAATGAAGTTACCGGTTGGAATGTGCTGAGGGAAGCTAATATTGAACCTCCAATCCAGACACTGTACTTTCTCTCCGGAGGAGTCACCACCTTGATTTTCATGCTGCTGGGTGCTAGAGCAGTGATCTCCTTGCTCATACGATCTGCAATGCCAGGAAACATGGTGGAGCCACCACTAAGCACGATGTTCCCATATAAGTCCTTCCTTAAGTCAACATCGCACTTCATGATCGAATTATACGTGGTCTCATGTATTCCAGGTGCTTCCATCCCGACGAGCGATGGTTGAAATAGAACCTCAGCACATCTGAAACGCTCTGCTCCGATTGTTATTACCTGGCCATCGGGTAACTCATAGCTTTTCTCAATCGATGAACTACTCTTAGCAGCTTCAAGCTCCTGCTCATAATCAAGAGCCACGTAGGCAAGCTTCTCCTTTATGTCGCGGACAATTTCACGCTCAGCTGTTGTGGTGAATGAGTATTTTCTCTCCGTCAAAATCTTCATCAAAGCATCGGTTAAGGCCCTTCCAGCAAGGTCAAGCCGAAGGATGGCATGGGGGAGTGCATAACCTTCATAAATGGGAACTGTGTGACTTACTCCGTCACCAGAATCCAGCACGATGCCTGATTGAGAAAAAAATTAGTAATAAAATGACTGCCATGAGGAGCTAAACAACTGAGGAGTAAGTAGGCAAGTGGACGATAACACATATAGCTTTACCAAAATCACCTGCTACTTAATTGGAATATTTCTTGTTGCTTTGTTAGAGGGTCGAGGTTGTTACTCAATTGAGTAGCAATCTAAGAACCTCTTTTGATTTCCTTTCTTTTATATCCCAATTCAATTTTATTTAAGATAGTTATTATATCCTTCTTGGATTGTGTTATCAAATTCATCAGGTCACGACAAGTGGAAGAATGACCAACTTCCTAAACCAACAAAAACCTAAAAAAGTTCAGAAGTTTGCAAGGTTATCAAACCTGTAGTTCGACCACTGGCATAAAGGGAGAGTATAGCTTGAATGGCAACGTACATTGCGGGCACGTTGAAAGTTTCAAACATGATCTGGGTCATCTTCTCCCTATTCGCTTTAGGATTAAGGGGTGCTTCAGTGAGGAGCACAGGATGTTCTTCAGGAGCCACACGGAGCTCATTGTAGAAAGTGTGATGCCAAATTTTTTCCATATCATCCCAATTGCTAACAATACCATGTTCTATAGGATATTTCAGTGTAAGGATACCCCTTTTAGATTGCGCCTCATCCCCCACATAAGCATCCTTCTGCCCCATTCCTACCATGACGCTGGTATACCTTGGCCGACCTACAATGCTGGGGAAAACAGCCCTTGGTGCATCGTCTCCAGCAAAACCAGCCTAATTAAGTGTATAAGTAAGAGTTAGGAACATGACACATTATGCAGATACGAAAATGGTTATGTGTGATGCAACTCGACTATCTCATGCCTGACTCATTGAAACCTGTAGAAGTTAAAGCAACTGGAACTGATCAGGTGTTTTAGTTTGTGTGCAAGGCCATATTGTGCACTCTATTATATACTTGACGAGTTTAACCATTTCTCTTCAAGACTGTTATTGAACGAGTTTCATGGCAAGGTACACTCTTATAATGAGATATTGAGATGGATCAGGTCATTTGACCTCTACACTTTTGACTTGATAGGACAGTAGGAGTAACAACTAGTATTAGAGAAGATAAATATAGAATCTCATGACCCTAAACAATATGGCATGCATATACCAACAATATGACACAAAGAGCAAGGTTTGTGCATATTTGAATGGTGTGACGCAACCGGTTAAGACATTACTTATACAACAATTGAATCTCTTACCTTAACCATTCCAGTTCCATTATCAACAACAAGATCTACAAACAAACAAAAGTCATGTCAGATTAACCAGTTAACTAAATGCGCTTCAGTCCAAAGTTGAGTGATGGTGCATACACATACCAGGTAAAGAAGCCATCAGCCAAATTCGAAAAAGTGAATGCAATTTCGTTTTTTCCTTTTTAACTTTTTACAGACAAATTTTGGGAACCACTCAATTATATATTGTAAACTTTATATATGAAACTTTTAGACGTGCAATGAAGTACATTGCTAGCAGAAAGAAAAGCACGAAATGGTTATGGTGCAAAAAGGTGAAGGTTCAACGATTTGCAACTCCAACCACAGCAACACTGGATAGCCTAAAAGTGATCTTGATGAGTGTAAATCTCTTCAATATAGAAGAGACTTATACTAAATCAAATGGAGAATGGGAACAAGCTTGAAGACATTCTTTTACATATGCTTCTCCATTCATCATATTATTGAAGAGATGAGAACCTCCGCGTAAATGATGGTGTTCGCTGTAGCATGACTCATGATAGAGGGGGTCCCTGGATGCTGAAATCTACAAGAAAGTAATCTATCAATCGTTTGTTATGTACTATGTAAAGTAATATAGCTGAAAAACTAATAGGCCAAACCTTGATCAGAAGTTAAGTGAACATAGAGTTTACCTCGTGATCTGCAATTGGGAGACCACATTCATGGCAGCGAAAGCATTCCGGATGCCAATCAACATCCATATAATGCTTGAAATATCCAGGACCAATCTGACTCTTGCAACCAGCACAGATTCTGAAAATTGATGCTGTAAGTTAACCTGATTGCGAAATAAGTCCATCTAGAAAATGGACCATTGTCGTAATATGAAAACGTCACGTAAGATATGCAGGTGAAGTATTGTTACAATAATCATGCATTCTCTGCCAGCATAGCTGCTGAGAACTTATGGAAGTGGTACTGGCAAGTTGATATGCAAATAATTTCTCAAAGAAATTGCTTCGGTACGACTGGTCAAGATGCATCAAATGTCAACATCTATTCCAACAACCTGTTCTTCACTTTACTATAATATGAATTTAAGGCTTTTCAGCCCACTAGATTGGAACTGGATTCATCAGCCGCATTTGTATTGCCTCCATACTGAAAATCAGCACCTTGACATACCCCAGTTAAATGTCACCATCTCTCTATTCTATGCCTGACCTGTTACATCTACATAAAATATCAGCTTCAAAACATTTTTATGCAAGAGCAAAACTTCTCTCCAACTACACAGTAAATCACATGAAAAGAGAGTATACAGAGGAATCCTACATCTTCCAGTCAGTATTAAAGCTAAAGTCACTCTTTTCCACGAACTTCTACCTTCCAACTCAAGACTTGAACATTGTAATATCTCATATCCTATATGATATTAGCAATTAGAGAAGCATTAACTGTTTAAAAAAAGAGATAATACAAATCTCTCAAAAGATGGGAACTGGACCAACACGTCAATTATAACCTGAGACAAGAAAGCTTAAGAGCTGAATATACCTCCAGCCTGAAGAAGAAGTTGGATGACTTTTATCTTTTTCTTGCTGAGCTTTAGAAGCTTGTTCGTAATTGGATTGATATTCATCATCTAGGGAAATATTTAACAGAAAAATAATGGAATCACTCAATTACATATGTGTGACTTTTTGGTTTGATAAGTAAGAAATTATTGTTGCGGTAAACACACTAGAAGGTGGACCGATCCTGCAAACAAGCCCTCACAGAAAACTACTAGCAAGGAATCCCCCAATATGAACGAAGAGAATTGTGAGCACTAGAACATACAGCAAGTTTACTTTCCTCAGACAATTTATGTCTCGCATCACATTTGATAGCATGAGTAACCTCAGAGATTGAGTAGCCATGAGATTTATGGATCCTGTTACTCCTAACTCCCCAATAAGATAATGAAAGGTATTCTTAGCTAGCTTATACAAAATACAACCAGAGGATTTGCCTTTAAAAAGACCTGATGACCAGAGCAAATCTTCTTCTCACGAGCCAGGCATTCTAGACAAATTGCATAAAAGGAATGTAGATGCCCACATAGCTTTAGAAAAAGAGCAGTCAATGAGTAGATGGTCGCTTGTCATTGGAAATTGCATAACTGAAGGATAGATGCCCATAACAGACAAATTTTGGGAACCACTCAATTATATATTGTAAACTTTATATATGTAACTTTTAGACGTGCAATGAAGTACATTGCTAGCAGAGAGAAAAGCATGAAATGGTTATGGTGCAAAAAGGTAAAGGTTCAACAATTTGCAACTCCAACCACAGCAACACTAGATAGCCTAAAAGTGATCTTGACGAGTGTAAATCTCTTCAACATAGAAGAGACTTACACTAAATCAAATGGAGAATGGGAACAAGCTTGAAGACATTCTTTTACATATGCTTCTCCATTCATCATATTATTGAAGAGATGAGAACCTCTGCGTACGCATTCCATTGAAAGTTCATAATAAATGCTTATAGTTTGGTGATGTACCGATGGAATTTTTACCTTTCTGATCTTCTTCTGCAAGTGAACGGGCAATTGCATCATCTACCTCCCTCTCATGGTCCGTTAACTCGTCCTGCATCCAAATTGTCAACCGTGTAAATGGGATGAGAAGGTTCCTTACAAGAAAATTAAGGACACCAACCACAAGCTAATGAGGACTTGTGATATTCTCTCTCTTTGGAAAATAGCTTGGAATGAAGAATATGACTTCGTCATTTCCCATTTCCAATTAATGGGCTACAGAAATGTATGATTTCCAACTTGAGTTAAAATACAAGAAAAATCTGCAAAAGTTGTTGATACCACAGAATTTTGCCGATATGGTCCCCCATGGCCCTCCATGAAGCAAAATGTTGCTGTGCAACTGCAGTTAGCACTTATAGTGAAGACCTGGGCTGTGAAGACAAAATCTTAGCAACTGCTTTGGGTGAACACAAACATATCTTAGGATAATAGAGGCATGTCAAGTCTGCCTCAGCAGCCCCAAAAGAACTCAAAAGGCAGTAGATCCACTGCTAAATTTTATCCAACCAGAAAAATAATGCTACGTTTTAAGGCATTAGGGGAATAGAATTACATACATCAGTAGTGTAAAAATTCAATATTATATCTATTGAGGGACAGAGGTGAGGACCTTTAAAAGAAAGGCTACTGAGGGTGAACAAAAGATGCATAAAATGACTAGATGAATCCTGAACGAGCTCTATTCAGTATCCACATTCTATATAACATTGGATGAAGGAAAATAAGTAAGAACCCACAAGACCTAACAACATGCATATGACTAACAGGTAATGGACAGGATATTAAGATGTCATATGCATTTTGGATGTCCTATGTCATGAATGACTTGAAAATTTGCAAAGGTGGTTTTGTTTATAGCGAGCCACAGGCCCACAGTACTATTATCGAGCAGGTTGAAATGGATGAAAATAACAAGATCAACAAAAAGTAGCTTAGTTTGATAAATATTGCCTTCTAGACCACAAAATGCACTTCAGAAGCAACATCATAACAAGTCTCAAGGAAATTAGGAGAGTGATTTTCTATCGTGTCTCTAAATTTCATATTTAGCTGAGCTTCTTCCACATCAACAAAATGGTGATCAAAATTCAGTTTTTAGACAAATGACAAACCAAAAGAGAAAAAAGCACAGAAAGGAATGGAGTTTCTATGGCTCTGTAGAGTTATAGATAACAAATCAAGAAACACACTTCTAACTACACATGGATCACAAAATGCTCAGAACACTGCATTCAGATTGCAATAATTAAACCAAATTTTGACATTTCTCTGAGTGTATAGACAGGAGGAACACAGTGCATCTCAGAAACTCACCAGTAAGCAAACATGAATTTACAGAAACAGAGTTTTCTGAAAAAAAGAAGGGGCAAAAATAAAATAAAATCAGAAGCATAAATCAATGTCTCTCAGCAAAATTCTGTCTTTTCTGGTCATCAAATTCTGTGCGAATCCTAGCCAAAATGTTAAGATTCATACAAATATCAAAGATCAATAAACTGGTGATCATGCGTAACAGGACGTCATCTACATACCTTGATCAGTCAAGAGAAGGAGTGAGCACACTAGAGAGTAAAGAGGAGCGACTTGACTTGAGCGTGGACTTCTTCAATGCCCATTTCTTCTCTCGTGAAATATGGGTCCTTACACAAAAAAAAAAAAAAAAAATATGGGTCCTTACCTTCTAATCATTTACCACCACGTGCCTCCGCTACTGGTCTAAAGCTAATGAGTTTGTCGTTTCAATTATGTGCACTCTTTTGTGAAATGACAATGGGCTTCCACAGAATTTAGTAACATACTTGCAAAGCATTTCAATAATTCTCTATATTTGTCCTTCTCTTTACTGAACATGATAAAACAAATCTGTTGGAGATTTCAACCTCAAATTTTTGCCGATAAAATCCATTAAAAGCCCTTTTATTATGACAAAGTGAGTTACTATCGTAGCATGTTGAAAGAGGAGTAAAATTGTAAAGAGCCTTACGTCCACACAAAAAGCTCAACTCTAGGGGCACTAATTAAAATAATAAAAAAAAATGTGAAAGGTAGAGGAACCTTACACTCTGAAAACTTCTCAGGTTTTGGATCGTAGCAACGTGTATTTTGCCGTGACTCCTACATGAAGTGTTTCTAACGCATAATATTTTAGTGATTATCATATATACTCACAGTTTCACCCAATGACCGAGATGTTTCCAAGAATCTAGTCCCAATGTCTCGTAAAACCCCGGTTACACTGCATAGGAAAATTATGCAGTCCTCATCTTTAATTGGGTTATACGATTCTCAAAATACAATCGGTCATATTTTGTTTTGACAGAGGATCAGACATGCCTATCTTTTATTACTTGCAGAAGATGATGCATTTGTTGAGTTTGCCAACGTGTAGTTACGCCCTCACCTGCAAAAGTTCTCGTCCCGAGCACTGCCCCTGATACATTAGGACGTATTGGCTGGCAGCGGGAGTCCGACGAGTACTTGGTCACGGCACACATCTTCGATGATTATAGCTCCTTAAAAGGGAGAAGGCCATCGCAGCCCGGCAGGGTCGTGCTCACGAAGGGCCTTACTTCAAGTGTGTCCAGATGAAAGATTTCCTATAAAGGTGCTTGTCGAGGGACTTGAAGCCCAACCTGATGGCTTATTAGAACTACCACCAGATACAGATTTCCGATAGGCTTTCTCTTCGGCGTCAAGCCTCAGGAGCTGCTGAGAGTCGGTGTTCTGTTCCAACATATTCAGAACATGCTTTCGAGCATAACTGTTTTGGTCGCTGAGACCGGAGATTCTTCAGTCAATTCTTAGAAACTCGACTGATACGGGTTAGCAAAGCAAGCATTATTTTGATACGAAGCTTCAAGTCTTTTTCAATGGCTTTCACCGGGTCCGCGTTTTTGCAGTGATGTTCATTTGTTTGATCTCGAATGGGTGACTGCTCAAGGAATGTCGACGATGAGGACAGGAAGTATTTTCCTAATAAACAACCGCAGATACGCCTTCGAGGTCAAGATTCACAGAGGACCTCACAATGTAATCAAGAACTAGAACTACACCGGCTTGGTGGGGTCTTATTCGCAACCGCAGATATTTCGAATTTTCTCGCCGTTGGCACTTAACTGATTATTTTTCTCCGATTTTGACACTTAAATGTATCTTTTTTAACTTTTAACACGTAAGTATCTCACTGTGCCAAATTTTGGTACTCCTGAGATCTGTACGTCACGATTGGAGTAATGTTTGAGGAGAGTATATTTGGCCACAAAAAATCTACACCCAATGAAAAGGAAAATAAGTGAGGAATTCCGCTTATTTAACAAGGATTAGACATCGACAGAGAAAAAAGGATTAGACGAATATTGCCGGAAATAATGATACAGGGAATTGGCAGAGGAAGTTAATTATCCGTTGCTCTCAACTAATTTTCCACATTTATGCTTGTACGAATTTGGGTTTTAAAATTTCCTAGTTTCTCTATAGTAATTTATTTTTATATGCTCCTTTTCTTTCGAATAAGTGATTACTTTAAAAGCGAATGGCGCTTTAAATTGCCCTTCTTTTGCATGAACAAATAACTGATTTAGGGGGCCCAAGAAATATGAAAAGTCTTAGGCTACATTTAGTCATCTAGATTTCTAACCAAGATTCATCGTTTAATGAATTGTAATAATAAAGTTAGATATATTCATATCATATTTGTATAATTTTTTTATAAACAATTTATTAATGTAAATGAATCTAAAAGTTCACAAGCGGATATGGTAAAAATTTCTCGTGACACTATTGCATAATTTATTTTTACTTGTTTTTTTATTTTGTTTTATTTTTCCTCTCTTTTTAATTATTTTCTTTTTTATATATTTTTTCCGCTTCCATCATTCTCTAATAAAATTTTATTAAATACTAAACTGTACTAATATACCTAAAACTACGATAAATATAAATATATATTTATATCTATGAATTGAATTTATATTATAAGATATAGTTAAGGTCAAATATATAAATAAAAATAAGATTAAATTAAAAAATAAAAATTTTATTTTTTATTTTGAATTTCTTATGTTAGAATTCAAATATTATTTATATTGAAGTATTGATTTTAATTTTTTTATTTATTAAGTTTATAATTCGAGAAAAATAATGTTTCTATTATGGAATTAGAAATTTTATCCACCTTTAACCCATTTCCCCGCGATAATTTGATTTGGTCTATATTCCTTTTATATATGACTTTGTCCTATATTGAGTGAGCACTAAATAATATATAGGATAAATTTTATCCTATCCTGAATTTTATACTAACCGTCGTATGTGGCCTTATATGGATGTGGGTGGAGGTCTTAATATTGTCACGACAACTTTAGAAAAACAAATGTAAAATTTCACAGTTGTTTTATTGCTTTTTTTATTTGATACCTTATCCTCGCTATGTGAGTATATTATATAACATAATTTACATATTCTTTGTTGGACGACTGACACGTGTCGTCCTTTTTTCCAAATGAGCACTTCTACTCATTTTAGGATGCGCATGGTAACCATTCTGTGCCTAGGAATAATTTTTGCTCGGAAGTGATTCTTTTTGATTTTGCTCTCGAGAACAATTTTTGAGCATTTGAAGATGTTTGGTAACTGTTCAAAATTTTTATTCTCGGAACAAAAATGCGTTTGGTAAAACCTGAAAATTTCTAGTCCAAAATGATTTATTTTAATTTTTTGATGATTTAAATACAATTTTCTTTATTTTTCCTTTCCATTTTCAATTTTTTTGCTTAATAGATCGCTAGTAGCTGGTGGCCGGCGACGCCCAGCCTTGCCATGAGCTAGGCGAGGCGACCTCGCCCAGATCTGGCGAGGTCAAGCTTGCCCAGCCACTGGTGAGGCTCGACCTCGCTGGCCCACCGCCAGGGTGGTGTCGGCTTGGCTGGACAACGCCGGCCTGGTGGTGGGTCGGCGAGGCTCGGCCTCACCGGTGGCTGTGCAAGCTCGGCCTCGTGGCCTCGCCAGATTTGGGCGAGGTTGACTCGCCCAGCCATGGCGAGGTCGAGCTCGCCCGGCCACGGCGAGGCTCGGCCTCATCGGCACACCGCCGGGGTGGCGTCGGCTGGTTAGGTGATGTCGGCTGGCGGTGGGCCGGCGAGGCGAGCTTGGCCTCGCCAGATCTGGGCGAGGTTCGCTGGTGGCTTGGCAAGGCTCGCCTAAAGACTCGCCGGGCTGGGCGAGCCTCGCCTGGCCACCGGAGAGGCCAGTCAAGCAGATCTGTGCTCGGCTAAGCTTGCCGATAGCCAGGCGAGCCTGCCGGACCTTGCCCGGCCACTCGCCGGCGGTGGTCGGTGCCAGTGACAGCGGCGATGGGCGGCAGTAGGATGAGGGAAGAAGAAGAAAAGAAAAGAGAAAGAGAAGAAAAAAGAAAGAAAGACAAAAAAAAATTGATTCTTGAAGTTGTTCCTGGGAACAAGAAGCAATTTTTTTTTTATTCTTGATTCTGTTCCAAATCTGTTCCCGGGAACAAAAATTTTAACAAACGGATTTCTGTTCTAAATCTAGTCTTGGGAACAAAAGAATAGAAATTATTACTGTTTAGCAAGTTACCATGCAGGCCCTTAGTTGCCAACTGAAATTGAAGTGGTGTGCCTTCATGTATTTATTTACTCATTTTTCTAATGCAACTAACACTGCGTAGAGTCATGGATACAGCACAGCAACTCACAAAATCTGGAAACATGAGCGAGTTCTCTGTCGTCCTTGTGAATTATACGCTCTTTTGCCCCCTTGAGTTTATTCTTATGTGTGTTTTCAATGAGGGCGACTATTTGATATTAAAACGTACATTTTCTCTCGCTTCCTCTCCTGATCATTTATATGTCCCGTGATCTTGTTAAAATTAGTTTCCTTTTGCTTATGTATTCTTGATATGTTTGTAAAATCTTCTGCTGATCGGGGACTGAGTTTAAGCTTGTATCTCGGTTCTCCTTTAGTATATCGGGTGCCTTCAACCTGGTGGCTATGCAATTGTCCTTGACCATTAGGTGGAATCTCATGTCGCCGTGTGTCGGTTTTTCTTTTTTCCTTCTCACTTTCAAGTGGTCTCATTGCGTGTCTTCAGCTAATTTTTGTGTCGTTTTGGACAGCTGAATGTGTCTTTTGACAATGTGCAATATTGACATTCATATTATTAAGATGTGCTTACATGATAAATGCAATCTGTAGTGTTAACCTGTTAAAATTACGCTTATATTATTTTCTTTGTTTTTACGCAATTGCAGGCCTCTTTTAATGTTACCAACTAAGTTGGTGATGACAATTCGTGGGTTTCTTGGGTTGGCTATAAGCTTCACTTATATGTGGTTTCTTCATCAAACAGGGGCCCCCATGTATAGGTTTGAACGAGAGATAATTGTTTGCTTTGATTATTCGATTTGTCAAAAGGTCCTTTATAAGTATGCCTACTCGACTATTTGTAGCAGATTCTTATCAGTTTCTTCAATTTGAAATTCTTCTAGAAACTTCGATGCTGCGCTAATAACTGTATTTTTTTATCCACATTATTGTCAGCACCGATCCTTCAGAAACACCTTCATGCTTATCTTCTCTCTTTGGCGGTTATTCGTACCAAGTCTTTCGGTACTCCTTTCTTTGACTTCTCTTCAGCCTACTACTCGTCCATTTTCTTATGGGCTGGGCCCATTGGCCTAGTTCTCGACTGGAGCTTAATTAGCCGATTTTGGCGCCAACGGCTCTACAATATTATGCAAACATAGAGCTTCTTAGACAGTGATTACTACTTGTTGTGATTTACTAAAGGGAATCTGTTTTTGGCCAATAAGTAGACTTTAAGCAGCTAATGGATGGACTGAGGTTTTCTTTTGCCCGGGGAAACATGGTTTTGACATCCTGTTAGTTGAGCCCTGATTGCTCCCTGAAGGGTGACTAAGAAACTCTCTATTCCATGGCATTAGGAAGTAATTAAGAAAAACATGAACTCTAATTTATGTTGACTCTAGAATTTTTGCTCTTATGTTGACATTTCTCATCAGTTTTTCCACCTCATTTTTAGTTTAGATGCCCGAGTCCTAGTTGGCAGAATTCTGTGAAGAGCATCTTGTTAACTTGAGGCGCGTGTGAATTCTCATATTTCAGTAAGAGTGTGCTGCTTCTTGCACCTTTTGTTTGACGAGTACTCTCATCAGGTTTAGTTCTTCTAAGAACATTATACTATGTTTCACTTGTCATGCATTTTGTGTTTCTTATTTAGCGCCTTTCCCATTATGTGGGCTTGGAAGCTGAACTACACGATAGTTTTCAAATCTCTTGATCTGGACTTTAATTCTTTCAGTATGGTTACATCTTGTTGCAGGTAGTTACGTCAGGTTGAGGTTTGAGCTAGCTTGCTTTCTTCCATTGTATGATATACTGATATTTGTAGGTTAAATCTTTTAGCCAACTTGCATGTAACATTTATACTCGATGATAATCAAAAATCATTTGCACTGTCGAAACATCTTCAGTTCTTTTGCCCGTTGAAGGTTTCTTCTTGGTAGGTTTGTGTATTTTCCAAGTTGTACAATTAAATCATGTCAAACATTAACAGCTATTAATAAATTTGGAGTACTCCGATGATGGCCTAAATTTCTATTTTTGATTGAGTCGTACAATCCTGATTGTTTGTTTAGCATAAGAAAATTATTTGGTTTTAGCAATTTATACAGTCAAGGTTTGGTGCATGTTTATGTGTGCGGGTAAAAGCGAAAGGGAAGATGCAGGATTCAGAAAATTATCAACAACCTACTTTCATTACCGGCCAACTATTTAGCCAAAGATTTGTGAAGCCTAATAGGAAATTGAGCCATCTTTTCTTTGCCTGTTCTCTACTCAAACAATGTCCCTCTCCCTCTTCTCGAGCCTAACTATCAAAAGATTCAAAAACTAAAAATTCTCCTTCTTGGTCTTGATCCATAAAAGAGTTGATTATACGAGGAGAGATAATTGATTTTCGCATTTTCACTTTCAAAGAAGCATATTGATGCTATAACATGGATTTTGAGGGAAAATGGTTTATAATCATGTAAACAATATGTAGATGATCTCTCATATCAGATGTCATATGCAGCCTTGTAGGTTCATTGAATAAGGTCCCACTGTGTATTGCTGCATCCTCCTGTTCAAGTCCCTTGGAGAACTCTGCAAGCATCCTCTTTGGTAAATTTTCTCCCTCTAGCCAGCTTACTATAGCAGGCACTGCCTTAGTATGGCATATCATGCGGTATTGTGTCTTGCAGGTGTCCGTTAGCTGGAGTATTTTTTGGCAGAACCAAAATTCAGAGAGATCATAATTCCGAGTTGCTAATCAAATACCTGTTGCATGACTAATCTATGGTTTTCACACATCAAAGATCATCATTGCTGCATTACAATTTGGTGAGAGGCAAATTAACTACTCTACACCGCACATCAGCTCAATTTCTTCCTGTTTGCTGAGGCTTTGTGCTCTGCTTCTCTTTGCTTGAAAGAGAAGAATTTTGTGGGCTCAGTCAGTCGGGATCTTCTCTGTTGTATTCCACAAAGAGGTTATTCACTAATTGTATTAGGAAAATACCAGATCTATACTGTATTGCTCCAGAGTGACTTTCATCTTGGCTGTATTAATGAAGAGAGCTACTCAGCTAGCAGCTGCACTGTAGCAGAAAGCAGACTTTACTTTATACAATTTTGTGAATTCTTTCTGCGGTTTGGTGGAATTTATATGTAGAGACCGCTTGACAGAGAGAAATGAAACATAATTATTATTAATTTCTCTAGTTTGTTCTGCAGATTTGATGTCCTGTGTTGATAACTATGGAGGCCATGACATTTACAGCGAGCGCTATGATTGGGGTGTAAAATATTTCGTATGCAAACTAGAAGGCCTGAAGAAACTGCTGGTTCCCATAGAGCTCCAATGGCCAATAAATACATAAAATTTGATTCTCAGTCCTGTTGTACACTCTATGCAAATTAAGCTTTCATGTTCATTATTTGGGCAATCTACGACATTTGCAGATTACCTTAGGCCTACTCAAACAAGTGGTAAGTCTGAGGCCAACAGGGCATCAGCTCAGCTTGGGGTTCGGGGTGGGGTTTCTTGCACACTGTAGGAAAAAAATGGAAGAAAATACTATGCAGTTTGTGGTGGTTGAAGCAGCAGTGATGCTCTCTGGATCACTAGTTATGATTTGTTAAGAATTAGCAGTTATAGGTTGAAGTGTGCAAGTGCTGAAGTTTAATTGCTCCTGATCCTTAAATCTATGTGCAGGTGGTGAAGTTTGATTATTCATAATCCTTCAAACTCTACATTGGCAGAACTGACATTGCAACCGTATGGTGATCATCATGAAATGATTTATGGCATTCTGTGTCGTTAGGTACTCCAAAGATGGGAACTGAACCGTTTGAACAAAAGCTAATTCCTCAAGAACTGATGCAGCACCTCTGCGAGATGAGATACATTAGCATTTCAACCAGTTAAAAAATAATACAAGCAAGCATGTACGCACTTCCACCACACCATTTCTGCTACTTACAAAGTAAAATATCATATCTGTAATATACCTCTAGTTCTGACTTCTGCTATATAAACGTCAAGCAAATTTCAGTGCTGATATATTCATAAGATGTACTGATGCTCTTGCTTGTGCTGTATTAAGTCACTAATGCAAGGTGACTAACCACTGAAAACCAAAATTCCACAGACAACCACTTAATAAATCACAGTGGATAGGTCCCTGTCAGTCGAATGTGATCGAGAGTTTCCCTAAGGCCATGCTTCTCCACTGCCTTGTTTCCTAACTTGAATCCCTCTCCATAGGCCTTTAAAGGTTCAGTCTCTATTTGATACATTAAATACTTGCCAAGTTGTATATCAAAGTCTGAATATTTTCCCTTTGACGTTATTGATGAAGAGGAAGATGATGGCAATGAGGATGAGGAAACATCATCAGTGGAGCTTAAATAGATCTCAGAATCCAACCACATATGAGCCAAAACTTGACAAATGCCTTCTTCAACCTCTTTACTAAGGTTAGGATAACCTGAAAAAATTGACATTAGTTCTGTCCCTTTAAAATTTTTACAGGAAATGGGAAAAAAGGTGCAGTATTGACATTTTTTGAGTTATATATCCATATCTCTGTAAATTCTTATCCAATATGGGTTTTGGTCAAACGAAAATATTGATAGATATCACAGGCCACAAAAGAAGAACCTTCTAGTTGAAGCCAAGCATGCATCATCTCATGAGCAAGGACTGAGCCTGTCAACAGCCTGTTTTCCCAATAATAATCAGTCACGATGCAATGATCACACAGATGAATAACTGAGATTTGCTGCAAAAATTCACATTACCTTGGAAGGCCATTCAAAATGAGGATTGCATTAACCGGCTTATAAGGTTCAGTTACCATGTCTGTAAATTGGTCGCCTACTCCGATTCTTGGCCTTTGGGTAACCTGGTCCATTATTCATCAAATACAGTCGCAATGTACACATTTGATGAAAGCCCAATCTAGCAACTATGAGCAAGAGCTTTTTCTTACATTGGGAACATCCCGTCCTTCTTTTACGCACAGTCCTCTAGTTTCATGTGGGTGATGATGTCCCTTTTCAAGTTTCGAGTGAGTATAAAAACCAAAAGCAGAAGGAAAAAAACAAGAGATGAAATGATGATAGCTGGGACTGTATTGACCTAGATAAGGCTTGCTTCAGTACTTACATTCATTTCTCCTTCTATTGCTTCATTCAGCGCTTGTCTTGCCACCAAGAGTAGAGGAATCTGCTGGTCCACTTTCATATTCATACGTTGATAGAATCGTTGTATTTCAAGATAAATAGGTTGACACACATCTGTTTCCAAAATTGCAGAGTCTAGACACTCTAGACATAGCTTACGACCATCATCCAGCGACAAGTATCTCATGTCTCTTGGCTACAAAGATTTAAAATTTTTTCATCAGCAATGATGCTGGGAAATTGAAAAATACTCCATACTCACTAGTTAATGTCCTACAGTTCTACCAGCAAGCAAAGCAGGATTTTTATGAAATTGGAACTCACTTCCATCCTGTCACAACTACAACAGATTGGAGTCCCATCTTGCTCATGTGCTTGGCAATACGTTTGCATCCAGAAACGATGAACCGAGATCTCAAATCCTTCATTTTTTCTTGGCAGCTACGTGAAGCAAAAGAAACGGATTATTTAAAGGAAGGAGACCATTTCATTCTAGAAGTGGCAATAAAATGACTGGGATACTGCACTTAGGAAAAATGGAAATCATTGCAGAGTTGTCATAATAGCATTTACAATACGAGAATGTTGAAAGAATCTGACTTATCAGCTAGATCATCAACCAAAACAGCAGATGGCTATGAGTCTGTTTGGTACTTGGTGTTTTTGTAAATCTTGGTACTGTAACGTTGGTGTTTCCTGTGCCCTGAAGTGTTGTAACTAAGTATTACGATAAGTAATTATGTGTCTTGGGAGCAAATTCATCTATTCTAGAGCAAATATAAGTTTCCTAACATGATTTTTTTCACTTAAGATTATCAATTGAGATAAACATCTGCATAGAGAAGCTACATCAGGAAAAGCTCCTAGATTACCCTGAGCTATTTCTTTAAGTTAGTTTTCAACTGTTATGGCTTTCACTTCTTTTGCTTCTTAAGTCTTGTAAAACAGGAAAGAGTACCAAAAAGTCTTCTCAAGCACCGTTTAAGTCAATTCCCTTTTACATTTTTATCAAAGTCAAGACTTTCGGAATGTCTTATGGTTTTATAGTTTGAACTTTATATGAAGGAATATGCTTTTTTGTACCTTGGGAATTCCACTCGATAAGCCTTTTTAAATAACATTCTGATGCAGCACCCAAGTTCCATGAGAAGGAACTTACATAATTCTTGCAAACATCACATCTTAGATGATGGTGTTCTCTGTAGCATGACTCATGATAGAGGGGGTCCCTGGATGCTGAAATCTACAAGAAAGTAATCTATCAATCGTTTGTTATGTACTATGGAAAGTAATATAGCTGAAAAACTAATAGGCCAAACCTTAATCAGAAGTTAAGCGAACATAGAGTTTACCTTGAGATCTGCAATTGGAAGACCACATGCATGGCAGCGAAAGCATTCCAGATGCCAATCAACACCCATATAACTCTTGAAATGTTCAGGACCAATCTGACTCTTGCAACCAGCACAGATTCTGAAAAATTGATGCTGTAAGTTAGCCTGATTGTGAAATAAGTCCATCTAAAAAAAGGACCATTGTTGCAATATGAAAACGTCACGTAAAATATGCAGGTGAAGTACTGTTACAATAATCATGCATTCTCTGCCAGCGTAGCAGCTGAGAACTTATGGTAGTGGTACTGGCAAGTTGATATCCAAATAATTTCTTGAAGAAATTGCTTCAGTACGACTGGTTGAGATGCATCAAATGTCAACATCTATTCCAACAACCTGTTCTCCACTTTACTATAATATGAACTTAAGCTTTTCAGCCCACTAGATTGGAACTGGATTCATCAGCCACATTTGTATTGCCTCCATACTGAAAATCAACACCTTGACAATCTCTATATTCTATGCCTGACGTGTTACATCTACATAAAATATCAGCTTCAAAAATTTTTTATGCAAGAGCAAAACTTCTCTCCAACTACACAGTAAATCACATGAAAAGAGAGTATACAGAGGAATCCTACATCTTCCAGTCAGTATTAAAGCTAAAGTCACTCTTTTCCACGAACTTCTACCTTCCAACTCAAGACTTGAACATTGTAATATCTCATATCCTATATGATATTAGCAATTAGAGAAGCATTAACTGTTTAAAAAAAGAGATAATACAAATCTCTCAAAAGATGGGAACTGGACCAACACGTCAATTATAACATGAGACAAGAAAGCTTAAGAGCTGAACATACCTCCAGCCTGAAGATGAAGTTGGATGAAGTTGAAATGAATTTCCATTTCTGTGACTAGATGGATCTTCTACATCTAAACTTTCCTGGAGAGCTTTCGCCAGTAGTTCATCCTCCCCCAATTGATCTGTAGAATGACTTTTATCTTTTTCTTGCTGAGCTTTAGAAGCTTGTTCATAATTGGATTGATATTCATCATCTAGAGAAATATTTAACAGAAAAATAATGGAATCACTCAATTACATATGTGTGACTTTTTGGTTTGATAAGTAAGAAATTATTGTTGCGGCAAACACACTAGAAGGTGGACTGATCCTGCAAACAAGCCCTCACAGAAAACTACTAGCAAGGAATCCCCCAATAAGAACGAAGAGAATTGTGAGCACTAGAACATACAGCAAGTTTACTTTCCTTAGACAATTTATGTCTGGCATCACATTTGATAGCATGAGTAACCTCAGAGATTGAGTAGCCATGGGATTTATGGATCCTGTTACTCCTAGCTCCCCAATAAGATAACGAAAGGTATTCTTAGCTAGCTTATACAAAATACAACCAGAGGATTTGCCTTTAAAAAGACCTGATGACCAGTCCAAATCTTCTTCTCACGAGCCAGGCATTCTAGACAAATTGCAAAGCAGAAGAATAGATGCCCACATAGCTTTAGAAAAAGAGCAGTCAATGAGTAGAGGTCGCTTGTCATTGGAGAAATTGCATAACTCAAGGATAGATGCCCATAACAGACAAATTTTGGGAACCACTCAATTATATATTGTAAACTTTATATATGTAACTTTTAGACGTGTAGTGAAGTACATTGCTAGCAGAAGGAAAAGCAGGAAATGGTTATGGTGCAAAAAGGTGAAGGTTCAACGATTCGCAACTCCAACCACAGCAACACTAGATAGCCTAAAAGCGATCTTGATGAGTGTAAATCTCTTCAATATAGAAGAGACTCATACTAAATCAAACGGAGAATGGGAACAAGCTTGAAGACATTCTTTTACAGATGCTTCTCCATTCATCATATTATTGAAGAGACGAGAACCTCTGCATACGCATTCCATTGAATGTTCATAATAAATGCTTATAGTTTGGTGACGTACCGATGGAATTTTTTCCTTTCTGATCTTCTTCTGAAAGTGAACAGGCAATTGCATAATCTATTTCCTCCCTCTCATGGTCCGTTAACTCGTCCTGCATCCAAATTCTCAACCACGTAAATGGGATGAGAAGGTGCCTTACAAGAAAATTAAGGACACAAACCACAAGCTAATGAGGACTTGTGACATTCTCTCGCTTTGGAAAATAGCTTTGAATGAAGAATATGACTTCGTCATTCCCCATTTCCAATCAATGGATTACAGAAATGTATGATTTCCAACTTGAGTTAAAATACAAGAAAAATCTACAAAAGCCGTTGATACCACAAAATTTTGCCGATATTGATCCCCCATGGCCAAGACCGTCAAGTGTCCGGGAGAATATCTCCTTGAAGCAAAATGTTGCTCTGCAATTGCAGTTAGCACTTATAGTGAAGACCTGAAGCTGTGAAGAAAAAATCTTAGCTAGTGCTTTGGGTGAACGCAAACATATCTTAGGATAATAGAGGCATGTCAAGTCTGCCTCAGCAGCCCCAAAAGAACTCAAAAGGCAGTAGATCCACTGCTAGGTTTTATCCAATCAGAAAAATAATGCTACGTTTTAAGGCATTAGGGGAATAGAATTACACACATCAGTAGTGTAAAAATTCAATATTATATCTATTGAGGGACAGAGGTGAGGACCTTTAAAAGAAAGGATACTGAGGGTGAACAAAAGATGCATAAACTGACTAGATGAATCCTTAACGAGCTCTATTTAGTATCCACATTCTATATCACATTGGATGAAGGAAAATAAATTAGAACCCACAAGACCTAAGAACATGCATATTACTAACAGGTAATGGACAGGATATTAAGATGTCATGCATTTTGGATGTCCTATGTCATGAATGACTTGAAAATTTGCAAAGGTGGTTTTGTTTATAGCGAGCCACAGGCCCACAGTACTATTATCGAGCAGGTTGAAATGGATGAAAATAACAAGATCAATGAAAAGTAGCTTAGTTTGATAAATATCGCCTTCTAGACCACAAAACGCACTTCAGAAGCAACATCATAACAAGTCTCAAGGAAATTAGGAGAGTGATTTTTACCGTGTCTCTAAATTTCATATTTAGCTGAGCTTCTTCACATCAACAAAATGGTGATCAAAATTCAGTTTTTAGACGAACGACAAACCAAAAGAGAAAAAAAGCACAGAAAGGAATGAAGTTTATATGGCTCTGTAGAGTTATAGATAACAAATCAAGAAACACACTTCTAACTACGCATGGATCACAAAATGCTCAGAACACTGCATTCGGATTGCAATAATTAAACCAAATTTTGACTGAGTGTATAGACAGGAGGAACACAGTGCATCTCAGAAACTCACCTGTAAGCAAACATGAATTTACAGAAACAGAGTTTTCTGAAAAATAGAAGAGGCAAAAAAAAAAAACATAACAGAAGCATAAATCAGTGTCTCTCAGCAAAATTCTGTCTTTTCGGATCATCAAATTCTGTGCGAATCCTAGCCAAAATGTTAAGATTCATACAAATATCAAAGATCAATAAACTGGTGATCATGCGTAACAGGACGTCATCTACATACCTTGATCAGTCAAGAGGAGTGAGCACACTAGAGAGTAAAGAGGAGCAACTTGACTTGAGCGTGGACTTCTTCAATGCCCATTTCTTCTCTTGTGAAATATGGGTCCTCACCTTCTAATCATTTACCACCACGTGCCTCCACATACCTTGATCAGTTGAGCACACCAACTTGACTTGAGCGTGGACTTCTTCAATGCCCATTTCTTCTCTTGTGAAATATGGGTCCTCACCTTCTAATCATTTACCACCACGTGCCTCCACACTAATGGTCTAAAGCTAATGAGTTTGTCGTTTCAATTATGTGCACTCTTTTGTGAAATGACAATTGTCTTCCACAGAATTTAGTAACTTACTTGCAAAGCATTTCAATAATTCTCTATATTTGTCCTTCTCTTTACTTATGATAATATACTTCTGAACATGATAAACAAATCTGTTGGAGATGTCAACCTCAAATTTTTACCAATAAAATCCATTAAAAGCCCTTTTATTATTACAAAGTGAGTTGTTATCGTAGCATGTTGAAAGAGGGGTAAAATTCTGTCTAAGAGATGTAAAGAGCCTTACGTCCATACAAAAAGCTCAACTCTAGGGGCACTAATTAAAATAATAAAAAAATGTGAAAGGTAGAGGAACATTACACTCTGAAAACTTCTCAGATTTTGGATCGTAGCAACGTGTATTTTGCCGTGACTCCTACGTGAAGTGTTTCTAACGCATAATTTTTTCGTGATTTCTCTATGACGGATCATATATACTCACAATTTCACCCAATGACCGAGATGTTTTCAAGAATCTGGTCCCAATGTCTCGTAAAACCCCGATTACACCACATAGGAAAATTATGCAGTCCTCATCTTTTGTTGGGTTATACGATTCTCGAAATACAATCAGTCATATTTTTGTTTTGACAGAGGATCAGACATGCCTATCTTTTATTACTTGCAGAAGATGATGCATTTGTTGAGTTTGCCAACGTGTGTAGTTACGCCCTCACCTGCAAAAGTTCTCGTCCCGAGCACTGCCCCTGATACATTAGGATGTATTGGGTCGTAGTGAGAGTCTGACGAGTACTTGGTCACGGCACACATCTTCGATGATTATAGCTCCTTAAAAGGGAGAAAGCCATCGCAGCTCGACAGGGTCGTGCTCACGAAGGGCCTTACTTCAAGTGTGTCCAGATGAAAGATTTCCTATAAAGGTGCTTGCCAAGGGACTTGAAGCCCAACCCGATGGCTTATTAGAACTACCACCGGATACATAATTCCGATAGGCTTCCTCTTTAGCGTCGAGCCTAAGGAGCTGCCGAGAGTCGATGTTCTGTTCCAACATATTCAGAACATGCTTTCGAGCATAACTGTTTCGGTCGCTGAGACCGGAGATTCTTCATTCAATTGTTAAAAACTTTACTGATACGGGTTAGCAAAGCAAGCATTATTTTGATACGAAGCTTCAAGTCTTTTTCAATGGCTTTCACTGGGTCCACGCTTTTGCAGTGATGTTCATTTGTTTGATCTCGGATGGATGACTGGTCAAGGAATGTCGACGATGAGGACAGGAAGTATCTTCCTGATAAACAACTGCAGATACGCCTTCGAGGTCAAGATTTACAGGGGACCTTACAACGTAATCAAGAACTAGAACTACACCGGCTTGGTGGGGTCTTATCCAACGGGGAGGGCCAGCGCTGGGTGATACAAACACACGGTGACAAGCTTGTTATGATATCATTCACTCCGTTTCCCATACCACGTCCGAGATCACGGAAAGAACGAAAATCTCTTGCTCATGTCTTGCAAGCCTGTTGTGAGGAGGAACTCACTGAGCGACGGTTGTGCCACATTAATAATTTTTGGTCTGAATTGACCATATGGATTGAATCGGTATCAGTGCGAAAATATTTAAGATTAAATTGATCAAATTAAAAGTTTATGACTAAATCAATCAAATTAAAAGTTTATAACCGAATTGATATCCGTATAATAAGTTTAAGATTTTTTAGTATTTTTCCCTTATCCCGGTGTTAGGACAAGATTTAAAACGGGGATGTGTAGCATCAGCGTCAGTACAATATTTCACGTCTAACTATACTGGTAGAGATAGCAAATGCACCTCAAATGGAGCCCAGCAAACATGATGGTGTCCATTCAATACAAAGGGTATTTGTCGGCTTGGAAGATAATTCCACCAAATTCTAATTAAGGCTCTATAAAATCTAGTCGTACCATGAACGGGATCAAAACATCTTTGCTTAAGCTTTAATAAACATATTTTCCCTTATTTAACTAACAGTATGCTGCAATTCCAGCGGAAATTGAATGTACTACAATTAAACATTCTCATGCATCACTATCCACCATAAAATTACATACAACAAATTACATGCAATTTAGGAAAAATATTCAAGTTCTGACTTTGGCGCTTCATTCAATTCATATCCATGTCGTGTAAAAGTATCATGGTTTTGGCATATTGCTGATTACAACATCTGGTACCCATACAAGCACAAGTTTATTGCTAATGTCTATAGCAACTTACACATGGTGTTTTTTTGGTCCTGTCATATAATGGGAGGCAAATTGACAATGAAGATTAGTGTTTCCACAGATGTGATCAGACTGGAAAGATTCCTGTAAATCGGATGTGGTCGAGTGTGCTCTTAAGGCCATACTTTTCCACTGACTTATTTGCTGACCTAAATCCTTCTCCATAGACTGTTGAAGTATCGGACTCTATTTGATGCTTAAAGAACTCACCGAGTTGCTTCTCAAAGTCTGGCCGTTTGCCCTTCTTTGAAGAAGGAGACGAAGACGATGACGAAGACGACGCGGCATCATTCGCAGATCCGGAATAGATCTCGGAATCCAACCACATATGAGCCAAAACTTGACAAATGCCTTCTTCAACCTCTGGTCTTAGGTTAGGGAACCCTGCAAATTACCAACATTAGTTCTCTGTCTAAAATCCCAAATAAGAAAAATGCAATATGGATCTCCTTTTTCAGCATTATACTGTACCGATGTGTGGTTAATGCAAATGTTTGTAATGTGCATGTGTAAATGGTGATAGTCATCACAGAACAAAAAATACCAACCGTTGAGTCGAAGCCATGCATGCATCATCTCATGAGCAAGAATAGACCCTGTCAACAATCTGTATATCTGAACATTGTCAGCCATCGACTATGATGATCATACAGAATAACCACAGCTTACAGCAAAGAACTCGTGCTACCTAGGGAGACCATA
This sequence comes from Angophora floribunda, assembly GCA_014182895.1. NCBI lineage: Eukaryota > Viridiplantae > Streptophyta > Magnoliopsida > Myrtales > Myrtaceae > Angophora > Angophora floribunda. Next base: position 50,568,492 of record CM024712.1, read on the forward strand.
CAAAATGAGGATTGCTGTCACTTCACACGAACGGACTAGCTTAAAAGGTTCACTTATCATTGGAATTATTCGGCCTGCTCCAATGCTTGGTCTCCGTATAACCTGTTGTCAAGTGAAAAAGGATCTCAAAATCTAAGTTTTGTCAAAGCATTGTTAACTTAACAAAGATGATCTCACAACCAGGCAACCTAAGGGTAAAAGTTTCATACAGTTGTAACGCACTGTTCTTCTGACAAGCAAAGTCCTCTGGTCTCAGGCATGTGATGATGTCCCTTTTAGGGTGAAGGTTTCAGAAGGCCAGAAAGCAAAAGTTATATAAACAGATAGAGAAAATCTAATCTTCGGGATAACATGGACCCAGATAAAGCTGTGTTTGTTCTTACATTTTTTTCACCTTCAATTGCTTCATTAAGCGCTTGTCTCTCCACCAAGTGCAAAGGAATCTGCTGGTCCACTTTCATGTTCAGACCTTCGTAGAATTCTCGTATAGCAAGATAAAGAGGTTGACATTCATTTGTATCCATAATCGCAGAGTCTAGACACTCCAGACACAGCCTCCGGCCATCATCCAATGATAAGTATCCATGGTCTCTTGGCTACAACATTGGGTGCTTTTCTTTAGTAATGATGCCAGCAAAAGGTGCTTTACGATAACTAGTGAACAGTCTACAATTAAGCTAGCTAGCCAAAGAGGGTATTGATTAGTTGAAAATCACCTCCAATCTTTCACAGCTACAACATCTCGGAGTCCCATCTCGCTCATGGGATGGGCAATACTTTTGCATCCAGAAAGGATGGGCCCTATACTCAATGAGACCTGCTCCATTTCTCTGGATCTGTACAAGAAATGAAGCAATGAGGTTGTTTCATCCATAAGCAGCAATTATCAAGCAAGAAAAAGCCATGAAAAACAGCAAGGAGATGATATCTCAAACTTCTCGAAAATAAGCTATTCATCAGAGGGATCTTCCTAAAAACTGGCTTGACCAAAGACTCTAGATCATCAACCAGGTGGCAGGATTGTTCTACGATTCAACCAATAACATCCAGTTTAATTCAATAACAAGAAAGCACTCCCTAATAAGTGGGATTGGCTGCATTCTACATTGATCCCCTTATGCAGTCATGCTCTATCCTAAACCAGATCCTCCTAGTATCCAAGTACACGAGATCTTTCCTTGAGTTTCACATTCATGTCATTCCCTGCCTCATTAATGTCACATTTCCATGATGATTGTAGACTTTCGCCTTGGAGCATCTAAGCATATCCAAACCACCTTAAAAGAAAATTCTATTAACTACTAACCAGACCAAGTTTTCCACCGGTCCCACCAAAGACAAACCCAGTTGAACCAGGATTTGGACCAACAGCCACTTAAATGATAGAACCAGAAGATATTAAGGGCATTTTGTGATAAGACTGCTTTCAATAAGCACCAATAGTGCTTCTGAAAATCATATTAATGGAGTTTCCAGAAAACTAGTGCTGGTCCTGCATGAATTTCAAACTTCTAGTCTATTACAATTATTAGCAACATAGATTTAAGGAACCGCATGAAAGAAGTTGTGCAAAGATTTCTCTAAAAATGTTGATCATAAGAGTAATACTTGCTTGGCATTATTCCCCATTTGCATGAAGTGGTATAATAGAAACATAATTTAGTAAGGACTCCCAAGAAAGAGATCTCAGTCGCCATGAATTGTTCAACCAATAAATTTTACAACAACAACAACAACAACAACAACAACAACAACAATAATAATCACACACAAGATGCTATAAAAGCAGATGCTTCTGCTTTATTGGTTACTTTGGTGATAAAATGTGCTGAAACCTAGCCTTTGGAGTGAAATTCCGACACAAAGAAAACTTATCTTGCTCCACAGAAAGTCCAAGCCACATGTGATGGCCAATAAAATTATGTGGTTCCTTGCAAATGTCAAAACAGAAAAGGAAAAAAGAAACTCTGAACAACTTTTGATCAACCACCTCCTACTTACTCAGAAATCACTTACATGATTCTTGCATACATCACATCTAGGATGATGATGCTCCTTGTAGCATGATTTGTGATAAGGCCGTTTTCCTGCAAGTGAGAACTAGCAAAAGATGGTGATCTATCAATCTCTGACTATTAATTACAAAATCCAATGCATTATTACAAAAAATTAGCAGATCAAACTTCTACCACAACTTTCAATGAACATAGGATTATACCTCAGGATTTGTAATTGGAAGACCACACGCGTGACAGCGAAAGCATTCTGGATGCCAAACAGCACCCATGCAACTCAGGAATCGCCCCAAACCAATCCTACCATTGCAAGCTGCACAAATTCTGAAAGATCTAATATGTTAAATCTATCTGATTAAAGAATAGATTCACATATTACAAAGGAAATCATTTTCAAGCCAAAAGTGTAAGGTAAAACATTACATTACAGGTGATATGTCGCTGCAATAAAATATATTTTCTGCTGACACAACTGTTGAGAAGTTAACTCTCAGATGAGGTGCTTTTTCTATTATTATGGTAGCATTTTCTCCAACAAAGGCTACCCATATTTTCGTCTTCAGGTTTGACAACTCAATACCTGTTCCTGCAACTCTTGGTTTATCCATTGAAATAACAGCAACTGACTGTAGCTCACAAAATATGCCTGTCAACCCCTAAATTGGATTCCCCAAATAAACCACGCATGTAATTATTTCCCCAATGCTGATAGGAAACTCAGCCAGTCTCGGTGAACCATACAACAGAGTCCTACAGTTTCCCATCAATATCAAAGCCCAAGTTATTCCTTTTATCACAAGCCTCCATGGAAAAAATTCTTCCTTTCTTGATATTTCAGCAATAAATGATGCGCAAGGTGTAGATGTGAAATGTTTATCACAAAGTGTAGATGTAAATCTAACAAGCTGACACGTGCTGATCAGTTGATCTGTCGGGAAAAAGAAGTAGAAGTAGTGGAAGCCCAAGGGGGTTGGTAATGCAATTTAATAAATTATAGAAGTAAGAATCTATTCAACAAATAAGTATCAGCTTCTATGCCGAATCTTAGTTGAACATGAAAGAATTTATTATTGCGAGAATCATTTTAGCAGAGCCATTCAAACCTTAACTGATCGATCAATGATAAACAAGATAACGACAACAAAGGAAAAGATATACCTCAAGCCAGAAAGAGGGGAAATGGGGTAAGGTTGAATTAGGTTTCCACCATCTCTAGTAGGAGATTCTACAGTTAAACTTTCTTGAAGAGCTTTGGCAAGTAGTTCATCTTCCTCCAACTGAGCACGCTTTCTATCTTCCTCCAATTGAGCTTTAGCACGTTTTTCATCTTCCTCCAATTGAGCTTTAGAAGTTTGTTCTCTTTCTTTTTCATGATCTAAAGAAGGAATAAATTGTTCAGAAAAGTAGGAGTGGGAGTCACTCGTACTACACTAAACTTTAATTCTTTACTGAAGCAACCTAGCAGAAAACGATTGCGTGATTATGGCCGGTTAATAAGTGAACATAGTATCTCTCTCCATTTCTCTTCTATAATCTAACTAACCGCTACAAATACTAGACTTCATCAGGGTCAAGCATTGAAAGCATCAACAGATTGATTGCAGACTCTAACTTAAACAACATCAGTTCCTTCAACGACAAATCCTGAAAGTGATATAAAAGAGGATAAAATAAGTTGTTATCAATATCAATCCCGAGGAAGAGGCTAAGACAAAAACAAATAAAGAGTATCAACAAAGCTTAAAGACGTTTGTCCACATTTTCTTCAGTATTTCTGTTCCTAGGGCATGCAATTCCCCACTATAGCAATTACAGGCCCATCAGTGCATCAGTTAAGACATTAGAAACTCCGTTTATGCATTTCAAATGAAGGTTCAGTATAAATGCTTACAGCTCGGTGACATACCAATAACATTTTTCCCTTTCCAATCTTCTTCCGAAAGGGAAAGGGCAATTGCATAATCTATTTCTTCTCTCTCGTGCTCTGTTGACTCATCCTGCATCCAATTTCTCAACTATTTGATATGATGAGAAGTTTTAAAGAGAAAATTAAGGACACAATTTCTGGTTACTGTTCAGAGTTGACAGCATTTTGTCTATTTGGAAGATAGCTTTGTCTATAAAGTACTTCATTGGACCATCCACTGCTTTTATACAACAAAATGAAAGAAAGGAAATTCGTCAGAGCAAGAGTACAACAAATGGGCAAAAATTGGTAATACCATGGAAGGATGTCGGTGGCTCCAGTGTCTATCATCCTCATTATATCCGTGGTATTGTTCTCCGTGGCTAGGACCTTCAAATATATACGTTAACCAATCCATGAAGCAAATTTCAGTTCTCCTGTAAACCACATATTTAGAACTGAAACTGCCAATTTGTAACCTTAACACGCTGATGAAAAGCAAGAGCAAGCCAGCTTTATTTGATAAATCTTGCCATCTAGACCAAAAAATGAAAGCCCATACCAAGAATTTAGCGACTCGGAAGGGGAGTGAATCTGTTAAGCTCCACACAAGAACTTGCTTCACACCAGCAAAAGGGTGTTCAAAATTCAGTGCGGATACAAGACTCGTCCATCCTCAAGAGGAGCTCTCACATGGGTCCACGATATTTTTACAGATTACAACGTTATCAAAGGTAAAGATAGGTTCCCGAGAGTTACAACGCAACCAATCCGATGACCCAAGAACTTGATCACTGAAAAGCTGCAAACACTAAAGAACCATAACCTTCTACTTTTATCGGAAATGGTGTTTCAGAAAGATTTCATTTATCGACAATGGACGATGAAACCGAGCAAAGAGAAGCAGACTTCACAGTTCCGGACCCAGAAACTCACCGTGTGGATCCACCACGAATCCACAGAATCAGAGGAATCTGAGAAGACAGAGACAAGAATCGGAAATCAACCGAAACTCTTCAATTCCCAATAAAAAGGAAGCATATTCCATCAAAAGCAGAGCTCCCGGCAGTGAAGAATCAGAGCTTACTAACTGCTGAGTCAGTCCAATTCAGCTTCCAGAAAGAGAGAGAGAGAGAGAGCCACTTTGATGTGCAAAGTATTTTTTTGTGGCATTTCTAAAGATCGTCCTCTGTTTTCCTGCTTGTGTGGGGCTGTGGGTCCCTTCTCTCCAACCATCTTCCATCTTTAATAATCCAAAGAGGTCAAAATAGCTAATGAAATTCTTCGGTACTTGTAATAATCCTACGTTAATTAAATTAAAATGCGATAAATCTCGACCATTCAATTGATATCAATCTAAGCAGTTATGATCTTATCTTTTTTTGACCCAATTGTGATAAACATTTTCTCAAGATGGACGGTACCTCCTATAGAATATAGAATCACCTGAAAATTTTCCACTTCTATTTGACGAATAAAGACAGTAAAGCCCAGTGGGTCGTGCCAATCTTGAGCATGTCATGTCATTTTAATTTTTTAATTTTTAAATTAAAAATCCTAATAAATTAAAATTTCAAAAAAGATAATAAAAAAATCATTGGCAATTCTAATTTTAATTATATTTAAATAAATAAAATTTCTGCGACGAGAATCACACAATTTTTTTTTTTTCAAATATGAAAGATTGGTTGTCAATAACTTGAGCATTGTTCAAAGATATTTCAATTCATCTATTTTGTAAGCTTGTAATATCAATTTGATTGTTGTCTCTAAGAGTTAGCAAGAGTGACGAACTCATTTATAAAAACACAAGAAAAGCGGTTGTGATTAAAGTGAAGGCATTGTCAATGTGAGTGACTCTTTATAAACATTTAGAGGTGTGATTTATATAGTTTGGGGAAAAATCTATTATGTCACGTGTATAAGGTGTGGGACAGACTATTGGAGGGTACCGTAGTTCTTAGGGTCTGCGTAGCAAGAATGTTTACGTTAGGAACAGTTTCGTTTCGAAATGTTTTTCTTGTTTCTGTTAGAACTGTTTTCGAAAGATTTGAGGGTGTTTGATAACGGTTCAAAATTTTTACTCCAACAAAACACGTTTGGTAAAAATTTCTAATTTTTTGATTTTTTTGATTTTTTCTTTTTTCTTTTTCTTTTTCTTTTTTTTCTCCCTTCTTTTTGTTGGCTGCCGCCGGAGAGGCTTCGGCGAGCACGCCGGAGCCTCGCCGGAGCCTCGCCGGTGGCCGGGCGAGGCTCGCTCGGCCTCGCGCGGCGTCGCGCGGCCTCGCGCCGCCTGGGCGAGGTTCGGCCTCGCGCCGCCTGGGCGAGGTTCGGCCTCGCCTAGATCTGCGAGGCCGAGCCTCGCCCGGCCTCGCCGGTGGCCGGGCGAGGCTCCGGTGAGCTTGCCGGACCTCGCCTTGGCCTGGCGAGGCGCCGGCGAGCTCGCCGGACCTCGCCCGGCGGCGGCGAGCTCGCCGGACCTCGCCCGGCGGCGGCGATGGGGCGGCGATGGGGCGGGCGAGGGGTGGGAGGAGGAAGAGGAAGAGGAAGAAGAAAAAAAAAAAAAAAAAAAGAAAAGAAAAGAAAAAAGTGTTTCTTAAAATTGTTAGGAACAAAAAAACAACTTTTTTTTGTTTCTCGTTTCTACTCCAAACCTGTTCCTCGGAACAAATTTGTTTAAACTAAAAAAAATTTACCAAACGCGTTTTCGTTCCCGGGGAACAGATTTTTTGTTAGGGGAACAAAAGAATAGAAACAAGTGTTCCCTGGAGCGTTACCATGCAGGCCCTTAGTTCATGGCATGTTATCGTGGAAGGAAATCAGCTCCTGCACGGCAGCAAGTAGCATAGCTAGTGGAATTCGACCTTTTTGGCTGCTAGAACTGAAAGAGAAATAGGCAAAACCCAAATCAGAACTCTATAAATCTTGTTTTCAATTTCTCTTTTCCTAAACTCATTGATTTCGATGTTTACATTGCTAGTTCACTTTATGCATATAAGCATGATACTATTGGGGTAGGTTTGTGGTTTCTTGAAAAACAAATGCACTTCCTATTGATTGCTTATTTGGGCCTAAAAATAATAACCGATGTCGAAGTTCTTGAGGAACTCATAAGTACCGTTTTCTTTTTTCCATACCAGGTTCCAAACTTTTGTGGGTAGTTCGCTCGATGATGACGGCATCTCTATCCGTGGGGCGGCAATCCTCAAACTGTGCCAAGCAGCATATGTACATTATACAAATTGCCCATCCAGCTTCTCACCTAGGCCAAGATTTGTCGCATGTCAGTCGATTCACCAACGTGTAGATATTTGTAATATTATGCAGGCATAGCTACGACCCTGTTCATCTTGAATCTCATGTCCAAACAACAAGAGAGAGAGAGAGAGAAATAAAAGAGGAATAGCCATAGTACTTCTCAAGAATTTTTCCTTAATCATTGTAATGATTGGATCGAAAAAAGAGAGATCCTTTTTGGTGGGTAATTCCATTGCAATTACCAAAAAAAATGTCAATGCTTGGTTGATCGGTTCATAATCACATATGGACAGAGCTTTGGTTACATCATTGAACACTTTTGAAAAGTCCCCGAAGATTACTATTTTTAAATCTTGTCATTTCAGGTAGCATTTGGTAATTTTTTTGTTCTTAAAAGAATATTTTATGTTCAGAAATAATGTTTTCTATTCCTTTTTCAACGGTTGTAGCCTAGTTTCGCCAAAGCAGGTGAAAAGCAACTTCCCACCCTGATCGCACACGCCTTCTTTACCATCAAATAAGTGGATTTCCCCCTTTGTCTTTAGACGTCTACCGGCAGCTTCTCGTTTTCCCTTCCACTTCCCATGCAAAACAACGCCATATCTTGTACCCTTGAGGCACTCGAACCAATGTCCTAGGGCCACTTTCGTATACAACTTACGCAGTCCATCTTGCACACAGATTAATCATGACGCATCGTACATGGAAAGAAACACCGTTGCAAATAGGCGGGAGCCATGCGGACAAGGTCCTAGAGATGGGTTTGTCCACAATGTCATTGTCTAAAGTAACAGATAAGACTATCTGATGCACTAAAATCACATAATGGTTCTCAAGATTTTTGCACAGACATCATCTGTATTTGCAGATATGGCGACGGTTGGCGTGACTTCCAATCTGGCCCAATCCAGTGGGCCATCACGCAATAGTATGTGGAGCTACTTTCGCTTATCCACAAATAAGAAGTCAACCCGACTTGACAGTTATTTGTGGGTCTTTTCTCTTTGTGAACGACCTTGCAATTTCTTATGTTAATATACTGGACAAACGTAGGATCCTCGAGGAAGCCAAATGTTTGCTCAAATAACACGGAAGTCGCCACTGGCTCCTTGCCTGTTCAAGGGCCGTCAATATGAGTCGTTACACTAGTTAAGCTTCCCCATATTCAAATATTTCATCGTTATGTTTCTCTTGGTGCCTCCTTAGATGGTCCGTCCCATCTCCGTATTTGATTGATAAGTGCTTCCACATATCATGCATGCTAACTTTTTCTAACATAAGGGAGAATCTCGATTTTGAATGTCTTCCGCATATCATGCATGGTGATCGTCGGCATTGAGGATAGGGATTTCAATGAGAAGGGTGTTGATGTTGCCTCGGGGAGGGATTGTGGGCCATTGTTGCCCCCATATTCCTAGTAATCATCCAATTGTCAAGAGTTATTATCATTATGGAATTCTTGGTATTGTTCAAATGGAATTCTCTCTTTTTTTTTCTTCTTCCTTCTTCCTTGGTCAGTCCCCACCTATGGTGATGTTTAGGGACCAACCACAGGTGAGGGATGAGCTCACTGCCATGCCCATCACGGTATGCCTAATGTATGTAGAGTGAATATGTAGCTTGCCCCAGCTAATATACGTACACATGGCAAGTGGTACGGCTGATGATTAGAAAACACTTTCATCCACAATTTAGGCGAGATGAGTTCCTAAGTCAAACTAATATTTTGTTAATAATCTCCACGAAGACCAAGATTAGAGAAATGCAAAGTCAAACTCTCATCTTCAAGGGAAATGCCCCATCATCCCCATAAATCCATTCCAACCTTTTCAAAAACGCCTCAAACTCTCATCTTCAAGGAAAATTTGGCCATGGAAACCAGAAATCTAGATAATCTGAAGACACTTGATTTCTTGGGTATCTTCTGCGAATCCTTCGGAATCGCCCTCTTCCATCCAGAACTCTTCGCCAACAAGCTCTTGCCCGCCTGCTCTGCTCTCCTTCCTTTTCATGGCTCAAACTCCGGTCTTCCTGCTTCTGTCCTCAAAATCAAGCCTCCTAAACTACTTCGATAGCAGCGGCAGAAAGTCAGATCTTGCCTATTAGGTCTTCACAGCAGCTTACTACTCGATTTCAATGGTCTTCTTGCTCTTTCCGATATCAGCGATTGTGTTCACGGTCGCATGGATTTACACTCATCCCTACGAGATCAGCTTCAAAAAAATCGTGGGTGTGGTCCCAAAACCTTGGAAGAAATTAGATGTCACATTTATATGGGCTAGCGCCATACTTTTAGCTTACCACGTTATTGCGTGGGCGGCTTTAAATCTGCGGGTCGTCATTGAGAATACTTTTCTTTTTGTTGTTCTATCGACTGCATACACTCTAGGGTTCGTGTACATATTCATGGTTTGGAACATGGCCAATGTGGTTTCTGTGCTAGAAAATGTTTATGGAATTGAAGCCATAACGAAGAGTAATGCCGTGGTTAAGCATAACATCGGGACTGTGGTGTTTGCTTATTTCTATTCGGCGCTGCACCTACTGATTCTATTCTCCGTTTTGATGTCGTTGTGAGAGAGTGTTTCAAATAGAAACCAGAGTGGCGTGCTTCTTGTTGATGTCAATGGCGATTATCTTCGAATACATCGTCAAGATGGTGATGTACTTCGTCTGCAAGTCTATTGTCGGCCCCCATGAGAATGTCAACAAGTCATTCTTGGCTGAGGACCTCCAGGCGTACCTGGGAGAGTATGCGCCTTCGAAGATCAATGGTGGCATTGAGATTGTATAAACTTTGTATTTAATGGTACTTTGCAGGAAAAATATGGAAGGAAATAATTTAGCCACATCTATGATTCTGATTGATAACATCTGATTACAATGTATCACACTTTCCACCTAAAAAACACTTATCATCAAAAATCAAGTATTTATTATGGATAAGATTTATCAATCTTCAAAATACCTTAGGGAATGTTTTCTCAACACAGCATGCATGCTGTATCGTACATGGGGACATATGTATGCACATGCTTTGAGAAATTGACCGAATTTTGTCAGGTCTCTTTTGCGAGTTTTACAATAATATTGGGAGAAAGTTGCCTAAAAACATAGGCATCCATCTGATTGGTCCATGAATCTTTCGTGAACCAATGGCTGCGCTTTATTGCAATTGTAACTATCAACTGATGTTGATACGCATAATTAACTAATTCCTCGGTTATCAAAGTTTATTTTAAGAGGAAATTGATCGGAGTTTCTGAGAGAATTTGTAATTTACCTGTACTGCTCATCGTACATTACAAATATTTATAAATCTTCGGTAAATCTTCCGTAATAGTTTCGATCTAGACGAACACTTGTTTCTTCAGAAACAAACGAAACGACAAAGCGGTTGACTTGGTTGTAAGCACTAAGTCAATTGAAGGAGACTTCGTCGCTCTCACTACTTGTTTACTTCGCCTGCAGGGTCTGTCGTTTCTCTTCCCAGATAGAAAGGCGTAGCCACCTTCGTCTTTCCCCCCAAATCGCACCCTCGAAGACGACGCAGATACATCCAAACTTTGAGAGGAAGCTAATGATTAATATCACGATGAGTATAGTTTCAAACATAGCACAATTACAATGCCATCAGCATAATAATTACATAATGTTAAAGTATAATTGGTTTGTTTTGAATGCATTAATTCATGAATACAGTACCCTCGTGTATATATAAGTTCGCTCAGACAAGTCATCTATTCCCAGCAACTGTGTTCTATCTTCAAAACCCTCAGTCTTGAAGCTCCCTATATTCGAGACATTAGAGGATGGATCGAGAGCAAGAGGAGAGGCGGTTCCTTGGTTTCTTTGGCATCGTCAAGGAATCCATCAAGCTCATCTTCACATGGCGGAAGACCTTCAGCCAAATCGCACTAGCCTTCGTCCTCCCTCTTTCCCTCATCGGCTTAGCTAACATCCACCTGTACGCTGACCTCCTTGCGAAGATCCACAATTACGACGCTCCCGATTACAATGAGCTCTCAGATTTTGTGACTTTGGACACAATCCAGCCCTTGCTATTTATAGTCTGTTCCTCCGTCCTGCTCCTAATCATTTCCGTTCTTTCCATTTCTGCGGTCGTGGTCACGACCACGTGCTTGTACACCACGAAATCCATCACTTTCGGGGGAGTGATGAGGGTCCTCCCAAAGGCGTGGAAGAGGCTCATGACCACAACCTTATGGAGTTCTCTTGCTGTCGAAGTCTATGTGGTCGCGACTGTAGCGATCTTCTATCCCTTCACTCTTATTCCCTCTCTTGCCATTGTACTAGCCCTACTTTTCGTCTTCCTCATCTTATACCTCTCTGGGTTGGTGTATATCAGAGTCATTTCGGACTTGGCAGGTGTGGTTTCAGTGGTAGAGGACGTCTATGGCATTGATGCCATGTTCAAGAGCAAGAACCTGATCAAGGGTAAGTTGGGGATCTCAATAGCTATCAGCTTCTTGCTGTCGATTGTGTCCATGGCAATCCAAACAGTGTTCTACAGCTTTGTGACCAATGGACATGGATCGGTGTTTCGAAGGTTGGGGGTCGCAATTCTCTGTTTCTTGTTTCTGTTCATGTTGTTCCTCTTCAGCCCTGTCGTGCAAACAGTGTTCTACTTCGTGTGCAAGTCACACCACCGCGAGAACATCGACAAGTCGCCGCTGGAGGATGATCTTGAGGTCCATCTTTTAGCCGAATACCTTCCTCCTAAAGCCGACGAGGTCTAACTGGAACAAGTCGACGGATAACTGGACGTTCAGATATTCTAATAATGTGAGAGCCTGGGGCTGCATCTCGTCTTGTATGGCCATATATATGATGATCATGCATAAATAAGTTTCGTTCACTTAATGTTCTATGAGTATTTGTTACCTTCTTGGCTTACTTGCAAATCGCAAGTTCTCTTCTTGTTACTAGTCTGTTCCATAATTTTCCGTGTGCCATATTGTTTTGGCTTTTTACTGTCTCACTTTATAAGGACAAGTATATCACAAGCGCTATAATTATCATATGTTATTCACTTGAGTGTTATAACTTTTTTTTCAATCACTTAAGCGTCACATTTACGAAAAATCATTCATTTAAGTGTCATCGGTGATTTGTATGGCCGGAAAATATAACGTGGCATTAAATTATTATAAATTGGCTTACGAGGATCGCCAGAAACGTCTAATCAACAAAAACCACTTGAAAAGTTGTTGTTTGGGCCCTATCAATGGAAGAACTAGAGCACCAGAGCAGTCATGGAAGCCCGGATGTTTGCTGATAGGCACTAAAAATCCTAATTCCCTTAATCTTGGGATAAATTACCTGTGAAACGTCTGGGGCAATAGACAGAGAAGAGTGGAGAACAATGATGCTGCTCTCTTGTTCAAGGTCCATCTTTCACTCTGTGAATCTGATTTCCGGAATCGAACAGAGAGGAGTATGGCCTCGGTATGTCTCCTTCCTCAACTGCTTCATCTTCTCACTCAAAATAGAAGAACGAGTTTTCGCTGAATGTCTTGGATTGCTCACGACGATGCCGAGTGAGTTGAGGACTCAGATTGCCTTAGACCAATCACGAGAGGTGCAGAGCTTGGCGAGCTCGACTCGCTCTGTAGTTCGGTTATTTCTCTTCATTCCAAGTCTCCAGCGAAGGAAATGACAACGAAGACAAGAAAAAGGAGAAGAGAAGGAATGGCACGTTAAGACTCAAATTTTGGACTTAATTTTTTTCCCTTTTTCCACTTTGGACATGAATTTCTTTTTTAATAAAGCCACCTCAGACTCAAATATCATTTTAAATATTTTAAAAAGTCAGGTAAGATGAATAGCTAGAATATGGGACTCAAGTGAATAATTTTTCACTGATGTGGCACTGAAATGATTGAAAAAAAATTTATTGCACTTAAATGAGCATTGTATGAAAATTGTGATACTCGTAGTGTCTTTATCCCCACTTTATCAAAATTGTGCATTTTTGGCTAGTTTTCATTCATAGCCATTTGAGATTGTTAAATGGAAACTTAATTCTCAAATGTACCTTTTCACTTACTTTTTAAGGATAATATCACAAAAAATCCAAAATTAGTATATCTATGATAAATTTATCCTAAACTAATTTTTTGACAATAAAAAATCTCAAATTGGTACACTTGTGATAAATTTACCCAAAACTAATTTTTGACTGCCAAATATACCATTCGTTAAATTGGATTAATACAAAAAAAAAACCTAAAACCGGTACAATAGTGACAAATGAAGAGTAAAATCTCAAATTGGTACATCAGTCAACTGTCACGTGTTATCTAACTGAGCAATTTAATAGTAAAATTTAACGAAAACTAATATAGGATAAATTTGTCACAAATGTACCAGTTTTGGGGTAAATTTATCAAAAATGTATCAATTTTGGGTTTTTAATAATCAAAAAATGAGTTTAAGGTAAGTTTGTCATAGGTATACCGGTTTGAGATTTTTCGTGATATTAATCCTACTACTTTTATGGTTGCCTACTCATCACCCTCAAGCCAACCCTATTACTTTTATAGCATGACAATTATTGGCCAGAAAGATTATATTGTCAATTGTCAAAGTTGTAGGATTAAATTGGCCAAATAAAAAATTTTAGGATTGCATTTACAACATTATAATAAGTCTAGGACTTTTTGGATAATTTTTTCTCCTGTGAAATTTATTGTGATGCAAATTATATCTCATATGGAGTTTAAATTCATATAATCTATGAAGAGGATATTTTGAAAAATATATAGAAAGTAACCTTCAATAATTTAATTTAGTTCAATATTAAAGTATGTGAGATTTTATATCTCATATGCAAATTAAGCTGTTAGTAGATCTAGGTTGGGACTATTTAGATTGAATCCGAGAATTTCCACAAGAACTTAATGCTTTTAGGTAGTTTAAATTCACCTAAGGTTAGTGTGGGTTAACATACCTAATTGGGGATTATTAGAACGGGGTCAGCTTGTAATTCAACTTAGAGAAATTTTGTCGAACACAATTGAAAATTAATTTGTTGTATGATAAGTTAAGAAAATTGATTATGAATGGTTAAGTGAAGTTAGATGTTCTAATGTTTTGTGATTTGGTTAAAATCTTGATAATTGGCCTTGTTAATTTTCAGTTTGCTATTATTTTTACTTTGCAATTTTAGTTAGCTTTTGAATCCTTTAAGTTTTGGCTCTTTACATTTTAGTTTTTAATTGGTTTAGTTCACTTTTTACTCGTTTTTTCGATTTGGTTAGTTAGATATTTTGAATTGATCACTTTCAGTAAGTAATTGGATAATTAAAAAACAATTTTGGTAGGAACGGTACTCACTTATCACTTTATTACTTGTCAATATTGTGCACTTGCAATTCACCTAACATCACACCATAGACCTTACTCGAATTAGATTAGACAAGTTCCTAGCTGAAAGTATCATTTTGTTAATAATCTACATGAAGATCAAGATTAAAGAACTGAAAAGTTTCTTCAGGAGAGATGTCCATCATCACTTTGAAAGAGAGGACCAACATTGACCATGGAAATGGAAAATAGAGAGCTAGATTATCTGACGACACTCAGATTTCTTCGACATCTTTCGTGGATCCTTCGCAATCACCCGCATCCTCTCGCAGCGGCTAAAACTCTGATCACTGGACAGCCTTTTGGGTCTTCACAGCAGCTTACTGTGCAGTTGCATTAATCTTATTTGTCTTGTAGAAATCAGCAACTGTGTTCACGGTTGCATGGATTTACACTCATCCCCAAGAGATCAGCTTCAAGAAAATCATAGGTGTTGCCCCAAAACTTCGGAACATATTAGTAGTCATATTAGAGTAATGTTTTGATTAAGTATCACATGGGGAAGTGGTATCGGTCTTCTTGGTGCTTGTTTGTTTCTATCAGGGCGCTGAAACTGCAGATTCAACTCTTCATTGTGCTTCGTATTGCGAGAGAAATGCTCAAATAGAAATGGGAGTGACATGCTTCTTGTTGATGTCAATGGTGATACTCTTTGGATAAGTCAGTCGAGATGGCGATGTACTTTGTCTGCAAGTTCGATACCAGCCTCTAGGAGAATGTCAACAAATCATTCTTGGCTGAGCATCTCTAGGCATGAGAAATTACTATAAAACTTCTAAATTTATTGCATTTGTTTCAATTCAGTCTTAAAACCTTTTAATATACCAATTGAGTCTTGAATTTTTTGACGATTCGTCTATATAATCCATTTGGCCAATTTTGGTTAGAAATGGTTGACGTGGATGTCGGTTGTCTTACATGCAATGATCGACGTTAATGTTAATAATTTTTTACAATTTTTAAATAATTTTTTTGAATTTTTCTTTTTGACTTTCTTTGTTTTTCCCTCTTCTTCTTTTTTTTTCACTAGTAACCTATTGCTAATCGTCAACCACAGGCGATAGCTAGCGAGGGCTAACCTCATCCGCAACCGACCAGGGTCAACTTTGACATGCCTCACCGATGCAAGGGCGAGCACTGGCGAGGCCCCCCTTGCCAAATTGGCATGGCTGACCCTCACCCAAACTAGAAAGGCTAATTGGGTTAGGCTCAAGCCTCGCCAGATTTGGCGAGGGTGGTTCTCACTCATAGGCACTCTCCTCGCCTATGCCGGACAAGGCCAGCTCTCACTAACCACTAGCATAAAGAAAAAGAAATGAAAATATTTAGAAATTTTTTAAAAATTATTTATGTCGACAAGTTTTGGCTAAAATTGGCCTAAGAGATTGCATTGATAAATTATTAAAAGGTTCAGAACTATATTAATTAAATTAAAAATTTTAGGACAAAATTGACACGGGTGCATGAGATTTATGACTTTCTTGGTAGTTTCCGCTCTTTAGGTTTATTTGGGAGTGTAAATGCCTTTGAAGAGGATGACGTGGAGATTTTATAGAGCTTATACATGAACACATATGTATGCACATAGATCCATGGCATACTTCAAGCGATCGGTTGACTTTTAAATAGTGCCTCGTTTGCCGTATCACCATCATGATTTTTTTTCAATAATATTCGGAAGAAGTTACCTAAAAGTATGGGCGTCCATGGGATTGGCTGAATGTGTCTTTCATGATCCAATGGCTGACGTTATGACCCGCCTAATCAACTAATTTCTTGGTTAATCAAGAGTAATTTTAAGAGCAACTTGACAGGAGATTCAATCTAGACAAACCATTGTTTCTTTAGATTGTTCTTAGTACCTACGCTTGCCGGATTTGCCGTTTCTCTTCCCAAATAGAAATGCAAAGCCTACCTTCCTTGCCTTTCCCCCCAAGGTCGCACACTTGCATTCCAGTTATTGGACATATGGAGTTCCAATGAATAGAATACGTCTCTTCTGTAGACGGCTTTATATTCAATTGACGTTAAACTCCGAGTGCTAGTCTCTTCCATATGTCATGACACAGGACACGAAAAGGAAATGAACGAGTGTAAAAATTCAAGCCAAATTGATAGGAAACTAATATTGATATATAAATATAGTTAAATATAATATAAAGAGAATGCCGTCGGCATGATAATTACATTATATTAAAGTATGATTGCTTTGTTTTGCCTGCATTTATTCAATTCTTTTTCTTTAAATATACAGTACTCTCTTGTATATATAAGTTCAACTTAGACAATCAATCGATGCCTGAAAACTGTGTTCACCCTCAGTCTTGAAGATTCAGAAATTTGGGGAATTAGAGGATGGATCGAGAGCAAGAGGAGATGCAACTTCTTGGTTTCTTTGGCGTCATCAAGGAATCCACCAAACTCATCTTCACATGGAGGAAGATCTTCAGCCAAATCACGCTCGCCCTCATCCTCCCTTTTTACTTCACCATCTTAGCTCACACCAAGATTTCCGACTTCCTCATGGCAAAGATCCAGCTCGACCAGCGTGCACTCGACCACGCCATAGCCGGCACTCCCAGATACGAGATGCTCTCCAACCTTATGATGTCGGACACAACCGAGCTCCGTCTCTCTACAGCCGCCTACTACATCCTTGTTCTAATCTTTTCTCTTCTTTCCACCTCCACAGTTGTGTACACCATCGCATGCGTGTACACCTCGAGACCCATCACTTTTGGGAGAGCGATGAGCATTGTCCCAAAGGTGTGGAAGAGGCTGGTGGTCACATTCTTATTGGGTTTTCTTGCTATATTCGTCTACCTCATCTCCATTGCCGTGATTACCCTAATCTGCTATCTCTTGTTTCAACCTCTTCACTCTCCTGTCATTAGAGTAACCCTAGGTTTCATCCTCCTCATCTTATCCCTCTTTGGGTTGGTGTATATCAGTGTCATTTGGCACTTGGCAGGTGTGATTTCGGTGCTAGAGGACATCTATGGTATTCAGGCCATGTTCAAGAGCATGAACCTGATCAAGGGTAAGTTGGGGATCTCAATTGCTATCAGCCTCTTGCTAGCGATTGGGTCCACGGCAATCCATATAGTATTCCGTATCTTTATGGCCAGTGGATATGGATCCGGGTCCTTAAGGTTCGGGGTTGCGGCTCTTTGTTTCCTGTTTCTCCTCCAGTTGACCCTCCTCGGCCTCGTCGCGCAAACCGTGATCTACTTTGTGTGCAAGTCGCACCACGACGAGAACATCAACAAATCGGCGCTGCTTTTGGAAGAATACATTCCTCTTCAAGCCAACGACGTGTCACTAGAACAAGTCGACGTATAAATTGACGTACAGTTTACTGTAATAATGTAAGAGCCTACGGCTGCATCCTGTACCTTGTATGACCATATACGATGGTAATGAATAAGTTTTATTTGAGCAAATTTTCCATTGACTGCAGAAGCCAATAGAAGCAAAACATATTTATGATTTTCTGACACTTTTCCCCTATTTCAATATAGATAAATAGAGCACATTGTTGGCTGGTTTTTATTCATCGTCATTTGAGATATTTCAATGGAAATGCCTGCTCATTGCTCTCAAGTTGGCCAAATTATTTTTAATTCTCTCTCGTCAAATTATGGAAACAACTATAAACTTTTCACTATATTTATTATTTTAGAATGGTTCATCAAGCTTTAATTGGCTAATTCATATTATACTAATTTTATATCTTACTGAGTTTAAATTCATCAAATCTATGAAGGGAATGTTGTGTAAATAATTTAGAAAATAACGTTCATGAAATATATTTAATTTTGAACTAAAGGGAAATTTGAGAAAATTAACAAACTAGTAATACGTTCTATCAATAAATAAATAAAAGTGATTTTCATTACTTAGAAAAATTAGTTACTTTTCCATGTGGTAAGTAGATTTTTTGTAGCAAAGTTCTTTTTCCTTGGAAAATGCTTGGCTAACGGTACCGTCAACCAAGAAAAAGGACGGTGAAACCACAGCGAAGTATTTTCTATCTTTAAAGTGGAAGACTTGGTCAATAGGTTTTTTGTTTTTATTATATAAAAAATGCATTTTCCATATAAAAACAATTTTTTGTCTTATTTAAAGAAACAAATCAAATTGATAATATTCAAATAATAAAAAAATATATGAAGAGCTCAGTTGCAATTTTTAAAATAATGTATATTATTCTCTGGCCAAAGAAAATCAACCAATTTTTTTTTTTTTACGATTTAGCCTTGACTTGTGTGATCTTAAGATTGATTTTGTAATATTTTAGCTTCGACATTTGGATCAACGGGGTAAAAATTTTTCACTATCACTTGTCTTAATTTTAGGTTGCCGGAGAGTCCTTTTAGAGCAATTTGATTTGGGAGAAAGGAATGAGAAATCATTTCATTGCACAATAATTTTGTTATTACTTGCAAAGTCATTTACTTCATTTTTTTTTCTTTTTTTTCCTTCTTTCTCCACCAATCAATGGGCCTCAGCAGCCGGCCATAGGCAAGGGTGAGTGAGGCTCAACCTTCTTGAACAATCCTCAACAGCCTTATTGCCCCTTGCTTGTGCCGGCGACTGATGGAGGAAGAATAAAAACATAGAAAGAAAAGAAAAGAAAAGAAAATTTTTATAAAAAAAAAAAGGAAAACTAAAAAAAAATGTAAAAAATCGTCAACATCATCATTGGTTATGCTAGTAAGACAACCGAAGCAATTCTCAGTCAAAATTGGTCGAGAATGATTATATTAGCAAATCATCAAAATATTTATAATTCAATTGGCCAAATTATCGAAAAAATTAGTTAAATTGAAAGATTCATAACAATATTGATATCTATATAATAGGTTTTAGACTATTTTGGTAATTATCTTTAAATTAGTCACCATAGACCTTCCTCGAATTAGATTCATAACTGAAAGTATCATTTTGGTAATAATCTACGTGAAGATCAAGATTAAAGTAGCTGAAAAGTTTCTTCAAGAGAAATGTCCATCATCACTTTGAAAGAGAGGACCAACATCGACCTTTTGAAATGGAAACTAGAGAGCTAGATGATCTGAAGACACTCAGATTTCTTCGGCATCTTTCGTGAATTCCCTCGGAATCACCTTCATCCATCGAAAATTCTTCACCACCAAATCATTCTCACCCGCATCCTCTCGCAGCGGCCAAAACTCTGATCACTGGACAGCCTTTTGGGTCTTCACAGCAGCTTACTGTGCAGTTGCATTAATTTTATTTGTCTTGTAGAAATCGGCGATTGTGTTCACGGTTGCATTGATCTACACTCATCCCCAAGAGATCAGCTTCAAGAAAATCCGGAACAAATTAGTAGTCACAATAGAGTAATGCTTTGATTAAGTATAACATCGGGAAGTGGTATCGGTCTTCTTGGTGCTTGTTTGTTTCTATCAGGCGCTGCGGCTACAGATTCAACTCTTCGTTGTGCTCGGTATTGCGAGAGAAAGAGTGCTCAAATAGGAATGGGAGCGAAATGCTTCTTGTTGATGTCAATGGTGATTCTCTTCGGATAAGTCATCGAGATGGCGACGTACTTTGTCTGCAAGTTCGATATCAGCCTCCAGGAGAGTGTCAACAAATCATTCTTGGCTGAGCATCTCTAGGCAGGAGAAATTATTAGGAAAGTTCTAAATTTATTGCACTCGTTTCAATTCAGTCCTAGACCTTTCGACATAATCAATTGAATCCTATATTTTTTAATGATTTATCAATATAATCCATCCGGCTAATTTTGGTTGGAAATGGTTGATGTGGATGTAGGACAACCAATACTAATGTTATTACTTTTTTACAAATTTTAAATAATTTTTAAAATTTTTTCTCTTTACTTACTTTGTTTTCTTCCTTTTCTTTTCACCGGTAGCCAATTGTCGGTCACTGAACATAGGGGATAGCTAGCGAGGGTTAACCTCGTCCACCACCAATTAGGGTTAGCTTCGCCAAGCCTTGCTTGTGCAAGGGCAAGCACTGGCGAGGCTCCTATCGCCAAATTTGGCAAGGCTAACCCTTACCCAGACTAGAAAGGCCCGTTGGCCGAGTGTGGCCCTCACTCATAGTTGCTCCCCCTCGCCTGTGCTGGGCGAGGCTAGCTCTCATCAGCTACTAGCAAAAAAACAAAAAAACAAAAAAATCCAAAATTTTTCTAAAAATTATCCATGTCAATGAATTTTGGCTAAAATTAGTCGAAGAGATTGCATTGCTAAATTTTCAAAATGTTTAGAACTAAACTGTCCAAATTAAAATGTTTAGGACTAAATTGACACAAGTGTAATAAGTTTAGGACTTCTTGGTAATTTCCCTTCTCTAGGCTTATCTAGGAGTGTATGTGCCTTTGAATATTAAGGATAATATGGAGATTGTATAAACCTTATACACGAACACATATGTACGCACATAGATACATGGACATGCTTTGAGCAATCGGTTGACTTTTATATAATGTCTCCTTTCCCGTATCACCATCACGATTTTTTTCAAAAATATTCGGAAGAAGTTATCTAAAAGTATGGGCGTTCATGGGATTGGCTGAATGGATCTTTCATGATCCAATGGCTGACGTTATGATCCGTCTAATTAACTAAATTTCTTGGTTTATCAAGAGTAATTTTAAGAGGAACTTGACAGGAGGTTCAATCTAGACAAACCCTTGTTTCTTTATATCGACCTTAGTACCTACGCTTGCCGGATTTGCCGTTTCTCTTCCCAAATAGAAATGCAAAGCCTACCTTCCTTGCTTTCCCCCCCAAGGTCGCACACTTGCATTCCAATTGTTGGACATATGGAGTTCCAATGAATAGAATTCGTCTCTTCTGAAGACGGCTTTATGTTCAATTGACGTTAAACTCAAAGTGCTAATCTCTTCCGTATGTCATGACTCGAGACACGAACAGGAAATGAACGAGTGTGAAGATTCAAGCCAGTTTATTCCTTTAATTGATGGGAAACTAATATTGATATATAAATATAGTTAAATATGATATAAAGAGAATGCCATCGGCATGATAATTACATTATATTAAAGTATGATTGCTTTTTTTTTTTTCACTTTTATTAAATTCTTTTTCTTTAAGTATACAGTACTCTCTTGTGTATATAAGTTCACTCGGACAATTAATCGATACCTGAAAACTGTGTTCACTTTCAGTAAGCTTCCCAAATTTCCGAAGTTAGAGGATGGATCGGGAGCAAGAGGAGATGGAGCTTCTTGGTTTCTTTGGCGTCATCAAGGAATCCGCCAAGCTCATCTTCACATGGAGGAAGATCTTCAGCCAAATCACGCTTGCCCTCGTCCTCCCTCTTTCCCTCACCATCATAGCTTACACCACGATTTCTGACTTCCTCATGGCAAAGATTCAGCTCGACCAGCGTGCACTCGACCATGCCAAAGCCGGCACTCCCAGATACAAGATGCTCTCCAACCTTGTGACCTCAGACATAATCGAGCTCTGTCTCTCTATGGCCGCCTACTACATCCTTGTTCTAATCTTTTCTGTTCTTTCCACCGCTGCAGTTGTGTACACTATCGCATGCGTGTACACCTCAAGACCCATCACTTTTGGGAGAGCGATGAGCGTCATCCCAAAGGTGTGGAAGAGGCTCATGGTCACATTCTTATGGAGTTTTCTTGCTATCGTTATTTACATCATCTATGTCGCTGTGACTATCGTAATCTGCTATCTCTTGTTTGAACATCTTCACTCTCCTGACGCTGGACGAATCCTAGGTTTCATCCTCCTCATCTTATCCCCCTTTGGGTTGGTGTATATCAGTGTCATTTGGCACTTGGCAGGTGTGATTTCAGTGCTAGAGGACATCTACGGTATTCAGGCCATGTTCAAGAGCATGAACCTGGTCAAGGGTAAGTTGGGGATCTCAATAGCTATCGGCCTCTTGCTAACGATTGGATCCATGGCAATCCATACAGTGTTCCGCATCTTTATGGCCAATGGATATATATCCGGGTCCTTAAGGTTCGGGGTTGCAGCTCTTTGTTTCCTGTTTCTCCTCGAGTTGACCCTCCTCGGCCTCGTCGCGCAAACCGTGATCTACTTCGTGTGCAAGTCACACCATGATGAGAACATCAACAAGTCAGCGCTGCTTTTGGATGACTACGTTCCTCTTCAAGTCGACGAAGTGTAACTAGAACAAGTCGACGTATAAATTGACGCATGGTTTACCGTAATAATGTAAGAGCCTGTGGCTGCATCTTCTACTTTGTGTGACCATATACGATGGTAATGAATAAGTTTTATTTAAGCAAATTTTCCAATGACTGCAGGAGCCAAAAGAAGCAAAACAAGAGGCACATCCCTAGTCTAAACGGAATTGCTACCTAGTTTAGTCATCCATTAAGTTCACCTGAGTGATTATTAACTTATTGACGGGGTGCGGGGTTCCCTGGGTCAAAAAAAAAAAAAAACTTATTGGGGTACATGCAATTCGCAAGTTCTCTTCTTGCTCCTAATCTTTTACATAATTTTTCATGTACCGAATTGTTTTTGACCCTTTACTCTTGTTTCACTTCATCCAAACAGCGCATCGTTGGGTGGTTTTCATTCATTGCCAATTGAGATACTTTAATGGAATAATAATTTTCAAACTATACCTTCTCACACTTACTTATGATGATTGCCCACTCATCACCATCAAGCCGACCAAATTACTTTTCAAACTCTCTCGTCAAATTATGAAAATAACTATAAACTTTGCACGAATTTTATCGCTTATTGAGTTTGAATTCATCAAATCTATGAAGAAGATGTTTTGAAAATAATGTAGAATATAATGTTCATGAAATTAATTGAATTTGGAATTAAAGGGAAATTTGAAAATCAACAAACTAGTAATACGTTCAATCAATATATAGATAAAAGTGACTATCACTTAGAAAATCAGTTATTTTTCCACGTGTTAAGTAGCTTTTCTGTATCCGTTATAAAAAAAAAAAGTACATTTTTTATAGCAAAGTTCCTTTTCCGTGGCGAATAAAGATTTTATCCGTAATTGAACGAGAACACGGGCGGCATTGATACAGGAATGAAGGGCTCTTGAAACATAACAGAAACAACATGAAGTAAGAGCCAAACAGGCACAAATTCACAGCGTTATACAAGCTAAAGGCCATGCAGGCCCCAACAGCAACAATCCCAGCAACCCATACCATGGCTTGCCTGTTATATGACCGGTGCTTAGTATATACATGGGAAAATTACCAAAATAGTCTTACATCTATTGTAATTTTTCCAATTTAGTTTTAATTCTTTTGTTTGGGCCAATTCAATTTTGAACCTTTTATAATTATTCCACTTCAATCCATCCGGCCAAATTTGGCCGATCAGCACTGACGTGGATGTCGATCGTTTGACGAGCGCTAATATGATAATTTTTAAATTATTTTTTATTTTTTACTAATTTTATTCTTTTTCTTTTTCTTTTCTTTTTCCCTTCTTCTCCCTTCCTTTGACTAGTGCAAGGGCTGGCGAGTCAGCCTCCCGAGCCAATGGTGAGGCTCACCCCCATCGGCCACTAGCGAGGGCGAACCTTGCCAAGAGGTTGTCGTCGCCATGGCTGGGCGACGCCTTGCCAAATTTGGTGAGGCTTGGCCTTGCCGGCCATTGGCAAGGTCAACCCTCACCATGGTGGGGCAAAGCCCAACCTCGCTAGATCTGGGGAGGCCTCACCTAGCAATGGCAAGGGTGAGCCACGCCAACTACTAGCGAGGCATTGCATAGCCATGGTGACAATGGCCTCGCTGGCATTAGACAAGGCTCGCCCTTGCCAGTGGTCGACAAGGGCGAGCCTCGCCATTCCTCGCTAGCCCTCACCTCTGGCCAATGGGGACCCACCAAAGGAAGGGAGAATAAGGCAAAAAGAAAATAATAAAAATAATAAAAAATCAAAAAATTTATTTTAAAATTGCCATGTTAGTGTTTGCTGGATGCCTAGCATCGGCTTCAAAACTGGCTGGTCAAATTTGGCTAGATAGACTGAATTAATATAATTGCAAAAATTTTAGGATTGAATTGGCAAAAAAAAAAGATTTAAGACTGAATTGGAAAAATTGCAATAGATTTATGACTATATTTGCAATTTTCCCATATACATTTTCATCGGGAAAAGTGTCAGAAAAGTCATAAACATATTGCATTAGTGTCGATTTAGTCTTAAACCTTATAATGATGCCAATTTAGTTCTAAACCTTTTTTAATTAGTGTTAATTTAGTTATAAACCTTTTAACTTGGTGCTAATTCAATCCTTCTAGCTAATTTTGGTTGGATTTTGCTGACATGGATGCTAGTTAGCTAGTATAGCATCACCTAATGTGGACACTTTTTATTAATATTTTAATAATTTTTTTGATTTTTTTGATTTTTATGATATTTTTATCATTTTTTTCTAGTAATTTTATTAATTTTCTGATTATTTATCTTTTTTTTTTTTTTTTTTTTATCTCTCCTTCCTCCTTCTTCCTTTGAGTGATGGCTAGTTGGTCAGCGATGGCCAACCATTGCCCATGGCTATGTAGGCTAGCCCACCCAAGGTAGGGTTGAGCCCCAACTAAGGTCGACCTTGTCAGATCTAGCTTGGGCAAGGGCAATGTCGGTGAGGTTTCCCCTCACTGGGCATCGCTTTTGCTTGGGCAACATTGGCGAGGCTGCATTGGCCTAGGCGAGGGTTGACCTTGCTGGGTGTAGTGAGGGCGAGGGGGTTGGCCTCACCGGGGTTGTCCTCACCTAAGCTAGATCTAGCGAGGCCGAGGTTGGCCCTTGCCCAAGCCAGGTGACCTTATTAGGCATTACCTTTGCTTGGGCAATACCCAATGAGGGGAGCCCTCACTAGGGCTACCTTGGCTTAGGCTAGGTTTGGTGAAACCAGCCATTGCCGAGGCTTGGCCTTACCCTGGCCATGCTGGCACACCTGACCATCACCAGTTGATCGACCACCACTAGCTGGCCAACCACCGCCCAAAGGCAGAAGAAGGAGGAAGGGGAGAAAAAAAAAAAAGGAAAAAAAAGAGAGGAAAAAATCAGAAAAATAATAAAAATTAAAAATTATTTAAAATTGTCATCGTTAGCACTGGCAATGCCATATTAGCCAGCCTAGCATCCACATTAGCAAAGTCTGGCCAAAATTAGCTGGAATAACTAAATTTGTATCAAGTTAAAAGGTTTAGGATTAAATTGAGACTAATTGAAAAATTTTAAGACTAAATTAGCACTATTAAAATGTTTAGGACTGAATTGACACCAAATCAAAAGGTTTAGGAATAAGTTGGTATAATTAAAAGGTTCAGAACTAAATTGACAAAATACAATATGTTTAGGACTTTTCAGACACTTTTCCCCATTTTCATCCACAACTTAGGCTTAGCGCATACTGAATTTGTCACCACGTAAATCTTCCTCAATTTAGATGAGTTAAGTTCCCAACATAACGTATTAGCTAGTCACCTATCGACGTTCTTCTTCTATGGAAACGCTCATTATCCCTATAAATCCATTCCAGCTTTTCCAAACACCATCTTGAGCTTTGACTGTAGTAAGTAGAAAGCTAGATGATCTGAAAACACTCGGATTTCTTCGGCATCTTTCGCGAATCCTTCAAGATCACCCTCATCCATCGAAAGCTCTTCACGAACATATCACTTTCGCCAATATTCCAGCTTTTGTCCTCTAAATCAAGCCTTCTATATTTCGATCACAGTGGCAAAAACTCCGATCACTGGACAGCCTTTTGGGTCTTCACGTCGGTTTACTGTGCAATTCCGTTGGTCTCATCGCTCCTTTAGAAAACGGTGATTTTGTTCGCGGTGGCATGGATTTACGCTTATCCCTAAGAGATCAGCCTCAAGAAAATAATGGGTGTTCTCCCAAGACATTGGAAGAAATCAATAATCTATACTTTTAGCTTACCACGTTATTGCGTTGTCGACCTTTTAATGCGATTGATCTTGTCCATTCTAGTGTTTGTGCACATAATCATGGTTTGGAACCTAGCCAATGTTGTTTCAACTCTTCGTTGTTCTTGGCGTTGCTAGAGAAAGGGTGCTTCGAGTAGGAATCGAAGTGACATACTTCTTGTTGATGTCAATGGCGATTCTCTTCGGGCACGTCGCCGAGACGGAGATGTTCTTTTTCAGAGAGTTCAATATCGGCCTCCATGGGAATGTCGACAAGCGACAACTTTTCTTGGCTGAGCATCTCCAGGCGCACCTAGGAGGGTATGTGCCGTTCAAATTTAGGGAAGGCACAGAGATTCTATAGACCTAAAAAATAAGGTAATTTGTAAGCAAAATTTAGTGTGACTTAGTCCAATTAAGCATATTATTGATTGAATCTTTTAACATGGTTTGAGCTAGGGGTGTCAGTAACCGAACCGAAAACCGAAAACCGAACCGAACCGAACCGAAATTTCATGCATTTTCAGTTTCGGTTCGGTTTCGGTTCAGTTAACCGAAAAAATCAAATGATATCTCCTAATTCAGATTCTATCCAGTTCGGTTAACCGAACCATATCAGTTAACCGAATTGAACGGATAAGGATTCCGCACTTGCGTCTCGTCTTGTCCGAGACAAAAAGGTCGCAGCATAGATCGGCCTTTCTCCTTTCGTTGGCAGATCTCCCCTTTTCTCAGCAGCTTTTCCTTCGTACGCTCACGGGGGGAGCGAGAATGGAGGGCTGCTCGCGGGCTGTGGAGAGCTTGGACTCTCTCTGGTTCTTCAGCAATGTCCTCTCGAGATCTCGGCCCTTGTCTCCTGTTGCTGAAGTAGAAGAAACGGAAGAGAAAGAAGGAGAAGGAGAAGAGCCCGTCAAGAACCAGGCGAATGGACCCGAGGAGGAAGCAAAGCACGAGCCAAGCCCGTCGCTACAACTACCGAAGACTTGCTTCCGAGATGCCCCAGATGCGGAAATGTCGATGCTGGAGTTGCAGAGCTAGGAGCAACGACGTCTTTGACTGAGGAAGCCGTGGGGACTCCAGGGTCGGCGGAGGAAGAGTCGAAGCTGAAAGAGAGGATGGAAAGAAGCAAGAGGAGACAGAGGAGCAAGAGAATGTTCCACGAAAGAAGGAGAAGCGTTCTTGGGGAGCTTGATCTGGGATGTGGCGGGGAGGAGTTTTCTGGGTTTGAGGAAAATCGCTTCCTCGTGAGCTAAATCAAATTTGCTAAAAAAAATTAAGAAAAACCAAAAAACCGAACCGAATCGAACCGGAACTGAACCGAAATTTCGGTTCGGTTCGATTCGGTTTGGTTTGAATTTCGGTTCGGTTCATTGTATTTCCTTATCGGTTCGGTTCAGTTCGGATTTCTCAGAAAACCGAACCGAACTGAACCACTGACAGCCCTAGTTTGAGCAATCGATTGACTTTTAAATCGTGCCTCTCTTACCTATCATCATCGAAATTTCTTTGCAATAATATTAAGAAGAAGTTACCTTAAAGTATCCATGGGAATGGTCTATGTATCTTTCATGATTATGCGGCTGCGTTATGATACGTCGAATCAAATAATTGCCAAGGTCATTTGAAGAGGAACTTCACCGGAGATTCAATCTAGACAGACACTTGTTTCATTAGCTTCGGTACCTTCGCTTGCAGGATTTGGCGCATAGCCTTCTTTGTCTTTCCCCCAAAATCGCACACTTGGAGACGATGCAGACACATTCCAATTTTTGGACATATGTACATCCTATGAATTAAAGGGCAAATCTTCTTTCTAAGGGAGGGTTTTGATATTCAATTGAAAGATAAAATCTAAGTGTTAATCTCTTCCAAAAGTCATAACACGACATGCAAAAATAAATGAATTGGTGTGAAATTTAAAATCGATTTATTTCTTAAAGTGAGAGGAAACTAATGTGGAGGTCCCAATGTACATAGTTAAACATAGTAGAAAGAGAAGACCACTGGCAATGCCCGGCCGGCATGATAATTAGATTATATTAAAGTATGATTGGTTTGTTTTGTATGCATTACTTCATCTGTTTTTTCTATACGAGTACAGTACTCTCATGTATATATAAGTTCACTTAGACAATTAATCAACGCCTAAAGCCTGTGTTCTATTTATTACTCTCTCGGTCTTGTTGAAGATCCAGAAATTTGGGGGATTAGAGGATGGATCGAGAGCAAGAGGAGATGCAATTTCTGGGTTTCTTCGGCATCATCAAGGAGTCCATCAAGATCATCCTCACTTGGAGGAAGATCTTCAGCCAAATCACAGTAGCCCTCATCTTCCCTCTTTCCTTAATCTTCTTAGCTCACATCGAGATCTCCGACTTACTCTTTGGAAAGATCAGCCAGGACGAGCTCGAACTCAACCGTGCCGAGGCCGACATTCCCAAATACAATAAGCTCCTTGACCTTGTGACCTCGGACTTAATCGAGCTCTGGCTCTTTAAAGCCGCCTACCTCGTCCTTTGTCTAATCTTTTCTCTTCTTTCCACATCCGCGGTCGTGTACACGATTGCATGCGTGTACACCTCACAATCGATCACTTTTGGGAGAGTGATGAGCGTCGTCCCGAAGGTGTGGAAGAGGCTCATGGTCACATTCGTATGGAGTTTTTTCGTTGTCTTCGTCTACAACGTCTTGACTTTTGTAGTCGTCTATCTCTTGATTGTTCTTATTCAATCTTTTGCCACTGTACTAGCCCTACTAATCATCCTCTTCATCGTGTACTTCTCTGGGCTTGTGTATATCACTGTCATTTGGCACTTGGCAGCCGTGATTTCTGTGCTAGAGGACACCTATGGCATTCAGGCCATGTTCAAGAGCAAGAACCTGATCAAGGGTAAAATGGGGGTCTCGGTAGCTCTCTTCCTCTTGCTGATTATTGGGTCCGTGGTGATCCAAACAGTGTTCAACAACCTTGCAGCCAATGGATCTGGATCGGGGTTTGCAAGGTTAGGTGTTGCAATCCTTTGTTTCTTGCTTCTGTTCAAGTGGATCCTCTTCAGCCTCGTCGTGCAAACCGTGATCTACTTTGTGTGCAAGTCGTACCACCATGAGAACATCGACAAGCTGGCGCTCGCGGATCATCTCGAGGTCTATCTTTTGGCCGGATATGTCCCTCTCAAATCCCAGGACCTACAACTGGAACAAGTCGCCGTATAACTTGATTCCTCTGGATATTGTAAAAATGTAAGAGGCTGTGGCTGCATCTTGTACTTCATGACCTTACCCGATGATTATGAATAAGTTTGATTTGAGCAAATTTATTATTGATCCTGGAAAGAAAAAGAAGCAAAACAAGAAACTCATCTATTTAGTTCATCTAATTTTCTATGAGAGTCATTATTACATTATTGGAGTATACACAATCCGCCAGTTCTCTTTTAAATATATGTATGTGATCAGATTGTTTTTGGCCCTTTAGTCTATCTCACTTTACCTTAATAGGGCATCATCAGCCAGTTTTCATTCATTGCCATATGAGATTATATTAGGAAAAACGTCACAAATGACTCATGAATTTTGGCTTAATATATAGCGTGGTGTCTAAAATTTTAATTTATTCAATATAATCAATGAACTTTATTCCAATGTGTAATATGATCTCTAAACTTTTAATTTATTCAATTAGTTCCGGAACTTTTAGTACATGTTTAATTTAGTTGTTGATTACATAAAAATATTCAATATTATTCATAATCTTAAATTAATGGAAGAACATCATTTAACATTATCATATAAATCATGGACTACATTGAACACAAAATGAGAGTCCAAGGACCATATAATACATTGGGCTAAAATTTATGGACTACATTAAACAAATTAAAAATTTAAATACCATACTACAGATTGAGCAAAAGTTCAACAACCATTTGTATCATCACCCATGATATTACTCTTGCTAGATGGGTAAAAGTTTTTAATATTTTCCCTTTGAAGAATGTCACATTGTAATTGGCATCAATATTTGTATCAATCGTCCGGTGACATCTCCAAAGTAAGAAGCTAATCTTGTCATGTTTGTTGACTGAAGCAATGAACAATTCTTTCTTTTATACCATTTGCCCCCTTCTCCGGCGATGACGGGCCGTCCAAGATAATTATAGTGACGTATTTTTTTGTTTTTCTCGTATTGATTATCCGGCCGAAGACATCTCCAAAGTATTAAGTTGTTTTATATGTCGTTTCACCCTTCGTCAACCTGGTTAATTTTACATCTTCCCTCATCAAACTACGGAAACAACAATAACCTTTTCACTATGTTTGATATTACCGAGCTTTAATTTCCGAGATTTAATTTACTAATTTGTCATCGCAAAAAAATCGGATTGAGTTTAGCAGTATATTCTGAAAAGGGAAAATTTCAAAAAAGGACCGGAAGTAAGTCTATTTTCTCAAATAAGGACCCAAAGTGACCATTGTCTCAAATAAGGACCCGAAATGGCTAAATCAGTTTCAAATAAGGACCTAAAATCGCTGGACAGCCAAATGTTTGCCGGCTGGCGAGCGTGTGGCATTTCTAGTGGGGAAAAAATGGGCAATTTTGTCAAAAAAATTAATAGAATTTAACAAATCCTAAAAACAAAACCCCCAAACTCTTCACATTCTCATGTTTTCTTCTTCTTCGTTCACGTTGTAGAGCCTGTCACGGTCGGCAAAGCTGAGCTCGCACGTCATGAAGGCCGAGCTCGCCGCCGTCGCCGACGCCACGGTGCATCTTAGTATCGCCGCGAGGAGAAGAAGAAGAAGCAGCACCATCGCCAACAACGAGCCGCCACCGTCGTGGCAAATTGTCTCCATTGCCTCCGGGCAGAGAGATCTTCGGACAAACTCAGCCGCTCGATTCTGTCATGGGAGCTTTGCGGAGGATCACGAGAGAGGAAACTCTGAGAGCCGAGAGAGTGAGGTGGGATGAGAATCCACTTCCACGAACTCAACCGAGAGACACATAACATCTCGATCTCAAGGACCTACATCCTTGGCACAATGCGAATCCACTTCCACTAAGAGAGAGAGGGGCAGGTGAGGGGGGTGCAGGCATGTACCTTTAGAACTCGGGGAGTTAAGGATTTTGCTCTATTAATAAATTAATAAAGAATTTGGGTTCTCCAAGTAAGAGAGAACAAAGAGCCTAGAAGATGAGTGCAGATGAAGAGCGTGAAGGGTTTGGGGCTTCTGTTTATAGGGTTTGTTAATTTCTATCAATTTTTTTTATAAAATTGCCCTTATTCTGGCCACCAGAAATGCCACATGCTTGCCGGCCGACGAACATTTGGCTGCCTGGTGATTTAAGGTCCTTATTTTAGACTGGTTCAGTCACTTTGGGTCATCATTTGAGACAACGGCCACTTTGAATCCTTATTTGAGAAAATAGGCTTACTTTGAGTCCTTTTTTGAAAATTTTCCTTCTAAAAATAGTGCCGAGCGTAACGTTCATGGCATCAATTTGAATTTAGGATTAAGTGAGACTGGAAAATCAACAGAAATGTTATGTTTCATCAATAAATAAGTAAAAATGACTTCCATTACTTAGAAAATAGTTAGTTTTCCACGTGGTAAGTTGCTTTTTCCACAGCAAAATTCTTTTTTCCACCGCTGCAAATAAAGATTACATCCGTAATCCAACAAGTACATAAATGGTGCAGACACAGGAGTAAAGGGGTCTGGAAACAGA
Source organism: Angophora floribunda (assembly GCA_014182895.1). Lineage (NCBI taxonomy): Eukaryota > Viridiplantae > Streptophyta > Magnoliopsida > Myrtales > Myrtaceae > Angophora > Angophora floribunda. Next base: position 50,600,730 of record CM024712.1, read on the forward strand.
CCAGAAAACACCGGGATAATACAATTAAAAAAAATACGCCTCATTTTTATACAATGACCATGTATGTCTCCTATTTTCACAAATATCATTCACAACTAAGCAAAATCCTAGATTGAAAAGATGAAATTATTCCCGTAAATTCGTTTTAGCATCTTGGGTAAGGTTTTTGTGTTTTGTATTTTTGAATGTTTTGAATGTGTAAAAATTTTAGGATCCGAAAATGGGTATTTTGAAAGAAGATGACAATTCCATTGATGGGTGCTGCTAAGGGCCTGTTTGATAATTTGCCAAACAATGAAAATTTATGTTCTTTTGTTTTCGGGAATAAATTTGGAATGGAATTAAGAATAAAAAAAAGTTACTTCTTTGTTCTCGGGAATAATTCCAAAATCAGCCAAATTTTTTAAATTTCTCTCCTCCTTTTCTTTTTCTTCTTCTTCCTTTTGACCAGTCACCGGCCTCAGCCATGGCCAGTGACCGGCCGGCAACCGGCCAAACGAGGGCCGGTGCCCTCGCCAGCCCCTAGTGACACCAAACACGGCATGGCGTGAGCCTTGCCGTCGATGGGCAAGGCTCAACCTCACCCAGATCTAGCAAGGCCGAGCTCGCCCAACCATTGGCGAGGCTCGGCCTCTCCAGCCCGTCACCAGGGCAGCGTCAACTTGGCTGGGCAACCTTGAGATGCCTTGTTGCATAATTGTAATGCCCCAAGGAGCGTTTTAGGATGCCTTGGAAGTCAAGATACCCCATAGGTTGGGATGTCTTGTGGTGGAGTTTGTGGGAGGCCTCGGAGTTGAGATGCCTTGCTGTGTGACCTAGATGTCCCACTATGTTTAGGGATGCCTTGATGATCATGATACATTTTCATGCATATGCATCTACTTATAAATCATTAATGGATGGTAACCATGCATCATGTAATATTACATCATCTACTTGTCCCTGGATGGATATTCCATATTTATATATATGTATGTATGTATATAACAATAATATACTAGGTGATACTTGTGCATCATGAAATAATATGCCATCTTCTTACTCCTATGTGAATGAAATCATGTTGTTTTGTGCTAAGTTAAGTGGTTTCAACTTACTCCTTTATTTTTTTTCGAAAATGTCGGATGATAAGCTCATTGCAAATGCTTTTCGGGGATCCTATGCATCACAAGTGTCTCTATGTGACTATGCTTATGTACAAAGTATACATCTACTATAAATGGGTTGACAAAGGGACTCCTAAAGTGAGGCCCCCCGTGTTATTACTTGGTACATGAACCTCAGTGGCGACTTGATTAGACTATTGAGGAGCTTTGATGGTGAGGGCAACAAATCAATGGGTGAAGTTGTTCACCCTAGTGGATTTTTTTTTTTTTTCGTATAGGTAGATAATAATTTGGGAGATAAGCGACCTTAACCCTTCCCGGGTCTTTTGTATTTTGTATGCCGTTTGGAATATTGGTATGGGTTTGTAAATATAAAGTCAACATAATGGGTATATGTGTAATATTTTGACTCGTGAGATTTTCTTGTATGATGTATGGTGATGTGTATTGTGCCTTGTAAATATAAAGTCAACATAATTGGTATATGTGTAATATTTTGACTAGTTAGATTTTCTTGTATGATGTATAGTGATGTATATTGTGGTGCTTTCGAATGCTATTAATTAAAGGAATATCTAATTAAAATGACGTCTAGTGCGTGACGTAGCAAAGGTGTCACATTTACTTTTGAGATATATATATATATATATATATATATATATATATATATATATATATATATATATTATATTTTGATACCGAGGAATCGTCCGATATTTAGACGTAAATTTTTGGGGGAGGCTAACACAATACCCCAACACCCATGACCTCTCACTTGGATTCGAACTCTCGACCTCTGCGTTGAGGGAGAGAACAAATACCAATGCAACTGGCCATGGTTGGGTTTACTTTTGAGTTGATATTTATATTCATAATATACAAAAAAATATAAATTAATTAAGTTTCAAACTCCCCGCTTATTAAAGTAGGATGTCTTTGAGATTCCTATTTGGAAAGCCAACTCAGATTTGGGACAGGCTCGATCTTCATTTAGGACTATTTTGAATTTGAAATTGGGTCGACCTTGCAAATCCACTTCATTTCAGTACCTAACTAAGATACATTAGTAAATGACTGTAAACATTTTATGTTAGAGGAAATTGAATAATCTAGTTTTACATTTTTCTAAATTTTCCTAATCCCATTTTTCTCTCACCCCATTTTCCACAATTTCCCAAATATAGAACCAATACCCATTTGGTGTAACTTTACTACAACAGTTACGATAAAGGATACTCTAACTTTTATAATGTATTCGACGAACTTTTCATCGTTACAATATCTAATTACAACAGTGTTTAAGAAGTTGTTTCATCTATTTTTGAGTTTTCACTCTTTTTAAATATGTATTACAAAATCCACAAATTACAATAGCTAATAGTCTGGAGGCAACGCGGTCTAGTCATTTTCTACATAAAAATAACTCTTAATCTAGAAAAAAGTAAGAAATTTAACTTGGTTAGTAATTTATTGATGGGTTAATAAGTTCTCATATAAGAAATAACTATGGATAACATCTAAATAGAGCATACTTATGGGTAATTATTAACTTAAAACATACTAGGAAAGAACTGATATATCCCATACAAAATCATTATATTTTCTATATTCGAAGTAATTTCCTATAAATTTCGAACCAAAAAAATTCCTATAAATAAATGAAACATTATATCTATTTTGTGAAAAAAATTTGTAAATGGTGATGTAAGTGATAAATTCATAAAATACAAAAATAAAAAAAAAAAAAAAAAAAAATAAAAAAGGAAAAAAAGACAAGAAAGATGATGACGATGTAAGTCTCCCTCTCTCTCTTCACCAGGCATTGCAAAGAGTTTGACAATGGCGGCATGTCATTGCAATTGCAGAGCACCCATTTCTCATCTTCTTCTTCCTTCCCATCCTGCTCCTCCAAGCTCGAAACCCTCGAATTCCCACCCTCGGTCCGTGAACCCACCGCCCTCCACGTCACGGACCAAGAACCCCTCGAGCAGACGGCTCTTCCTCCTCGCCGCCGCTGCCGCCGCCGGCGCGGCGAACGTCCCCCATTGCCGCGCTCTGGAGGGGTTCGACCCCGTGAGCCCCGAGGAACGGAGCGCGAGCTCCGCCAAGTCTCGGAGGATCGCGGAGGCCGTGGGGCTGCTGGAGAAAGGGCGGGAATTGCAGTCTCAGGGCGATTTCGGCAAAGCCCTCTTCTACTTCACTCAGGTACGTCTGCCTTATTGGTTCTCGTGGAATCCTGCTGCATTTGCTCCTGTTAATGTTAGGACTTAGCTGAAATGCTTGTTGCGAGAGCGTCGAGGTATGGTGAAGTCGAATCATGCACTCGAGCTTTTAGAGTAGTTCGTAATGGGGTTATGTAATTTTGAATCTTGATATTCGCCTGGATTCTTGATTTGCTCCTGCGGAATTCTAACCTGCTGGGTAGTTCATTGAAAGGCACCTGCTTTTGGGCTTGTGAGTGGTATTGTTGATTGGATTTCGACAAGCTGATTGAATGTATAACAGCGAAAGAGTTAAGTATGGTGAAGTCGAATCATGCATTTGAGCTTTTAGAGCAGTTCGCAATGGTGTTATGAAATTTTTGAATCTCAATATTCGCCTGGATTCTTGATTTGCTCCTGGGGAATTCCGGACTGCTGGGTAATTCATTGAAAGGCACCTGCTTTTTAGCTTGTGAGTGGTGTTATTGATTGGATTTTTGGAAGCTGATTGAGTGTATAACAGTGGAAAGAGGAACTCGATCCAATCACCATCAGTCAAATATGCTTGATACTTCTCTGTTATCCTTGACCATTCGTGAAGCATTGACTGTCCCAGAGTCGTCTTTGTTTAAGTTGGTTGTTGGACCGGTTACGTGGAAGTCCTGCTCCTGTCACAGGAATCTTCTGAATTTTCACACATTTGAAATTAAACTTCCTACTTGGTTAAGTGGACAGAAATGATACGTGCGATAATCTGTATGAGAAGGCATTATTAAGGAAGACTGAACTATTATCAATGTGAGCCGGTGATATCTGTGATGCCCTTCATCCCTCAATACAGGAGCCTCATGCATCGGGCTGCTGTTGTTTTTATTTTAAATCATGGTCTTGATATCTAGTCAGCACTCCATTTGTACTTGAACATTTTGAAACATTCAAAGTTCCTAATTTGACTGTTTTTCTTCTTATTCAAGGTGATTGAAGGTTATAAAGACTTTGCATTATCGGAATATGCAAGAGTCGGAAGGGCATTAGCATTGTATGAAGTTGGCGATAGGGAAGAAGCTATAGCAGAGATGGAGGATGTTTCCATATCATTGAAGGGATATCCAGGTACTTGTGAGAAATTAACATTGGGGCAATCCTTGAGAAATGAAAAGTTTAGTATTTCCATAGGGATAATGTTTTGCGATGTATGTGCAGAAGTCCATGCAGCTCTTGCAGCAGCATTATACGTGGACAAGCATGCCCCCTTGCTTGCTGAAAACCAGTTCACAATTGCAACCCTACTGGATCCCCACTACACAGATCTTTCATATGTAAAAGAGACGAAGCACTGGCCTCCAAGTTTAGTCAGTTCATTGCAGCAATTCATCACACTTACATAAAGATAGAGTTATCTCATTTCCCACGCGGCTGATCAGCAAGAACTGATTTGCGTTGTCATATATGTGTTTATATCTTATTCTTTGTGAACCTGTATATAATCCAATTCACAGAGAGAAAGCTAGGCTGATTAGTAGAGTTTATGACAGAGATAGGTCATTGTACTCTTCGATAAGCTTTGCAGCAAAATGGTTTATGATGATTTTTCTACTCCTGTTATCTGTGCTATATTCTTTACCTTTGTGCTTTGTGATGTTTTGAAGAATTGCACTTAGTTTTGCCTCAAAGGACAACTTGCATTTTGATTGTTGCTGCTCTTGTTGAGCTGTAGATGTCTGTGTGGTTGATTTTGTAAGCCTGCTTGTTCATCTCAATTTTTTTTATACTTTCTTGTCTATTAACAGATGACCTCTTTGATACTGACTCTGACTATCGGGGGGAAAAAGATATCAGCATGCCTGTTTGGCTGCACTGCCCCCGAGAATTATCTTTACCTCTAACAATAATGCAGAGAGGGGGAGACAATCGACATGATTACCTCTGAAGATAGGGGCTTTTTCGGGTCAATTCCATAAAAAACCCCCAACTATAGCTTTAGTCCCAAAAATACCCCAAACTTTTTTTTGTCTCAAAAAAAACCTCAACTTTCACTTTAGTCCCAAATCTACCCTCAGTCAAAATCACCGTCAACCCCCTTTGACGTGGCTTCGCCGGCGCCGGAGTCGGGCCGTCGCCGGAGTCGGACGAGGCCGGCGAGGGCGGCCCAGGCCTGGGCGACCCTCGCCGGCGTCGGGCGAGGGCGGCCCAGACGCCGGCTACCCTCCCCGTCGTCGGGCGAGGGCCGCCCAGGCCAGATCCGGCTCGGGCGGCCCTCGCCGGACGCGGGCGAGGGTCACCCTCGCCCGATCCGGCCGGGCGGCCCTCGCCCGACGCCGCAAGGGCCGCCCGAGCCTCGCAGGCGAGGGCGCCCTCGCCCGACTCGGGCGAAGGTCACCCTCGCCAAATCCGGCGAGGGCGACCCGGGCGAGGGCGAGGGCCGCCAAGCCGATCCGGCGAGGGCGGCCCTTAGCCGGATCCGCGGCCCTCGCCGGCGTCGGGCGAGGGCCGCCCGAGACGGATCGGCAGGCGGCCCTCGCCCGACGCCGGCGAGGGCGGCCAGGCGTCGGGCGAGGGTCGCCTAGGCCTGGGCGGCCCTCGCCCGACGCCGGCGAGGGTCGCCCAGGCCTGGGCCGCCCTCGCCGGCCTCGTCCGACTCCGGCGACGGCCCGACTCCGGCGCCGGCGAAGCCACGTCAAAGGGGGTTGACGGTGATTTTTGACGGAGGGTAGATTTGGGACTAAAGTGAAAGTTGAGGGTTTTTTGAGACAAAAAAAAGTTTGGGGTATTTTTGGGACTAAAGTGAAAGTTGGGGGTTTTTTATGGAATTGACCCGGGCTTTTTCATTAGCATTAGGATGGAAAGAAGCATTCGCAGGATGGCTAGAGTTATACCTAGAGAATGCCAGATTTGTCGATCTGACCATCTTCAGGCACACTGTGCCAAGTGCTTATGTCAACGTACTGTTTGGGCTTTGGGAAAGCAAAAATCTGGCGATAAATCAGGCCAACAACATGCTACACTGTTCGCTTGAATTAGTTTGCTGTAGTTCAAACTTTAAAGCAAGTGGGATATACTTCGGCTCTCGGACTTTTGTCACCGATCTCCCGAACCACGCCTGGAAGCTTCAGCAAAATCGGGAGTTTCATCTGATCCACACTATGGATTTGTTTTGGTCTTCTTGAGAGACCCTTTTTTGCGCTCATGAAAATATATCCCTGAGAAGCCTTTTCAGTGCTATATCCATTTTTGTGAGGTACTTGCTCTTGATTGCATCCAGCACGTGAGATGCATAACCATTTGCTCTTCTCAAGAATGCTTGAACTTGAGATGCTAGCTTTTTGATAATTTGTTATCTGTTGTTTTTTTATCCTACTTATTTTTGTCATCTATTGGGAGTGCGCAATAAAAATTTAATACCTAGATCTAAGGAAATTTCCAAGAGGTAGTTCAAGTCTAAACCTACTAATATATTAAGTTGGACTTATTTTCACTTAAAAATTTAAATTAATAAGTTATGAGCCAACTAAAATATATTAATTACTTAACATCACATCAGTTCTTTAATATAGGATTTCACTAATAAGTGTGTGCATTCTAACATTATCATTATTATTATTATTCTTATGTTTGGCATAAGGATTGTTAACTTTTTTGCCATTACTTTCAAAGTGACTTTGGAGCTGCAATTTTTCCTCCTGCTTTGCCTTTCCTGCAGGAAACAGGGGGTTCTTTTCCCCCACCCAGTCTATTGTATTGCGATAACAATCCCGCTCAAAGGGGATGCCCATACACTCAACAGTCATAAAGACAGATACCTACTATGACTTTTTTGTTCTTGATTGCATGTTTATGTCTGTGGGTCCCTTTTCTTTTTGATGTCATACCTACCGGGATTCTCTTTCTAGATGGACTTCACATCAAAGAGTATGCACGCGTGAGGGTTATATGAAGTCTCCGCCTTTCTGGTAAAATTTGATTTTCATGCCGGTGCTAATCACTCGAGGTGCATGCCTTTATCGAGTCATTTCGGGTACATATGTCGTTATGTTTAGACATGTTGCTTGAGGCTTCTGTTTGGGGGATTTTTCAGAGAAGTCTTCAAAGTTCTCGGTTTGAATTTGTTCTTTCCACGGAGTTTGGTAGCTGCATTGGATCACCAAAGCAAAGTTTAAAAGCCTGCTCGTGCCTTGTCATCTCCTTTTACCTTGGCAAACTGACCTATCTGTATCTGTTTGTGAAAACCTAAAGAGCAGAGCACTCGTATATTAGCTTATATTAGCAAGAACTTGGGCAAGATCTGTAAAGCAGGCAAGACGAGACTTTCTTTCTGTATAAATAGCCATTCAGATAAGAGAACTCTGGCCAGTTTAGACATTCTCAAATTGCTAAGGTTCAGTTTTAACCGACGGTGGATGTTTCAATAGCACTATGCTTCCCTTTTCTGTTTTCTTATTTTATTTTATTTTATTCTTTTGGGTATGTCCTTGCGGTATTGGAAAAAAGAGAAAAAGGAAGGGGGGCCGGGGGGCTGGAGTATGGACAACATCCACTGGAACAAGATGATTCCATGTTGAAAATTCATCAGACCCTAAATCTCGTCAGAGTCGCCTGACGTGCCCTATACTGTTGTGATGTTGACTAAATCAACTGGATCGACACGCCTCGAGGATTTTTGTGCGTGTATTCCCAAATTGGCACGCTTTAAACAGTTGTGCATACAACTTGCTGCAAGTACCAGTCCCAATTTCACATTAGAGAGCGAGCTACTTCTGGACATGTCAGTACTGGGTAAGTCAACAACAATTGAACTTAGCCCGCTTGCTTTTGACCCTTGCTCCCAAAGGACGGTCGGTTCCTTGTCGTTGAAGTATGAGTGATCGCTATTGTTCCTGTTCCAAAGTCGTCCTTGTAAGAGAAATTAGGACTGCCGCCTACTGGTTCATTTTATGGGCCGAAAACCTGGACCACCCATATAGAAAAACCTCCCTCTTTTTTATATGCTTTGGTGATATTTCGGTTTAGTTTTCGTGCATCAGACTAAGTGGACCTCTCCGACTCGAACTCGGACGTCGGAAATAGAAAGGCTGTCATAACGGGGACCAAGGAACTTTCGCGTGACCCGAGATAATAATCTCATGGTTCGTGTTTTTTGTGCCTTTTCGTGGCAGAAAATATCGGTCCTTGAACAAGAACGGGCAGTTCCAATGACTGTATGTTAATGTTTAATTTATCAATCAGACTGAAGAAAACTTTTGATGTCGGTCTTCATTTTATCAATCAACATGTGTTGGTCTTTAATCCACTCTTTCTTTGGTGTCTTTTCTACAAGGTTGAGTGTAAGTGAAGTGCATTCTTGATCATGGATTGAGTGACCAGCCAAAACTGCCACTTTTGCTCAAAGCATCTAGTTCTAAAACTGATTTAGTGAATCCATGGGTAAGGGATGGAAAACATTTGTACAAATGACTCTTGTTTGTTTCTCTAAAGAAGGTTAGATAATGCGCACTCATGTTAATATCACAAGACGGGTGCGCTAGCAATTTGAACTCGACAAGCAGGCTGACAACCTCGGTGAAGTAATCGCGTTACAAGATTTCTGAATGAACTTAGATACAGAGAAGGTTCATTCAGAAGCACTCCTTACTTCTCTCTTTTTCTCTCCTGTGCCTAAACACTTGCTGGATTTCTCAGAAAGCAAAGTGACTGATCTTGAGCATCGTACATTAAGGAACTGAGGTTACTCTGTCTCTGTCCCTCTCTCTCTCTCTCTCTCTCTCTCTCTCTTCTTCTTCTTCTTCTTCTTTCTTTGCTTTGCCTCGTTTGGCCATTCTCTGACTCAATGACACCAAAAGGTCGAGACACCCAAATCTATCTTGTACTAGAAATTTCTCATTGGAACTAGCACTGTTGATTTTCCGAATAGCTCCTAAGAAGATCCAACCTTTGCCAAGTCCCCACTGTTGCATCCAGAGTATACTCAAAAACAGTTGCTTTCTTTGAAATCTTATAGGAGTTGATGAGACATAAATTTTATTATAAAGGGGATGATGTTACATGAAATATAGACAATACCAGTCAAGGGAGTGAGTAATGGCAAATCATAATCAAGATCCACATAGGCATCAGATCAGACATCCCAATCAAGTCCCAGTATTCAACTACTCGGGCTTTGATTCCCCTTTCTTTTCTGTGGTATACAGTTTTTTTTTTGCTTTACTTTTCTTTTTTTTCTCAGGACTAAATAGATGATCCAAGCATTTTGAGCAGCATCCTGGCCTTTGTCTTGGTCCTACCACTGCACTGGCTTTGTAGAAGAAACAGCAGCTGTGTCAAAACTCCTGCACTGATTGCCTCTTGTCGTGCCAATGATGAATCGCAACATATGATCATAAGCGAATTGACTGCGCTCTCGCTCCCTTCGTGACTTGATGCTCCAAAGACCATCCTGACAAGAGAGGATACACCGTTTGGGTTATTGAGCAATGCCTGTTTCACCTGGCCATTCCCTTGAAGCAGCCGCTCTATCATGGACACCGTTAGTGGGGAGAAGCATCTTTCGCGTCTCTCCTCTTCGGTGGTCAAAGTTGAAATGTGGGCAACCAGTCCATCCACCACACCTTCCCTCACCAGATTCCACTCATTCGACTGTAGGGAACATAACGACCATATCGCCTTGACTGCCGCCTCAGAAGCCTCGCAGTTTTTGGGAAGGAGGAGAATTATTTGACTAAGGAAATTGCAGTTTTGGCCGAGAATAGCACACAGATCTTTCGTTTCTGAGGATGATGAGATTTTATCGACAAGTTGGCAAATGTTGAGCTTGATACTATCTGTGCCTTGCTTGAACAAATTCACCAATGATACTTGTTTAGGTTCTTCTTTGAGTATGTCCAGTGACTGCACTCCACCATTTGCCAGCAATTGGAGAGTACAAGCCAGTGCTTGTTCTAAGAAATTTACATAGTCGAGGGAGAGTTCAGATTCCACTTTCCCAAGAATCAGTTCCAACAACAAAGGCAGGAAACCCAGCTGAACAAATAAACAGCACCTTGACGTTGATTCCTTGCAGAGAGTACTAATTTTCTCTAGAGCTTGGAGCTTACTGACCATGCTCACTTCCTGGGATTCAAGGGTACTCTTCAGTGTGGCCACCAGGGAGCGATCAGGATCATCTGTCTCGAGACCGGGATTGAACTGGTGGTCGGCCTCCAGCCACCGATCTATCAGATGGCGGAGAGTGTGGTTGGGGACGACGGACAAGTCGTGGAGCTTCTGCATTGTGACGGGGCAGGTGAGGTTGCCAGCAGCTAGCCATTTCTCAATGCTGGGTCTGTCATAAGTCTGGCCAGTGCAAAGCGTGACTGGATCTGTGAACAAGTCCAGGCTTATTGGGCATCTGAACAAATGGGGTATGCCTACTTCAGTCCTCTTCATTAGGATCAAGATCAATCCTAATCAAAACCAAGAACCAAATGATGATATTGGCGATGAAGAAGCAAGATAGGGAAGAAGACTGGAAGCAAGAAAGTTGAGAACTTAGTCGGAGGAATCAGGTGGGAACACCGGCATGGAGACACAGAGATTAGAAACGAAAGCTAGAGAGAGGAGATGAGGCCAAAAGATGGGTCCTATCCTTGGTGAAAAGAGCAAGAGATTGCCACTAGAAATATGGAATAAAACTTGGAAATGGTCCCCCCCCACCCCCCCCCTTCAGCTTTCTCTCTCGCCCTCTCCGCCTCCAATCTATTCATCAAACTGGTCAAACTGACCCACTAAAGAGGGAAGAGTGGGCGTTTCCGTTGAACTTTGATTCTACATGTTTGATAAGTATGTCTGTGCGTGCGTTCGTGCGTGAGAGAGAGAGAGAGAGAGAGAAGTGTAAATCACTCCGACGTCCTACGTATGTTGACCAAATTGCTGGCGAACTTCCTACTTTGAAAAGCTACACTTATCAAAATCTTTTCTAATCACCAATTAATAAGATATGACACTGGTGAATTCAGTGTGGCGGAACACATGACGCATAGTTTTTGGCAGACAAGAACTTATCAAACGAAAATTGAATGAATCAAAATAAATAAAATAACTAGGTGAATGGGGGACTGTATAGTTAGAATGCGCTAAAATTCTATATATGAGGAATATGAGACATTTATTTTTTAGATAGCAGGTTAGGTGATGTCCGAATCGGTTTTCGCGCACCTTAATCGATTTGTTTTAGATTGAAAAAAAGGGTCCAATTCATTACACTAATTCGCACTTTTTCTCTTGGGGATAACGAATTTAGACCATTAGTAAGCATATTGAAACAGATAACATGATTCAATAGCAAAATTGATTGTGATGCAAAATAAAGGAGCACTTTCTATGAGGACTTGGAGAGATACAAGGGAAGAAAAGTTTGAGCTCACTTCCAAAGGGCTAATTAACACAGCTCAAATTAAGCTGAGCTTCAAGTACACGGTGTGAATAAAATATTTATTAAGATATGTATATGTATATGTATATGTATGTTAATATATAAATGGCATAGGGCCTAGAGCATCATGTCATTAAATAAAATATCTAAAGACAGGTCCCTGATCTTCACATGAAAGAACAAACATAATAAAACAAAGAAGAGCTGCAAGAATATAAAAACAACCCATGTTTTCAGGGATGACTTTCAATCTCCACTTATAATATGGAGCCCCATTTATATAATATACCACAGTAAAGTTGAAGCCAGACAAAAATAATCAATTCATAAATTAAAACCAAAAAAGGAGAAGAAAAGAAAGAGCACTTGTAATTTAATGGTAAATTCTCTTTGATCTTGGATCGAAAGCATGTCTTTAAAAAATTTTAAATTCCGGACATAAAATTCGGGAGTATTCCCACCGAGTAGGGAAGAAAAAAAGTTCATCTAGGAATTGAGAACAAGGCGTGCAGGTGCGATAAGTTAAAATAAGACGTGATCTAAAATGGGCTCCAAGTTACCGGACTACTATAAGAAACCCCCGTTGGTAGATGTATCTACCTACCATACCGACTTGTGCTTCTTGCGGCCTCTATTAACTGGTCGATAGACATTTTTTTTTTATGATCCAAGGAATCCCGTACCCTACCAACAGCCGGGGAGTAACTGGTCAATAGACACTGTGCATTGAAAAAACCAAAAAAGATAAAGACAAGATAAAAAAACACATGTGATCCAATGGTAGATTCTCTTTGATCTTGGAATGATGACAAGACCTCGTTCTCACATGAGGCATAACTTTCAACACATGTGCTTCAACTTTCTGGAAATAGAGAGCTATCCTCCACGTTCCCCACCTAAAGTTTTTTGACTCATTTAGTTCAAAATGACTTCCTCTTTTTTTGTTTTTATCTTCACCTTTTAATTAATTCTGTATATTATCAAAGTGATTGGATAGAAAATATTTTAATGGGGGTGATTTGGCCGCTAGGAGGTCTCCACATATCTTTTACTTTAAATTTTGAGATTATTAACTTAGTCGAAGCGACGAGAGCTAATATGTTTCATGTTCCTTTTTCACATGCAAAGAGTGAATCAAAAGCACACTGATTGCCAAAATTGATTTTTCCATTGGCAACTTTGTAAATCGTGAAAATTTGTTAAAAAATTAACAATCAATTTAGTTTCTCAATTAAAAGAACTTCTAAATATCATTCAACGAGCTTAATAATTGATAATTTTACTTTTATCTCCTTGACTATGGTTAATTAGCAATGCCGAAAAGTTACCGGATGAATGTTGTAGGATGTAAATATACTAATTATTAGCTCTATTAAGGGTAAAAATGAAAGTATGCGTCGAGCGTTGGAGAGAACAAGCAACTTAATGTTTCTTTCCTCGGATGATGATCCAAATGAATGCATTATACAAAGTGTTACACCCTTTCATTCAATCCAAAATGTCAAATAATTCATTCGAATAAGTGTAATTAATTAGTCATTGATGTGAGCAACTTAGAAATGTTGACATGGTCATTGCAATTTTATTTGTAACATAAATAAAAAGAAAAAAATACAACAAAAAACCTCAAACTATGCCACTTGAGACAAATTTACCGTGAACTTTTTTGTGTCACAAAAACCCTAAATTATCTTACTTGAGACAATTTTTACTTTAAAATTATTTTCATACCACAAAAATTTCAAACTATGCCACTTGGGATAAATTTACCTGAACTTTTTTTTTGCGCCATAAAAACCCCGAACTTATACTTGTGTGACACCTTTAGCCAAAGAGAATTTTCGTATTCTTTTTCTTTTTCTTTTTCCTCCTTCTTCTTTCCCTCTGCCATGGCCGATGAAGGGAAGCCAACGAGGACCACCCTCGCCGACGTTAGAGTCGCACAACAGCTGCCCTTTGTCGACTCCCTTATGCCAGCCTTGGTGGAAGGAAAGAAGAAGAAGAAGAAGAAGAAGAAGGAAAAAATAGAAAAAGAATAAACAGAAAAAGTAAAAAGACAAAAATGCCCCTTAGCTAAAGTGTTTAGGGTAAGTGTGTCACACGTGTATAAGTTCAAGATAAATTTGTCTCAAGTGATATATTTTGGAGTTTTTAGTGACATAGAAAAAAATTCAAGGTAAAATTTTCCCAAGTGGCATGGTTTGAGATTTTTTGTAGCACAACAAAAATTTAGGATAGATTTGTCCCAAGTGACATGTTTGACTTTTTTTTTATCTCATGATTTTTTGGTTCTTTTGGTGATTAAGCAGAATTCTTTTTGTTTTTTGTGGAAAAATTACCCGAATTAGCAAAACTTCATTATCTCATCTCCTTTCCGGTTTTTAAGTTTTCTGAGTAGATGAATCCTATATGATTCTTTCTCTTCAATTATTTAGTTTTCTCAACTGTTCACATGAATACTTTAAACTTCCATCCAACCATATATTGCTAAATGCTTCGACTTGGACATGGCAGTTGGAACATGGCCAACTTAAACGGTTATATTAACTTCATTTCTTCCTTTGATAAGGAAAAAAAAACCTTTTCGCAAATTAGGGTCTCCATTGTGAATTTTTCATAAAAACACAATTCAAACGATAAAGTTGCATTGCTTTTGAATAAATACAACTTTTCATTTTTATGTGTGCCTAGAAAAGGCCCATAAGTAATTTTGAAGGGTTAATATCATAAAAATTCCAAATTTTATTCACTGTGATATTAATACATCGAACTTTTTGCATCATAAAAATCCCGAACTTATATCAATGTAATAGGTATACCTTGGAACTGAAATAGAAATTATTTATGTCATACATGTATAATTTTGGTTTTTCCGTGACACCAAAAAAAAGTTGGGGATATTTGTATCGTAGTGAGCGAGTTTAGGATTTTTAGCGACACAAAGATAAACTTTGAGATATTTATGCTGTAGGTATTATAATTTGTGATTTTTTGTCTGAATTCTAATCAAGATAAAAAGCAGGGAGATGCGAATATTATCTTACTAGGTCTATTTGTATGCTTTTTCTTTAGGCTCCCAATTTCTTTGTCCAATTTAAGAAAAAGATGCCATGCATTAGAGTGCTTGCCTGTGCATGCACTATAGAAAAATGAGAGAGAGAGAGAGAGAGAGAGAGAGAGAGAGAGAGAGAGCACGCCAAGTAATACCAAAGAGACAGAACAAAAGACAGAAAAGAGGCCCACTAGCATCCATAAAAAAACCTTACTTAATTAGAGTCTGGAGGTGAACAGAAGTTTGACCTTTGAACGCTAAATTGTCCGCAATTGGAGTTAGGTGATCATGATGTCCATTAAAGTTTCATGACATAACTCACTGGTCAATCGAGCCCAGAGAGAAGAAAATAAAAAATCTAACTTTGCTGTCGACCTTAATAAATCATTGGCCGGGCAATTGGCGTACGACATTTAATTTTTATTGCCTGCCATTAACTATAATAGCACACAATACAATATTATAAAATCACCCTTTTGATTAAAAAAAGAAGAAGAAGAAGAACAGATTTGATTTAAAGTATTGAAGAGGCATTAAGGACAAACTTTCGCTAGCTTTCATTTTCTTTTTTGGCAACTTGTTGGTCGTGCTGATTGCTACATGTTAATTTGAGGTCTCTGATGATGACCAGGGACATATAATTTTCCAATTGACTAAACCGAGCTATTACTTGGACCGTAATAAATAGTTAATTTTCAAGCCCCGCAAGTCCCTTTTCACGTGCAATTGCTGTAGCTAGAAGATATACACTAACAAATATAGTCCGAGTCAAAGTACAGCTCTCCATCTTTTCGACAAAAATGAATGAGAAATAAGGAAAATTTGCCTGATCAAAGACTTTGAATCCACCCCATATTTGTTGCAAAAACAATATATACTACTTTAGTTGATAATTGAGTTCGGTCGAATTGAATTTATGCCAAGTCGGCTACTGTATTTAGTATTTCTTCGAGTTCAAAGCTATAGAATCTTAACTTTTCGATTTAGCAAAATATAAAGCATTTTTGGGCACTGTCTTATTGTGCTAAATGCCTGTTGCGAAAATGAAATAACACTAATGTGTATATCATGAGAAAATTCAATGCAATGGAAATTGCAAGGCTATTTTTTTTCTTTTTTGGGTCAAATGGCAATACTGATTTGTAAAAGCACTTTTCTATAAACTCCAAATTGATCATATCGAGAAGGGCCCATCCTATGGGGTCACTAATAATTGAAACTTTTTGTTTAGTCGTTTTCATTGCAAAACAAAAATCTCCAACCATTGGTGTTTTCATCCACGGTAATCAAAACCATGTTTGCACATCATGTACGGGCATAAGTGACACCTCCATCATATTTTTCTTTGGTCAAGAGTGGGACAATATCAATTATAAATTATAGTAGGTAAATTAGGTAATAAGCACCATAGTTTATGTGCGGCCTGGTTTGATCCTCCAAGATGACCTAAGTAGCCAAGAATTTATCAAATTAGTTAGATGAACAACTTAGATCTAACTAATCGAACGGACTGATTAGACTAAGTTCAATTGGTATTTTATTAGACCTAGCACATCCTTTTTAAGGTTATCATCGTTCTTCAAAAGCAAGAAGCGCGCAACATCATTGTTTAAAAAAGAGCATAGATCATTGTTCAATGATATGTCACATGAATGACCTAGATAATTTCTTCTTGCTATTATGAATCCCAAATTATATGATGATCATATTATAGAAACTTATTATATCTTTTTTAGGTAATTCAGGTAATAATCCACAAATGTCACTAAGAAAGAGGGGAATCTTAGATGAAGTGACAAAGTGGGGGTAGGTCTCAGGATAAGCCTGACTATCTAGATTAAATATGGAATATTGCTAGTTTTATAATTTCATTTTGAATATTTTTTTCATTATGGGTTTGATTTTATCCACCCCAGCCGTGCAAAATAAAAAAACAATTTCCTCAGACATTTTGGAAGATTGAGCTGGACAAAAGAAAAAACTAGGTCTGCACAATTTAACTTATTCATTCAATTCAAGGAAGACATCACCTTCAACCATTCAACAGTCAAAGAAGCCAAAAGACAGCCGCCAACGGCAAATGAAATTAACAAGGAATTTGCAGAAAAGTATGACCTTTTCTATCCAATTTTGACAAATTGTGGAAAAGGTTTCGGACAAGATGTCATAATTGTGCAGTTTCTGCAGAAAATGCACAACTCATCATCTTGTCGCGTCTGTTCTGGAACGTTTGGTATTTGACTACTCATCCTGTAATTTTCATTGCAGACCTAAGCTTTCTTTTTCGCTTCCTCATGAATCCTTTCATGCTAGCTTCATCTTTTATTTTTTCTCTCACTTGCGACGGTTTCTGTGAGCACTGGAATGCAAGCCGTCGAAGCTTCAAACAATTCTCAAGCCCTGTCAGGTCGTATAAAATTAAAGAATGCGACCTTCCATTTCCAATGGGTTTATCTGAATGTGAAATTCCATTTCCAATGAAACTGAGCCCTAGATTGATCAAACCTACCGGTACAAGTACATTACGACGATGAAGATCAGTGCAAGATTATGGACATGTACATGCTTGAATTGTGATTAATGTGATGTTTTCCCCTAGCTGTATATGATCTGCTGCTCCATGCATCGCTTTAATGTAATAGACTTATCTGTCCATCTTTCAGTACAGACGAGCTTGTTCAAATGAGTCATCATGCTTCATGAACTAGTTGTTCCTAGGAAGGCTTAAGATGTCCTTTCTATTCTGATACCTGATTAGAGAGGAATTATGGAAGAAATGAAGGATACCAAAACAAATTTCAGTTACCAAGATCTAATAAATGAACAGAATGCGGATATGTTCTGTACGCTGACTTTGCAATGCATCAACAAGCCTGACGAAATCCAGTCCTTTCTCTTTTTCGCCCACAAAATTCTGTAAACGTATTAATATGGAGGTATTGCAGTCGTTAAAATCTACAACTACATGCCTGGTTAGTCGCAAAAGACAAGAATCAAAACCAAATTATGTCCTTCCTTCCCCTGCTTAGTGGTCACATTTGCTGTGTGTGTCCTTATACAGGTAAAGCCGTTGTGTCCAAGGTTTTCTTTCCCTATTTGATGTTGATTTATGGTCCCCTTTAGGATCCTGAGCTCTCCCAAGATACCGCACACTGAATTTCAAGGGCTATAACTCCGTGGTTGTGGTGATGGCCGCCGGTTCATATTGCCGAATTGAAGGTCGCTCGAGTCCCCAGGGCTGTCTGGTGTTCCGATGCCTTCTCCCTGTGGTCCTACACCGACATACTGTTGCACTACGAGTACTGACACCGTCGCCGCGAAATCCGATGATGCTAACAAATCCCCAATTGCTCCAAGTTCAGGGCACTCGCTCCAGTCCGTGAGCCCTGCTGTGAGCGGCGATATCATCCCTTGCCCTCTCCCCACTATGAAAAGATCATGTGAACTATCGATCGACCGTATTGCCGCGACTGTCTCCTCCCCATTGTTCACTATCTTCTCGATGTAACCAACTGACTCGTCGTTGACATGCCTCATCCTGAACTCGTTTACATACTCTTCATCGAGCTGCCTATCCTTATCAGTGTCTGTCACAACCGATAGTGTCCTGGAGTCACCCAATTCATTGGTGGATGTGCCTGCTGTGTCGATCGCCTCCTCACCCGGCACGAACCTCATCACTGTGAGGTTGATTCCAGGATGTTCGCACATCCTCCATCCATATGCTAACGCCTCACGATCATCCGGTCCCCCAAAGAACAAGACTGCAATATGATGGGCTACTTGGTTCGTTGCCAAGCGGGTAGAACCATTTAGGCCCCTGTCTACGAGAATCCCGACGGAGCATGGGCTGTTTGCCAGCACGTTCTGGTTGATCATTCTGAAAGCTGGATTGGTGGCTTCCATCCCTCCATCGACCGTCTGCTGCTTGTGGAAAGGGATGATGATAAAAGCCGAACGCTTATCCTCGGCCAAGTTGCAGATGTCCTCGTGCATCGTGGAGTAGGGTGATATGGCCGTGAGGGGCTGGACAGTTACACAACTGGCATGTTGTTCGTAGTTTTCAAAGGCATTGATGATGTGGTCCGACTGAGCCTGTGTACGGTTCAGGGCCGGTCGACCTGATTTCCGAGTATTGTGGACAATGAGCATGGCAGATGCACGCCCAGTGAGCTCGACTAGGTGGAGCACATAGACACAGATTGGAGATTTCTTGGTGGGGTTGGAAGCCTCGAGGAGGTTGATGATCGTTGGCACGTTTCGAGGTGTGTGGACGCATACAAGCACTCGAAACTCCGCATCAGGCTTCGACCGCTGAATTGTTCGACGCTTGTAGGGTATGAATCTCCTGGCTGGCCGGTAAATTACTGTCACAATGGGTGTGATGATTGCGGTGACGAACAGGGCTACAATCACCATGGCTGCAAATGATTTGTCATCCAAAACCTGCAAAATCCCAAGTTTCATTTTATCTTCACAGTGCAATGGCTTGCGCAAACGGATGATAGCACCCCCAAATCTGAATCATATGCAAGGAATGTCAATCATGTCCATACCTTTTGGTCCTTGCCGACATTAAGAATGATCATTTCGACTAGGCCCTTGGTGTTCATGAGCAAACCGAGCGTAACTCCTTCCCGGACCGTCATCTGGTAAAATATGGAAACCATGAGAGTGCCAACGATCTTGCCTGCGCTGGAAAAGAGAATGATGAGCACTAGCATCCCCCAGCTTTCCGCCCCAGCGATCTTCGTCAAATCTGTCCGAAGCCCACTGATTGCGAAGTACAGAGGAAGCAGAAGCCCCGAAACAAAGTCCTCGAGCTTTTCGATCAGAGTAACTCCTAGTGGCCCGTTTGGAATTATCAGTCCAAAGACGAATGCTCCGAAGACAGAATGCGTTCCTATGGCGTCTGTAATGAAGCCTGATATCATGACTCCGGTGAGAATCAGGCATATGTAGAACTCACTATAGGTTTCTCCCTCCGGAGTCCGCCGAATCATCCAGGAAATCGCAGGTCGCACCACGTAAATGCACACAAGGACAAAGGCAACGCTAGATAGCACTACCCACAGGGATGCTAGGGAAGAACTCTCATTTTCCGCCAATGCGATCGCCAAAGCTAGGAGCACCCAAGCGCACATGTCGTTGATAAGAGCAGACGACATCGCAATCCGTCCTAAATCCGTGTTAATTAGTTTGAGCTCGGCAAGGATCCGAGCAAGTACCGGAAATGCAGTCACTGAGAGAGCTACCCCGAGGAACAGGATAAATGTGCCTTGGGAAATGCCTTTCTTATTATTGTCCAAAATGAAGGAGAAACCCACTCCAAACAAGAAGGGCAGGATCATGCCTGCGATGGCGATTGCTAAAGCCTTCCTTCCGGTGCGCTTGATCACGGAGATGTCCATCTCGACTCCGACCAAAAACAGGAAGTAGAGCAGCCCCACGTTCGCCATCGTCTCGAGCACCATCACGCTTCTAAGGGGGAAGATCGTAGTAGCAAACGTATCGCTCCTGCCGAGAACAGATGGCCCTAGCAGTATTCCTCCCTGTTTCAGGAAGATCAAATCTAATTAAATGCGGTTATTAGCACGAGTTCGGAGTCCACGACGAAGGAAGAATTCATGTGCATACAGAAACTTTTGCAGTACCACAATTTTCCTTTTGCCTCTAATCGATGCAGTGGCCTGATCTATGTAAAATTCACCTATTTTTTTTTATATTAACCAGGATTTAGGCGATTCTTATACCACACTAACCTGGATTTTATTGATGGAAAGACGACCAGCAAATGCAATTGATCGGTTGAATGATGATATTACAATACGCACATTGATAGAAGGACAGGAAAACACAGGTTCATGAAGTTCTCGCGCATTGAAATTAAATAGATAGAAATCTTGGACTGCATTTATGTTCTTTTCTGCCAAAGGCAACATTAAGTTACAATAGACCAAATTACCAAGATCTCGGATATGACTCGCGGTTGGCGAAAAGGCTTGAGTATGTACACCATAACGCGCGTGATGACGACGACCAAGGTCAGCTGCAAAATGAATAGGGGCAGGGAATAATCGAGGGGATTATCGCCTTGCCATATGCCGTTGGTCGTGATCATGGTCGGTGCGTAACAGATGATCGAGTCTTCTGATATGTTTGCTTCTGCCATTGCTTCTTGTTTTATCTTCCTATTCCCCTCCTGTTCTTCTTCCAACAAGGCTCCCACCACCTGAATACCACCTGTTTGCTTCGATAGACGAATCAAAACAACATGTTCATGGCAAATTTTGCAGGCCAAGATTCAAAATTTGCTCATCATCATTGGGCAGATTCAAATTTTGGGTTCGTCATGGGAAGAGATTAACAGTTGCAGCTTGAGAGAGAGAGAGAGAGAGAGAGAGAGAGAGAGGCAGGTAAATTCGTTAACATTCCTTGGTTAAGCGACCTATTGGGGGTGCTCTCGCGTTATGTGGTGGTTGCAGTTGTAAATTGTAAAGATGCCTCTTTTTAAGGTCAAGGGCACATCACAGTTCTTTACCTGATAGTATTGGATCTCCAACGCTGGCGGTTAAATAGTATCTTTGAGATGATAAACTTCTTCTTTTTTCTTTTTTTTTCCGTGACTACATAAGTTTCGGACATAATTTTCCTTTCTAGTACACGTTGCCAAAACCAGAAATAACGAAATTGGTTCGATTATTTCAACGGGTATCTGCTTCCGTGCCCTCCATCCAAACACATCACATTAGATGATCGAACTTTTTCAAGTAGATAGGACAGTGATTTGCTATCCCTATTCACATGGGAAAAGGCCTTGTACGATCTAACCATTCAAGACATAGGATTGTGGACATACCCGCTCCAATTAAGCAATGTGTTACCCCCATCGAATTGTGAAAATTGCTTAAATTTGTGATTTATGAACAGGAGATGATTCGAAAAATTAAAAAATCGGCACATTCACTTTATCATGTGCGTGACATTCGTATGTATCTAATCTATTTATGTATGATTTTCCCTTTTAAGTGAGAAAATCTGTATGGCATGGTCCCAATACAACAAAAGGGAGACTGCCAAGTTAATTTAGCCGTACATCTGTTCCACTAGCCATACAGGGTGCCAATAGATGCGATAGGAGACACTTCATCTAATCCTTTCACAGTGAATGCAAGTGCTTCGCTTTCTGTATTGCTTGCTTCACCTTGGCCAACGGTTCCTCGTACAATATTGCAGGGTCATCGAACTTTGACGCCAGACTTGGCTCCCCGAGGAAAGCTCGGAAAGAGTCCGCTACAGAATAGGAGAGTGAATGCAGGTTGTATCCTCCTTCCAGAAAGAAAACGC
Organism: Angophora floribunda; assembly: GCA_014182895.1. Lineage (NCBI taxonomy): Eukaryota > Viridiplantae > Streptophyta > Magnoliopsida > Myrtales > Myrtaceae > Angophora > Angophora floribunda. The sequence goes on from CM024712.1 coordinate 50,622,840, forward strand.
AGCGTCCCCCACAAAGTTCTTTTGCAAGTTGCTTGATGTTGGAGGCGAGTGCATAATATGTTCCTGTAGTGAACTGCAAACTTGCGAGTGGATCCAACACATGAGCATCATACCTTCAGTTACAAGATAGACAGAGACGATGTCAGACTGGTGCTGGAGCTCAAATTAAAGGAAGAAATGCACACAATTTCAAGTTCTGCTCAGTAGATATATTTAAAGGAAATGGCTCCCTCACCCGGCTGAGACGAGGATGATATCTGGCTTGAACCTTTGTGCGCATGGTGCAATGACTTCATCAAACACAGTCCTCATAGCAATGTCACCAGAGCCCCCAGGTAGTGGCAGATTAAGGGTTGTGCCTTCACCATTGGTGACACCTATCTCATCAATTTTGCCGGTACCTGGATAACTTCCATCCTGCAGAACCGCATGGAGTAAAGTACATGGTCTTACATTTACATTCCCACAAGAGATAAGATAAGCTTAAGAAAATTTATCAGCATAAAAATATAATAAGCTCACTAACTGCTGAGAACAAAGTTTGGCACTCTCTTGAAGTGAAATTCCAATCAAACTAGTTTAAATAAGGTAACGGAACTCTGGGACAGAAAGGGAAACCCTATTTGCAACCTCAAAAAGCGTAAGTGTTATCTTAGCTGCCCTCATCTTGTCAATTTTAACTTAAGGATTGAAGAGTTCAAGTTACTTGAAATCTAGACAAAGATCCATGGCAATCTTACTTGGTGCGTTGAAAGAAAGAATATGTCTGGATCATCATAGAAAGCATCGTTGGTCCCATTTCCATGATGAACATCAAAATCAATAATGAAGACGCGCTTCAATCCATGTACACGTTGAGCATAGCGAGCTGCTATAGCTATGTTTCCAAAAACGCAGAAACCCATTGGTCCTTTTGGAATGGCATGGTGGCCTGGAGGTCGAATCAAAGCAAAGGCTGTTGGTGGATTCTGGGTGATTCTGGATGCGTCTACCTGGGAAATGTAGAGGAGTTTGGTTTGAATATTCATTTACTTCTTCCTTCCATAAATAAAGTGTAATTTGCAAACAAAACTCAGCGATCACAGATATAAAGATGGCAAACATGGTGACATCTAAACGTAAAAGAGACTAACGTGCTGGATTGGAACATCACCACTGAATCAACTAAAGCCATTCCAACTCCAGCTGCAACAAGTGACTCCTGGAATGTCTGCATTTGAAACCATCATAAGTTAAAGAAGGCATTTGAAGAGGTTATCCACACAGCTATGAGATAATTTCAAGTTTGGTATGAAGAAATCTGTCCGTGACGTTTTTACTAGATGCGATGGGATTACACTTTCATAAGATTACGGATACCATTGTAGGTTGTGTGCATGTTATCACTATAAGTAAGCTGAGATACTCTCGCCAAGACAGGATGGTTAGCAGGAAAGCTGCAGGATGGACTTCTACAAGACACTTATAGATTCCTTTCTTAGTAGAAAGAAATGATCTCTCATGACATTCTTCATTAAAAGCACAGCTTCTTATTTAACATATTGACTTTGTCATGGCCATTGCTCATCATACTTCTTATAAACAATCCTATAGACAGGTTAGCAGCCCCTCATGCTCTTAACACAATATGCTCCTAAACAAAGAAGTACTCTGGCTGACTTATTTTTGCAGTTCAACAATCGATATAATCAGTTTGACATGATCTAATCTATATAAACAGTGAGATTAACTCCTCTAGTTTGCAACTGTAGGTACTTCATCCCATACATTCCAAGAGACTGCAAGATTGCCCATCAAAGCTTATGCATATTAAATTTTTCTGGAAAAATCAATCAAAAGTATAATATAGATTGAAAGAGAAATTGCATTTTCAGGAAAAAAAAATTTATGCACTTAGCAGAGATAGAAACTAATTTTTAAGCACATGTGGCATCCACTACAGTTGAACTAACGTAATAAAACTGGAGCCTCCAACAATATTAACTCTTCATGATTTGACATATTAACCAAACTTACAGTAGCAGTGGCATAAGTTGGTCCAGAGCCTTCAATAAAAATGATGCCCTTTTCTGAAGCCTTGTCCATGGCCTATAAAATATAAGAGTTCATCAAACCTCAATCTTTTGGACATGCTACCAAAGAAATTGTACAGCCAAAAAGTCTTCAGCAATTTTAAGCAAATATCTCTGAGACCATAGACAAACACAATAATACAAGCAGCAACTGCATTTTACACTAACTGTCTGACTTGTCTAGCGAAACATAAGTACTGCAAATGGGAATCTCAATTCAGCAATTTGGGTAGTCTAACCTTGGAAGCCTAAAAGCTCAACAGAAAACTAAAAATTTTCTGGTGACTGGTCCCACTCAGATAAATTCGAGCATCAGCTTGTTGATTTGTTGTCAAATTATTTTATTTTATTTTTTACTTTGTTATGTAATGCCTCTTTATATTCACTCGATTGCCTTATGTCCAGACACCCCCATTGAATTTAACAATCAATTGTTTTCCCTGTGCATAACTTTCCTCTTTCCATTTTACAAGTAGTCAGATATTGTAATTATCAACAAAGCAGGGCATGATGAAGAATAAGCAATCTTGTGGCAACAAAAATCCTTAAAGAGGTGAAAGAACCCACAAAAAGAGACAGAAAAGAACCTTCCTGTCAACCTCCATCTCAGGAACATCAATGAAAGGCAAAATTTCCTAGGTCTCTCTCTCTCTCTCTCTCTCTCTCTCTCTCTCTCTCATATGCACGTGCATGCACACAACCCTATGCGCACAAATTAAATATCTCAACAAACATCTGTACCTGCTTTAATAGATTTCTATGGCTGTCAAACTACATGGAATAGACAAGCAAAACTCTTCTACCAAAAGCCAACTTCTCTTTGATGCCAAGAACTAACATTACTGCTTGCGAGTGTCGTAATAAAAGACAAAAGGAAAAGTGTAAGCCAGATAAAACTAACAGAGGTGACTTGGTGAATGGAGGTACCTTCTCAAGACCCGATACATAAGCTCTTGTGTGAACATGCAATAGATCATCAACAGAAGCAGGCTTGACAATCGGAAGTTCAACAATGTCATCACCGCGAACCTATAAGAATAATCATGACTATTTAGTGCCTAGTGGCTTTATAGGCTATTGTATAGATACTAAAGCCTTTGCTTTATGGCATCATCTTTTGGGTTGTCAGTAAATAAGTTCCTCACATTAATCAAAAATAATTTTCCTTGAGATCCTGAAGAATCAGAGATCAGATTATATACCTGGTAGGTTTGTACTGCAATTTCAGGCACAATTTAAAAATTCCATCTCATTATGAGTAGGACTAAACAGCATTTCTCCAGATTCAGGACAAAGTCAATTAAGAAGTGCAGGACAACAGATGTAAGAACAAAGGCAATCCATAATTAGTAAGAATAACGAAAGTGTCATTGATGGAATCATATATAAGAGGAGTGCGATACCTTTGGAGTGAGTTCCATCTTCTCAAGAGCTGTAACTATTGCTGGGACCCTAAAATGGGATTCGGGATGGGACTCCTGCCATCAGTACACGCATGCTATCATCAGAAGATATATGAAACCATGAAGTGCAATTACAAACAGGAACAGGGGCCAATATAAGCCAAACGGTGAACTCATGAACTGAACACAGACAAGGACGAGCAGCTCAAAACATGTTCCAGTCTCATTCCAAGACAATCGATTATCATTTTCTAATCTGAATCCAATCACAAGCTTCTCGATGGCTTGACATTACTGCTGATATCTCAGGTGATTTATGTTTATTGGCAAATGCTGCAATACCACTGAACTAATCAACCAAACCTTTTCAAGAATCTGATAACAGAGCCACATGAGTGACAATCTAAACTCGAACTCAACAATTGAATTAACTTGAAGAACCTCACGTCAGTTTGTCTAAATCTCAAACACAGAATGACACGATATAACAATGACATGATCCGATTATTAGACAAACAGTATCCACTTCAAGAGTAACCTTCGGGTAAACCAAATGAAGAATCTCAAAAATCCAGTCCAACCTGGTTGTGGCCCATGGCGGGCGCCACACCGTAAATGACGCGCGCGGCAGCCAGCCGCGGATGCTTCTCCGCCTCGCTCGAGCAACGAACCGTACCGCCGAACCCCGGCGAACAGCATCTCCTCCGAGCTCCCCTAGTTTCGGAGCCCAAGCGAAACCCAGCGCGATTTTGCAGGCCGCGAGCAAGATTCCAACCCCGAAGCACCGCATTCCCTGACACACACAAACCAAACATGCAGTTCATCCGCCATCAGCACAGGGGCTCGACCGCTACGGAAATTCGAGGAAAGCAGATGCACACGCGATGATGAATCAATCAGCCAGCGGCGTGCCGCGAAACATGAAGCTGTGCGGTTGCCATGCTCATGCAAAGAATGGAAAACGAAAGCCAGACACAAGCGAGAACGAAGACGAAGACGACGCCGGCGACGGCGACGGCGGAGAAGAAGAAGAGGAAGAACCGGCGAGAGAGGAAGCGCGAGGGGACGGATGAAGCTCCATGGCCGGCCCGATTCTGGAGGGTAACCGCCGCACCACACGCTGAAAATTATATCTAAAAAAAAAAGGATTTTCGTCGTTTTTAAATTTGCCAAAGGTTACTTTTGTCATTACTTACAACTTTAGAAACTTTAGCGATCGATATCATAAGAAAATTAATTTAAGAATTTCCATTAACGATCATAATTAGTTTCATGAAAATTAATTGAATTAAAAATATTTTTAAAAATATTATCTATATCAATTGTGAAAATAAATAAATAAATAAATATTTTATTCATTGGTAGAAATATATAAATTACTGTCAATAATAAAATTATTTTTAATTAAACATTTATTACAAATGAGTGATTATTTCAAAAATTATTTATTGAATCATTTATTTTTCTGTGAAATAAATTGTGCATATATTTTGTGATTAGAAAAACAATGTAATCAATAAATGGTGGTTAGCACACTACGAGCTTAGGGTGGGCAAGACAAATTGGTCGAACCAAACAACATCCGGACTAGAATAAATCAGCTCGTTCAGTTTAGTTTTCAAGAGTACCGATTCGGTTCTTGATTCCTAAAAGTGTAATTAGTGTTTAAACAATTTGCTTTTCGATTCGAATCGGGCATCCTAAATCAATTATTTTTATTTACTGCTCTTGCTTTACTATTTTGTTTTTTTGGAATCACCCGCAAGGCTCGTGCCTCCTCTTTAAATAAACTCACGCTAAGACACATTTGACCAAATTATGCATACAATTATAGTTAGTTCATTGATTAGAACGTAATTTACACGCAAGTGATACATTCAAGATACTCATTTATGAGGAGAATCTATTTATATGACTTGTATGCTCGCGATGAGATAAGAATATGGCGGCTACGTTTTGGATAGATGTAAAATTTCATTACAAAATAAAAGCGTTATAAATGATCGGTTCCATTGAATCGCCCCCGCACCGGTCCAACCTTCGGATTTGTTCTGAAAATTAAGAATCGGTCCCTCTAATTTACATACAAGTGACGCATTTAAGATACTTATTTATGAGGAGAATTTATTAGTATGACTTGTGTGTTCATGATGAGATAAGAATATGGCGGCTACGTTGTGGACAGGTGTAAAATTTCATTACAAAATAAAGTCGTTATAAATGATCGGTTCCATTGGATCGCTCCACACCGGTCCACACTCCAGATTTGTTCTGAAAATTGAGAATCGGTCCCTCCGATTCGGTTCTAAACGGGCCTCTCCGGTTCGGTTCTTGGGTGACATCGGGTCGGACCGGGTACCGAACACCCCTACTTTTAGTCTGCTAGCGCCACTCTCTTCTTCTTCCTCCTCCTCCTGCTCCTTAGGTCCTCCGTTCTCCCTGCTTAAACCCTAATCCAGAGCTTCCGTTTCCGCTCCTCTCTCTCCTTCTCCCTTTGCGTCGCGGAACTCGACTAGCCGGACTGCTTTCGATCCGATTCGACAGCGGCGGCGGCGGCGGCGGCGGCGGCGGCGGCGGCGGCGGGAGCCATGAGGTCCAGGTACGCCATGGTGTGCTCGTCGAACCAGAACCGCAGCATGGAGGCCCACGCCCTCCTCAAGAGGGAAGGCTTCGAAGTGTCGTCGTACGGCACCGGGTCGCACGTCAAGCTCCCCGGCCCATCCCTCCGGGAGCCCAACGTCTACGACTTCGGCACTCCCTACAAGCACATGTTCGACGAGCTCCGGCGCAAGGACCCCGATCTGTATCCTCCCTCTCGTGTCATTGATAATCCCTCTTCCGATTGATGCTCGTTTTTGGCCAGTGGAATGACTCGCCTTCTCCTTCGTTGCTCATTCGCCTTCCGAATCCTGGCAAATTCGAGAAGGACACGAATTGATCAAATCTTTTAGCATGTTTACCTGAAAGACGAGATTTTTGCAATCGAAAGACCTTAATTTTATGGGTTTGCGTGTTTTTTGGCTTATGGGAGTCACATCATTCATGTCAGTGTTCATTAGTTTGTAAGTTGCATATTTGTCTGGCTCTGAGAATACTAGTTCAGTTCAAATTGATCATATTTTGTGCTGTAAGACAAAAAAAAAAAGAGCTTGCTTGAGTGTGATGGAATGTTGTTTGGTGAAAGGGTAGAGTGGTCGATGACTGTCTGGTTACATTTTAAAGTGGATTTAGGACACTTTGTTTTTGGCAAAAAGAAATGCAAGACCTTTACAAGAGTTTCAGCTACAAGCGCAATGGAATCTTGCCCATGCTCAAGAGGAACATGTCTGTGAAATTAGCGCCTCAAAGATGGCAAGACAACTCTCCCGATGGCCCCTTTGATGTGGTGCTCACATTCGAAGAGAAGGTTTTCGATATGGTTCTTGAAGGTTCTTATCTTTGCCCTTGCAGCTTCTGTCATTGGATATCACTTGTTCCATTTCTGAAATTCTGAGGTCTGTGATCGCATGATCTAACTTCCCGCTTTGTTTATTATTCTTTGAGTTTTGGCTTTGCATGTATATGCCCATTACTCCATTTAATGAGGTTTGATGCATGATATGCAAAAATTGTTTGCTTGATCTGGAGAAACCTCACTTAGACAGATATGTGCTATCTGTAATTGTTTTTCTTGAAAAGCATGAAAAGATTGTTACTTTTCAACAATATTTTATTTTCCCTCATTTGACGCTAGTAGCATTTCTGCTGCTATTCCCTTCACAATTAATTTAACCTTGTTCGTTTAGTTTATTGCCTTTATAAAGTACTTAATTGTTGTAATATCCATTCATCTGGACTTCTTTTGATTTCTAAAGTTCTTTGTCAGCAAAAGCAACACTTATATTCTTAGAATGCTTCTTAGAGATTATTGAAGGCGACTGCTCTAATCGAGCTAACTGCCCCAGGAGGGATGTTAATACTTTCCTTCTCTTGTAACTATTGGCTCTATTAGTTCGCTTCTCTCTTTCTGCAACTTCATCCATTCTTTACCCCTTTTGTCAGGGAAAATTTCATTTGGATACTTAGCTGGGTATATAAGGTTGACAGCTGGTCTTATCTTTAATTGCTAGTATATAGATTTAAGCCATGTTTGGCATAACTTTAATCATGGTTTTTTGGCTTTGGCTATGATTTTATTAAATGTGATGCTGGTAAATTTCTTCGTCAGCAAAAGCAACACTTGAATTCTTGGAATACTTCTTAGAGATTATTGAAGGTGACTGCTCTAATAGAGCTAACTGCCCCAGGAGGGATGTTAATACTTTCCTTCTCTTGTAACTGTCAGCTCTATTGGTTCCCTTCTCTCTTTCTGCAACTTCATCCATTCTTTACCCCTTTTGTCAGGGCAAATAGAACCTGATACTTAGTAGGGTATATAAGGTTGTTAGCCGGTCTTATCTTTAATTACTAGTATATAGATTTAAGCCTCATTTGGCATACATTTAGCCATGGTTTTTTGGTTTTGGCTATGGTTTTATTAAATCTGATGCTGATAATTTGTGACTTTTGAAATTCTTATTTTTCTGGACTCGAGAGTTAGTAAAGATGATACCTATGGCATTTCTCCTGATCTCTTTAAGGTGATATTTGAATTTTTCACACATATTTTCACTTGAAAATGATAAGCAGAAGCCAAAAGCTGGGAAAGTAGATTCTGCTTCTGCGGAGTAGCAAAAGTTTGGGGCAAGTAGCCCCCCATATGACCCTTTGACTGATCAATATTTCTCAAAGAAAAAGAGCAGTTCTGTTCTAACTAGATCTTAGGGAGTGATATGACCTTTACCTATGTATGGCATAAATGCGACATCTTGCCCGTGGAATGTTGACAAGACATTGAATGCATTTTTGCAGATCTCAACAACCGAGAGCAGATTCTTATGAAGACTGTACTTGTGATTAACTTGGAGGTAAAGGATAACCATGAGGAGGCAGCAACTGGAGCTCAGCTTGCTTTAGATCTTTGTCGAGAGGTCTTTGATTGGCTGTGCTTTATGTATTAATGATAGTATGCTTAATTTCTGTATGCTGAGAAATTGCTCATTGTGATTTCTGGTCCACAGATAGAAGCAGCCGAGTCTTGGGAGGAATCTATTGATGACATTGTGTCTAATTTTGAGAAGCAGAACAGGCGGAAATTATTATTCAGCATTTCCTTCTATTGATGACCGTGGTGAGGGCATGACTCATGCTCTGAAAGTTTTATGATCCATGTTGTTGTTCTGTTAATATCTTGTCTGCAAATTTATACACTGCTGAACTGAACTTGGGGTTTCTGTTTGTCCATCTACTTGCACAAGTGGTAATATATTTATATACATTACCAGATTTCTTCCAGTGCTCTTTGTGTTTGCTTTGCATGAAGCCTTCCCCTAGAAATCTTATCTTTATAAACCCTGCGAGCCCTATATAATCCATTACAATGCTAATCGTTTGATTATACCATGTCCTCAATTTGATCTCTTCTTATGTCAGGAAGATTGAATCAGGCTCTCTCATGTTTTTATGCCTTTGCTTGATCTTGGTATTCCATGCCAATTGTTGGGTTTAATGAGCACTTCCCTTGACTCCTCATAAGTGGTAAGTTATTTTGCAACAATATCTCTATCTGCATAATGAGAATTGTCATTCTCATGCTTTGAATTGAATTTGCTACAAAAGCCTATTCTTTACTGTTATGGCCAAGCCTGTCATACTAATGCGCTGCATCTATCCAATTTCAGATAAAACTGCAGCAATGTGGAAAAGAAATTCTGAGTCAAACCCTTTTCCGCTCGCTTTATCTCTGGAATGTCGACCCATGATAATGTATTAGTAATTGGAAGCAAGCCAGTCTTGCTTAGAAGTGAAAATTCTATTTATTTTTGTAGTTTCTTTCGTTTTTTAAGTTTCCTTGTACTATGGAACTAATTCTGCGAAGGTACTCATGCCAAGAGAGCGGGAAGCGAAGAGATTCCGGCATATTGCATATAATTTCTTTGCACACATGTTGGAAGCCGCCTCTATTTTCAATTTTCTATATCGTGCATATGAGAAGAAAAACAAGAGAACAGAACCGACCTGACCCGGTTGGTCATTTGATGTTAGGTTCTGTATTTGTGGCAGGTTCACAATTCAATCAATCCTATTTACTTAAGATGAGTTAGTTTGTAAAAAGAAAATTACGTAAAAACAGAGACTTCTAATTTGACTTCATTTAGAAATTATCATTTTTCTCACTGGCTGGTTGGTCATTCCTAGAGCTGGCTTCGATCTTGTCCTTTCGCTTGCTTTCCTTACTTCTTGAATCAAAGTTTACTTGCTTATTCATTAAAACAACACTCTTGATAATTTGTCAAAGTTACCTAGTACTGACAGACAACGTCATCCTCATGTTAGGGATGTAAACGGTTCGGTTCAATTTTTCCAAAAAACCGAACCGAACCAATAAAGGATGATACTGAACCGAACTGGAACCGTCCCAAACCGAATACGAACCGAACTAAAAATACGGTTTGGTTTTTCGATTTTCTTATTTTTACTTTCTTTATTGGAATTTAAGTAAAGAAGAGATTGTTTAATTTTTATTAAGAATTCCGATTCGGTTCGGTTAACCGAATCGAACAAAAAACCGGATCGAATTGAAAATGTTAACGGTTATTTTTTGGTTAACTGAACCGAAACCGAACCGAATAAAAAACATACGAAATTTCGGTTCGGTTTGGTTTTTCTATTTTGGTTTGGTTTTCGGTTCGGTTCTTGACACTCCTATATGTGACTTGCGCCCAAGTTTGCAATTTCACATCTCAAAGGGGTGGATGCTGAGCTCGGCACAAGCGTTTTTCTGGAATGTCTCAAATGCTGGTCTGTGGAGCCAGTGAATTCTTCAGATTCATTTGATTTGGCTTTGGAAGAAAGGAATTGAGAAAATGCAAATGCCTTTAGCTAAAGGGGTTTGGTGAAATGTACATTTTACCCAATGGCGGAGGAGGAGGCATTCTGCAACACCGGTAGCCATGGCATTTCACGACAGAGTTTCTTAGACGGAGGGTGGGGCTCAGTCAGAGTTCAATCGAGACGAATTAGCAGTCGGCAAGAGCTGTATAAGCGTCGAGCGTGAGAAAGAGAGCTCGTGGGGGAGAGGAGCGCAAGGCGCATGGATCTGGTGAGCAGAGGCGAGGGGAGGAGAGAAGCTGCTCTGAGAGGCAAAATTGGAATTATGTGTGATAAATGAGGGTGGAATGGGAAACTGACATATCTTCATTAAACCAGTCAAATAGCATTCTGAAAATGCTACTTCCCAAAGCATCTCAAACTCTCCATTCACCTAGAGGCATTCAGAGGGCATTGAAGATGCAATTGCATCTTCTCAAAGTTCTTCAAAAAATGAACCAAACACTACTTGCATTTGACCAAATTTCTTTAGAGCCCCAAAGCCCCTTCCAAATGCGGAACCAAACAGGGCCAAATCTTCTATCCTGCTGTTCCTTTGGGAAGACGATGCGGTCTATCGATGTGTCTCTGGAAATAAAATATCTCCTCTCTTTGAACCTTCAATCTCTGGATTAATTTTTATAGCAACGACCACTCCAGTTAGCTTATGGTACGGTCTACCCTCAAGCAGATCTCCTGCTTCTCATGTCCGAATAGACTTGTGCTTGCATCGCGTCAGCTGTAACCCAATACTGCCAGGGAAACTAGGCTAAAAAACAGTGCGCATTAGAGAGATGAAGAGAGCTCGTCTGCTCACATGCATTTTATCAAATGTCACAATTGTATGAATGATGAAGTGAAATCGAAGCACGATGACTCTCCATGAACTAACCAACAGCGGCATCAGCTGCCATTTCCATTTCGTAAGACATGAAGTCCGATTCACCCAGCTCCTCATGGGCCTCGTAGTCATCCGTAATGGCGACGTACCCATCTCGCTTCATCTGTCCTAGGAGAGATCTTAACAAAGAATAAATATCACCCTTGTGAGGGTGCCTCTTGTCCTTGACAATGAAAACATGAACTTGACCCTGAATTTCTATCCAGCTACAACCAGGCTGCTTGACTACTCCCCGTTGCCTCATCAGCTTCCTTACTCTGACAACTTCGCCCCATTTTTTACGTTCCGCATACATGTTTGAGAGCAGAACATAAGGTCCAGAGTTTGAAGGGTCGATCTCTAAGAGCTTCTCTGCTACATACTTTCCTAGCGTTATATCCTTATGAACTTTGCAGGCTGCGAGCAGTGAACCCCAAACGACAGCATCAGCTTGCATGGGCATTGTCTCAATTAAGTCCTTTGCTTCACTGAGACAACCGGCTCGGCCGAGCAAATCAACCATGCAGGTGTAATGGTCCTTTACTGGTGCCAGATCATACTCCTCGACCATCTGCTTGAAATAATGGCGCCCCTCTTCAACCAGCCCCGCATGGCTGCATGCACATAGAACCCCGATCATAGTGACACGGTCTGGTCTCTCGCCAGAAACCAACATCTTCCTGAATATTTCAAGTGCCTCTATACCGTAACCATTCTGTGCATATCCGACAATTATGGCATTCCACGAGACCTTGTCCCTCTCCAACATATTCTTGAACACCCATAAACCATCTTCCACAGCTCCACATTTGACGTACATGTCTATAAGAGAATTTCCAACAAAAATGTCAGATTCTTCTCCAGACTGGAAGCGAAATCCATGCTTCAAGACATGAGCATGAGCCTGCTGCCCCAACTGCAGATCGGCAAGATTTGCACACGCATTGAGCAAATTTCCAAATGTGTAGTGCGTTGGCTCAATGGCTTCCCTCTTCAAAAGGCGGAACAAACCAAATGCTTCTTCGTTCTCTCCATTCTGGGTATACCCTGCAATGAGGGCATTCCAAGAAACTACATTCTTCTCCATCATCCTCGTGAACATTACTCTTGCAGTTTTTAGACTCGCTGCTTTTGCATATCCGCTTACCATGGAGGTGGCTGACACTACATTCCTGGAAGGCATTCTATCAAAAACTGATCTGGCTTCAGTAATTCTAGAGCACTTAGAGTACATATCAACCAATGCATTTCCTAAAACAACATCATTCCTAAATTTGTCACATTTTACAACACGGGCATGAATTTGCATCCCTTCCTTAAGTGCCGACAAGCTAGCGCAGGCACTGACCACACTGGCTAAAGTAACCTCATCTACTTCGAACCCACAATCCATCATGCCCACGAAAACCTCAAGAGCTTCACTGGCCGGACCATTTTGTTCATAACAGGTAATCAAGCTGTTCCAGGAAACCACATTTCGAGAACTCATTTCATCAAAAGCCCTCTGCGCACAAGCCACATTCCCACACTTAGAGTACATGTCGATGAGAGCAGAGCCCATATGAACATCGGACGAGCACTCAGACTTCGATATCAAAGCCTGAATCTGCTGGCCCAGATCCATATCCGCTGACCCAGCGCACGCACTAAGAGCACTACCAAATGAGTACTCATTAAGCACATAATTCTCCCTATGCATTTTACCAAAACATTGCAAAGCTTCTTCAAATCTTTCATGCTGCGCATAACCCGACAGCATCGAATTCCACGAGCACTGGTCAGGTTCTGGCATCAACCCAAATATCTTTTCTGCTTCATCAAGAGACCCCAATCTGATCAACCCACCTAAGATCGCATTCCAGGTGAAGGTATTTTTCTCGAGCATTCTATCGAACACCCTGCGGGCGTCGTCGAGGCATCCGCATCTCGCGTAAACATCGATGAGCCGGTTCTGGATAAAAACCTCGGCAGAGAACCGAGTCTTGACAATCCGAGCGTGGACGCGGCGTGTGTCGCGCCCTGACTTGGAAAGGCCGCAGCCGTCCAGGAGCTTGGCGAACGGGGACGAGGTGGCGAAGGAGAGGTCGCCCGCCAGAGCCTTGACCCGCGCATGCCTCGCCATTCCATCATATCATCGTAAGAAGTGAGCTCTCTCGGAGAGGTCTGGCATGGCGTGGGACTGTGGGTGAATACGCGATGGGGAGCTTCTGTCGACCGTTATATGTCAAGACGGTTAATATGAAGAGGGAGGGCAAAACTTGCACTTGCAAGTGGCAAAATGGTAATTTAGCGATTGTCAATTTCCCTCGCAAAATGTGTCTTATTACTTTCTCTCTATATGAACAATTTATAATGCCAAGAATTATACAATAATTATATGTATGTCAAACAATCTACGAATTAGACTCACAGCTAGTAGTTAAACTTTAATTACGAGTAAATCTCAGCTATAATTATGATACACAATAAATCAAATTGGTTGTTGTCAGTCACTAGATTAATATTTCTCGTATTTATAATCTATGTAACTTGTTATTCAATTATAATTATGAACTAAATGTGTAACTAGTTGATTATAATAAGAAAAAAATTGATTGTTTCCATTTGGAAACATAAGCCATTGTTTAATTATTTTGATTATTTCTAATAATTATTAAAAATGCAAGAACCAATTCTAGAGCATGAAAACTGAGGTTATTCCGAGTTATACACGGAAGAGCGGCTGTTCATTGGCCTCTTCCTATATTTCAACAGAATAGCTATTTCCCTGAAATAACTAATCTTGATCGGCTCTAACCAGTTAGGACTAACGGTTTCACCAGGATTATATTGGAGATGATGTAGCTATTCATCCTGGAACCAACCGGGCAGCTATTCATATTATTTGCTTCATGAACGAAGTCTCTCCTGAGGTCTCTTAACCAATCATGCATCCACACAATCGATTGTCTTCTCTAATTTTTATTGCAAAAGTCATCTGCTGGAGAACCTCAGCACCGTCTTCAGGGAACAAAATACAACTATCCCACATGTGGAACGCAATGATAAGAACAAGCAATATCCAGAAATATGTTTTTTCCCATCGAGAATCCGGTGCCTCAATACTAAATTATCAACTTCTTTTTAACATCCTCATGAGGAAACCTTTCTTCAACTTTGTTGATACGGTGTTCCACTTTCGTGTTTTCCCTGAAAATAATGAACCCTATGATCTTGAGAGCTAAAGGTAGAACACCCCAAATATTTACCGCCCGTACGGAAGTGAGGATGCATTCCAACAGTGCAACATAATAGAAAGTGGGCAAGATTTTCCTCTCGCACTCTGCCATCCGTACCAACTCATTGAGGCCTAAATAGCACCGATACCGACACATGACATTTACCCGACACAATACGTCGATATGTTGTTTTTCCAAAAATAAAGAATTTTGACACGTTAAGACACGTTATATATTAAATGTATATTTTTTATTTATACCTAATAAATTATCATTTTTATGATTATTTTAATCAAATTAATTTGATTAAAATTCACAAATAAATAAATAATAAAAAAGAGCATAGAATGAATTTATACTAAAACATTAATCCACCATTTATTAATATCATTCATTGTTTTAATTTAACAAATTCAACTACATTCTAATAATCCATAAAACTTGAAGAAAAATAAAACAAGAAATTCACATTCTAGAATCATGTGTCAAAGCATGTTAGAAAGGAGGAGAAAAAAACAAACTTGGGAAGTGAATTCGTAAATCAGAAGAAAAAGAAAATTATATTTTTTTTTTCTTCATTTATTATTTTTATTATTTTTTATTATTATTAATATCATTCATTGTTTTAATTTAACAAATTCAACTACATTCTAATAATCCATAAAACTTGAAGAAAAATAAAACAAGAAATTCACATTCTAGAATCGCGTGTCAAAGCATGTTAGAAAGGAGGAGAAAAAAACAAACTTGGGAAGTGAATCGTAAAGAAGAAAAGAGAAAATTAGATTTTTCTTTTTTTCCTCATTTATTATTTTTATTTTATTTTTTATTTTTTAAATATTTACATTTTAACCTATCATTTATTGAAATTTTTTAAAATTAATCATGTACGTATGAGAATCATGTGTCAAAATTTCAAATTCGCGTGTCGAATTCCAGACTCGAGTGTTAAGAGAGTTAACCAAGTGTTGGATTTTTCAACATATGTTGATTTGAATGTCGGAGAAGCATTGAAAAGTCTTGAAAATTGTCGAACACGTGTCACGATACGAAAGTTCCCAAAGAAGATTGATGCTTCCAACGTTAAGGCACCATTTAGTGGCAGCAAATCCTTTAGAGATGATGGGTATTGAAATTTCCATATGCTCAATTGCTTGAAGAAGCTCCAGGCCAATCTCTTCCCCGATGTGGAGCTCTTCATCATCTCCATATACTTGAATTCCAGCATAATTCATGTTGTTATACAGGAAATCATTCATGCCAAAGTGCATCTGGTCCTCTTAAGCTTAAAAATATTTCACAATCATATTTTATGGAGCTCTCCATTTCCTGAATATTAGTTGATTAGTAAGTAAAAGCTCCAACAATAGAATCATCAACATCTGAAATTACATTGTCAGTGGTCATGATGCACCATCAGAACCATCTGCTCTCCTTTTTGGTACATTTTTGTCTCTAAGTCTACAATAAGAAATTCAAACCGCACCTGAGAATGTTCGCTTTGTAGACCCACAGATGATGAGGCTAATTTCTATTAGAAGCCAATGCAGAGATCTATCTGCCCTAATTCAACAAGAACCACATTGACAAAAGCATATTGCTTCATAGATTTTGTGCGAGCCATTGGTCAAGCACGGTACCCTGTTTCTCTATGTGCCTCATAACAGCGAAAGGGTAAAAAGAAACTTCCGAGTAAACGATGAATAACGAATTTTTCTGGAAAGATGACCCACTTTGACTACTCAAATTTACTATCAAGAATGCCCGACTCAGTTTGTTATCTAAATGGAAACGCAGTAGTATTCACCAAATAGATGCAGACGCAATTCTGAGTGATTCTCCAATTGGCCATTGAGATAAAGAAAGCAAAGAAAAGAAGAGCAATTCTGAGTGATGCTCCAATTAGTAATCTGTTAGTTGTATGATTTTGTTTTAATGCACTACTAAGTAAGTTTGATTAAAAAACTCCTTCCCTGATGATGACTCCCTTGATTTGATATTCTGGGTCCATCTATAGTCAAAATTGTAGCAGAGCAAGCAAAAGTGACGAGGAAGTGGTAAAGGAACAGGCATTCTACGAAAGCATCGAGGCTCATTGCAAGGTTGGATACTGGAGCAGAAGAAACTATGACTACTTTATACAGAGGCCTAGAGTTCACGAGGAAGTAATAGGAAATACAAGGCCAAAAGAGGGTAATCATAAGTGCAATTTGCCGCACAAAATGCCTTCTAATTCTTTCCGAGTAGCTTGCTTGATTAACTTACTAAGCCATTAAAAAGAAGTGAGAATTCTATTTGACAGTTATCTTTGTAATCTCACTCTTGTGATGTTACCACATACTCAATAACCATTTTATGTTAAACAAATGCCTCAAAATCTGCAGATTAAATACCATTTCTAATCCATAAAAGGGGCTGACGTTCATCATGAAGAATTCAAAAAAAGGCAGAAATCAAGGAATCATTGATAATCAACATTTGGCTTTGCTAGACCTTTATAATCTCACAATTCAGCGGATGATTTAGCATAAATTAGCTCAGGTAACAGCAGAGACATGAACATTAATTCAACATAGAGTAGGAAAAGAAGTAACAGTATGATGGTTGACTTGCAACTGATAGAAAAGCAGAGTAATTGGTGTACTGAAGTTTTGAGTGAATTGATTCAAAGTTTTTCTTGTCTCTCTCACGTGTTGAAGTTCTCCAACTTTGCTATTGTCTCATCTCTCCATTGCTGTTCTTAATTTCATCTTCTTGAATCACCTTGTACCAATTCAGAAGAGACCAACATCCTGCTACAACTAAATTTTGTCAGCCAAATGAAATCAGATAACTCGGCTTTTACTAATTTAAGGGTTGCCTTGAGCTAGCTTCTCAACACCGTGAATTCAACCATTAGTGAAATAACTATTTTATCTTCATAGATCCAGTGCACACAGAATAGGACCAACAAAAAATTATGAGAGAGGAACTGGTGAAGATCAAACACCAAAATAGGTTGTGTCGAGTCTCAACAAAACCAAGAGAGCAAGATAAGAAACAATGGACAAAACCATTCTTGGGCATCACCTGCAGATTTAATTCCATTTGACAGAAGAAGGCAAAGTGAATTCCTCTTGTTTGTCAACACAAGAAAAGTAACGTAGCAAATTCTTATCTCACTATAGAGAATTGAGAAAAGAATTATTCTCCATCTTAATCTTGCCTTTGCTACAAGATAAGAAATTTACACTTCTTGCATAGACAGAAACAGTTTTCTTTCCATATCATTCATGAAGACTACTAGCAGAAGAAGCACATTTGCAAATTAAGTCTGATTACTTTCTTTTGTTCAGTGAAAAGGCTCATTTACCTAAGTACTTACATTTTTAGCAGGTCTAGATTAGTGGTTGAATAGTTTTTTATTTTGCTAACCCCTTCTATAGTCATGGGTTCCCTAGTTTTGATATGTTTCATACTCAAAACCCCCCAAAAAAAATTGTAAAATTATGTTAAACCTTTACCTTTATATGAAAGGTTTGTAGAGAAATATACATCTCGAATACTCATGCCTAAGAGTCAATCCTTCTTCTCTCTGTTTTAGTCATTTTAGCCCCAGTTTTTTTCTTTGCAGATCTTCTTATTCAACCAAAGCTGTCTGGATTAATCCAAATTGCAACTCGGCTTCAAGTTTTGCAATTCTAAACCCAGCTGCACAAACTAACAGATAAAAGCAAATTTAGTTAACAAAAGGCATCTTTCCTGACTCATCCTCTTGTTTCAAACACCCTCACCACTCCCTTACATTCCATTCATGTCATAGGATTATATCCTCTGCAAGTTCTTTGATGTGAAGAAGACAACTAGCCAAACTCTTGGCTGCTCTGAATGGTAGGCTCTCCATGTCTCACCTGTTTTGGTCAATGGTACGCTGGCTTCACAGTTTCTACCTCTCTTCCGTGCATGAGCCAATACGGTCACACTGACCGGGCAACTCCAAATAGGATAATGCTTTAAGATCTTCCTGAATACTGTCTCATATAGAATCAACCTTTCTCAATCACTGTCTGAACCTTCAAGCCTCCATTCACTTGCCTCCCTTCCAAAGGGTATAATTAATGACCCCAGGTTAATGATTATACCCTTCCAATAGACTCTTCCATCCCCAAGAAGGCTTAGCTCCAGCTCGCAGCTTGCATAATCTCACTCCTTAGAAAATTCAAACACTTCTTAGGATTTCTTTCAAATCTTTTGACGTCATCCACACAAAGTTGCATCTCTTTTCAAGGGAACCTTTTGACTTCGAGGTTGTTAGTTTTAGATAACCAGACCCCTTAAACTTCTATTCTTTGTATCATCCTCTCCAACCAAATTAATCTACAAATATCTAATTCTAAACCTTTATTTTCCCCTTATATTTACTCTGATAATCAGAAAGACATCCTAATATTTGAACATTGAGACTACCATAATGATAATGATGGTCTTTTCACATGGACAAACATGTCACATGAGAAATGAAGGACCTGGAGCAAGTAGAGTAGCCATTGCAGTATAAGTAATAGAAAGAGATCTTCATTGAGAATTAGACAACCAGTTGTCCTTAAATTTGAACTTGGCAATGAAAACAAGGGAAAGGATCATTATGTGAATTAAATTGATTCTCTCTTTCTAAAAGTGCAGTGTTGACCATAGACTGAGTGGAGAATTAAGAAGAAGAACGTGAGAGAGAGAGAGAGAGAGAGATTTTGAAACTGATTAATTCATTATGAAATCTAAACCACTAACCATTACATCTTTATTAATCAGTATGCTAGTTCAACTCAATCATAGAAAACCGTTTCTCTTTACCTGTCAACTCCAACTAGTTTATATTCCTTGGCTTGACATATTTACTTCTCTGGTTCAGACTTAATTCGCGCCCTCAAAGTCCTCCAATCATCAGATCCCAGAAGATCTATCAACTTCTCGCACTTCATTATCCCCAAATATTCTAGCCTTTGAAAGCTTGATGGAACAGGTAGCTTTTCCAGATATCTGCAGGACTCAATATGAAGTATCTTCAAAGATTCTAGTCTGCCTTGAATCTCAACCAGTTTAGGACAATTACGCAGTTCAAGTTTCATGAGCTTGTTTAAGGTAGTGAGGTCAGGCAATTTCTCCAGTGATGGAACTCCAACCAGCTTCAATGATCTCAGATTCTCCAAGCCTTCAAGACCTTGAATCCCTTGTATACCACAACTGACAACTTCCAAATCTGCCAGCGCCCTCGAGTTCGAAAGGTTTATTGATGTCTTCATTTCCCAACAACCTTTGATAACTAAGCGTGACAAACTTGCAGGAACCCACGGGAGGCATTTCAGGTTCTGGCACCGGAGGTCAAGTTCCTTGAGTTGAGAAAGGAGAATGAGGTCTGAAGATAGGGTGGTCACATAAGGAGATTCCAGAAATATGGACTCTAGCTTGTGTAAAGTTCCAATCCTCCAATAACTGGAAGCTTTTTCAAGTTCAGAAGGGTCCCTAAACAAAAGCAAACGCAGATCTCTTAAGTTCAACAGGTTTGAGAGATCTGGCAATGTCTTCATTGACCAAGAGGCAAAGTGCAGACTGGTCAGACTTTCAGGAAGCTTAGGGACTCCGGAAATGTTAGTGTATGTCAGTCTCAGAACCCTTAGAGACTTTAATCTCCCAATATTGCTCGGAATTTCCCCTCCCAAATATTTACAGCAGTCGGCATCTAACTCTTCAAGCTTATCCAACAGTTCAATGGCCCTGGGTAGTTTTCTTAAGAAACTACAGCGTACTCTCAGTACTTTCAAATTCTTCATGTTCCCTAATGAAGAAGGTAGTATTTCAATAGGTGAGTGGGACAGATCCAACTTGACTAGTGGTCGCAAGTTCCCAATGGAACTACAATTCTTCAAATATTTACAATTACGAGCACTGAGAATTTCTAGTTTCTTCATTCCTTTCCATTCAGGAATTTCTTTTATGGATGTGTCATCCACAAGAATTTCTGTTAAAGCTTCTAGTTTCCCAAGCTCATCAGGCAAGATTCTAAGTTTAGCGCATGAATTCAAGTTTAAGAAAACTAACTGCTTTAGCTTTCTGATAGATCCATCGATATAGACCAATTTCTGACATCCTTCAAAAATTAATCTCTCTAAATATAGAAGAGATGAGAAGTCCAGCATTCCTTTTAAGTTAGTGCATCCAGTCAGATTTAGAACCTTTAAATTCTTTGCCACCTGTAAGGAGAACATACGCAATATTTCAATCCCTTTGACAAAGTTAAAAAATAAATAAAAAAATCCATGGAAGTTATTTTGAAACGCCTCCTAGGCTCCTACCTTGATGTGGTTCCATCCACTCCATTTTTCTGTAATTTTACTCCTTGATAGATCAAGAATCGCTAGCTTTGTCAGGGAAAGAGTGGTCAGCTCAAAATTCGCAGGAAAATTATGCCATGAAAGCCATCTCAACATCGGAAGGATGCATGGACTATTATGGGAAAAACTGGCTGGAAGAACATTCCAGCTGCAATCACACCGAAAAGGCCGAAATTGAGCAAAACAATGAAGGATTGTGCCTGTCTCCTCAAATTTTACGCCATCCAATTGCAGGAACCTTAGGTTTGATAGATTTGCAAATGCTCCATATGTAACGTGGTCTTTACAACTATGTTCAAACTTGAGACAAATTGCTTCAACATTTTCCATTCCCTGGCCAAACAAAAAGGGAAATAGCTGTTAGAAAACACATAGTTCCTGTTTGAAAAGATATATTCATCTGAGGTGCTACCTTTCCTCGCATTCTTAACAGAAATTTGTATATTACTGTAGGAGATGCGTCTCTACTGAAAGTGGAAAAGAAATAACACATAAGAAGTTCATTTAATTGATGAGTAACTGGATAGAACTCTCTCGAGGATAATGACTTTTTATTCTCACCTTTGTCCTCATAAGAACATCAAACGGTTCCTCATGATTCCATATTCTGCTTGGCTTCTCTGATTTTATACCACACTCTTGACAAATGATTTCACGTCCAAGGTCTCGTAGCTGATCATGCATCCATATACGGTTGTCTTCTCTAATCTTTATTAAAGACATCTGCTGGAGGACGTCAACAGCTTCTTCAGGAAAAAAATCACAACTTTCCCACATATGGATCACAATTCTTTTATCGCAACCTATGAAGCAACAGGCAATATCAAGGAATATGTTCTTTTGTCTATCATCTAATGCCTCAAAACTGATCTTTAACTTCTGTTTTACGTCCTCATGGAGAACTCTTTCCAGCTTCTCTAAGGTTTTATCCCACCGTGCTCTGCTTTTTCCAGATAAAAGTGAACCTATAACTTCAAGAGTCAAAGGTAGACCCCCGCTAATCTTTACAGCCTTTACAGAGTAAGGGAGGTACTCCTCCAAAGGATATTCTCTTCTAAATGCATGTCTGCTGAAAAGTTGCAGAGAATGGTCAAAATCCATGCAGGGGAGTTCATACCAGACAACTGTGGGCACAGAAAGAACATCCTTGTTTCTGGTTGTAATGATAAGCTTGCTTCCTTTACCAAACCTTATGCGCTTCCCTAGGAGAGCATCCAGTTGAATCCTTTTGTCGACATCATCCAGTAGAAGTAGAACTCTTCTAGAGAATAACCTCTGCTTAATCATCGCAATCCCTTCATCCATATTATCAATGTTCAGCCCTTTCTTTCTAAGGAGTCTAGAGATGAGCTGATTCTGCAAAGACTCGATACCCTTCTGCTGTGAAGTTTCTCGGATGTTGGAAAGGAAGCAACAATCCTCAAAATGATGAGAGATTTGGTTGTAGACGATTTTGGCACACGTTGTCTTCCCAACACCACCCATGCCGTGGATTCGGACAATCGTAATTTCATTGGTGTCAGCGCTTATCATTCTCATTATTTCACTCACATGATCGTCCATATCAACCAAGCAATCAGATACTTCTAAATAGGTCTTTTTCAATTCAATCAAAACCTTGTTGACAACTTCTTTTGCAAACTTACCTTTACCTCTGATATCATTAAAGGCAAAAGAACCTATATGTTAGATTGACTTGCGAAAAAAAAAAAAAAAAGAAAAAAAAAATCATTTCTGGAGCAAAGCAGAAAATACACCATGGTGAAGAACAAGACCTGTCCGGTTTGCTTTGGAAATCCCATCCCTTTAATGCTCCAACCTCACTGAGAGCAGCTCGCCAATCATGGAGGGTCTTTTCATCAAATCGCTTCTTCTTCGCGTGCAAATCAAAGGCTTCCCTGTAAACCCCAGTTTGGTATCGAACCTCAGATGGCCTGACATCGAAGAAAATGGGCATGATCTTCTGCCCCGTAGCTCTCTTGCACTCCACCATCTGTACCAACTCCATAAGACACCACTTACTGCCCGCATAACCTTTAGAGAAGATGGGTATCAAGATTTTAGACTGTTCAATAGCTTGAAGAAGTGCTGGACCGATCTCTTCCCCGGTACGGAGCTCATCATCGTCTATGTATGCTCGAATTCCAGCATCAACGAGACCAGTATATAGGATATCAGTAATGTCCGAGCGTGTATCTGGTCCTCTAAAGCTCAAGAACACTTCGTAACACGTCGACATAACTTCACACCTTCCTGCGTTTGAGATGATATATCAGTACGCAAGCAGCAGCAGAATCGTCGTCTGTCTTCACCCCTTCACTGGATTGCAAAAGATGGAAATAATGGAAGCTACTGCCAACCTTGGTACGCCATCTAAAGCATGAAAAAATGCTATGATGACTTCTGTTCAGGTCAATGACTCCTGTCACGCTTTTGCTGTATAACATGCGAAGCTAATCTATCTTCTATTGTCTTAGAAAACTATGAAAAGAAGCTTCCTCTTCACGTCATTAAAGGTATACGCGGTTCTTTTTTTCCTTTTGTCCAAACGCGGACACGATTAAAACGCGGCCTTCACACTGTGCAGCCGTGAAAGAAGGGGAACACGGAACGTGTTAACAGAACAAATTTGAGCCCGTGCACAAGACCTCACCGAATTGGATGAGGCGTAAAAGAAAAATCCAAGCTGGACATTGATTCTTATATGGATCGGTGCGCCCTTGTTTTCCATAAAATTTGGATTTTCTAGTGCAGTGGAATATATATATCCTAACCAACGGAGGATTTATTATTGCCCAACAAAGAATTTACCTTTTGGCTCTTACAGTTGGCGGCACTTCTTTGCCCTGTGATTGGTCGGTCAACAAAGAAGTTTATCCTTTGACTTTTTGAAGCAGCATAGAAGAATTCGTGGGTTTTCCCTTGGAGAAAACAGCGTCCGCACGGAGAAGGAAGAAAAGAACGTGAAGCATGTTCATGGTTCAGCCATACACGCTTGGCCATTTGTGCCCGTGAGTTTTACATCCGACTGAATTGTTTATTTATAAACACAGTAGGTTTTGACTTAATCTGGATATGAGAGACACTCGAGCTTGTGAACAATTTTAATTCTCGATTCTCCTATTTTAATGAATTATTTGTTGTTGTCTCTTTTCATGAAATAAATATGACCCTTAGACCGAATCACATTAATCTCGCATTCTTTATTATTCCTTGTTTATGTTTCTGGTGATTTCTCATTAATTTAATTACAAGATCCATTAGCGTCTTTGCATTAATATTACATCACTAATGATCAAGCAAAAATTTTGCTTAGGTGGTTGATTGTTCTTCATTCACAAAAGCTACTTGTCCCTCATATGTTGACGAGCTCGTTTAAAATTTAAAAATTACTCATCACTTAAGAGGGGTTGCTCAATACAAACATTGATGTATTAATTACATGTTCTTACATTAATAGACAGTGCTTGAGAATGGGTTCCAAAATCAAGCTCGGCCCGAAGATTTTAAGAAACAGCTTCTGAGCCACGAAATTTGGGCTCGGGTCAAGGCATCATGAATGGGCCCGGCCAGAAGTAATCCGGTGCGGGCCGGGCTGATTTTGTACCTGAGTCGCTTGTCAACTTTACCGACTAATTCCAAATGGCATTCAGTTCTCTGCACGAGCACATCACTCCTCAACCTCAAATCTTAAACTTTCAACTTCTCAGAGTTACTCATGATCAAACATAGCTTTCATTCCTACGAGGGCCTTCATGGCTTGTTTGTCCGTTTGACATATAGGGATGACAAGCTCCACAGATGCATTCCTTATTTTTAACATGCCGGTGTCCGCACATCTCGCATAACACAAATAAGCGAAGAAATGTTTGTATCACATTTTCTGATTATCGGGTGTAGGAGGAGCTTGCAACATATAGAGCTTCTGAGATGCCGCCCAACCACTGAAATATTGTCCACAACCAACGCTTACGTTCTTCTGTCCACCGTACTCAAAAGTCCTAGAGAGCAAAAAACTCATGATCAAATATACTCCTAAGTCGGACAGCAAGATCAGACTTCGTCTCTTCCTTCGAAGTCCTCCACTGATCATCAGAAACCAGAGAATCTTCTAGCTTCTCGCCCTTGTGTATACACTAAGATTTTAGCTTCTTCAAGCTTGATGGATGGGGTGACTTTTCCATTGATTTACGGGAACCAATCCAAAGCGTCTCCAACGATTCTAGTCGGCCTTGGATCTCGGCCTCTTTAGAACAGCGCCGAAGATAAAGTATCTGGAGCTTCTTCAAGTTGTCAGGTCAGGCAACTTGCTCAAAGATGGAACTCCTTCAAGCTATAATGCACTCAAGTTCTCCAAACCTCGGAGGCCTCTGAAGTATCACCTTAGGGCAATGAGCAACTTCCGAAACTGACAGTGCTTTCAAATTTGAAAGGTCTCTTGATGTTTTTATTTCCCTGCATGATTCGATATTTAAGCACAACAAAATTTGGAGTGGACCAGTTCAAGTTCTTCAGCTGTGAAAGAAGAACGATGTTTGAAGATAGGAGGAGAAATAATGAGATTCCAACTTGAACTTTATTGTAAAAGCTTGAATTTTTCATACAAATTGAAAATTGAATGAATAACTAATTTAACCTCAATTAATATACATAATGTTCTTTATCACTATATATGCACACTTTGGTCCGGTCCTTAAAATAGGAGGTCTACTCATATCGATTGTGAAAGAGGCTAGTAGCCAGTTTATAAGTATAAATCTTATCCTTTAAGCTAGCTTTTGGAGTGATCCCGTGTAGCCAACAAGAAGCACATGAAGAAATCTGTTCGAAGTTATTAAACCTAAGAACTTCTATTACCCGCAGACGATCATATACTAGGAGCCTTATATTTGCTAGACAAAATGTTTTGACCCTATTTCTTCATTTCTCAATAACAGCGAAGTTTGACCATCTTGAATCTCAAGGAGGGCATCCTCCAAGTATTGTTGTATGTGGTATGTCACACTCTTACCGTTTGAAGATCCTTTGGCACCCTATGTTTCTGCTAATCATATCTGATGTACATCCCAATTACGACGGATGCTGCTGAAGTTCATCGATGTGGAAATTTTATGGGAAATCAACAACGATTATGTGAATATGGTTTGCTGATGTTTAATTGAATTCGTGACACTGAATGCAAGACATTCTCGGGGTACTGTCTCAAGAGTAAAAATCGAAAACCATATTAAAAAAAGAACAAAAATTCTTCATCTTCTTCCAATTGGTCATCGTTTCTTTCACATCATCTTCTGCTTCTTCAGTTTAATGAGCGCCTCAGAATATCTCAACACTAAAACCCATGGATTGTCGGGTAAAAAATCAGAGATGCTATTGTCACAAACCATGATTCTCTTGTACCACATGCCCTTGTGAGTGAAGCTTGGGTTATTGGGTGAAAAGTGAGTAATGCAGATGGGTAAAATACAACTGATTCATGAAAGTGACATTACAACATTTGACGTTAGGAATTCTAGATAGAACATTTATATATCTATGAAGCTCTAAAAGTGGGGTTAACTTCCCATATACAAACTGGTCAAGAGCTAATTCTCTTCTCCTAATGAGGTCATGGCAGGTTGAAACAAGTTGTGCCTGAAGTGTTCAACTGTCTCACTCGATGGATCATACACTCGAACTAAGTTGGGCGTGGTACAATTTAATACAAGGGTGTCATTCGTTGTACTGTTCTTGGAAACTACATTTGGAAGGTCAGTCTAATGTTCTCGACTCACCAGGCGTTGCACAAGCTATTCCATAGCCAAGGAACAACCAACCCATGACAAATAGTATCAGAGTAGGATCCCTCTAGCAAGTGAGTTAGAGTCAGAGAAAATTTATGATCTACTCAGTCCCATGAGGGCGGAGAGTGAATCATTGGGGCAAAACGGGCTCAGATAAGGTGCAACTCTCAACCAATTTCTAGGATGACAATGGGGGCATAGGAAAGAACTGATTCCTCATCGAATATGGTACACATTCTTGGATCAATTTGGTGAATCTCAAGATGGGTTTGCTGCCATGCTATCAATAAAGGAGAAACCTCCATTGGTCTTCTGAGATCAATAAAAGCTTAGTAGGCAACATAGGGTGTTGCCAAAAGGGTGTAGTTGGCTCCAAATGCCAACTTATTAGGGAAAGCACAAATGACCGAAGATGTTCGAACAACCGTGAATAGAAACTATTAGTGGAGTGGCTTGTTTTGTTAGGCAAGCATTGCCATTTGATATATAATCCAAAGTGGCGCATCGATGGTTGAGAAACTTTTCAATGTATGACCCAAGGTGGCACATTAATAGTTGAAGAACGTAGAGAAGCGACAAAACAGTCCACAACGAGGGTGTTGCGGAATCAAGTAGAGAAAAATGCCACAGACGGTGATTCTCTCACACTCGCATATCCTGTGGGTGGAGCTTGGGGTTATTGGGTAAATAGTGAGTAATGCAAAGGAAATGACAAAATTGGTTCATGGAAGTGATGTCGGGACGATTGGTGTTAGGAGTTCTAGGATATAACAGTTATAACATTACAGAGCTCTAAAAGTAGAGTTGGCACATGGAGAGGTTGGCATCCTATGCGCAAATTGATTGAGAGTTAATGCCGCTCTCCTAATGAGATCATGGCAAGCCGAAACCAGTTTTTGTACCTAAAGTTTTCTGTTATCTTACGGACTAAATGACCGAGTTAAGTTGGGCATGGTACCATCTAATACAAGAATGCTACTCACCGTGTTGTTCTTATTGTTCTTAAGAACAACTATAGAATGGTGTTCTCAATTCACCAGGTGCCACATAGGTTATTCAGCAATCAAGAAACTATCAGCTAGTAACACAATAGTAACACTAGATATCACACGCATTGCTCTTCGCATTCTCTCAGCCAAAAAAGAAATGATGCATTTAGGGCCAAGTTACTAAATAGTCATAATCAAACATCTTGGCTTCTTTAAGCTTGACAGGTTGGATAGCTTTTCCTATTGTTATACTCTGCCTGGAATCTCAACCGGTTCAGGACAACCCCATGGGAGAAGTTTAGGACTTTCTGGTGATGGCAAACCAGCAAGCTTTAACAATAGTCTACCATCTCAGGCATCGAAATTGTTCAGTGTTCTTTTTAATTCAGAAATTTCTATCCGCTTAATTAGATAGAGATGATACCAGTATTTTGCCTATTATAGCATTTGGGGCCCCGTCGAAAGGTACTAAATGGTACAGATGGTAAAGTTCTTAGATACAATCAATTGAGACAAACTAGTTTAAGGCAAACAAAAAGGAGCAAGCGCAAAGTTTAGTTATCCCTCAAAAGTCTCTGTTCTTTGGACTCTCTAATGTCTTCCAGCAGTTGGGAATTTCAGGATCATTTCTTGTACTCTCACTCTCTCAACCGCGACAGGACAGAATACGAATCTCGAAGAGAGAAGAAGTCATCATATCTGAGATATTGACAGTCTATATGGTCGGAAGAGAAGATCCTCACGAAAACAATATGAAAAGAATCTTCGACATTGGAGCCTTAACTCTGATACAATGTTAGAATGACACATTCAAGAGAAGAAATGTTTGTATCATATTTTCTGATTATCACGTGTAGAAGAAGCTTGCAATGTTTAGAGCTTTTGAGACGCCACCGACCTATTGCAATCAGGTACGCGACCAAAGTCAGCATCCACCACACTCAAAAGTCCGAGACAGTAAAAAGGAAAAGGTCGCAAGATCAGACTGCATCTCTTCCTTCAAAATCCTCTACTGATCCTCAGAACCCAGAGAATCTTCTAGCTTCTCACACTAGTGTATATACATAGATTTTACCTTCTTTAAGCTTGATGGATCCAGTAACTTTTCCAAAGACTAAAAGGACCTATCCAAAGTGCCTGCAACGGTTCTAGTCTGCCTTGGATCTCGACCACTTTAGGACATCACTGCAGATAAAAATTTTTGGAGATTCTTCAAGTTGGTCAGGTTAGGCAACTTGTCCTAAGATGGAACTCCCTCAAGCTATAAGGCACTCAGGTTCTCCAACCCTGGAGGCCTCCAAACTCTCACGTTAGGGCAATGAGCAACTTCCAAATCTGACAGCGCTTTCAAATTCGAAAGGTCTTTTGATGTTTTTCTTCCCTGAATGACTCGATGTCAAAGTACAAATCTGGAGGAAGGCTAGGTCGGTTTTGCAGCTTCTTGGAGGGGGGCAGTTTAGATTCCTTGAGCTGTGAAAGAAGAATGATATCTGAAGATGGGGAGGTGAAATAATGAGATTCCAACCGCAAGGATTCCAGCCTGCCTAACCTTCCGAGCTACGGAGGACGTGGAGCTTCAATGAATCTAGAAGCATCCTCGAAATTGTTAAAACCTGAATTTTCCATACAATTAGAATATCGAATTAACAAGTAATTAACATCAAATGAATGTACATTTCTGTTTTTTTTTTTACTACTTAACATAATCGAAACCTCGTATAGAAGATCCACCTCAAAAAGATATGTAGAAGCACTAATCTAAAAGTCCATAAACTCTGAACCCGACCAATATGAATAATATTTTAGAGGGGGTGAATCTAAGCTTAGTAAATGAAAGCTCTACATCCCATGTCCCAAGAACACTACAGTATAGTAACAATTTGCAGATAAGGACAATATTCACCTGATATGATGTAATCAGTGGATTATATAAAAATGACTATAATTATCTGTGCATGAATAAAATAGATGCAATGTATGACATCTGCTCTTAACACTCAAATGCACACGACCAAACGTATCAATCTCATGCTGCATAGATATCAGTAGCTCATCAAGATACACAAGTAAGTATTTATTCCTTACTTGTCACTAGCTACGACTCATTTGGACTAACTCAACTAGCAAGGCCTCGACACCACTAACTAATGTCAGACGAAATCATAAATGCATATTTGCCACACTTCAACCCATTCATCACAGGTCCCCTCCAACGATGACAATTACACTACTGTCCAAGTGCATGATGATGGCTATCCTAGGCTCATTCTCATCAAGATTCATACCCATTCTCTTTTCTTTATTTCATCCATCATAGACCTCGAATTCATAATATCACATTCAGACTGTTCAAGTCACGTCAGACTACACAAGTCATATAATTTTATGTATAAATCATTGTACTTTATTTCTTCTTAACCATATAGAGAGTGATAGAAAATCTACCTTTTCCCAAAGTCTTATATATGTACTCAGAAAAATCAAATAGTGTTGATACATTGCTAACAACACTTGTAGAATTTCAATGGAGTTGGTAATTTACTTCATTGATATACCAGTAAATTTCTGATAGGGTTAGTGAGTCACGACACCAGAAAATTTTCCAGAAGAGTTGGTGATCTACCAATTTAGTGGGAAACTGGTAAATTTCTGATAGTTTTGGTAATTTACCACCGCTTTACTTAACAAGCAAACAACCAGTTTTTTTCTTTTTTACCTAACAATTCCATTGCCAGCAATCCCACCCAAAAATTTCAAATGTGAAACTTGAAACGCAGTCATGAATCAGTCAGAAGCCCCAGTAAAAATCTTTTTTATGTTATCAAAACCAAAGAACCTTTGTGACCATTGCACATGATCATTAATTGGGAGCGCTATGTTTATGCTAGACACAAGGTTTTTGCCCCTACTTCTTCATTTCTTTAATGTGGAAATTTTCATGGGATATCAGCAACGATTCTGTGAATATGGTTGATGATGTCTAAATTGAATTTGTGACACTGAATGCAACACATTCTCAGGGTACTGCCTCAAGAACGTTAACCTATATGAATGAATTCTGGTGCAAGTCATCTTGAATCCTTGATGATTTCTTCCATGACGAGATTAATCACTCAGTACACCTGCTAAAATTTTAGAAGTAGGACCACAACAGATCAAAAAAAGAAGAGAAAAATTGCACAACCAATAGACTATGGTAAGGTTTCATGCCTACAAGGACTATATTTTGGTTTCAGCTAGACCTTTATAAGCTTGGAAGAAGAATTGAGTCCCAGTAGACTATATATTGCATAAGAGAAATGCAATCTACTAATCCCCCTCAAACTATTCCACCGGTAAGGTTTGGACTATTTCCTAAAGAGCGAAAATCCATCCCCTAATTGGTGCAGAAGTGAAATGATGCATTGGAGCTGCAATGTGGTTAAAGAGTATGTGACTTGGTTAGGCTAAAGCTATTAAGATTAGATTCAGATGGAAAATCAATTGAGTCAGCTCACGAGATTTCACTGAAAGGCTGTTTTCATTGCATATAAATGGTAGGTTGGGACAGAAATAAAAACCCAATTCATTCCAAATCTTTTCCTAATGTATCACAAGTTGCATCAACATTCACAAACAGATACAATGTCGAGAGAATTTACCAGAAAAGGAAGGGGTGAAGATGAAGAATCAAATTAGAGTCACCGAGTCTGAATGAAAATGCAGCCTGAGAAGGAAGAACCCTTCTTGGCCTCAGTAAGCCGCAACCACAGAACGACGCACAGGAAGATGTGGTTGCTGTCCCGGAGGATATCTCTGCCAGGTTGGATCGCATCTCGTGCTTCCGCTCGGGGTTGCCAACTGTTGCTGCTGGCTCTGGGCGAGCTTCTTGCTTGGGTCATTGCTGATGAGGGAAGAAGATGAAGGAAGGAGAAAAGAAAGTGAAGAGAGAGAGAGAGAGCAACGGGTGAAAAAAGAAGGAAAGGAAAAAAAAATACACGTGACATCAAGTATATCTTACTTGGCACTAATTATTGTCTCACTCTCACCTTTTCAAATCACTGTACTCATCGGATTCTAGAGTATGAAGTGCAATCGTGATAGTTACATCATCAATGTATCAATCCATTCAACAGACGACAAGTGACATTATGAGGCCTGCTCTGTCAGCAAGTCACTCTCCTTTCCCTGAAGACTCCGCTTTGCGCCCTCTCTCCTTTATTATATTCCCACTCTACCACTTGCTTTTTCCTCATCTTCTTTCTCCCTCATTCTTCTTTATTTAGCACTTACTTTTCTTCTTCCCTCTTGCATCCGCCATGGATAGAGCTTGAACTCGAGCACGAGCCCGAGGCTCATGACTACTTTGGCCATGGAGCTCAACCTCAAACTCAAAGCTAAGGGTAGCCTTGGCCACTGAAGTTTCGAGCTCGGCCTCAAGCTTGCAGCAACAGCCACTTAAGCTTTGAGCTCATGTCCATGGTGACCCAAGCTTTGAACTCCCATCCATGGCCACTAGATTGAGACACTTGAGGACACAGAGCGGGGCTTGAGCCTAGCTCAAGGTCAAAGCAGCCATGGTTACTTGAGCTTGAGTAGGAGCTTGCTACCTCGGTTACTCGAGGTTGAGCTCCATGGCCATGGCAGCCACAAGCCTTGGGCTCAAGCTCCACTGCCATGGAGTGCAAGAAAAAAAGAAGAAAAGCAAGTGCAGCAAAGGAGAGAAAAGGACAAGGAGAGAGGGTTGAGATGGTGAGGAAGGAGGAGAGACAGCAGACCGTGACTGACAGGTGGGCTCATGTGCGACACATCGCAAGATCAATGGACTAACTTTTTGCTAAAATAGCATCAGAGTTGTACCCAATATTTTCTCCTAGAGTCTCCTCAAACCTCTCAAATCCATTTATATACAAATGCACTAGCTTCTTAAAGCTTGAAGGATCAGATAGCTTTCACAGAGATATGCAGTAACCAAAATAAAGCCTCTCCCAAAATTCTAACCAACCTGCAATCTCAACCAGATGAGGACAGTGCCTAAGTAAAAAGAACCACCAGTATTTTGGAGTTTCCTCAAAAAATAAAAATACAAAATAAAAAGGAAAAAATAAAAATAGATGAAATTTTTTTCAGAAAGATGTCATTCGTATATCAAAATCATACTCAAGAGGTACATGGCCAGCTTTCAAGCCTAGCAAATCCCAAATGACTGCAGATAAAACATAATCTAGAGAGCAGATAACAAACCAGAGTCTGCAGCTAGATGCACGCTCTCATCCCTCAAGAACAAATTTGTCACCTTAAACTTTTGATGACCGATTAGATTCAATGATGAGCACAGGTCAAGATCTCTCCATTTGCAAATGGCTTGTGATGTGTGTCTAGGTTCAATGTCCTCGTCACCATTACTGTCGAAGACATCAACATTAAAATGTTGAAAGAACAGAAATCAAATACCTAGAAGGAACTTTCTAATCTATATCTAGATATAGTTTGGAAGAGTAAAGTCCCTAAAACTGGACCAGACCTAAATCTAAATCAGATGAGGAGAACAGCCTAATCTCAAAGAAATTGTGGAGCCTCATTACGAATGTCCTCCTCAGTGGCTGTCGACTGGACAAGTGGTTGAGCTGTTCTATGTTCACCTAAGATCAGGTGCAGAAATTTATTCACACACACAAACTCTCAAAACAGATCCAGAGAAAAAAAGAAAAAGAAAAAAAAGACAGAGCTTCAAAAAAAGGGGGGGATATCTTGACAGCTTGGAAGTAAAAGAGAGGAAGGCCTTACCTTTTTTATTCTACTGTCTCCATATAACTGAATGTCGAATAGATGAAATTATAAGCGACGGATGAATATGAAGCAACTCCAATGAATCAGATAACTTTGGCCGAGGTGTGCAGCGATCAATAAAAAACTTCTCCAATGATTCTAGCCCACCTCGAACCTCAACTAGACGAGGACAAACCTTAGGCTCCTTGGAGTTGGTCAGGTCAGACAACTTCTCTAGCGATGGAAGATTCCCCTTAAATAACTTACTCACTTTCTCTGAATTTTCTAGGCCTTGCATCTCTTTTAGGTTCGGACAGCCTTCTACAGTGTGATATTTTATATTCTTGCAGCTTAATCGATCAGACAACTTTCGCAGAGATGTGCAGCGATCAAGATGAAGCTTCTCCAATGATTCTTGCCTAACTCGAACCTCAACCAGACGAGGACAAAGCTTTAGACTAAGTTCCTTGAGCTCCTTGGAGTTGGTCAGGTCAGACAACTTCTCTAGTAATGGAAGATCCCCCAGAGATAACTTACTCAATTTCTCCGAATTTTCTAGGCCTCGAATCTCTTTTAGCTCCTGACAGCCTTCTACAGTGAAATATATTATATTCTTGAAGCTTAATCGATCAGACAACTTTCGCAGAGATGTGCAGCAATCAATATGAAGCTTCTCCAATGATTCTAGCCTACCTCGAACCTCAACCAGGCGAGGACAAAGCATTAGACTAAGTTCCTTGAGCTCCTTGGAGTTGGTCAGGTCAGATAACTTCTCTAGTAATGGAAGATCCCCCACAGATAATTTATTCAATTTGTCTGAATTTTCCAAGCTTAGAATCTCTTTTAGCTCAGGACAGCCTTCTACAGTGAAATATTTTATATTCTTGAAGTTTAATGGTTCAGACAACTTTTGCAGAGATCTGCAGCGTTCAATATGAAGCTTCTCCAATGATTCTAGCCTTCCTCGAACCTCAACCAAAAGAGGACAAAGCTTTAAACTTAGTTCCTTAAGCTCCTTGGAGTTGGTCAGGTCAGACAATTTCTCTAGTAATGGAAGATCCCGCACAGATAACTTACTCAATTTCTCTGAATTTTCCAAGCTTAAAATCTCTTTTAGCTCAGGACAGCCTTCTACAGTGAAATATTTCATATTCTTGAAGTTTAATGGTTCCGACAATTTTTGCAGAGATCCACAGCGTTCAATATGAAGCTTCTCCAATGATTCTAGCCTTCCTTGAACCTCAACCAAAAGAGGACAAAACTTTAGACTGAGTTCCTTGAGCTCCTTGGAGTTGGTCAGGTCAGACAACTTCTCCAGTAATGGAAGATCCCTTACATATACCTTACTCAATTTCTCTGAATTTTCCAGGCTTAGAATCTCTTCTAGCTCCTGACAACCTTCTACAGTGAAATATTTTATATTCTTGAAGTTCAATGGTTCAGACAACTTTTGCAGAGATCTGCAGCATTCAATATGAAGCTTCTCCAATAATTCTAGCCTACCTGGAACCTCAACCAAATGAGGACAAAGCTTTAGACTAAGTTCCTTGAGCTCCTTGCAGTTGGTCAGGTCAGACAACTTCTGTAGCAACGGAAGATTCCTTATAGATAACTTACTCAAGTTCTCTGAATCTTCCAAGCATTGAATCTCTTTTATCTTTTGTGAGTCTTCTACAGTGAAATATCTTATATTCTTGAAGCTCAATGGACCAGGCAACTTTTCAAGTGATATACAGGACATTAAATGAAGCTCCTCCAATGATTCTCGCTGACCTCGTACCTCAATCAGTTTGGGACAAAATGATATCCTAAGTCTCCTTAGCTTCTTCAAGTCCGTCAAGTCAGGCAACTTCACCAGCGAAGGAAGACAGTAAAGATAAAACTGTTTCAAGTTTTCCAAATGTTCGAGGCCTTTAATCTCTGTCAGCTGTTCACAATTACATACTTCAAATTCTGATAACTTTTTCAAATATGAAAGATCTACTGACTTTTCTATTAACTTGCTCCCATTAATACTTAAGAATGACAAATTCTGGGGAAGCCTAGGTAGGCGTTCTAGGTTTTCAAGGACGAGTTCAAGCTTCTTGAGCTTGGAAAGGAGATTAAGATCTGAAGGTAGGGTGACCAGACCATCACCACGCAACAGCAAGGACTCTAGCTTTCTTAACCTTCCAATCCAGTTGAGACTCAGAGCTCCCAGGAACGAGCTTCTAGAGCTTAAATCCAACTCCAAAACTCTCAAATTTAATAGGTTTGAGAGATTTGTGTCACGCCCCGACCCTCGAGCACGCAGCAACCCCTGTTCTCTCACGGTCATTTAGATGCGACTCCCAGGATCCGTCGCCGACCGTTATTTTTATCTTGTAATTATACACATGCGGAAGCGAATCACAATCCCCCAGTCAATCACAAAATCAGGGATAGCAGGAAAACCCAACAAGAACACATTCAAAAGTACTGCTTTATTTATCTACTGATTAACCCTAGGAAGTTTACAAGTACAAGCCCTTACCACAGGCATCTTCCTAACGAGCCAATGAGACCAACAGGCCCGGGGTTAACCCTATCGCCTTCAAAGACGGCCACGAACTGAAACACGCGTCGATTCTCCATCCTACGGCCCTGAAAATTGTTAACCACGACAGGTTGAGATAAACTCGGCAAGTCAAAGTCCTAAGCCTCGGTTAGGAATTTCGCTCGCCTCGAGGGTAGTCTAACTATGCAACCTAGTTCCGACAAACAACACATACCACACCTCAAGCAACATTATCAGACGACAGTTCAATAAACGAGATGCAAATACAAGCGATCTACCTCGGCGCGCACGCGCAACCCGCGTAAACTTGTCATTTCAATCATCACGACATTAAGAGCATGCGAATAATCGAAAGCATCTCACACAACTTTCTCATGTCTCACACCACACACGCTCCGATTATTACGACCCCTCCTCCTAGCCACGGCACAACCTTATGGTTGGCGGTTCGGCTAAACCAGCTTCGTCCTCTTTACCTCGAGGCACGGCGACATCAAGGGCTCACTCCCAATACGGCATTCCCGAAGGAGCATAGGACCCGCCCACTACCGCAGCCCCGCTACTGACAGAGGCCCGGGACCCGCCCCCATACCGCGGTCCCACATAGAACCCCTCCCTGTCAGGCATCCGACCGAAGTCAGGCGACCCACTGGCCAAGGGATTGGCGGTCTTCCGGCAACGCCGGGTTTCCTCATTTAATGTGATCATGCAACACATCATCAAGCAATCCATTTATATCTTTCGCTTCCGTCGTGAACGCAACATCGCCACGCCACGCGACATACGCCATTTTAGATAACCCACGCATATGTACGCGCAATTTCCAAAATTCAATTTCCAATCAGCATTCAATCACGCACATTCCCTAACTCTTGGGAACAACCAACAATTCAAGTCACAATCTGTCAATCAATTCCGACCAATCAACATCATGATACTCCGATACCCAACCACGTGTCTCAATATTTAATTATCCCAAAAATAATTATAAACTATAATTATAAACTATAATTATACTCAAAAATACTCATTTAAGAAGCATGATATAGTCTATTGTTCCCATAAAATAATTTACTCCCACAAAATACTTGTAATTATTTTTCAATCCCATAATTAATTATCCAACCCAAATAATTCCATTTAATAAAATCATTCTTTAATAAATCAATGTCATTTGATAATATAGTATATAAATACTATTGACTTTGGAAAAATAGACCATAGTAATTTTCCCCCAAAATTACTCAATTAAAACCATTTCAATAAATAATCACAATTAATTATTTTCTCCAAAAATAATTAATTTTCAGCAATGAATAGTAATAACAATATTACTATTAATAATTCGAAATTATAAATTAATTTAATTAATTAATAATTCCGAAAATAATAAATTATTATTATTTTCAAAAATAATAATAATAATATTTATTAACACTAACCATGGTTAACACTAAGCAAACTTAATCAATAATATTAAAACACTAATAATCATCATCCAAAGTACTAATCCATAATTAAACTAATTAAACTACTCCTAAGCAAGATTAACCCCTAACTAAGGGATTAGGAAATCGACTCACGGTTTAGCGATTCCAACGACACGAGCGCGACGGCGGCGGCGGGGAACGCCCGGGAACTTCCGGCGCGTCTGGACGAGGTGGCCTGGGACCGGGTCTTGGCCGAGGGCGACTATCCACGCGACGACAAGCTGGGACACGGAGGGACCAACGGCTGTGGCGGCATGGGGCTGACTGGTGGGCGGTCCGGTGACTCCAGACGGTGGCCAGCAGCTCCGGCGACCAAGCGGCGGCTCCGGCGAAGGCTGGACAGAAACTGGAGAGGGAAAGGAGAGGCGGTGCAGCTGGTTTCATGGGGCGGCAACAAGCTAGGGTGGCTCTGGTGCGGCGGAGGAGGCTCGGGAGTGGTCCTCCGGCGGCTTGTGGCGGTGACCGGCGGCGGCGTGCAGTGGCAAGGCTGCTGGCCGCTTCTCCAAGTCACGGCCAAAGGGGCCGAGAGGGAGAGACAGGCGGAAGCAGCGGTGGCTTGAGCTAGGGTGGTCGGGCAAGGGATCGTGGTGGCCGAGCGACGGCGAGGCAGCAGCTCGCTGCTCCGGCGTCCACGGGTCTGGTTCGGCCCAAAACCGAGGAAGAAGAAGAATAGGGGTAGCAGCAGCGGCTCGGGGTGGTCAGGTGAAAGGCGGTGGCTTGCGGCGGCGGTCCTCGAGCGGTTCGGCGTCTAGCAAGGCGGTCGGCGTTGCAGCGACGGCGGCGCGACCAGAGTTGGAGCGGGACAGCAGCAGCAAACCAGCTTCGGCTGGAAGAGAAGAAGAAGAAGAAGAAGCTGCAGCTGGGGAGTGCGACGTGTTGGGGAAGCTGCCCGAAGAGAGAGAGAGAGAGAGAGTAGTACATGGCTGTCAGCAAGTGGGGCAAAGAAGATGAAAGAGATAAGAGAAGACTAGTCAAAGGGGAAAAGGTGAGAAAAGATGGGGGCAAGTGGGGTTGTTGATAAGGGGGAAACGTGAGGGAAGAGAGAGAAAATGGGGAGAGAGAGAGAACGTGCGGAGAGAGAATGGGGGGAAAAAAAAGAAAAAGAAAAAGAAAAGAAGACGAGACAAAAATCTAAACAAACACCAGAAAGGGGTATTTTGGTCTTTTTACCTCAAGACAAATTGAAAGTAAGTATTTGGCTAAAAGCTGGCGGTTAAATCATTTTCCAATAATTCGGGCTTACCGAAATTCGGGATGTTACAATTTGGATATCCTCTCAATGGATAAGTTGTAAGGTATAGATTGGTAATACTTGCAGGAAGCTTAGGTACATCGGAAATTTGCGTGTCCAATAACATCAAGATCCTTAGAAATGATAGTCTTCCAATCTCACTTGGAATTTCCCCTCGTAAATTTCCACAGTTGTGAGCATCGATCTCTTCAAGCTTCTCCAACATCCCAAGGGTGCTAGGTAACTTTTTTAACAGGGTATAAGACACTCTTAATACTCTCAAATTCTTCATTATCTCTATTGAATTGGGTAACTCTTGAATATTCGACCAAGAAAGGTTCAACTCAACAAGAGATGCAAAATTTCCTAATGGAAGTTCAGTAATTTTTGTACCTTCCAACCTAAGATTTAATAGTGATGTTAAGCAACTAGAAAAAATGCACATACTCAGTTATTCACATGCAAATGCACTGAGAGTTTCCAATTTCTTCATTCCTTTCCATTCAGGAATTTTGGTAATAGATGTCCCATCAATAAGAAGTTCTGTTAAGGCTTCCAGTTCCTCCATCTCGTTAGGCAACGTCTGAAGTTTCCTACAGCCTCCCAAGTTTAAGAAAACTAAATTCTTTAACTTACCAATAGAGCTATCAACTTGAACCAGTTCCTTGCACCCTTGAAGAATCAATTGCTCTAAATTTTCATGAGCAGAAAAGTTAGGAGTTTTACGCAAGTTTTGGCACTTAGTCAAATTTAGAACCTTCAAATTCTTTGCCATCGTAATAGAGAGAAGATGTTAATTCCGGACCATTTTGGGATACAGGATAAAGTCAAATGGCAAATTCACATTGAAATAATACCATACCCTGAGGTCGTTCCATCCCAGGGTCGTTCCATCCCTCCCAATCATCTGTAATTTCACTCCAAGATAGATCAAGAATCACTAGCTTCTTTAGGGAAATTGCAGTCAAATTGAAAAAGATAGGAAAGTGATGCCATGAACAGATTCCTCTAGAACCAGTCGGTCAAAGGAAAATGCTTGACCATTGTTCTCATCAAAGTCTCCACAATCTACTTGAAGAAATCTTAAATTTGATAGACTTTCAAATGCTTCCTTCTCAATGTCTTGAAATTGATGATCAAACTTGAGATGTATTGCTACAACGTTTTTTTGTTCCCTGCCAAAGCAAAAAAAAAGGAAACAGAAGCTAATGATCACATAATTGCTTGTCAAAGGCATTCAGGTTGAATATGTACATCTTATTCATAATTTAAAATTAACTTACAATATAATTTACAGATAAGCATGTGATTGTAGTAAGCACACAAGTAACGACTTGGTTCAAATAGAAGCAAATAAGCAAAGTCAACATGTATAACTATTGTCTCTTCGAATAGGAATGACATTGCAAACACTTTACCTCCTTTATTTTAAGAACATTAATTGCTTCCTCATGATCCCACACCCGACTTTGCTTCTTTAGCTTGAAATTTTCTCTTTCACAGATGATATCTCGCCCAAGATCTCCTAGCTGATCATGCACCCACAATTGGTTGCCTTTTACAATCCTTATTAATGACATCTGTTTGAGGACTTCAAGAGAATATTCAGGGAAAAAATTACAGCTTTCCCACATGTGAGACACAATTCTCACATCAAACCCAACAAAGAAGCAACAAACATCGAGAAATATTTCCTTCTCTTGAGGTTCTAATGCCTCCAAACTGATGTTCAATTTACTTTTAACCTCTTTATTGGGAATAGTTTCCAGCTTCGTTAATGTGGTCTCCCAAATTCTCTTGTCTTTTCCATTTAAAAATGAACCTACCACCTCAAGAGCCAAAGGAAGACCACTGCAGATTTTTACCGCTTTTTTCGAGAGGGACATGTGTTCTACTAGAGGATGATCTCTTCTAAAGGCATGTTTGCTAAACAGTTGAAGAGAATGATCAAAATCCATTTCAGTAAGTTCATGCTGAAAATCAACATCTTTGAGAAGTTCCTTGTTTCTCGTGGTGATAATAACCTTACTTCCTCTACCGAACCGGCATTCACCCACCCCCACAAGAGCATCCAGCTGAGTCTTGTGGTCGACATCATCAAGTACAAGTATGAACTTTTTAGAGGATAACCTCTCCTTGATCTCAGTAATTCCTTCATTAATATTTGTGATGGACAGGCATTTCTTTCTTAGGACATCGAGAGATGAGCTGATTCCGCAAACTCGAGAATCTTTGTATCTCGAACATTAGACAGGAAGCAACATCCATCAAAATCAGCCAACAGTTTATTATAAATGATTGTGGCGAAAGTTGTCTTTCCAACACCACCCATACCATAAATACCAATAATCAATGTTTCAGTGGTCTGTTCACCTATCACTTCCATGATTTTGTCCACTTGATCGTCGATTTCAACCAAGGAATTAGATACTGTCAGGTAGTTCTTTTTCAACTCGATCAAAAGCTTCTGAACAACTTCTTTTGTGAACTCGCCTTTGCCTCTGATAGTTTTGAAGGCAAAAAGAACCAAAATGTTAAATTAAGATGAACAGAATAATATCTAAGGTACAAACAAATCATGTACAATAATGAATTCTAGTACCTCTCCTTGAGTTCCCATCCCTTTAATGCTCCAACCTTGTTGAGAGCTGCCTTCCAGCTCTGAATAGTCTCATCAGTGTACTGTTGTTCATTTATGTGTGACTTAATGGCCTCACCATAAGTTGCAGTCTGGCAACGAACCTCAGTTGGTGCAACATCATAGAAAATTGGCATGATCTTTTGTCCCCACTTTTCCTTGCACTCCACCATCTGGACCAACTCCATGAGGCACCATTTACTGGCAGCATATTCTTTAGAAAAGATTGGAATAGAGATTTTTGACTGCTTAATCGCTTGGAGAAGATCCGGGCCAATTTCTTCCCCAACGCGAAGCTCTTCATCATCTCTGCATGCTCGTACTCCGGCATCAATGAGGCTATTGTAAAGGATATCAGTAATGTCACGGCGAGTATCTGGTCCTCTAAAGCTCAAGAATACTTCATAATAATGTTCCGTTGGCTTCTCCATTCCATGAATTTTCGAAGTTCTTGCAAGGACTTGATATCCCACCTGAAAAACATTTAATACAAAAGTTGGGTGACGATTCTCATGATTTCTCTGAGAAACTCTCCTGTTTTAAGTCATTCTAAAAAGCAACCTCGATGACAAATGCACAAGCTCCTTTTGGCATTGCACTAGACACCAAAATAGGTAGGCCTGAGGCTATTGTTTGGAAAAAGGAAAATTTCGAAAAGATAAATCACTGTCAAATTATTTTTGTCTTGAATTAGGTAGGCCTGAGGCTATTGTTCACATCTGCCAGAAAGTATCAGCACATCTGAAAAAGAGGAGTGGATTACTAATCATTTCTATGGAGTTAATAATATTTCAACAGAAAAAAGAGGGCATGAATTCTATAACTATTTTTCCAGCAAAATAAGTTTGAACACACAGGAGTGTAGGGATGAGAGCTGCATTTTACAAAAGCTGAGAGTTCTGGCTCGCCACAGAATGTAACATTATAGTCTCTTCAGTTTGTCTCTTCTGTTAAATACAGAATTGAAGATATCAATTTTCTCTCTTGGAGAGTTCTCACTGCTAATCACCGGACAACAATGTACTAACTAGTCTCTACTGTTAAACAAATGAAATCAACCAGCCTCAATTCAAACTAATTCAGTTTTGAGCGCTAGGCAGCTAAAGACTGTAAATTCGGTCCCGATTTACATAAATCTCTGAGATTTATCAACATGCTGCATAGGAGTGGGATTTTGTTTCAAGATCCGAGGCCTGATAGTGGGATAGATGGAAGCAGATAAGCAAGGTTTAGCATCTGACTCGAGTTAGGCCAAAACTATTAGTGTCAGACACAAACTGCAGTGATCGATCGTGGAGTCAACTATGGAAAGAACCGATACTGATCTGAGAGTCCCTCTATTGTTTTCATCGAATTAATGAAAAAGGCAATAGATGAGAGGAAATTACCGGAGATGGAGGGGGTGAAGATGAAGAGTCCGGATCAAAATGCTGAGAAGCAGATAAGAGATCCCAAGAATTAAAACGTTCCTGGCTGTGAGCTCAACTGAAGAAAGACACGACTTCTATTAGACAGTGAATTCACCCTCCCTCGCCAGTCGCCATGCCCTTCCAGGAAAAGTAAGGACTTGCTACTTGCACGTAACTCTTCATGCCGAGGGTGAAATGAGTGCGCGTTGCTTTTTGACTTATGAGGTCATCGAGTTGAGCTGCTGTGAAATTTCTCGAAGCCCATAAGACTCTTTGGCACGAAAGGCGAGAGAGCCCAAGAGATTTTAACGCGTGTTATTAGTTTAGTGATCATTCAGATTATACTAATCGATATTCTTTTAATGACGATGAAAACCTTCTTTTGTAGGTGAACCCCAGGCCCATTCAAATATTATATTACATATACTAAACCTAAAAATGTGGATAAGGTTATGCGGCCGGCAAAGATTTCAGCTTCTTGAGGCTTGCTCGATGGATCAGGTAACCTTCTGAAAGATTTACAGAAACCAACCAGACTGTCTCCAACGATTCTAGTCTTCCTTTGTGATGTAACTAGTATATGCACCTAGAGGGGGGGTGAATAGGTGTTGAGGAATTTTACGCGCAGATAATATCAATTTATTGCAATCCATAAACAGAAAGTAAATAGAGAGAGTTAGAAGATTGCAAACACGATTATAGTGGTTCGGCTTTAGACAAGCCTACGTCCACTCTCAGGGCGACCAGCCAATCGGCTGTATTTCACTATATGATCAACGGTGATTACACACTTCCGAGTGTTTATACTTGGTGAAAATCTGTCTCACTAAGTCACTCTCTTTTGTAATACACTGAGATAACTCAAATACGCTCTATGAACAACGGTTGAAGAACGGAATCGCTTTGGAATAATGTTCATCTCATCTTCCCCTAAGTCTCAACCTATCCTTAAATACTCTCCAAGCCACATTCGACCGTTGGCTCTTTCCGTGAGAGTTCCGTCTTCCCTTTCTGGATAGACTATATAAGGCAAGTCTTTTTGACCGTTGAGAGTAGATCGGATCCCCTTAGATTCCGTTTGCCCATACAATCGAATCCGGGCTTCCATAAGTGCTCTATTCTTCTTTGGAAGTTGTCCACTAATTGATCCCGTAAATCGATTAACATAACAGAATCAACATGAATAAAGTAAGTGAAATACTCTACCGTTGGTGATCTTATCTTGTAGATACATCTTAAGTCCGACAGGACTTAAGTTCCGAATCCGCTTAGAATTTCGATGCAGACGGTCGGACTTTAATTCTCGATCCCAGTACGGTCGGACTTTAATTCTGGTACGGGTACGGTCGGACTTTAATTCTCGGGCGGTAGACTCTTCCGTCCGAAGCGGGACTCTAAGGCACCCAAGCTTTATCTTCGCTACAAGCAGACTTTAAAGCCTAAGTCTTCCTGAGTTCTTTTTCTTCAAGAGTTTAGTAAGAATCTCATTCATAAAATGTTTTGTAAACATCAAAACTAGGAGTTTCCTCAACACTTTGCTCTCGACCACTTCAGGACAGCATTGCAGACATAGTTTCTGGAGCTTCTCTAAGTTGGTTGGGTCGGGCAACTTGTTCAAAGATGGAAGTCCTTCAAGCTTCAAAGTTCTCAGGTTCTCCAAACCTTGGAAGCCTCGAACTCTCATTTTTAGAGCTTCCAAATCCGACAATGCTTTCACATTTGAAAAGGTCTATTGATGTTTCTGCATGATTATACATTTAAGTATGACAAATTTGGGGTAAGGCGAGATAGGCATTGCA
Organism: Angophora floribunda; assembly: GCA_014182895.1. Taxonomy (NCBI): domain Eukaryota; kingdom Viridiplantae; phylum Streptophyta; class Magnoliopsida; order Myrtales; family Myrtaceae; genus Angophora; species Angophora floribunda. Next base: position 50,667,352 of record CM024712.1, read on the forward strand.
GCTTCTTGCGGTGGACCGTTCAAGTTCCTTGAGCTGTGAAAGAAGAATGATGTCTGGGGAGGTGAAAAAATGACATTCCAACCACAAGGACTTGGAGCTTCGTTGAATTCGAAGCATCCTCAAAATTGTCAAAACCTGGGTTTTCCATACAATTCGAATACCAGATTAGTAAGTAATTTAACATTGAATGACGCCTTCTTTTGTTATTTTACATAATCAAAACCTCATACGAAGATCCGCCTTTGTAGAATTACTAATCTAAATCTCCCTAAACTCCGAACCCGACCAATATGGACAATATTTTGGAGGAGTGAATCTAATCTCGGCAAATGAAAGTTCTATGTCCACCTACTCACCGGTCGATCCAAGAACACGACAAGTATAGTAACAATTAATGTCGATTTGGAAAACCTATACTCATTTAAGATATGCAAGCCGTGGATTATATACGAATGACTATAATTATCTGTGCAATGAATAAAATAAATGCACTCCAATGCACACAATTGAATTACTAATCTAATGTGTGCAATACCCATTGCTCATCCATATACACGAGTGAGTATTTGTTCCTGCTTATCACCGGTCATGACTCATCTCGACTCACGAGACATAGTCACCACCAACTCATGAGACAAAATCATAAAAACATTTTTGCCACGCTTTAGCCCATTCATCACGGATGTCCTCTAGTGACAATAAATATACCACTCTATAGCCACATCATGATGGCTATCCCAGACTCATTTTCAACAAGATTCATACCCATTCTATTTTCTTTCTCAATCTTGGACCTCAAGTTCATAATATCACATATGGGCTATTTAATTCGCATTATGTTACACAAATCATACCATTTCATGCATGAATCATTGGACTTCATGTCCTTTCAACCACATAGAGACCTTTCTTAAATGGTAGAATATTCAGTTTTTCAAGAGTCTTATATACGTACTCAGGAAAATTAATTGCAGTGTTGGTATATTACTAACAACACTTGTAGAATTTCCATGGAGTTAGTAATTTACTTAATTATTAGAATATCGATAAATTCCTTATAGTCTTGGTCATTTACTTACAACAATGGTAAAATTTCAAAGGAGTTGATAATTTACTACTTCCTTATATTGATAAATTTCTGCTAGTGTTAGTAATTTATTTAATATACAGGTAGAATATTAGAAGATTTGGTAATTTACCAATTTAGTGGAATTTTGATAAATTTCTGATAATATTGATAATTTACTACTGATTCACCTAACAAGCAGGTAACCAGTCATTTTTTTCTTTGCCAGTAAAACTAGAATTCCACAAACATCGAAATTTTTCAATTTTCCACCCCCACGGCACCGTAGAATTTTGCCCCCGAAGTTTCATACGTCCCTACTTCTGCGACAAGACTTAAATCCCAACTGATAATATCAAATATTGAAACTTGAAATGCAGTCATTAATCATTCAGAAGCCCCTGTAGAAATCTATCTTAAGTTATCAAAACTGAAGGACCTTTGTGGCCATTGCACATGACCATTAACTAGGGAGGTTTATGTTCATGCCAGACACAATGTTTTCCCCCTACTTTCTTCTTTTCTTCAATGTGGAAATTTTCATGGGATGTCCACAACAATTCTGTGATTATGGTTGCTGATGTCTAATTGAATTAGTGACATCGAATGCAACACAATGAACATTAATCCCTGCAAATGAATTCTGGAGCAAGTCATCTTGAATCCTCGATGAATTTCTCCCATGACGAGATTAATTACTAATTGCACCCGCTAAAAATTTTAGAACTAGGACCACCACAGACTGAAAAAGGGAAGAAAGAAATTGCAGAACCAATCGATCATAGTAAGATTTCATGCCTCCCGGGACAACATTTTGGTTTTAGCTAGACCTTGATAAGGCCAGAAGAAGAATCGAGTCCCAGTCGACCATATGTGTGTTTTGAACTAGTTCCTAAGAAGTGAACTGACGCACAAGAGTTGCAATGTTTTTCAATAGAATGTGACCTGGTTAAGGCTAAAGCTATTAAAAGATTAGAATCTAATCTTTAGATGCAGATGGAAGAAATCGATCGAGTCAGCTCAGGGAGGAGTTCACTGAAAGGCTGTGTTTTCATTGCAAAATGAATGATTAAAGTCATGACTGAAAATAATAAAAACAACTCAATCCATTCCAAATCTTTTCCTAATCTATCTCTAGTCGCATCAAAGATTCGCACGCGGATCCAATTCACGCGACAGCCAAGAGAAAATTTACCAGAAAAGGAATACAGGTGACGATGAAGAAAACCAAATGAAGATGCAGCGAAGGAAGAAACCTTCTTGGCCTGACTCAGCTGCAACCAAAATGAAAAAGCAAAGCTTTTTTTTTTTTTCTAGACAACCTATCAAACCCTCGAGGAACAGATCGACGAGCAGGAAGAGGGGACAGCAGTCCCGAAGGGAGATCTCCGCCAAGGTCGACCGGGGTTCGTCACTGCTGGTTCTGGGCGAGCTTCTCGCTCGGGTCGTCGCTGATGAGGGAGGAAGACGAAGGAAGGAGAAAGAAAGAATGTGAGACGAGACAGAGAGCGCAACGGGTGGAAAAAAATAATAATAATAAAAGGAAGAAGAAGAAGAAGAGAGAAAAAGTTAGAAATTTCATACAGAGTGGGCCCCACCTACGCGCGTCATTCCAAGAAAATATTCCTCACCACCATTGGAGGGGAATCTGCACTCAGGTATCTTGCCCCCCCAAAATGTCGAAAGGGTGTTCTCACGTTTTTCAAATCTCTGTACTCAATGGATTCCAGAATCTCCTCCAATCCCTCACATTCATCTATTTCCAACCACCGTAGTTTCTTGAAACTTGAAGGATCAGAAAACTGCCGCAGAGACCCGCAACCTTGAATAATAAGCGTCTCCAATGATTTTAGCCTACCTCGAATCTCAACCAGACGAGGACAACGCCCTAACTTGAGAACCTTGAGCTCCTTGGCATTGGTCAGGTCAGGCAACTTCTCTAGCAATGGAAGATCCCGCACACATAAGACATTCAAGTTTTCCGAAACTTCCAAGCCTTGAATCTCTTCTAGCTTCCCACAGCCACCTATATATAATTCTTCTATATGCTTGAAGCTTAATGGATCAGGCAGCCTCTCGAGTGATTCACAGCCCTCTAAACGGAGAGACTCCGACGATTCTGACTTGCCTCGAACCTCAACCAGTTCAGGACAATGTTCTATCCAAAGTCTCCAAAGGTTATTCAAGCCGGTCAAGTCAGGCAACTTCACCAGCAATGGAAGACGCTCAAGACTAAGACTCTGCAGGTTTTTCGAACGTTTGAGGCCCTGAATTTTTACTGCATTTATTCTCAAATTAGTTTTCATGAAATTACTGTGGTTTATTTTTATTTGTGTTTGTTTTAAGAGAGGCGTTTTGTTATGAAAATTTTAGAGAAATAAAGATCCAAAAAAAGGATAGAAAAATCAGACAAAACATCATTCTAGAGAAGAGGTGCAAAAGTCTCCATCAAGTAGCTTTGGCCATCATTCGATTAAAAAAAAAAAAAAAGGAAAAAGAAGAAGCTCCGAACAGTATTCTGGACTTCTTTCGTTGTCACGAATTCATCCTACCATAATCAAATTTAATTCCTGAAATTTATTTTGCTTTTATTTTTGTGTGAAATTCTTTGCCCGCCTCGTTCACGGAGCTCCTGGAGAAGCCAAAGATTACATTCTTTGATCTTCTTCAACGTGTTACCATGAACACGCGCCCCTCCAAGCCCCGACGCTTCTTGGCGTCCAGTCCACGACCGTGCGATCGAGCGGTGCCACCCATCTTGATAATCTTTGCAAATCTGAGCAAGGGTGAAGGGCAGCTGGTGGCAAGGTCGCAGCTGGCCTCACCGGCAAGTGGCAAGGGCTGCCACCTCGCCTGGTTCCCTCGATGCGCACGAGCACGTGCCACGCACACTCACTTCGTTGCTTTCTCGGCATGTGAAGGTGGTAGCGAGGGCTAAAGGTGACTTCGCCTATGTCCGGGGAGGAACCCCAGTCTGCCACTGTCCTTCTTGGTTCTCCACTCTTTGACTCTTCCTCTTTCTTCCGAATTTTTGCTTTTTTTCAGATTTTTATTTTTAGAAATCTTGGAATCAGTTTTTTCCTTTTCATTGAATTTTTCTTAAAACCATATCAATGCCTCTATCTTCGTAACAAATAAGAAGTTATGTCAGCCTTTTTCATTAGGTGAATTGGATGAAATTAATAACAAGACTAGATTGCATCAATTTGATTAGTTTTAAGGGTTAATTGTATTTTTTTGAAATTTTAAAAGTCAATTGCATTTTTACAATAAATTTTAAGACTCATGGAGCATTTATCCTTTTTTAAGGGATAATAACATTAATAATTTTTAAATTTTAACTTATTGTGTAATATAGATTTTTAAATTGTTATTTATAGATGTTCTATTTAGTCTTTAGACTAAATTCGTCATTTCCTTAGAGTTTAAAGACTAGATTAAACATTTATTAATATTTTATAAACCACATTAAATAAATTAAAATTTAAAAACGATATAGCATATTTGGCCAAAGTTTCAGGATCACATTAAACGAATTAAAAATTTGACAATTATTTATGTCATTTTTCCTCTCTTTTTTAACTCTAGAAACTTAAGCATAGACACATAGATACAAATATAACTTTTTGATAATTTTCTGAAATTAGAACAATAATATAAATTTTAACAATGTTTTTAAAAAAAATACTATTGACTTGTTTTTAACTCCAAACAAGCATTAGATCAATCAGTTTTCCCCATTTCTTTACAATGTCACTTCGCATGCGGGATGCTAAGTAATAAGATGCACAGGACACCATTTTCATGGGGGAGACGACGACTGTTGCTAATTATTCAATAAAAAATTGTGCTATTATGATTTTCTTTTTTTTTTTTTTTTAAACGATGACAGATAAATTAAGATTTCTAATAACACAATATTGTACCATACCTATCTATAATTTATAGTAAACACAGTCATACGGTAAAATTAATGTTGCACATGATAAATTACTGGGAGTGTTGGTAATTTACTTTCAACAATGGTTGAAGTTCATTGGAATGTTGGTAAATTTCTGATGGTGTTGGTAATTTTGCGGTACTGGTAACGTTTAAGAAGAATTTGTAATTTACTAATTTAATGAAAAATTGATAAATTTCAGATGGTATAGGTATTTTACCACGGGTGTACCTAACAAGCAAGGACCAATCATTTTTTTTCTAGCACAATTGCCAGCAAAATTGCAATTCTACCAACATGGAAGACTTTTCAATTCTCAAGTCCCGCGGGACCTTAGAATTTTGCCAAAGTTTCATACTTCTCCACCTCTGCAATAGGAACTTAAGAGCCCACCTGAAAATTTCAAATGTCGAAACTTGAATCGTAGGCATGAATTCACTCTGAAGCTCATGTAAAAATCTGCTTTGACTTATCAAAATTAAAGAACCATTGCGACCATTGCACGTGATAATTAAATGAATGATTTGCCCCTCCTTCATTTCTTCATTGCGGAAATTTTATGGGAAATCGACAACAATTCTGTGAATATGGTTGCTGGTGTCCAATTAAATTCGTGACACTGAATGCTAGACATTCTCAAGGTACCGTCTCAAGAACAACATTCTCTGCAAATGAAATCAATTTCACCTGAAAGCCAAAAATTGCCATTCATATCAAATGAGGCGACAATACCAGAAGAATGGTACTTCTAAGGACTGATAGAGCTACCAGATTTATCTTGTCAAGAGTCGCTTTTCAAAGAAATTATTAAAATCGAAGATACAATCTTTTTAAGTTCAATCTGACAGGAAGTATTTCTGCTTGTCGTAGAAATATATTGATATTCACATCACTTACTCGTACAAGAACTTTACACTACAAACATGGGATGTCTTCTCAAATAGGTTAACAAAGTGAATGTTGTTCATTCATATGAGAAGTTGAGGTAGGTAGTTGACACAATCAGAATACGAGGTTGGCCATCTGGAATAGAGGTAGGTCGATACAATCTCCCTCCCTCCTGAACTAGGTATCCAAAGTGATATGACAATCAGAAAACAACAGACATAACAAAGAGAGAGGACGAGCATCATGCCCTCGTGGAACAGAACAAAGCGCAGGAACATATGGTCGCAGTCCCGGAGGGAAATTCCCGCCAGGTAGATTTGCATGCCGTCCTTCTTCCACTCGGGGTCGCTGTCGCATTCCTCGACAGTCAGAGTCCCTTGTTGCTGGTTCCGGGCGAGCTTCTTGCTCGGGGGTCGTCGCTGACGATGGAGGAAGAAGGGCAAGAGAAAATAAAGTGAGAAGAGAGACGCAGCAGGAGGAAAAAAATAAAAGAGAAGAAAGTCGAAATTTCTGAAGAAGAGGTCCCACCTGTACACATGGCCATCAATTCACGGTCTCAATAATATAATTACATGGCACAACGTATAACCCTCCCAATTTCTTTTGTCGGCCTTGCCAATTTTTTCAGATCTCTGTACTCTTCGGATTCTAAGGTCTCCTCGAACTTCTCAGATTCACCTATATAAAAACTAGCTAGATTCTTTAAGCTTGAAGGATCAGATAACTTTTGTAGAGACCCGCAGTGATTAATACAAAGCCTCTCTAGTGATTCTAGCCTACCTTGAATCTCAACCAAACCAGGACAATTTACTAGATTAAGTAGCTCAAGCTTCTTGCAGTTGGTCAAGTCAGGCAACTTCACTAGGGATGGCAGATTCCTAAGATTTAAGTACTTCAGGGACTTCGAATCTTCCAGGCCTTGAATCTCTTCTAGCTTCCAACAGCCAGATATAAGGACTTGTCCTATGTTCTTGAAGCTTAATGGATCAGGCAACTTTTCCAGAGATTCACAGGACATAATATAAAGTATCTCCAACGATTCTAGCTGACCTCGAACCTCAACCAGTTTAGGACAATTTAATATCCAAATTCCCGTGACCTTCTTCAAGTTGGTTGAGTCAGGAAACAACTTCACCAGCGATGGAAGATGATCAAAATGAAGCCATTTCAGGTTCAAATGTTCGAGGCCTTAAATCTCAATTAGTTGTTCACAATTTTTGACTTCCAATTTTGATAACTTTTCCAAATATGAAAGATCTATCGACTTTTCCATTAAACTTTGCCCAAAATTACGGAAATGTGACAAATTCTGGGGAAGCCTAGGTAGGCATTCTAGTTTATCTACAAGGAGGTCAAGCTTCCTGAGCTTAGAAAGGAGATTAACGTCTGAAGGTAGGGTGGCCAAACTATGACAACACAACATCAAGGACTCCAGCTTTCTCAACCCTTTGATCCAGTGGAGGCTTGGAGCTGTGTGGAACAGGGTTCCAGACATCAAACCCAACTCCAAAACTCTCGAATTAGTAGGTTTGAGAAATCGGCAATCTCATCACCGACCTAGTTGTAATGTATAGATTGGTCAAACTTTCAGGAAGCTTAGGCACTTCGGAAATTATCGTGTCCGATAATCTCAAGATCCTCAGAAATGTTAGTCTTCCAATCTCACTAGGAATTTCCTCCAAATTTCTACAGTTGCTAGCATCTATCTCTTCAAGCTTCTCCAACATTCCAAGGGCACTAGGTAGCTTTCTTAAGTGGGTGCAATGCATGATCCTTAGTACTCTCAAATTCTTCATTTTCCCTATCGAGTCAGGTAACTTTCGAATGCTTGAGTTAGAAAGATTCAATTCAACAAGAGATCCAAAATTTCCAAATGGAAGTTCAGTAATTCGTGTATTATCCAAACTAAGAGTCAATAGTGATGTTAAGCATCCAGAAAAATTGCAAACACTCAGTGATCTACATGCAACTGCACTAAGAGTTTTCAATTTCTTCATTCCTTTCCATTCAGGAATATTTGTAATACATGTAGAATTAAATGTGTAGCTAATTGATTATAATAAGAAAAAGAATTGATTGTTTACATATGGAAACATAAACCCTTGTTTAATTATTTTGGTTATTTCTAATTACTATTAAAAATGCAAGAAACAAGTTAAGAGTTCGAAAGCTGAAGCAATTCCGAGTTACACATGGAATAGCAACTGTTCATTGCCTCAACCTGTATTTCAACAAAATAGCTATTTCTGTGAAATAACTAATCTTGATTTGTTTTAACCGGTTAAGGACTAAGTGGTTGCACAGGAGTAGATTGGAAATAATGTAGCTATTCATCCTAGAACCAAATGTGCTATTAGATTCTCAGTTCTCGTCGCTCTCCTTTTGTCCCCTTAGGTCTTAAGGACGCAGAATAACAAGCCAATTAAGGCACATCTTGTTCAAGTAACGTCTGTCTTTTCTTTCTTTCGTTTTTCTTCTCTATTTTTTCTGTCAAATGAATAATTTATAAAGTGTCCTGTGTTAAGGTAAGGAAAATCAGATAATTTTCTGCGATGTGCATTCTGTGAGCCTTTGTGAAGGGGAGCTTCTTGGTTACGCGCAATTCTTTGTGGGTCGTGCAGGTGGATGTATGACTGTAGTGGACGTGGTTTTGAGCAAATAGTTTTCTTAATGACCAGCCGCTTATCCTCAGTACCTCTAGATGAATCAAGTTTCCTATTGAAAAGAATAGCTGTTGAATAGCCAAGAAGGATAGATCCAACTCCATTAGAGGATATCCATGTTTCCCCATTGCGTCGGGTAGTCGACTCATTTTCCAATACTGCAATGAAAGCCTCGATAGTGATGTGGCTCCATCTACCGCTACTCCATGGCAGATCATGGAAAACCAGCTTCAGTAAAAAGAAGTGTTCAGCCTAAAATTCTTGGGGAAGTCAGTGCCATGAGAGCCATCCCACCTAGGATAAAGGATGTGTAATGATTTTCTCTTGAAAGATGACCAACTTCGACTTTACAGATTTACTATCCAGAATGCCTGTATCGACTTGTTATCTAAATGGAAATGCAGTACCCTTCACCAAAAAGATGCAAACGCGACTATTGAGTAATGCTCCAAATGGCCCATGAAATAAGTAAAGCAAAGAAAAGTAGAGCAACGTTAGTAGTCTGTTCATTGTTTGACTTATTTTTGTTTTGATGCACTACTAAATAGGTTTCATTTAAAAGAAAAAACGACTTATTCTATGATGATCACTTCAGTGATTTCAAGTGACAAGGAAGCGGAAAAGTAAAAGGAGTTCTGCGAAAACATTGTGGCTCGTTACAAAGTTGGATTCTCGAGCAGAAGTAACAAAGACATAAGACCCTACTCGATACAGAGGCCAAGAGTTTAAAAGGAAGGAATGCGTATTGCTTGGTCCATCTTAAACTCCTGATGAAAGCTTCACAACTTTCTTATCAGAAAGCACTGCCCAAAGATTGCCTTCCTCTGCATTCTTTTTCATTTTATGCAATTGAACCTATAATTGCAGGTCAAAAGAGGGTAATCGTAAGTGCAATTTGCCCAAAAAAATGTCCCATCTTTCCGAGCGGCTTGATTGAATAACTTACTAGGCCATAGAAAGGAAGTGTGAATTTACTTCACAGTTATCTTCATAGCCTCCCTTCTGTGATGTTATCCATATATTCGACAGACAAATTATGTCAAAAGAACAACATTCAACTAAAAATATCCATCAAACGACTCAAAATCTGCAGGTTAGATACCATTTTTAGTTCCCAAAGGAGCTTGGGTTCATCATAAGGAATTTCACAAAGAGGCAAAAATCAAGGGATTATTGATAGCCAACATTTGGCTTTGCTATCTATATGAACTCACAAATCAGCAGACAATTTAGCATTAATTAGCTCAGGTAATAGTAGAGACATTAACATTCACTCATGAGAGAATAGGAAAGAAATAATGGTGTGATGGTTGACTTGTAACTGATGGAAATGCAGAAATTGGTGTACTGAAGTTCGAGTAAAGTGAATAAAATAAATGGCTTTCTTGTCTCTCTCATATGCTAAAGTTCTCCAACTTGGCTATTATCTCATCTCTCCATTTCTGTTCTTAATTTCATCTTCCTAAATCACGGTGTGCCTACTCAGAAGAGACTAATGTCCAGGTACAACTAATTCTCATTAGCCAAATGATATCAAATAATTCCAATATAACTCATTTAAAAATTACCTTGGAAACTGTTGAGGAGTTGTGGTGCCAGGCAAGGCGACGCTGAGGTCGTGTGACCTCTGTGACTGCCACTAAAGGGCTGGATTTTGGTCGATTGACCCTCGACCTCAACCCACAGCAGCTCGACGGTCAGTGTGGCCCAAGTGAGGGCCGCCAAGGATTCTCAATGCCAGGTGAGGCAACACCAAGATCGCATGACCTCCGCAATGCCTATATATCTCTGCATTTTCTTCTTTTTCGAGAAAAAGGACAACTAGCCAAACTCTTTGACTGCTCTGCATCTCATTTGTTTAGGTCAATGATACACTGGCTTCACGGTTGCTTCCTCTCTTCAATGCATGGGCCAAAAAATGGTTCATCCTTCCCCCTTTCACGCTGATCGGCAACTCCAAATGGGATGTTGCTTTAAGATCTTCCTGAATACCATAATCAACTTTTCTCAATCAATGTCTGAACCTTTAAGCCTTCATTCACTTGTCTCCCTTCCGACGGACAATCAATGACCCCAGTAATGTTTATATCCATTTAATAGACTCTCACATCCCCAAGAAGCCTTAGTCCCCAGTTCACAGCTTGCATTAACTCACTCCTTAGAAATTCAAATACTTCGTAGGAATTTCTTTAGAAACTTTTGACATCATCCACACAAAGTCGCATCTCTTTTAGAGGGAACATCTTTTCTCGAGGTCACTAGTTTTAGATGACCCCTTAAAGTTCATCCTCTCTAACCAAATTAATCTTAGACGTATCTAACTCTAAGCCTTTATTTTTCCCTTTCTATGTACTCTGATGAACAGCAGATATCCTAATATTTGGACAGCGAGACTGCCATAATGATATTGATAGTCTTTGCACATGGGCAAACATGTTACATGAGAAATGAAGGACTTGTGACAAGTAGAGTTGCCATCATATAATAAGCAATAGTAACTATCTTCACCAAGATTTAGACAACCAGCAGACAACCATGAAAACAAGGGAGAGGATCACGATTTCTGTGAATTAAGTTGCTTCTCAATTTCTCTACGCACCAGAATTGACTATAGTCCGAATGGAGGATGAAGGAGGAGAAGGAGGAGCAGGAGATAGAGAGAGAGAGATTTGAAAACTGATTGATTCATCATGATATCTAAAGCAGTAATCATTACACTCTTTACAGATCAATTTTTAGTTAATTCCAATCAATAAAAAAATTGTTTCTCTCCTTACAAAAAAAAAAAACTGTTTCTCTTTATTAGCCAACTCTGATTCCTTGGCTCGACCTATTTATTTCTAGCTCAGACTTATTGACTTCCTTCAAAGTCCTCCAATCACCAGATCTCAGCAAATCTTTTAGCTTTTCACACTCATGTATCCTCAAATATTTTAGCTTCTTGAAGCTTGATGGAACCAGTAGCTTTGCCAGATATCTGCTGAACTCAATATGAAGTATGTCAAATGATTCTGGTCTGCCTTGAATCTCAATCAGTTCAGGACTATTATACAGTTCAAGTTTCGTGAGCTTGTTTAAGGTAGTGAGGTCAAGCAATTTTTCCAATGATGGAACTCTAACAAACTTCAATGATCTCAGGTTCTCCAAGCCTTCAAGACCTTGAATCTCTGTTATTTCACAACTTGTAACTTCCAAATCCGCTAGTGCCCTCAAGTTCGAAATGTCTATCAATGTCTTCATTTCCCAACAACCTTTTATAACCAAGCACGATAAACTTGCAGGAATCCTCGGGAGGCATTTCGCGTTCTCGCACCTGAGCTCAAGTTCCTTGAGTTCAGAAATGAGAACGAGGTCTGAAGATAGGATGGTCAGGTAAGGAGATTCCAGCCAGAGAGGAAGAGATGAAAAAGTGACTGATTCAATCATCATGCTATCACAAACAATCACGAAAGCATATTGATGTATACTAGTCAAATTTACCGACCAATTTTAGATAGTATTTAGCTCTCAGCACGACCACATCACTGCTCAACCTCAAGCTCAGTCTTTCAGGTTCTCGGTATCGTTCATGATCAGACATGTTAGCTTCTTGAAGCTGGTAAGGTCGGGTAGCTTTTCCAAGGCAGTCAATACGGTGCATATCCAAGTGTAATGCTATTTCTTGAATCTCAAATAGTTTAGGACAACTCCACGAGAGAAGTTTAGGACACCATCTCCAGCGATTGCAAACCTGCAAGCATTAACGATAGTCTACAATCTTTCACATCGAAATGGTTTAGTGGTCTTTTTGATTCAGGAATTTCCATCAGCTCAGTTCAAAAAGATTATGCTGGTGATTTGCCAGGTACACTATCGAGGGCATGCACCTACCATGTCGAAAGCTGGTAAGTGGTACACATGGCGAAGTTCTTAGATACAATCGAGATAAACTAACTTTAAGGCCAAAAAGGTTTGTGTTCAAAAAGATTATGCTGGTGATTTGCCAGGTACACATGACCAAAAAAGAGAGCTAGTGCAAAGTTTGGTTATTGAATTTTCCGTCCATTTGGTCCTTCAAAAGTTTGTGTTTCTTGGACTCTAGCTTCTTCCTGCAGGTGGGACACTCACAATCAATCTTTATACTCTTTCGACACCTACATGAAAGAATACAAACTGCAGAGAGAGCAGAACAATTCATATCATTGACAATCTGTACATGAGAAAATGGTAGGAACAGAGGATGCACAGCAGAGGCAATATGAAAAATAATCTGAGCCTTAGCTCTTATACAGTATTAGAATAACAGTAGAAGCAGCTCGCAATACTTAAGAGATTCTGAGATGCCGCTCAACCACTGAAATCATGCACAACCATCGCCTACATTCTTCCATCCACCATACTGAAAAGTCCAAGACAGAAATAACATCGTAAAAAGCTACTCTGACAAGTCAGATTCCACAAGATCAGACTGCGTCTCTGCCTTCAAAGTCCTCCACCGATCATCAGAGCCCAGAGAATCTTCTGCATAAGCAAAGATTTCAGCTTCTTGAGGCTTTGCTTGATGGATCAGATAACTTTCTGAAAGATTTACAGGAACCAATCGAGACTGTCTCCAACGATTCTAGTCTGCCTTTGCTCTCGACCACTTCAGGACAGCACTGCAGATAAAGTTTCTGAAGCTTCTCTAGGTTGGTCTGGTCAGGCAACTTGTTCAAAGATGGAAGTCCTTCAAGCTTCAAAGTTCTCAGGTTCTCCAAACCTTGGAAGCCTCTGAACTCTCATTTTTAGAGCTTCCAAATCCGACAATGCTTTCACATTTGAAAAGGTCTATTGATGTTTCCTGCATGATTATACATTTAAGTATGACAAATTTGGGGTAAGGCGAGATAGGCATTGCAGCTTCTTGCAGTGGACCAGTTCAAGTTCCTTGTGACAAATTTGGGGTAAGGCGAGATAGGCATTGCAGCTTCTTGCAGTGGACCAGTTCAAGTTCCTTGAGCTGTGAAAGAAGAATGATGTCTGGGGAGGTGAAAAAATGACATTCCAACCACAAGGACCTTCTGATCCACCAAGGACTTCGAGCTTTGTCGAATTCAGAAGCATCCTCAAAATTGTCAAAACCTGGGTTTTCCATACAATTTGAATACCAGATTAGTAAGTAATTTAACATCAATGACGCCTTCTTTTGTTACTTTACATAATCAAAACCTCATACAGAAGATCCACCTTTGTAGAAATATGGACAATATTTTGGAGGAGTGAATCTAATCTCGGCAAATGAAAGTTCTAGGTCCACCTACTCACCAGTCGATCCAAGAACACGACAGTATAGTAACAATTAATGTCGACTGGAAAACCTATACTCATTTAAGATATGCAAGCCGTGGATTATATACGAATGACTATAAATATCTGTGCAACGAATAAAATAAATGCACTCCAATGCACACAATTGAATTACTAATCTAATGTGTGCAATACCCGTTGCTCACCATATACATGAGTGAGTATTTGTTCCCTACTTATTGTTGCTCATGACTCATCTCAACTAACGAGACATAGTCACCACCAACTCATGAGACAAAATCATAAAAACATTTTTGCCACGCTTTAGCCCATTCATCACGGATGTCCTCTAGCGATGATAAATATACCACTCTATAGCCACATCATGATGGCTATCCCAGACTCATTCTCAACAAGATTCATACCATTCTATTTTCTTTCTCAATCTTGGACCCCAAGTTCATAATATCACATATGGGCTATTTAATTTGCATTATGTTACACAAGTCATACCATTTCGTGCATGAATCATTGGACTTCATGTCCTTTCAACCACATAGAGACCTGTCTTAAACGGTAGAATATTCAGTTTTTCGAGAGTCTTATTTACGTACTCAGGAAAATCAATTGCAGTGTTGGTATATTACTAACAACACTTGCAGAATTTCTATGGGGTTAGTAACCTACTTAATTATTAGAATATCGATAAATTCCTAATAGTCTTGTTCATTTACTTACGACAATGGTAAAATTTCAAAGGAGTTGATAATTTACTACTTCCTCATATTGATAAATTTCTGATAGTATTAGTAATTTATTTAATATACTGGTAGAATATCAGAAGATTTGGTAATTTACCAATTTAGTGGAAATTTGATAAATTTCTGATAATATCAATAATTTACTACTAATTCCCCTAACAAGCAGGTAACCAGTCATTTTTTCTTTACCAGCAAAATTGGAATTCCACGAACATGGAAATTTCTCAATTTTCCAACCCCATGGCACTGTAGAATTCTGCCCCCAAAGTTTCATACGTCTCTACTTCTGCGACAAGACTTAAATCCCAACTGATAATATCAAATATTGAAACTTGAAATGCAGTCATTAATCATTCAGAAGCCCCTGTAGAAATCTATGTTAAGTTATCAAAACTGAAGGACCTTTCTGACCATTGCACATGATCATTAACTAGGGAGGTTTATGTTCATGCCGGACACAATGTTTGCCCCCTACTTTCTTCTTTTCTTCAATGTGGAAATTTTCATGGGACATCCACAACAATTCTGTGATTATGGTTGCTGATGTCTAATTGAATTAGTGACACTGAATGCAACACATTGAACATTAATCTCTGCAAATGAATTCCGGAGCAAGTCATCTTGAATCCTCGATGAATTTCTCCCATGACGACATTAATTACTAATTGCACCAGCTAAAAATTTTAGAAGTAGGACCACAACAAGACCCAAAAAAAAGAAAGGAATTGCAGAACCAATCCATCATAGTGAGGTTTCATGCCTCCCAGGACAATATTTTGGTTTTAGCTAGACCCTGGTGCAGAAGTGAACTGACGCACAGGAGCTGCAATGTGTTTCAATAGAATGTGACTTGGTCAAGGCTAAAGCTATTAAAAGATTAGATGCAGATGGAAGAAAATCAATCGAGTCAGCTCAGGAGGGAGTTCATTGAAAGGTTGCTTTCATTGCATATGAATGATTAGTCCTGACTGAAATAACAAAAACAACTCAATCCATTCCAAATCTTTTCCTAATCTACCACTAGTTGCATCAAAGATTCGCACGCGGACCCAATTCATGCAACAGCGAAGAGAAAATTTACCAGAAAAGGAATCCAGGTGAAGATGAAGACGACCAAATAAAGATGGCAGAGAAGGAAGAACCCCTTGTTGGCCTCAGTCAGCTGCAACCAAAAATGGAAAAGAAAGACCTCAATCTATTAACCCCTCGTGGGAACAGATCAGCGGGCAGGAAGACGGGGTCGCAGTCGCCGGAGGGAGATCTCCGCCAGGTTGTATCGCGTCTCGAGATTCCGCTCGGGGTCGCCGTCGCGTTCCTTCTGACGGTCGGAGTCCGTCGCTGCTGGTTCTGGGCGGGCGAGCTTCTTGCTCGGGTCGTCGCTGATGAGGGAGGAAGACGAAGGAAGGAGAAGGAAAGAACGTGAGAAGATATAGGCAGAGAGCGCAACGGGAGAAAAATAAAAAAATAAAAGGAAGAAGAAGAAGAGAGAGAAAGTAAGAGTGGGTCCCACCTACACGCGTCATTTCGAGAAAATATTCCTCACCACCATCAGATGGGATCTCCTCTCCATGATTTCAGTCTTCTCGGATATCCAATATAGGGTGTTCTCACTTTTTTCAAATCTCTGTACTCATCGAATTCCAGAATCTCCTCCAATCCCTCACATTCTTTTATTTCCAACCACCGTAGCTTCTTGAAGCTTGAAGGATCAGAAAACTGCCGCAGACACCCACAGCCTTGGATACAAAGCGTCTCCAATGATTTTAGCCTACCTCGAATCTCAACAAGATGAGGACAACGCTTTAAATCAAGAACCCTCAGCTTCTCGGCGTTGGTCAGGTCGGGCAACTTCTCTAGCAACGGAAGATCCCACACAGATAAGTACTTCAAGAGTTCCGAAACTTCCAAGCCTTGAATCTCTTCTAGCTTCCCACAGCCAAGTATATCTAATTCTTCTATATGCTTGAAGCTTAATGGATCAGGCAGCCTCTCGAGTGATTCACAGCCCACGAAACGGAGAGTCTCCAACGATTCTAACTGGCCTTGAACCTCAACCAGTTTAGGACAATGTTCTATCCAAAGTCTCCAGAGGTTATACAAGCCGGTCAGGTCAGGCGACTTCACCAGCGATGGAAGACTGTGAAGACAAAGACTTTGCAGGTTTTTCGAACGTTCGAGGCCTTGAATTTCTATGAGCTGTTCACATTTAGACACTTGCAATTCTGATAACCTCTCCAAATATGAAAGATTTAATATTGATGTTGAGCAACCATATATTTTAAAGGTTGACAAATTCTGGGGAAGCCTAGGTAGGCGTCCTTGGTTATTTCCAGTGAGTACAAGCTTCCTCAGCTTCGAAAGGAGATTAAAATCTGAAGGTAGGGTGACCAGACCACCACAAAACAAGCTCAAGTGCTCTAGCTTTGTTAACCTTCCGAGCCAATTGAGGCTTGAAGCTGGAGGAGAAGGGGTTTGATACCTTAAATCCAATGTCAAATCTCTCAAATTTAATAGGTTCGAGAGATCTGGCCATCTCATCTGCTGATTACTGACCAGGCATAGATCAGTCATAGTTTCAGGCAGCTTAGGTATATTGGAAACTCCCGTTTCTGATAACGACAAGATTCTCAGAGATGACAGGTTTCCGATCTCACTTGGAATTTCCCCACACAAATATCTACACATGCCAGCATGGATCTCTTCAAGTTTCTTCAACATCCCAATGGCCCTAGGTAGCTTTTCTAAGCCGCAGCCTAAGATCATTAGTACTTTCAAATTCTTCATCTTCTCTATTGAATTGGGTAACTCTTGTATGTTTGACCCAGTAAGATGCAACTCAACGAGAGATTCAAAATTTCCAGATGGAAGTTCCCTAATTTGGCTATATGACAAGTCAAGATACAATAATGACGTCGAGCAACCGGCTAAATTGCATTTACTCAGTAATCTGCACTTTTTTGCACTGAGAGTTTCCAGTTTCTCCAATCCTTTCCATTCAGGAATATTGGTAATAGATGTCTCATCAACAAGAAGTTCTCTCAAGGCTTCCAATTCCTCCATCTCGTCTGGCAATGTTTGAAGTTTCGTACAATATTTCAAGTCTAATGATACTAAATGCTTTAACTCACCAATAGACCTATCAACTTGAACTAGTTCTGTGCATCCTTCAAGAATCAGTTGCTCTAAATTTTTATGAGCAGAAAAGTCAGGAGTTCTATGCAAGTTTTTGCAATCAGTCAAATTTAGAACCTTCAAATTCTTTGCCATCTGTAATGGAAAGAAGAGGTTAATTCGAAATCATTTTGAGATACAGGCCAGCAAAGTCAATATAGCAAATTCATGTTGAAATAAAACCGTACCTCGAGGTGGTTCCATCCCTCCCACTCATTTGTAATTTTACTCCTTGATAGATCAAGAATCACTAGCTTCTTGAGAGAATTTGTGGCAAATTTGAGAAAGATAGGAAAGTTATGCCATGAGAGCCATCTCAAATTTGGAAGCATGATCAGATTTCTCTGGAACCAGTTGGTATAAGGAAAATACTGAACGTGGTTCTCATCCAAGTCTCCACAATCCACTTGAAGATATCTTAAATTTGATAGGCTTACAGATTCTTCCTTCTTAATTAAGTCTTGAAATTGATGATCAAACATGAGACGTATAGCTTCAACGTTTTTTCTTCCCTGCTAAAGCCAAAAAAATCAAATAGAAGCTAGTGATCACATAATTGCCTGTTGAAGGCATTCGAGTTGAACATACTTAAGGAGCGTACAATTTTATCTATAATTTAAAATCGATTTACAATATAATTAATAGATGAGCATGTGTTCATACTAAGCACACAAGGAACAACTTGGTTTAGATAGAATGCAAATAAGCAAAGACGACATGTATAACTCATCTCTTTGAATAGGAATAACATTGCAAGCACTTTACCTCCTCCATTTCAAGAACATCAATTGCTTTCTCATGATCCCACACCCGACTTTGCTTCTCTTTAGCTCTTTCACGAATGATGTCTCGTCCAAGGTCTCTCAGCTGATCATGCATCCATAATTCGTTACCTTTTATAATCTTTAGTAACGACCTCTGTTTGAGGACTTCAAGAGAACATTCAGGGAAAAACTCACAGCTGTCCCACATATAAGTCACAATTCTCACATCGAACCCAACAAAGAAGCAACAAATATCCAGAAATATTTCCTGTTCTCCAGTTTCTAATGCCTCGAAACTGATATTCAACTTACCTTTTACCTCTCCATTGGGAATAGTTTCCAGCTTCTTTAGTGTGGCCTCCCAAATTCTCTTGTCTTTTCCATTTAAAAATGAACCAATGATCTCAAGAGCCAAAGGAAGACCACCACAAATTTTCACTGCTTTTTTCGAGAGGGGAATGTGTTCTGCTGGAGGATGGTCTCTCCTAAAGGCATGTTTGCTAAATAGTTGAAGAGAATGATCAAAATCCATTTCAATTAGTTCATGCTGAAAATCAACATCTTTAAGAAGTTCCTTGTCTCTTGTGGTAATAATAACCTTACTTCCTCTGCCAAACCGGCGTTTACCCACCCCAGCAAGAGCATCCAGCTGAGTCTTGCGGTTGACATCATCAAGTACAAGTACGACCTTTTTAGACGATAACCTTTCCTCAATCTCGGTAAATCCATTAATATTTGTGATGGACAGGCGTTTGCTTCTTAGGACATCAAAGATAAGCTGATTCTGCAAACTCACAATCTCTCTATCTCGAACGTTAGACAGGAAGCAACAGCTATCAAAATCAGCCGACACTTTATTATAGACAATTGTGGAAAGAGTTGTCTTTCCGACACCACCCATGCCATGGATACCAATAATCTTTGTTTCAGAGGTGTCTTCACTTATCACTTCCATGATCTTGTCCACTTGATCGTCCATTTCTACCAAGCAGTTAGATACTGCCAAATAGTTCTTTTTCAGCTCCATCAAAAGCTTCTGAACAACTTCTTTCGTGAACTCACCTTTGCCTCTAATAGTTTTGAAGGCAAAAAGAACCAAACTGTTAAATCTAGATGAACAAAATAATACTTAAGGTACAAACAAATCATGCACAATAATGAATTCAAGTACCTGTTCATGAGTTCCCATCCCTTTAATTTTCCAACCTTGTTGAGAGCTGCCTTCCACTTCTGAATGGTCTCGCCAGTGTATCGCTGCTTACTTTTGTGTGACTTAAAGGCCTCACCGTAAGTTGCAGTCTGATAGCGAACCTCAGATGGTGCAACATCATAGAAAATTGGCATGATCTTTTGTCCCAACTTTTCCATGCACTCCACCATTTGGACCAACTCCATAAGGCACCATTGACTAGCAGCATAGTTTTTAGAAAAGATAGGGATCGAGATTTTCGACTGCTTAATCGCTTGGAGAAGCTCTGGGCCAATCTCTTCCCCAACATGAAGCTCTTCATTATCTCTATATGCTCGTATTCCAGCATCAATGAGCCCCGTGTAAAGGATATCAGTGATGTCGTTACGAGTATCCAATCCTCTAAAGCTCAAGAATACTTCATAAGAAGGTTCCATTGGCTTCTCCATTCCCTGAATTTTTAGAGGACTTGCAACGACTTGATATCCCACCTGAAAAACGTTTATCATGAGAGTGGAGTGATGATTATCATAATTCCTCTCAGAAAATTTGTTTTAAGTCCCTCTAGAAAGAAACCTCGATGACAAATGCACCAGCTCCGTCTGGGGCCTTGAACTAGACACAAAAATATGTCCGCTTACTTCATAAACAATATAGCAGAGAAGTGGACCCATCTCAATTCTAAAGGAAGAAATTTCCAAAATATTGCAGAAATATGGGTTTTACTTCAGACTCAAAATTGATTTGAAAAAAAGAATATTTAGCACAAAAATAAATCACTGTCAACCTATTTTTGTCTCAAAATCTTTCTTTATGTGTTAAAATTTCTCTTGAAAGATGCTGAATGTCCTCTGCACATAAGCGCCATGCTTGTTAGCTTGACTAACTTTGTTATTATCTGATAAGAAATTATGATAAAACCTTCCTTTATTAGTTTTAACCAAAATTGATTTGACAAAGACATTCCACAACGCTAAATTAGTTGCTCTCTCGACCTTAACAGATGCGGGCAAAGACTTAAATCCCCTATGACGATATCATTGAAAAATGAAATCAAGAAATTACACCGAAGCTAATTCAACCCTCACCATTGGACTAGTTTCTTAAGAGCATAAACCGATCCCTAATTACAGCCATCTCATAGGTTATCCAAAAACAGATGCACGGTCATGGGCAAGCATCAGTTAGGCTTGAAGCTATTATCCACATTTGCCAGAAAGTACCGGCATATAAAAAAAAGGGGATTTACTCACTAATCGATCATGGAGTTAATAAGATTTCAATAGAAAATAAAAGCATGAATGCTATATAACTGTTTTTTTCCAGGAAATAAGTTGGAACACACAGGAGTGTAGGGATGAGAGCTGCATTTTATGGAAGCAGAGAGTTCTGGTTCACCACAGAGTGCAACATTATAGTCTATTCAATCCGTCTCTACTGTTAAATACAGAGTTGAAGGTATCAATTTTCTGCCTAGAAGTGTTCTTACTGCTAATCACAAGACAATAATGTATGAATTTGTCATATGGAAGTCTCTTAAAGATACCACTGTCTCTGTTCGCACAAGGAAAAATTCCCATCAAACAAATGAAATCAACAGATCCACTCAAACTAATTTAGCTTTTATCGCCGGCCCAGTTCCTAAAGAGCGTAAATCCAATTTCTAATTACGAAAATTTCTTGAGATTTATCAACAAGCTGATGCATAGGAATGATATTGCGTTTCAAGATCTGAGGCCTGGCAGTTGCACAGATGGAAGCAGATGAGCAGGGTTTAGCATGCGACTAGAGTGAGAGGATAAAGCTATATTAGTGTTAGACGCCACTGGCGGTGATCAATCCTGGAGTCCACTGAGGAAAGAATTGATGCTGATCTAAGAGCCCCTCTCTTGTTTCCATCAAATTCTACATCTAGTTGCACAACAGAACAGACCCAATTCATTAAAAGAAGGCAATAAACGAGAGGAAATTACCGGAGATGGAGGGGGTGAAGATGAAGAGCCCGGATCAAAAGCCATAGAAGCAGACAAAGATCCCAAGAATAAACGTAAGCCATAGAAGCAGACAGAGATCCCAAGAATAAACACAAGCCATAGAAGCAGACCCCAAGAATAAACGTAAGCCATAGAAGCAGACAGAGATCCCAAGAATAAACGTTCTTGGCTTTTGAGTCCAGCTGAAGAAAGACGAGACTTATATTAGACAGTGAATCCACCCTTTTCACTCTTTTTCGCCGTGCCCTTCCAGGAAAGTGCGTGTTTGGTAGTCGCAGGGACGCTTCAAGCCGGCCGCGAATAAGCGTCGCTTTTGACTTTTGAGGTAATCGAGTAGGTAGAGTTACTGGGAAATTTCTCGAAGTCCGAAGATTTTTTGGCACGAAAGACGAGTGTACAAGATATTTTTATTGCATGTTGTTAGTTTAGCTATTCTTTTAATGGCGATGAAGGTGAAGCCCCCCGCCCATTCAAATTTTACATATATCAAACCAAAAAAAATATAGAATTCATATATTTGAAGTATGTCAGGGTTATGCACAATGAGTTAAAGATAAAAAAGTTAAGAAAAATAAAATTATAAATATCATAACTTTTGTACAACACTTATTTGAGTGCTATAATTTTTTTGGATTAAATGAGTGATATAACTTTTATTCGACTTTTACTTAAATATTTTCACTTTTCTTTCTGATCACCTATATCATAACCTTTTGAAATCATTCACTCAAGAATGAAGGTTCCCTCAAGGACCGCTGGTCTTCCATTGTCCTTCTTGGTTCTCCAGTGTTTAACTCTTCCTCCTTTTTCCAAATTTATTGTGCTCTTAGTTTTGTGTGAAATTTCTTTGCCCACCTGGTTCACGGAGCTCTTGGAGAAACCAAAGATTATATTCTTTGATCTTCGTCAACATGTTGCCACGAACACGCGCCTCTCCATGCCCCTGAGCTTCCTCGCATCCACGACCTCGCGGTCAAGTAGCGCCACCCTTTTCGGCACTCACTTTGCTCCTTTTTCAGCATGTGAAGGTGGTTGTGAGGGCCAAGCTGACTTCACCCAAGTTCGGCCAGGAACGCCGGTCTACCACCGTCCTTCTTGGTTCTCCACTGTTTGAGGCTTCCTCTTTTTTCCAAATTTTTACTTTTTTCAGATTTTTATTTTTAGAAATCTTGGACTCATTTTTTTTCCTTTTTTGTTTTACATTTTTCTTAAATATTAGCCATATCAATGCCTCTATCTTCAAGAAAGAAATAAAAAAAAATGTCATGTTGATTTTTCCTGATTAGCTAAATTGGTCGGAGTTAATAGTGGGACTTGATTGCATCGGTTTGTGAGTTTTAAGATTTTATTATATTTTTGTAAGTTTTTAACTCGATTATCTTTTGCAACATATTTTAAAACTTATGGAGCATTTATCTCTCTTAAGGAATAATAATATAAATGGTCCTTAAACTTTAACTTAATATATAATATCATCTTTAGATTTTTAATTTCTTTGATGTGATTTCTAAATTATTTATAGATTTTTAATTTAGTCTTTAGATTAAATTCGTCATTTTCATATAGTTTAAGGACTTGGTTGAATATTTATTAATGATTCATGATCACATTAAATAAATTAAAACTTAAAAACAATATAACACATTTGGACGAAGTCAAATACCATATTAAACGAATTAAAAATTTGGAGATTATCTATATAATTTTTCCATTTTTTAAATCTAAAACTCTAGACACTTAAGCATGGCACATAAATTCACATTAATTTTTTGATAATTTTCTGAAACTTGAACAATAATATAATTTTAACAAAAAAGTTTTAAAAAAAAAGCTATTGACTTTTTTAACTCCAAACAAGCATTAAATCAATTAATTTTCCCCATTTCTTCCCAATGTCACTTCGCGTGCTGGATGTTAAGTAATAAGATGCAGAGGACACCGTTTTCATGGAGAGACGACTGGTGCGTTGCCCATGTTCTTCAGCGATATCGTCCCAACCATCGATCACTATGTCTCTCTCATCGCAAGTTGCGTCGCCAAGAAACACCTAAAGCTCGGCATGACCGTCCACTCTCACCTCATCAAGACCGCCCTCGCCAGCGACTCTTTCGTCGTCAACCATCTTGTTGGCATGTACTCCAGATGCTGTTCCATCCGAAGCGCCCACAAGGCTTTTGATGATCTCGATATAAAGAACAGTTACTCTTGGAACACCATCATATCTGCATATGCCCGGATCGGCGATTTCAAGAAAGCGCTCGACTTGTTCGATGAAATGCCGCAGAGGGCTCTCGTCTCTTACAATTAATTGATTTCAGGGTTGTCCCGTCATGGGTTTTATCTGGAGTCTCTGAGTATCTTCATGCAGATGCAAAAAGAATTTGATTGTCTATTCATGGATGAGTTTACTTTTGTGGGTGTTGGGGGTGCCTGTGCTCACTTGGGTGCATTTAAGTTCTTGCGCCATGTTCATGGAGTTGCCATCATAATGGGCTTGGAATTTACTAAGATAACTTACAATTCCCTGATTGTTGCTTATGGGAAATGTGGTGGAGCCGATATATGCCATGCCTTGTTCGACGTTATGCCTGTATAGGATATTGTGTCGTGGACTTCAGTGGTTGTTGCTTATACGTGAGCTCATAACTTAGACGATGCTTGCACAATATTCAACAATATGCCGGCGAAGAACAGAGTGTCTTGGACTGCACTGATCTAGGCTTTGCAACAGAACTGGGACTTCAATATCTGCAACCAAACCAACTTGTTTGGTTTGGTTAGCACTTGGCAGGTGCGGCAGTCATCCATCCAACCTTTATCTAGCTGGACCATTCGGGGTGAAATGGGAATTTCTATATTACCACAAGAAGAAATCCTGAAATTTTTGTTTTACCTAAGAAAATTTGAAGAAAAATCTAATCATCGCAATATTTAAAATTTGAATAGTCTAATCGTTGGGAATTACGATTGGTTATAAATATTATGAAATGATAAGTAGATGGCGAAGCACAAAAAGTCAACTTAATTATATTTATAAATTAGCTATGAATAAAAATAAATAAATAACATATTGATATATTGATGTTAATTATTCAATAAAAAAATTGTGCTATTACGATTTTCTTTTTTTTCAAACGATGACAAATTAATTTAGATTTCTAATAACACAATATTGTACTATACCTATCTATAATTTATAGTAAACACAATCATATGGTAAAATCAACGTTGCACATGATAAATTACTGAAAGTTTTGGTAATTTACTTTCAACAATGGTTGAAGTTCACTGGAATGTTGGTAAATTTCTGATGGTGTTAGTAATTTTACAGTACTAATAATGTTTCAGAAGAATTTGTAATTTACTAATTTGATGAAAAATTTATAAATTTCAGATGGAATAGGTATTTTACCACGGGTGTACCTAACAAGCAAGAACCAATCATTTTTTTTTACTAGCACGATTGCCAGCAAAATTGCAATTCTACCAACACGGAAGACTTTTCAATTCTCAAGTGCCGCGGGACCTAGAATTTTGCCAAAGTTTCATACTTCTCCACCTTTGCAACAAGAATTTAAGAGCCCACCTGAAAATTTCAAATGTCGAAACTTGAATCGCAGGCATGAATTCACTCTGAAGCTCACGTAAAAATCTGTTTTGACTTATCAAAACTAAAGAACCATTGCGACCATTGCACGTGATCATTAAATGGATGATTTGCCCCTCCTTCATTTCTTCTATGTGGAAATTTTATGGGAAATCAACAACAATTCTGTGAATATGGTTGCTCGTGTCCAATTAAATTCGTGACATTGAATGCTAGACGTTCTTGGGGTACCGTCTCAAGAACACCAATCTCTGTGAATAAATTCTGGATCAAGTCATCTTCAATACTCTATCAATTTCACTTGAAAGCCAAAAAATTGCCATTCATATCAAATGAGGCGACAATGCCAGAAGAGTGGTACTTCCAAGGACAATTAGAGCTACCAGATTTATCTTGTCAAAAGTTGCTTTTCAAAGAAATTATTACAAAAAGCGAAATTGCAAATCGCCTACTCGTAGAAGAATCCATTTTGAAATCATCTCTCGACTCTTAATACGTTTCTAGCGGTTTTCTCTAAGTTGCCTCTAATTGAAGATACAATCTTTTTAAGTTCAATCTGACAGGAAGTATTTCTGCTTGTCGTAGAAAAATATCGATGTTCACATCACTTAGTCATACAAGAGCTTTACATTACAAACATGGGATGCCTTCTCAAATAGGTTAACAAAGTGAATGTTGTTCATTCATACGAGAAGTTGAGGTAGGTAGTTGATACAATCCGAAGACGAGGTCAGCAATCTGGAATAGAGTTAGGTTGATACAATCTCCCTCCCTCCTGAAGTAGGTATCCAAAGTGAGATGACATTCAGGAAAGAACAGGCATAAAAGAGAGAGGACGAACATCACGCCCTCATGGAACAGAACAAAGCGCAGGAAGACGTGGTTGCAGTCCTGGAGGGAGATCCCTGCCAGGCCGATTCGCATGCTGTGCTTCCACTCGGGGTCGCTGTTGCATTCCTCGATGGTCAGAGTCCTTTGCTGCTGGTTCCGGGCGAGCTTCTTGCTCGGGAGTCGTCGCTGACGATGGAGGAAGAAGGGGAAAAGAAAATAAAGTGAGAGAAGAGAGACGCAGCAGGAGGAGAAAAGAAAAAGGAGAAGAAAGTCGAAATTTCTGAAGAAGGGGTCCCGCCTGTACACGTGGCCATCAATTCACGGTCTCAAGTATGTTCTACATGGCACAACGTATTACCCTCCCAAGTTCTTTTGTCGGCCTTGCCAATTTTTTCAGATCTCTGTACTCTTCGGATTCCAAGGTCTCCTCGGACTTCTCAGATTCACCTATATAAAAACTCGCTAGATTCTTGAAGCTTGAAGGATCAGATAACTTTTGTAGAGACCCGCAGTGATAAATAGAAAGCCTCTCCAGTGATTCTAGCCTACCTCGAATCTCAACCAGACCAGGACAATTTACTAGATTAAGTAGCTCAAGCTTCTTGCAGTTGGTCAAGTCAGGCAACTTCAGTAGGGGTGGCAGATTCCTAAGATTTAAGTACTTCAGGTGCTCCGAATCTTCCAGGCCTTGAATCTCTTCTAGCTTCCAACAGCCAGATAAAAGGAATTGTTCTATGTTCTTGAAGCTTAATGGATCGGGCAACTTTTCGAGAGATTCACAGGACACAATACAAAGTATCTCCAACGATTCTAGCTGACCTCGAACCTCAACAAGTTTAGGACAATTGAATATCCAAATTCCCGTGACCTTCTTCAAGTTGGTCGAGTCAGGCAACAAATTCACCAGCGATGGAAGACGATAAAAAAGAAGCCATTTCAGGTTTTTCAGACATTCAAGGCCTTGAATCTCAATTAGCTGTTCACAATCATTGACTTCCAATTTTGATAACTTTTCCAAATATGAAAGATCTATCGACTTTTCCGTTAAACTGCGCCCAAAAACACAGAAATGTGACAAATTCTGGGGAAGCCTAGGTAGGCATTCTAGTTTATCTACAAGGAGGTCAAGCTTCCTGAGCTTAGAAAGGAGATTAACGTCTGAAGGTAGGGTGGCCAAACTATGACAACACAACATCAAGGACTCCAGCTTTCTCAACCCTCCGATCCAGTGGAGGCTTGGAGCTGTATGGAACAGGGTTCCAGACATCAAACCCAACTCCAAAACTCTCAGAATTAATAGGTTTCAGAGATCTGGCAATCTCATCGCTGACCTAGTTGTAATGTATTGATTGGTCAAACTTTCAAGAAGCTTAGGCACTTCAGAAATTATCGTGTCCAATAATCTCAAGATCCTCAGAAATGTTAGTCTTCCAATCACACTACGAATTTCCTCCAAATTTCTACAGTTGCTAGCATCTTTCTCTTCAAGCTTCTCCAACATTCCAAGGGCACTAGGTAGCTTTCTTAAGTGGGTGCAATGCATCCTTAGTACTCTCAAATTCTTCATTTTCCTGATCAAGTCGGGTAAACTTTCGAATGCTTGAGTTAGAAAGATTCAATTCAACAGGAGATCCAAAATTTCCGAATGGAAGTCCAGTAATATTATCCAACCTAAGAGTTAATAGTGATGTTAAGCAACCAGCAAGATTGCATCCAGTCAGTGATCTACATGCAACTGCACTGAGAGTTTCCAATTTCTTCATTCCTTTCCATTCAGGAATATTGATAATAGATGTCAAATCGACAAGAAGCTCTGTCAAGGCTTGAGCTTACCAATGGACCTATCAATTTGAACCAGTGGGCACCCTTGAAGAATCAGTTGCTCTAAATTTTCATGAGAAGAAAAGTCAGGAATTCCACGCAAGTTTCTGCATTCAATCAAATTTAGAACCTTCAAATTCTTTGTCATCTGTAATGAAGAGAAAATTTTGGATCATTTTGAGATACAGGATGGCAGAGTTAATAAAGCAAATTCATTTTGAAATAATACCATAACTCGAGGTGTTTCCATCTCTACCAATCATCTGTAATTTCACTCCATGATAGATCAAGAATCACTAGCTTTATATGGGAAAATGCGGTCAACTGGTAAAAGAGAGGAAACTCATGCCATGAGAGATATCTCAAATTCTGAAGGATGGGTAGATTCCTCCAAAACCAGTTGCTTAAAGGAAAATACTGAATGAAGTTATGCCATGAGAGCCATTTCAACTCCGAAAGAATGAGTAGATTCCTCAGGAACAAGTTGGTTGAAGGAAAATGCTGAATGAAGTTAGGCCATGAGAGCCATCTCAAATTCGGAAGGATGGGTAGATTCCTCCTAAATCAGTTGGTTAAAGAAAATGCTGAACGTTGTTTGTATCCAAGTCTCCGCACTCAACTTGAAGAAACCTTAAATTTGACAGACTTGCAAATTCTTCCTTCTTAAAGAAGCATTGAGATTGATGATCAAACTTGAGACATATTGCTTCAACGTTTTCTGCTCCCTGCCAAAGCAAAAAAGGGAAAAAGAAGCTGCTTATCATATAATCACTAGTTGAAGGCAGTCGAGTTGAACACATTCAAGGAATGTACATCTTATTCATAATTTGAATTTAATTTACAATATAATTTACAGATGAGCATGTGATTGCAGTAACCACATAATGAATGCCTTGGTTCAGATAGAAGCAAATAAGCAAAGTCAACGTGTATAACTCATCTCTTTGAATAGGAATAACATGGCAAACACTTTTACCTCCTTTCTTTTAAGAACATCAATTGCTTCCTCATGATTCCACACCCGACTTTGCTTCTCTGGTTTAAAATTAGCTCTTTCATGAATGATATCTCACCCAAGGTCTCTTAGCTGATCATGCACCCACAATCGGTTACCTTCTACAATCTTTATTAATGACATCTGTTTGAGGACTTCAAGAGAATATTCAGGGAAAAACTTACAGCTGTCCCACATGTAAGTCACAATTCTCACATCAAACCCAACAAAGAAGCAACAAACATCGAGAAATATTTCCTTCTCTTGAGGTTCTAATGCCTCAAAACTGATTTTCAACTAAACTTTAACCTTGTTATGGGGAATAGTTTTCAACCTTTCTAATGTGTCCACCCAAAATTTTCTGTCTTTTCCAGCTAAAAATGAACCTATAATCTCTAGAGCCAACGGAAGACGACCACAAATTTCTACTGCTTTTTTCTGAGAGGGGGAGGTATTCTGCTAGAGGATGATCTCTTCTAAAGGCATGTTTGCTAAACAGTAGAAGAGAATGATTGAAATCCATTTCAGTAAGTTCATGTTTCAAATCAACATCTTTGAGAACTTCCTCGTTTCTTGGGGTAATAATAACCTTGCTTCCTCTGCCGAACCAGCATTCACCCGTCCCCACAAGAGCCTCCAGCTGAGTGTTTTGGTCGACATCATCAAGCACAAGCAAAACCTTTTTAGAGGATAATCTATTCCTGATCTCAGTAATCCCTTCATTAATGCTATTAATGGATGGCCATTCCACTCTTAGGACTTTAGAGATGAGCTGATTCTGCAAACTCACAATCTTTGTCTCTCGAATGTTAGACAGGAAGCAATAGTTATCAAAATCAGCTGACAGTTTATATAGATGATTGTGGCAAGAGTTGTCTTTCCGACACGACCCATACCATAGATACCAACAATCTTTGTTCCAGTGGTCTGTTCACCTATCTTTTCCATGATTTGGTCCACTTGATCGTCCATTTCAACCAAGCAATTAGGTGCTACCAGGTAGTTCTTTTTCAACTCGATCAAAAGCTTCTGAGCAACTTCTTCTGTG
This sequence comes from Angophora floribunda, assembly GCA_014182895.1. Lineage (NCBI taxonomy): Eukaryota > Viridiplantae > Streptophyta > Magnoliopsida > Myrtales > Myrtaceae > Angophora > Angophora floribunda. The sequence continues at coordinate 50,697,354 of CM024712.1, forward strand.
AACTCACCTTTGCTTCTGATAGTATTGATGGCAAAAGAACCAACAGTTAACTCAAGATGAGCAGAAAAATATCTAAGCTACAAACAAATCCTGAACAATAATAATTTCAATTTCCTCCCCTTGAGTTCCCATCCTCTTAACTCTCCAACCTTGCTGAGAGCTGCCTTCCAGTTCTGAATAGTCTCATCTGCGTACAGCCGCTTATTTATGAGTAAATTAATGGCCTCACCGTAACTTCCAGTTTGGTAATGAACCTCGGATGGTGCTACATTGTAGAAAACTGGCATGATCCTTCATCCACAGTTTTCCTTGCACTCCACCATCCAGACCAACTCCATAAGGCACCACGGACTGGCAACATATCCTTTAGATAAGATAGGAATCGAGATTTCTGATTGCTTAATTGCTTGAACAAGCTCTGGGCCAATCTCTTCCCCAATGGGAAGCTTTCCATTATCTCTATATGCCTGTATTACGGCACGAATGAGGCTGTTGTAAAGGTAATCAGCGATGTCAAGGCGAGTATCCGGTCCTCTGAAGCTCAAGAATACCTCATAACCAGATTCAGTTGGCTTCTCCATTTCCTGAATTCTCAGAGGACTTGCAATGACCTGATGATATCCCACGTGAAAAGTGTTTACTATGAAAGTGGAGTGATGATTATCATGATTTCTCTCAGAAAGTTTCAAGTCATTCTAGAAAGAAACCAAGATGACAAATGCACGAGCTCCTTCTGGGCCTTGCACTAGACACCAAAATATGTCCGAATATTTGATTAAAAATATAGTAGAGAAGTGGACCAATCTCAATTGTAAAGGAAGAAATTTCCAAAGTTTTGCTGAATTATGGGTTTTAGTTCACACCCAAATTTGATTCGAAAGAATAACATTTCGAGAAGATAAAACACTGTTAACCTGTTCGTGTCTTAAACTCTTCCTTTCTGTGATAAAGCTTCTCTTGACAGGTGACGTTGAATGTCTTCTGCACATAAGTGCCTGCCGTTGCTTGAAGGTTGACTAATTATCTTATTGTCTGATAAGAACTTATGATGAATCCTTCCTCTTTTGCTTTTTACCGAAATAGATTTGACAGACATTCCACAACCCTCAATTAGTTGCTCCCTTGATCTTAAAGGACGCAGCCAAAGAATCACATTCCCCTATGACAATCTCATTGGAAAAGTGAAATCAAGAAATTTAACTGAAGCTAATTCAACCCTCACCATTGGATTAGTTTCTAAAGAGCATAGACTGATCTCTAATTACAGTATATTAACATACAGGTACAGGGTCAATGGGTGAGCATTAGCAGCTATCATTTGCATTTGCCAGAAAGTATCAGCATATCAAAAAAAGAGGAGTGAATTACTAACTAATAATGGAGTTGATGAAATTTCCACAGAAAAAAGAAGCATGAATGCTATAACTCTTTCTCCGGAAAATCAGTTAGAACACACTGGAGTGCAGGTATGAGAGCTGTATTTTATGGAAACAGAGAGTTCTGGTTCACCACAGAGTGCAACATTATAGTCTATTCAATCTGCCTCTACTGTGACATACCAAGTTAAGGGTTTCAATTTTCTGAATAGGAGTGTTCTTACTACCAATCACCAGACAATAATGTACTAGTTTGTCATATCGAAGTCTCCCAGAGACAGCACTATCTCTGGTCACACCAGGAAAATCCCATTAAATAAATCATATCAACCGATTCCACTCAAACTAGTTCAGAGCACCGGCCCAGTTCCTAAAGAGCGTAAACTCAATCCCTAATTACAGAACCAACAAGCTGATGCATAGAAGTGGGCATTGTGCTTCAAGATGGGATGCCCTCACAGTTGCAAATAAGCAGGGTTTCAGCATGTGACTAGAGTAAGAGGCTAAAGCTATTAGTGGTAGACGCAACTGGCAGTGATCAATCATGGAGTCAACTGAGGAAAGAATCGATACTGATCTGAGAGTCCCTCCATTGTTTCCATCAAATTCTGTACCTAGTTGCATTTCAGAACAGACCCAATTCATTGAAAAAAGGCAATAGATGAGAGGAAATTACCAGAGATGGAGGGGGTGAAGATGAAGAGTCCGGATCAAAATGCTGGAAAGCAGATAAATATCCCAAGAATAAAACGTTCTTGTCTTCGAGTTCAGCTGAAGAAAAGAAATTTCACTAAGATAGTCTGATGACCCTCACTCGCCATGCTCATCCAGGAAGGTGACTTGATACTGGCCGCAGGTACAGAAAATGAAGGAATCTGCCTTTCTTTTGAGGCATTCGAGTTGGGTTACTTCGAAAAAACTCCCAAGTCCAAAGACTTTCCGGCTCAAAAGTCTTACCAGTTTAGAGATCACAATGTCGACGAAACCCCTCTTCTGTTGGCCCATTTAAATTATTCATGAATCAAACCTACACATTTTTAAGTGTTTGAGATGGATTATGACAGAAAGTTATTCACAGTAAATTCACAAAACAAAAGTTAGGTTTTAAACTATGAAAACTGCATTCGGCCATAAAGGATGAGGCCTTTTTATTTCACAAAAAAATGAATTATCAAAAATATATTTTCTAAAATTAATTATTTATATCGTTTGAAATCATCTATCAATGAAAAATACTTTCATCATCAATAACAATTGACATTTACATATTTTATGGAAAATATTTTTTATTTATTTATTTCTATAAGCGATATAAATGATCATTTTTCGAAAAATATTTTTAAATCATTCATTTTATATGAAACAAACATATCCTAAATCTCCAAACAATTTATTGTGTAAATGAATGATTATCAACCATGGATGGTTTAAGGAGAAATTCCTAGACATAAGTCATTTTCTCTTTCTTTTAGCATTTTTTGGTGGCTTTGCATTTTCTCAAGTTTACAAGTAGAGAATGAGATTGCCTTGGATTAGGGGCGAGCATGGTTTGGGAGGTTGGTTCCCATTTTGGAACTAGGAATCACTCACTAAGGACCAGTTCTGAAAAATTGGGGTCATGATCCGCCTGTTGGTTTCATGGATTCACCTAAGAATCAAATCACCGGTCTAGTTCGGTTCTCGAGTGGGTTCGTGGAACCGGTTCCCAATACCTATAAAATCACATTCATGACAACCAAGTGCTGCAACATTTATGGACATCTCCAATTGATTCTCTCATTGCTCTTCATTTATCTATTTTGTTTTAATTGAGAAAACAAAAGTAAATGTATTATTAGAATGAAAAAGAAGAAGAAAGAAAGTTGGGGGTTAATCCTATTAAACACTTAAGAGACAAAATTAGTCAATAATGTCCAATAACTTTAAATATAAATATATGGACATATATATTTGGTCAAAAAACTACAAAATAATTAAGTAATTAAAATTGAATATATATATCCGGTCCGGGTGGGTGGGTAGAACTGGAAATCGAACCAATACTCACCGGTTTCACTAAATTGGAACTAGGAACCGAACCAATCACCATGAGAATTGCCGGTTCTCGTCCGGTTTGGTTTCTGGTAGTCCAGGTGATTCCCTTCTTCTTTTTGGCACACCCGTACCTTGGATCGTACCACTTGTGGCTATCCTCCTGCCTGCAAAGCCTAGTTGAAATTTGGGGTGAAATGGGAATGTCCATATCACCCTAGAGGATATCCGAGAATTATTTGACCAAGGACTTTTAAAAAAAAAAATTAGTTATCATATTATTAAGATTTGAATAGCCAAATCATTAGAAATTAGGATTATATATATCACGAAAATATTAATAATGACGAATTACAAAATACAAGTCAACTTACCTTTCCTTTATATATTATATATGATTAAAGTAAAATAAAATAATAGGTAATATATTGATGCCATTTAATCAACTAAAAAATATGCCATTATAATTTTCTTAATTTTGAAACGACGACTGGTAAAATTAATTTAAAATTCTAGTATCAAGATATAATGCTATAGAATATCTATATTACGAAGAAAATGCAAACATATTGTAAATACCCTGTTAGAAATTGGTATCTTTTTTTTTTTTTTTCATTACATTCTCACAGTTTGTTTTTTGGCAAGCAATAAATGAATCTCTATTTTGTTATGCGACCTACATCTATGTCAGCTCTCCTGGGAATTCATCAATTGAAAGAAATGTGAGTCCTCGCTCTATATGGAGGGATATGCACAATATTTTTTATTCATCAAAATTTAATTAATCTTGTCCAACTATATTTGTGTTTATGTGAGCATTCGGTAATTGATATAGTAATAGTTGGTATACTGTTTTTCTTTTAAGGAAGGCCAATAAAAACTCTATTAAATTACACCATATCAATTTGGATTGACTTTTACTTTTTTGATTTTTAATTTTTGCTTCATTTAATTTACACTGCCCACGCACTTTAACTCTTTTTCAAAGTCCTGAAACTTTCACTCTAGTTAGATGTTAACACGTAAATTTGTATTTATTTTGTCATAATTTTTTGAAATCTAAATAATATTTCAACTTTTAATTTAAGTCCAAACAAAGAGGCATTAAAGCCATTAATTTTCGCCACTTCTTTCCGATGTCACTTCGCGCGCCGGATATTCAAGTGATGCAATGCTGAGATCCATGGGAGAGACAACTGGTGCATTCCCACGTTCTTCACGATGTCGTCCCAACCATGGATCCCTACGTATCTCTCATCACAAGATAAGTCGCCGAAAACACTTGAAACTCGGCATGACCCTGCACTCTCACCTCATCAAGACCGTACTCGCCGGCGACCCTTTCATTGTCGACCATCTTATTAGTATGTACTCCAAATGCTCTTTATCCGAAGCGCCCACAAGGCTTTTGATGATCTTGATACGAAGAATGATTGCTCTTGATACCCCATATATCTGCTGCATATGCCTGGATGGGCGATTTCAAGAAAGCGCTCAACTTGTTCGATGAAATGCTGCAGCGGGCTCTTGTCTCTTATAATTCCTTGATTTCTGGGCTGTCCCGTCATGGGCTTTATGTGGAGTCTCTAAGTATCCATGTAGATGCAAAAAGAATATGATTTGTCTGTTCATGGATGAATTTACTTTTGTGGATGTTGTGGGTGCCTGTGCTCACTTGGGTGCATTGAGTTCTTGCGCCAGGTTCATGGAGTTGCCATCATAATGGGCTTGGAGTTTACTAAGATTTACTTACAATTCCTGATTGATGCTTATGGGAAATGTGGTGGAGCCAATATATGCTGAGCCTTGTTCGACGTTATGCCTGAAAAGGATGTTATATGGTAGACTTCCATGGTTGTTGCTTATACATGAGCTCATAAGTTAGATGATGCTTGTGGGATATTCAACAATATGCCAGCGAAGGACACAGTCTCTTGGACTTCACTGATCACAGGCTTTGCACAAAATGGCCATGGTGATGAAACTTTGGACCTTTTCGTCCAAGTGCATAGGGAAGAAATACAGCCAAGTCCTCATACTTTTGTCAGTATTCTATGTGCTTGCGCTGATTGAGCACTTGCTGAAAGAGGCAAGAAGATTCATGGTTGCATTTTCAGGCCCTGCTTTAATAAAGATTTGGATAACACATTCATATGGAATGGTCTAATTGACATGTATTGCGAGCATGGCTACATGAGATCAGCTGACATCTTATTCTTGAGGATCCCAGAAAGAGATATTGTATCATGGAAGTTGATGATAAGTGGATTTGCACAAAATGGTCTAGGGCATGAATGACTTGCTTTTCTCAAGAAGATGCTGAAGCCAAATGTAGGACCCAACCATGTCACATTTCTTGGCACTCTTATCTGTTTGCAGTCACATAGGTCTAGATGTTGAAGCACTTCATATTTTCAATGCAATGGGAAAGGATTACACAGCCTTCAAAAGAGATTTGACCACTATACTATTTTGGTTGATCTGCTCAGGAGGAAAAACAGACTTGAGGAAGCCATGGAGTTGATAGAGAGTCTCAAACAAATCATAGTATGTTGGAATGTGGGGTGTGCTTTTGGGTGAATGCAAAGTCCACGGTAATCTTGTTATTGCCAGACGCTGTGGGTTGGAAACCCGAAATGCTGCAAAGTATGTCATGTTATCAAGCATATATGCTGCAACTAACAGATGAGATGATTCCTGCAGAGTATGGAAGCAAATGGAGGAGAGAGATTTGATGAAAGATGTGGCAAACAGTTAGATTGTGGGAAAGAATGAAATGCACAAATTTCCAGCAAAGAACCGATTCCACTATCAGATAGGAGACACGCACGAAGCGCACAGGAAACGAGCATATCCTATAAAGGAAGCTGGTTATGTTCCTAAGCCCAACATAAGGATCATCTAATTTAATTTGAATCTAACTAATTTAACCTCAAATGATGTACATAATTTTTTTTTTATTGCTATGCCATAATCAATACTCTCAGCCATAAATCTATCTTATTTTTGCTGAGTCCTCTGATCAAGTCTTTAAACAGATATACAGAGACACCAAACTATATGTCCCTGTACTCGGAACCCAACCGATCTGTGATTTTTTTTTTTTGTGGGGTTATCTACCAATGGAGGTAAAAGATATATATTACATTCATTGATGACTGTAGCCGCAAAAATTTGGGTTTACTTTTTGCAGGAAAAATCTGAAGCTTTTGCAGCCTTTAAAAGCTATAAAGCACTTGTGAAAAAAGAAGTTGACAGCCCAATATATAAGTCCTTCACACTGATCGTGGCGGTGAATACAAGTCACATGAATTTGCAAATTTTTGTGAAATGCATGGAATCAAGAGGCATCTTATAGCAGCCTATACGCCACAACAAAATGGCGTTTGTGAAAGGAAGAATCGCACTATTTTGAATACAGTACGAAGCCTCCTGACAACAAGTGGCATTCCAAAAAGCTTTTGGCCTGAAGCAGTAAATTGGAGCATTATATTTTGAACAAAAGTCCCACTCTTGCTGTTCAAAATATGACACCGAAGGAAGCATGGAGCAGCCAAAGACCAATAGTAGATCATTTCAGAATTTCTGGGCGTGTTGCTTATGCTCATGTTCTAGACCAGAAGAGGAAAAAGCTAGATGACAAGGGAGAAAAATGCATTCCTCTTGGTGTTAGTGATCATCAAAGGCTTATGAGCTTTATAATCCAATCACCATCATTATCAGTTGCGATGTAGTCTTTGATGAAGATTGGACCTAGCCATGGGGCGAGAATATTGTTGTAAGACCATATTCCATTAGAGTCTGATAATGATGAGGGAAGACAGCAACCAATGGAGCATGTGCAGCAACCAACAATTACTCAAAACTTTCCAAGAATATTCTCAAAGTCCATTTGTAGCTGAAGAATGGCCACAATGTGTTAGAAGGAGACTGCATGGATAACGATTGTGAGGTAATTGGAATTGATCAATCGAAGACTCACTTACATATTTTGCTCTATTTGTTGATTGTAATCCTACAACTTTCAATGTTGCTGTAAAACAATCAAGTTGGCGGAATGTGATGGATGAAGAAATTGCAACCTGTTGAAAAATCTCCTATAATCTCTCCCTATAATCTCTCCCTAATTATTTGGGATATTATGTGATATTATGTGATTTGATTATGATATTATTTGATTTGATTTTTTGATTTTGTTAGCTGTAAATTAGCTACCGATAGAGATTAGGTCTGTTTAGGATTTGGGTCCTCTATTCCGTATATATACAGCTTGTAATCACTCAATGGATAATAAGAAAATACGTTTTCTACTCTACATGGTATCGAGCCTGGTTTTCTAAAATTCCTGCCTCTGTTTCTTTTCCACCTCTCTTTGCCTCATTGCAGCCTTTTGAAGCCTTATCCATTTTGCTATTCCGTTTCAGCCTTATTGCTGATTTAACCAGCCTTATTGCTGGTTTCGGTTGTGTGATAACGACCCTTATTACTTGATCCCTTCTTAGTCTCCCACTATAATCTGTCCTTTCAAGTTCTTTGGAATGGAAGATTCGGGGAAGGCTAGCTCCAACCAAACTAGGTCCTCTCTTCGGGACCAATCCAACTCATTGATTGGAGATTTTCCCAACATGAAGGAGTACCGACTGAATGGAAAAATTATCTCCAGTGGGCACAGATTGTGAGGACGTTTCTTAAAGGAAAAGGGAAGATCGAGTCATTTAGAAGGCACCGGTCCAAAGACAAGGTGATCCCGGTTTCGAGCATGGGACGAAGAAGATTCCTCAATTATGTCATGGTTGTGGAGTTCAATGCAACTGAAATCAGCAAAAACTACATGTTTCTCCCTACGCCAAGGACATATGGGAGGCTGTTCACCAGTCTTATTCAAAAGTTCAAGATCTTTGCGGTAATATATGAACTCAAGACTAAGGCTTCAACAACAAAACAAGGTAATCGTTACATTTACAGAATACTACAATCTTATGAGGGGTCTCGGCTTGAAATAGATCACAATCTGAATATACAGATGAGGTGTTCTCGAAGATACTATTACTCTCCGAAACCATATGGAGAGAGATAGGATTTTTGAGTTTTGGCGGTGTCCGAATGCAAACTTTGATCGATTCGAGTTCGATTCTCGGAAAGAAGCGGTTGCCATCCTTGAATGAAGTCTTTTCTACCTTGTAAGAGGAGAAGAAAGTCGACGGACCATGTAATGCTTGAAGACCAACTTACCGAAGGATCCGCCATGAAAGCAATTCGGGAGGAAACAAATTCCAATAAAAAAGAAGATCGATCGATTAAGACAAAGACAATGATGGTTTATGGTGTAGTTTCGCAAGAAACCACGCCATACAAGAGAAAATTGCTTCAAGCTTCATGGAAGAACGCAAGTGCTCAGCAGAGTTAAAAGACAGCCACAAGCGCACATGACTAGTGAAGCTGCCCCTATGGACCAATACAAACGTGTCAGTGAGGAGATATTTAACAAAGAAGAAGTTGGTAAAATTAAGGCTTTTCTCGACTCCCTATCTAAGTCTTATGATAAGTGTTCATTAGTCCAATCAGGTGCGTGTCTAATTTCCGAAAACTCAACAGCTTCTCGCACACTCGATTCATGGATTCTTGATTCGGGAGCAACCAACCATATGACACATGATCCCACTAAATTCGAAACTTATAAACCATCACCGGGAAATAGGAGTATTACCATAGCGAGATGGATCTCCTGTTATTGTAGCTGGCCAAGGAACCATAGCTCTAAATTCCTCACTTAAACTCGATAATGTCCTTCATGTTCCTAAGCTATCCACCAATCTCCTTTCCATTCATAAACTTACCAAAAATCTGAATTGTAAGGTACTTTTCTCTATTGACCATTGTATTTTGCAGGACCTGAAAACGGGGGAGGACGATTGGATTTGCTAAGGAACGGAATGGGCTCTACTACCTTGAGGATTCGGGCAAAACTAGTTGGTCTCTTGTGGGTTACAATACCTCTTACAACTCTTGTAATCCTATCCACTCATCTCAAATTTGGCTTTACCATTTCCGGTTAGGACATCCACCATTTAGTCTTCTTAGGACTATGTTTCCTTCCATTTTTAAAGATGTTGCTGTTGAAGATCTTCATTGTGAAGTTTGTGAACTTGCAAAACATCATCGTGTTTCATTTCCTTTGAATAATAATGCTAGAGCTTCAACACCATTCTCTCTTATCCATACTGATGTGTGGGGTCCATCTAGAATTGCTAATTTTACGGGAGCTAGATGGTTTGTCTCTTTTATTGATGATTGTACTCGCACTACATGGCTATATCTTATGAAAGACAAATCTAATGTTCAATCTATCTTTCAAAACTTTCATACAATGATAGTCAATCAATTTGGAGTGTCAATCAAGAGACTTAGGTCAGATAATGGGAAAGAATATTTCAATCGGTATCTTGATCATTTTTTCCAAACTAAAGGTATTATTCATGAGTCTTCTGTGTTGACACACCACAACAAAATGGAGTAGCCGAAAGGAAAAATAGGCATCTCCTAAATGTTACTCGGGCTCTCCTCTTTCAAATGTACGTCCCAAAGCATTTTTGGGGAGAAACTGTTTTGACTTCAGCCTATCTTATTAATCGGGTTCCTTCCAAAACCTTAGGAAATAAAAGTCCCTTGCAGCTCCTATCTACCTTTTATCCCGATGTTTCCCATAAATATCACATTTCCCTCGGGTTTTTGGCTGTGTTGCATTTGTGCATATTCATAATCACAACCGAAATAAACTCGACCCTCGTGCTCTAAAGTGTGTTTTTATTGGGTACTCTAATACTCAAAAAGGTTATAAATGCTATGACCCTTTGACACGTCGAGTTTTTATCTCTATGGATGTCACTTTTAATGAAAACCAGTCATTTTTTCCTTCCCATCACTATCTTCCTAATGAAGATAGTGGGTCTAATGACGATAGTGCATTTGGACCACTACCTCTATTATCTAGTGCATCACCCAATCCTACTTCATCCAATTCAACTTCGTCTCCTTCCCCATCTCTACCTAGTCCTAGCCCTCTTAATCCACCTAGTCCTTCATCGAGTCCATTAAGTCCCCCGTCAAGTCCTTTGCCTAACTCATCTTCATCTAGTCCTCCTAAGAATGAACCAACTAAATTGCAAGTTTACTCAAGAAGGACGAAGCTCAATCCGGAACCGGATCAAGTCCCATCATCCGAACCGTTGACAGGTAATGAAATCACTCACCCTTCTTCCAATGAATTTGAGTCAAGTGATTTAGATTTACCTATTGCCTTGAGAAAAGCTACTAGGAAGTGTACCCAACACCCTATCTCCCAATTTGTGTCATACCATAGACTATCCACTCAACACAAAGCCTTCATTCTTTGCTCTTGATTCAATTACTATTCCTAACTCGGTACATGAAGCTTTTGAGGATAGGAATTGGATACAAGCTATGATGGAGGAAATGAACGCATTGAAGAAGAATGATACATGGGAAGTTGTGACTTTGCCCAAAGGCAAGCAACCAGTTGGATGTAAATGGGTTTATACCCTTAAGTACAAAGCTGATGGGACCTTGGAGAGGTATAAAGCAAGGCTGGTCGCAAAGGGGTACACCCAAACCTATGGGGTGGATTATCAAGAGACTTTCGCACCAGTAGCAAAGATGAACACGGTACGGGTGCTACTTTCTCTTGCAGCTAATTTTGATTGGTCTTTGCAGCAATTTGACGTGAAGAACGCGTTTTTACATGGAGATTTGGAGGAGGAAGTCTTTATGGAGCCTCCACCAGGTTTTGACAAGGACTTTAGAAACAATCGGGTGTGTCGGCTTAAAAGGCTCTATATGGTCTCAAACAGTCCCCAAGAGCTTGGTTTGGAAGGTTCATGAAGGCGATGCTCGACATGGGTTACAAGCAAAGTAGAGGGGATCACACCCTATTCATCAAACATTCAAATGAAGGTATGGTCACAGCTCTACTTGTATATGTAGATGATATAATTGTGACTCGGTAATGATGAAGCTGAACAAAGATCCCTTAAGAGCAGTCTTGCTCAACAATTCGAGATCAAAGACCTTGGAAAGTTGAGATACTTCCTTGGAATCGAGGTGGCCTACTCTAAGAAAGGTATCTTTATATCTCAAAGGAAGTATGTACTTGATCTTCTTAAGGAAACAGGATGTCTCAATAGCAAGGCGATGAACACTCCTATTGATGCAAACCATAAAATGGATGGACAGGGAGAGAGTGGCATAGTTGATAAAGGGAGATATCAAAGGTTAGTAGGAAGGCTCATTTATCTGTCTCATACTAGGCCAGACATAGCCTATGTTGTGGGAGTTGTAAGTCAGTTTATGCATGATCCTAAAGAAGAACACATGCAAGCTGTCTACCGGATTCTTCACTACCTCAAAGCTACTCTGGAAAAGGTATTTTGTTTAAAAGGGGTGACAAACTTAAACTTGAAGCCTATACCGATGCAGATTATGCTGGGTCACCAATAGATAGAAGGTCTACATCTGGCTATTGCACTTTTTCGGGGGAAATCTTGTCACCTGGAGGAGTAAAAAACAAAATGTGGTTGCTAAATCTAGTGCTGAAGCTGAATTCAGGGCAATGGCAAATGGGATATGTGAACTTTTGTGGCTTAGGATTGTCATTGAAGATCTCAAAGTGGAACACGAAGAAACTATGAGACTCTATTGTGATAATAAATCAGCAATCAACATTGCTCACAATCCGGTTCAGCATGATCGAACCAAGCATATTGAGGTAGACAGGCATTTTATAAAGGAGAAGCTTGAATCCGGTTTGATCGACGCCTACACTCCTAGCAAAGATCAACTAGCAGATGTATTAACCAAAGGCCTACCAATGTCGAGATTTCAGGAGATTATCAGCAAGTTGGGCATGGAAGATATTCACTCACCAACTTGAGGGGGAGTGTTGAAAAATCTCCTATAATCTCTCCCTATAATCTCTCCCTAATTATTTGGGATATTATGTGATATTATGTGATTTGATTATGATATTATTTGATTTGATTTTTTGATTTTGTTAGCTATAAATTAGCTACCGATAGAGATTAGGGTCTGTTTAGGATTTGGGTCCTCTATTCCTGTATATATACAGCTTGTAATCACTCAATGGATAATAAGAAAATACGTATTCTACTCTACACAACCATTGAAAGAAACAATACTTGGGAGTTGATAGATCTTCCTATAGGGCACAAAACAATTGGTGTCAAAGTGTACAAGACAAAGTTGAAAGCAAATGGTAAAGTTGACAAGTACAAGGCATGCTTAATGGCTAAAGACTATAAGCAAAAGTTTGTTGTGGATTATAGAAAATTCTTTGCTCCTGTTGCACAGCATGATACAATCAGATTGGTGATTGCATTAGCAGCTCAAAATTCATGGCCTATCTTCCAACTGGACATGAAATCAGCATTTTTGCATAGTGACCTGCAAGAATAGGTATTTGTCAATCAACTTGCTGGATATGTGAAGCCTGGTAGCGAACATAAGTTATATAAACTAAAAAAGGCATTATATGGGTTAAGACAAGCTCCACAGGCTTGGTATAGTCGCATTAATGCTTATTTTCTGAAGGTTGGTTTTTAAAAATGTCCATATGAGCATACCCTTTTCATTAAGATAGGTAATGGAGGAAAGTTGCTTGTTGTGTGCTTATATATGGATGATCTTATTTTTACTGGAAATGATCATGTCATGTTTGACAAGTTTAAGAAGTATATGATGGTTGAATTTGATATGACTAATCTTGGGATGATGCATTACTTTCTGGGTATTAAAGTGACTCAATCAGTAGTAGGGATCCTTATTTCTCAAAAGAAATATGTTCAAGAAATTTTAGACATGTTTCAGATGAAGAAGTGCAATTCTGTGAGTACACCAATTGAGTTTGGTTTGAAGCTTTTGAAAGATCTTAAGGAAGAAAGGTGAATAGCACTCTCTACAAGAAAATTGTGGGAAGCTTGATGTACTTGACTGCAACACAGCCTGATATAATGCATGCTGTAAATCTCATTAGTTAGTACATGGAATGCCCAAGAGATATGTATCTTAATGCAGCAAAAAGAATTTTTCTTGACTTGCAAGGTATTGATGCTTATGGGCTTTTTTATAAGAAGGATGAGAAGTCAGATCCATTTGGTTTTATAGACAGTGATTATGCTGGTGATCTACATGATAGAAGAGCACTTCAGGATGTGTTTTTATGCTGGATTTAGAAGCTGTCTCATGGTCCTCAAAGAAGCAACCAATCATTACTTTATCAACAACCGAAGCTGAGTTTGTAGCAGCAACTTCATGTGTCTGTCAAGCTATTTGGCTAAGGAAGATTCTTGAAGAACTTCAGTTCAAGCAACAAGGAGCAACTTCGATTTATTGTGACAGCAGTTCAGCTATTAAACTGTCCAAAAATCCTATTCTACATGGCAAAAGCAAACACATAGATGTGAAGTATCACTTCTTGAGAAATCTTACAAAGGATGGAGCAAATGATCTTATTTTCTGCAGAAGTGAAGACCAAGTTGCGGACATATTCACTAAACCCCCATGTTGGCTACATTTTTAAAGATAAGAAGATTGCTTGGTGTTTGCTCGATGGATAATCCAATTTGAGGGAGAGTATGCATCGTATTTTTTTTTATTTAAAAATTGAGTGTCTATTGCATTAGTTTAAGGGAGGGAATGTTAGCTACAATCAATCAATGTAGTTTATTTGAATCAGTCAAAGTTGTTTAGTTCGTTAGGATTTTGTTGTTACAATTCTAGATTTTAGGGGTTGATATCGGCATAAGTACAACAGGAGTGCCAAAAGTTGGCATAAAGGGACACTTAAGTGCCAAAAGTTACAAAAGGTACACTTAAGTGCCATTTTTTTTAAAAAATGGATCACTTAAGTGACAAATCGTCGGAACCCTGTCGGAAATCCTACGTGGCAATTTTTTATTAATTTTCTTGCCTACATGGCTCGCCGAAAATTGAATCGGCCAAAAATTAGCAAAAACGACGTCGTTTTTGCTAACGTGATTTAAAAATTATTAATTAAATAATATTAAATAATTAAAAAATATTATTATAAAATCGATTTTATTAAAAAAAAAAGGGGGAGGAGGGGATCGGCGAGGCTGCCCTCGCCGATCCCATCCTCCCCCCTTTTTTTTTAATAATTAATTTAAAAAAAAAATCTGACGTGGACAATTTTTTTTTAAAAAAAATTGCCACGTGGATTTTTTATTTTGGAAAAAAATGCTCCGTTAGCAAATGAAGTCGCCGGAAAATGGACACGTGGCAATTTGGCCAGAATTTTTTGCCGTTGGCACTTAAGTGATCTATTTTGCTCCGATTTTGGCACTTAAGTGTATATTTTGTAACTTTTGGCACTTAAGTGTCTCTTTGTGCCAACTTTTGGCACTTCAGAGGTCCGTACCTCGGTTGATATCTTTTGTAGTTATTTTGAGGTATTCGTTGACAATTGTGGCCTCTTTTAAAAGGTCTCTTTCCTCATCTCGCTTAAGAGCCTCTTTTTGTATCAAGCAGCCTAGTATTGAGCTTACACGAGGGAGAGATTGTTAGGATGTACGTGTGTGTGTGTTGTGTTAAAAAAAATTCTTACATCGGCTAATTGTGTGGTGTTGAGCAGTTAATATATTCTAGTAAGCCTATATCTTATTGGATATCGTATTGGTTTAAATTTTTTAGTGAAGATGAATCTAATTAGATATATTAACGGGCTTAGACTTGAGCTCCCTTTTGATAATTTCCCTAGGTAAAAGTAATGGATATCTATTGTGCGCTCCAAACACTCTTTTATTCTATTTGTTAATTTATTCCACACACATAAAGCCTGATCAATGCATAGATTTTCATCAAATGTTGTTCATTCGATATTTTGAACTTGGTTGCTTTAAAATTCGCTTTAAGTGTGCATAATCACCTATTCAACCCAAGGTGCTACTACTAGCCACCTCAAAAACAATTGAGTCAGCTCAGAGAGAGTTCATCGAAAGGCTGTTTTCATTGCACATGAATGATAAGTCAAGACTGAAATAATAATAACACTCAATCCATTCCAAATCTTTTCGTAATCTATCACTGGTTGCATCAACATTCGCAAGCAGACCAAATTCAAGCAACAGCAAAGAGAAAATTACCAGGAAAGGAATAAGTGAAGATGAAGGATCAAATTAGACAGCCGCTGAGTCTGAATGAAATGCAGAAAACCAAATAGAGATGAAGAGAAGGAAGAAACCTTCTTGGCCTCGGTCAGCTGCAACCAAAATGAAAAAGGAAGACTTTTTAGACCATCAATCAAATCCTCGTGGAACGGACAGAGGCACAGGAAGATGGGGTCGCAGTCCCGGAGCAAGATCGCTGCCAGGTGGAGTCGCATCATGTGCTTGCACTTGGGTCGGTCCTTGACGGTCCAGTCCGATGCTGCTGATTCTGGGCGAGCTTTTTGCTTGGTCGTCGCTGATGATGGAGGAAGAAGAAAAGAAAGTGAGACAAGGAGAAGACAAAAGAGAAAAAGATGAAGTCGAATTCTGAAGAACGGGTCTCACCTGTACACATGGCAATTGATTGATGGACTCAAGAAGCATATCCTTCCATGTTTTTATCGGCCTTGTCACTTTTTTCAAATCTCCATACTCATCAGATTCCAGAGTCTCCTGGAACCTCTCACATTCATTTATTTCCAAAAGCTTTAGCTTCTTAAAGCTTGAAGGATCAGATAACTTTCGCAGAGACACGCAATGATCAATTCGAAGCCTCTCCAATGATTCGAAGCTACCTCGGATCTCAACCAGACGAGGACAACGTACTAGACGGAGTTTCTCAAGTTTCTTGGAGTTCGTTAGATCAGGCAACTTCTCTAGCAACGGAAGATCCCCCACAGATAAGTCACTCAAGTATTCCGAATCTTCCAGGCCTTGAATTTCTATTAACTTCTGACAACCTTCTATAATAATATATCTTATATTCTTGAAGCTTAATGGATCAGGCAACTTTTCGAGAGATTTACAGGACATTATACGAAGCATCTCCAATGATTCTAGTTGACCTCGAACCTCAACCAGTTTAGGACAACTAAATATCCAAAGTCCCCAGAGCTTCTTCAAGTTGGTCAGGTCAGGCAACTTCACCAACGATGGAAGACGATCAAGATGAAGCCGTTTCAGGTTTTTCAAACGTTCGAGGCCTTGAATCTCTGTCAGCTGTTCACAATTCCATATGCTCAATTCTAATAACTTTTCCAAATATGAAAGATCTATTGATTTTTCCAATAACCTGCGCCCATGAATGCTAAAGCGTGACAAATTCTGGGGAAGCATAGGTAGGCATTCTAGGTTATTTACGATGAGTTCAAGCTTCCTAAGCTTCAAAAGGAGATTAAGATCTGAAGGTAAGGTGACCAGACTATCACAACACAACAACAAGGACTCTAGCTTTCTTAACCTGCCGATCCAGTTGAGGCTTGGATCTCCCGAGAACAAGCTTCCAGACCTTAATTCCAACTCCAAATCTCTCAAATTTAAAAGGTTCGAGAGATCTGGGTATCTCATTGAGATATAAGTTGTAATGTATAGGTTGGTAATACTTTGAGGAAGCTTAGGTACGTCGGAAATTCCCGTGTCTATTAATCTCAAGATCCTTAGAAATGATAGTCTTCCAATCTCATTTGGAATTTCCCCACACAAATTTTTGCAGCCGTGAGCATGGATCTCTTCAAGCTTCTCCAACATCCCAAGAGCGCTCGGTAGCTTTTCTATGGGGGTGTAAGACATCATTAGTACTCTCAAATTCTTCATTTTCTCTATTGAATTGGGCAACTCTTGAATTTTCGAATGAGAAAGATTCAGCTCAACAAGAGATTCTAAATTTCCAAATGGAATTTCAGTAATATTTGTACCCAACAGGCTAAGATTTAATAGTGATGTTAAGCAACCGGTGAAATTGCACATACTCAGTGATGGACATGAACTCACACTGAGAATTTCCAATTTCTTCATTCCTTTCCATTCGGGAATATTGGTAAGTGATGTCCCATCAACAAGAAGCTCTGTCAAGGCTTCCAGCTCCTCCATCTCATCAGGCAATGTCTGAAGTTTTTTACAACCATCCAAGTTTAATAATACTAAATGCTTTAACTTACCAATAGACCCATCAACTTGAACCAGTTCCTCACACCCTTGAAAAACCAGTTGCTCTAAATTCTCATGGGTAGAAAAGCTAGGAGTTTTACGCAAGTTTCTGCATTTAGTCAAATTTAGAACCTTCAAATTCTTCGCCATCGTAATAAAGAGAATATGTTAATTCTGGACCATTTTGAGATACAGGACAGCAAAGTCAATATAGCAAATTCATGCTAAAATAATACCATACTTTGAAGTGGTTCCATCCCTCCCAGTCATCTGTAATTTCACTTCGTGATAGATCAAGAATCACTAGCTTCATAAGGGAAAATACGGACAATTGGAAAAACAGAGGAAACTCATGCCATAAGAGAAATCTCAAATTCGGAAGGATGAGTAGATTTCTCTGAAACCAGTTGGTTGAAGGAAAATGCTGAATGAAGTTATGCCATAAGAGCCATCTCAATTCCGGAAGGATGAGTAGATTCCTCAAGAACCAGTTGGTTGAAGGATATTGCTGAATGAAGTTAGGCCATGAGAGCCATCTCAAACTTGGAAGGATGGCTAGACTCCTCCTGAACCAGTTGGTTAAAGAAAATTGCTGAACATTGTTCGCATCCAAGTCTCCACAATCCACCTGAAGAAACCTTAAATTTGATAGACTTGCAAATTCTTCCTTCTTAAAGAAGCATTGAGACTGACGATCAAACTTGAGGCATAATGCTTCAACGTTTTTTGTTCCCTGCCAAAATCAAAGAGGGAAACAGAAGCTAGTGATCACCTAATTACCTGTTGAAGGCATTCGAATTGAACATACTTGAAGAATGTGCATCTTATTCATAATTTAAGATTAATTTACAATATCATTTATAGATGAGCATGTGGTCGTACTAAGCACACAAGTAACAACTTGGTTCAGATAGAAGCAAATAAGTCAAGGTGCATAACTTGTCACTTTAATAGGAATAACATGGGAAACACTTTACCTCCTTTCTTTTAAGAACATCAATTGCTTCCTCGTGATCCCACAACCGACTTTGCTTCTCTGGTTTAAAATTAGCTCTTTCACAAACAATATCTCGCCCGAGGTCTCTTAGCTGATCATGCATCCACAATTGGTTGTGTTTTGTAATCTTAATTAATGACATCTGCTGGAGGACTTCAAGAGCATATTCAGGGAAAAACTTGTTGCTATCCCACATGGGAAGCATAATTCTCACATCAAACCCAACAAAGAAGCAACAAACATCGAGAAATATTTCCTTCTCTTGAGGTTCTAATGCCTCGAAACTGATGTTCAACTTACTTTTTACCTCTTTATTGGGAATAGTTTCCAGCTTCTTTAATGTGGTCTCCCAAATTCTCCTGTCTTTTCCATTTAAAAATGAACCTATAACCTCTAGAGCCAAAGGAAGACCACCACAAATTTTCACTACTTTTTTTGAGAGGGGAAAGTGTTCTGCTGGAGGATGGTCTCTCCTAAAGGCATGTTTGCTAAGTAGTTGAAGAGAATGATCAAAATCCATTTCAGTTAGTTCATGCTGAAAATCAACGTCTTTAAGAAGTTCCTTGTCTCTTGTGGTAATAATGACCTTACTTCCTCTACCTAACTGGCGTTCACCGACCCCCACAAGAGCATCTAACTGAGTCTTTTGGTCAACATCATCAAGTACAAGAATGACCATTTTAGAGGATAACCTATTCTTGATCTCAGTAATTCCTTCATTAATATTAGTGATGGACAAGCATTTCGTTCTTAGGACATCAGAAATGAGTTGATTCTGCAAACTCACAATCTTTGTATCTCGAATGTTAGGCAGGAAGCAATGGCTATCAAAATCGGCCACCAGCTTATTATAGACAATTGTGGCAAGAGTTGTCTTTCCTACACCACCCATACCATGGATACCAATAATCATTGTTTCAGTGATTTGCTCACCTATCACTTCCATGAGTTTGTCCACTTGATCGTCCATTTCAACCAAGCATTTAGATACTGCCAAGTAGTTCTTCTTCAACTCGATCAAAAGCTTTTGAACAACTTCTTTTGTGAACTCACCTTTGCCTCGATAGTTTTAAAGGCAAAAGAACCAAACTGTTAAATTGACACGATTAGAATAAAATCTAAGGTACAAACAAATCATGCACAATAATAAATTCAGGTACCTTTCCTTGAGTTCCCATCCCTTTAAAGCTCCAACCTTGTTGAGAGCTACCTTCCAGTTCTTAATAGTCTCATCTGTGTACCGCTGCTTATTTATGTGTGAATTAATGGCCTCACCGTAACTTGCAGTTTGGTAACGAACCTCGGATGGTGCAATGTCAAAGAAAATTGGCATGATCTTTTGTCCCAACTCTTCCTTGCACTCAACCATTTGGACCAACTCCATGAGACACCATTTACTGGCGGCATAGTTTTTAGAAAAGATAGGAATTGAGATTTTTGATTGCTTAATCGCTTGAAGAAGCTCCACACCAATCTCTTCCCCAATGCGAAGCTCTTCATCATCTCTATATGCTCGTATTCCAGCATCGATAAGGCTGTTGTAAAGGATATCAGTGATGTCGCGGCGAGTATCTGGTCCTCTAAAACTGAAGAATACTTCATAATAAGGTTCCATTGGCTTCTCCATTTCCTAAATTTTCGAAGGACTTGCAACAACTAGATATCCCACCTGAAAACGTTTACAATGAAAGTGGAGTGATGATTATGATGAATTCTCTCGGAAAATCTTCTGTTTTAAGTCATTCTACAAAGAAAACTCGATGACAAATTCACGAGCTCCTTCTGGCATTGCACTGAACACCAAAAAATGTCCGATTATCTTATTAACAATATAGTAGAGAAGTTGACCCATCTCAATTCTAAAGGAAGAAATCTCCAAATTATTTTGAAATTATGGGTTTTTAGTTTACACTTGAAATTGGTTGGAAAAAGGAAAGTTTCGAGAAGATAAATCACTGTCAACCTATATTTGTCTTAACTTTTTACGTATGAGATAAAAAATTTCTTAAAAGGTAGCGTTGAATGTCCTCTGTACATAAGCGGATAAATTTCTTTTTTAAAGGTAGCCTTAAATGTCCTATGCACATAAGCGCCTGCTGTGGCTTGTAGGTTGACTAATTATCTCGTTATCTCGTAAGCAGTTTGCTGAAACCGTCCTCTTTTAGGTTTACCAAAATCGATTAGACAGGAACATTCCACGACACTCAATTATTTGCTCACTTGACATTAATGGGCGCAGGCAGAGAATCCCATTTCCTATGACTATCTCCTTAGAAAAATGAATTCAAGAAATTACTCCGCAGCTAATTCAACCCCTAACATCGGACTAGTTCTGAAAAGCATAAACCGAACCCTAATTACAGCCATCTCTTAGGTTATTAACTAACAGATACAGGGTCAATGGGCGAGCATTAGTTAGGCATGAAACTATTATCCACATCTGCCAGACAGAATCAGCATATCAGCAGAAGAGGAGCGGATTACTAATCACTTATAGAGTTAATAAAATTTCAACAGAAAAAAAGAAGCATGGACGCAATAATTGTTTTTCCAGTAAATAAGTTCGAACACATGGAGTGTAGGGATGAGAGCTGCATTTTACAAAAGCTGAGAGTTCTGGTTCGCCGCAGGGTCCAACATTATTTACTCTTCAGTCTGACTCTTCTGTTAAATACAGAGTTAAAGGTATCAATTTTATGTCTAGCAGTGTTCTTTCTCACCGCTTATTTACCAGACCATAATATACTAATTTGTCCCTACTGTTAAACAAATCAAATCAACTGATCCTAATTCAAACTAATTCAGCTTTGAGCGCCAGCCAGTTCCTAAAGAGTGTAAATTCATTCCCGAATTACATAAACCTCTGAGATATATCAACCAGCTGATGCATAGGAACGGAATTGTGTTTCAAGATCTGAAGCCTGACCATTGCATAGATGGAAGCAAATGAGTAGGGTTTAGCATGTGACTAGTGATAGGCAAAAACTATTAGTGTTAGATACAAATTTCAGTGATCGATTATGGAGTTAACCACTGAAAGAACTGATACTGATGCGAGAGTCCCTCTATTGTTTTCATCAAATCAATGAAAAAAGGTAATATATGAGACGAAATTACCACGGATGGGGGAGTGAAGAGGAAGAGTCTGGATCAAACGCTGAAAAGCAGATAAAGATCCCCAGAGTAAACGTTCTTGGCTTTGAGCTTAGCTGAAAAAAGGCTTTTCACTAGATAGTCTGCTCACCCCCGCTCACCATGCTCTTCCAGGAAGGTGAGGACTTGCTAGTTGCAGGTAAACTTCAAGCCGGCCGTGAACGAGTGAAAACGCGTTTCATTTGACTTTTGAGATATTCGAGAAAAGTTAGGTTCAAATTTCTCGAAATCCAAAGATTCACTGGCAGACAAGGCCACAGAATCAGACAAAAGATCCTCCTGTATGCTATTACTTTAGAGATCATTTGATTAAATTATATGTATTTTAATGACAATGAAACCCGTCTTTTGTAGGTGAAGCCCCAGGCCTATTAGGATATTACATAGACTAAAACTACACATATAGGACTCATACACAAGTATTTGAGATGATAAGCCAATTAGGCTTGAACCTGCAAAAGTTGCGTTCAACTAAAAAGGGAAAAAGCTCCAAAACATTTACAGCACAAGTGAAAGGATATGCCAGTGAGGAGGAGCTATTTCTAGAGTCCATTGCTTTTTCAACGTGAGAGAATCACTTTCGAAATGGACATGCTACACCCCTGTTCCAGACACAAGGTCGCAGTACACGACCTTTATGAACAGCGTGGAGAGCAGAGAGAGCGTGAGTTCCAGACACGAGGTCGCAGTACATATGACCTTTATGATCTATGGCCAAAGCGGCAATGAAGGCCTCAGAATCTTGCATGACCACATCAACGTTCATTTTAACTAAAGGGATTTGGGAGGGTCTTTATTCACAACTCATGACTGCGAGCAAAATTCCGTCACAAACTCATGATAGTGGTCCAAGATACGTCGAATTACTGAAGGAAGATCCATTTGGGAACAAGCTTCCAGAATTTTGTTTCGATGCTCCCATAAATCGACTGAACCATCTGTTGGGAACGCGTAGCAGAAGTCCGATACCTTCACCTAGGAGATCTCCAAGATGGAAACCCGAGCCCGTCAATATATCCAATTGGACCCACCTCAATTCAAAAGTTTAAGCTAGTGAGTTATAGGCCAATTATGATATATTAACTGTTCCACAGCATATCAATTCTCCAATGTAAAACTACTTCTCTAACACAATATCTTAACAATCTCCCTCTCACATGTGAGCTCTAGTGTTAGGTTTACTCCCCCTTAAATCACATATCCTTCTGGCCTAATATCATCTTTACGGGCCCGCGTTGTTACACCACAACGCCCACCTAGGCCATCCTCATGAGCCCACGTTGTTACACCACAACGCCTACTTGCCCGGAAACCGTAACCATTGGTTTTGATACCAATTGTTGGAAGCGTGCAGCAGAAGTCCAATACTTTCGCCTAGGGAGATCTCCAATAGGGAAACCCGAGCCCGTTAATATATCCAATTAGACTCAACCTCAACTCAAAATCTTAAGTTAGTGAGTTATGAGTCAATTAAGATATATTAACTGATCCACACCACATCAATTCTCCAATGTGAGACTATTTCTCTAACATAACTCACACGTGTATCTTAATACCATCTCCACCATATTGCAAAACTCCTCGTGTTTAATGTTAGGTGGAAGGCCGAAAGCAGGGAGGTGCGGATCCTATAGCACATGTTTGATATTAGAACCGCAAAAGACGTTGTTGTGTCCATACCCAACCCACATGGCTCCATACAATTCAAGAAAATATTGGCTACATAAAATATGCCAATGCAACAAATTGAATGGGCACTAAGATTGTGACATGTAACGCAAGTGGGGCCAATTATCAGGGAAAAAATTTCTCTCTCAAATCTGGCAATCACTAAGATTTTTGGCTACCCTAGATGTCTCTTCGGGGAAGGCCCTCTGAGCTCTCACTTCACTGCCCCCTTCAACCAAGCTCGCAGCCCTTTATTTATAGGCGAGGAGCTTGGTCGATGGAGGTGCTCCGACCGCTTGTCTTCGACACATTGACCGAGCTCTTCCTCGGCCGAACCGGCATCCACTCGGTCGTCCTATCCACGGTGGGTTTGCTCCGCATCAATCTACGTCCCCTCTACTAGTATTTACCACCGGCCTTTGCACTACTTCACATGCTTGCTCGTCGTTGTTCCGACTTTCGCTTTGCCGCAAGCGTGGAGTTGCAGTGAGTAGGAAGAAGAAGAAGAAGAAGAAGAAGAAGAAGAAGAAGAAGAAGAAGAAGAAGAAGAAGAAGAAGAAGAAGAAGAGGGCTGGGCCGTGGGTCTAGTGAGTGGGCTGGGTGCATGTTGGGCTTTGGGCATGCGTAAGAGAAAAGAAAAGAAAGGGGCCAGGGTGAAAACCCAGCTCCCTTCCCCTAGCCCAACTTTTTTTTTTAAACAAACTATATATCTGAAAAATAAAGTAAAATAAGGGAAATTAAATGGAAAATAAAGCATGGTAATTGCAAATGATTATAATATCTAGGTGATGCAAAAATCATTTTTGTTAGGGCCAAATTGATCCCTAATTTTTTATGCAATTTAAATTTTAATACTTAGTCAAAATTTATGTGTCAATAATTGCCCCTCTTTGAAGGTGAGCTCACAGAGATTGCCTTCAAAGACGGATTGATACCTAAATTTTTTCTATACATATGCAATAGATGATAGTTCACCTGGAACTGGGCATCCAATGAAAACGGCAATAATGCATAATATTTATTAAGATGTATAAGAAGAAACCTGCAATTACTTACCCAGAAGGAGTGATATAGGGTGCAAACCTCGAGCTTTTGGCAAGTATTAGGGTATCGCCTTATTTGATGTGATATAGAAAACGTACCTGTGATGTGGGGAAGTTGCTTTTCCAAGACACGAAGTTATCTCTGATCGCCTGTTGGAGCAATGATCTACTGCTAAGGACTCGAAGCTATCTCCAGTCGCCTCAATGGTGAGGATTGTTTTTCTAGGATCCGAAGCTATCTCCGGTCGCTTGTTAGAGCAATGAGTTGTTGCCAAGGACCCAAAGCTATCTTCAGTCGCCTCGACGGTGATGATTGCTTTTCCAAGATCCGAAGCTATCTCCAGTCGCCTGTGGAAGCAATGAGTTTTTTACCAAGGACCCGAAGCTATCTCTGGTCGCCTTTTAGAGTAATGAGTTATTGTCAAGGACCCGAAGCTATCTCTAATCGCCTCGATGGTGAGAATTGCTTTTCTAAGACTTGGAGTTGTCTCCAATCGCCTTTTAAAACAATGAGTGGTTGCTAAGGACCTGAAGTTATATTTGGTGACATGAAGTTATCTTCGATCTCCTTGACAGTGATGATTGCTTTTCCAGGACCCGAAACTATCTCCAGTTGCCTGTAGAAGCATCATGTTTTTTGTCTAGGAGTTAGACCTTTCTCCGATCGCCTTGACGGGGGATTGCTTTTCCAAGACCCGGACCTTTCTCCGATCGCCTGTGGAAGCAATAAGCTATTTGTCTAGGACTTGGACCTTTCTTCGATTGCTTTGACGGAGGATTGCTTTTCTAGGACCCGGACCTTTTTCCGATCGCCTATGGAAGCAACAAGTTGTTTGTCTTGGACTCGAACCTTTCTCACCCAGACCTTTCTCCGATCGCCTTGACGAGGGATTGCTTTTCTAGGACCTAGACCTTTGTCCAGTCGCCTGTGAAAGCAATAAGCAATTTGTCTAGGACCTACAGCTTTCTCCAATTGCCTTGACAAGGATTGCTTTTCCAGGACTCGGACTTTTCTCCAGTCGCTTGTGGAAGCAATAAGCTATTTTTCTAGGACCCGGACCTTTCTCCGGTCACCTTAACAGGGGATTTCTTTTCCAAGATCTAGACCTTTCTCCAGTTGCCTACGAAAGGAACAAGTTGTTTGTCTAGGACCAGACCTTTCCAGTCACCTTGACGAGGGATTGCTTTTCTAGGACCTGGACCTTCCTTCGGTCGCTTGTAGAAGCAATAAGCTATTTGTTTAGGACTCGGACCTTTCTCTGATCACCTTGATAGGGATTGCTTTTCCAGGACTCAGACCTTTCTCCAGTAGCTTGTGGAAGCAATAAGTTATTTGTTTAGGACCCGGACCTTTCTTCGGGATACCAATTTGCTTACCATACTTCTCTTTAGGGGTGTATCGATTTTTCTTGGGACCCCAGTTTTTTTACCTGACCTTCCTTAGGGATGTACCAACCTTTTTTAGGACACTAGTTTGTTGAGTGCCTAACCTTTCTTGGGGGCACCGGTTTGTTGGTTACTTGACTTTGAGCTATAGAGGCACGTCATGTCAATAAAGAGGGACTCCGAGCCATAGAAACACAAGGTATCGATAAATAAAGATTTCGGACTACAGAAGCACGCGGTGCCGATGAAAAGGGATGTACCTTATATATTTGTGAAGGTCTCAATCCTCCTAATTAGTTGGAATATCGAGGACGCACCTCAGATCTCCGTGAAGGTCTCCCACCTCTTGGTAAGTTGGAATATTGAGGACTCAAATACTCTTGAAGGTTTCCCACCTCATAGTAAGTTAGAATATCGATGATGCACCTCCAATATCCATGAAGGTCTCCTACCTCCTGGTCAGTTGGAATATCGAAGATGCACCTTAGATATCCTTAAAGGTCTCCTACCTCCCGATTAGTTGGAATACCGAGGACGCACCTCAGATCTTCGTGAAGGTCTCCCACCTCCTGGTAAGTTGGATTATTGATGACGCACCTCAAATACCCTTGAAGGTCTTCCACCTCCTAGTAAGTTAGAATATCGAATACGCACCTCCAATATCCATGAAGGTCTCCCACCTCTTAGTAAGTTGGAATATCGATGATGCACTTTAGATATCCTTAAAGGTCTCCTACCTCCCGATTGGTTGGAATATCGAGGACGCACCTAAGATCTCCGTGAAGGTCTTCCACCTCCTAGTAAGTTAGAATATCGAGGACACACCTTAGATACCCTTGAAGGTCTTCCACCTCCAGGTAAGTTGGAATATCAAGGACACACCTCCGATACCCATGAAGGTCTCATACCTCCTAGTAAGTTGGAATATCAAGGACGCATTTCAAATACCCCTGAAGGTTTCCCACCTCTTGATAAGTTAGAATATTGAAAACGCATCTTCGATACCCATGAAGGACTCCCACCTCCTAGTAAGTTAGAATATCGAGGACGCACCTCAGATATCTGTGAAGGTCTCCCACTTCCTAGTAAGTTGGAATATCGATGACACACCTCAGATACCCCTAAGGGTCTCCCACCTCCTGGTAAGTTGAAATATCGAGGATGCACATCTGATACTTGTGAAGGTCTCCCACCTCCCGGTATGTTGGAATATCGAGGACGCACCTCCAATACCCGTGAAAGTCTCCCACCTCCTGATAAGTTGGAATATCGAGGATGCGACGCACCTCAAATATCCCTGAAGGTCTCCTACCTCTTGGTAAGTTGGAATATCGAGGGTGCATCTCTAATACTCATGAAGATCTCCCACCTCTTGGTAAATTGGACTATCGAGGACACACCTCAAATATCCTTGAAGGTCTCTCACCTCCTGGTAAGTTAGAATATCGAGGACGCACCTTCAATACCCGTGAAGGTCTCCCACCTCCTAGTAAGTTGGAATATTGAGCATGCACCTCCAATACCCGTGAAGGTCTCCCACCTCCTGGTAAGTTGGAATATCAATGACGCACCTCCGATATTCGTGAAGGTCTCTTACCTCCTGGTAAGTTGGAATATCAAGGATGCACCTTAGATATCCCCGAAGGTCTCCCACCTCCTAGTAAGTTGGAATATCGAGGATGCACCTCAAATACCCCTAAAGGTCTCCTACCTCCTAGTAAATTGGAAGTTCATTTGACAGGGTGTCGATTCCTTTGGGATGTTTCATTGAAAAACATTTTTGGGGGATGCCTGGATAGTCGCGAGTACTTAGATGATTACAAGCACTATACCTTGAAGAATACCTGAACAGTGGCAGGCCTTTGCAAAAAATGGGATACTTCGACAATTGCCAATATCCGTATCCTGGATAGCCGTGGGACCTTATATGCAAAGGACGACTCAAACAGGTCGAGTGTCAGTGAGAGAGTACCTGGACAGCGGCAAGTACTCCTAGAAATGCTTAGTCAGTTACAGGGTTCTTGAAAAGAGGTGAAGACATATACTTGCCTGATGATCTCTGGTTTCTGAAAGCGTGTCTCCTATCAAACAAATATGCAATATGTACATATGGTTTGTGCATGAAGTAAAATTTTCAATTTAAATGGGGTTTATGCATGACAATTTTGTTAGTTCGCATCACCAAAGTTCCATTGGGGAAAATTTTTTAGAAAGACAATTCATACTTAGAATGAGGATGTCTGGAACATGTCAAATGAGGGATCGAGTCTGTGAGGGCTTTCCACTCACTCTCATTGAAAATGCTACTTTATCCTGATCATTTATACATTATTTATAAGGATCACGCCCTCTCACTATCATTATGTCGACAGGGGTCCGCAAATGGTACAAATTTACCAATCTAAGAGGTCTTTGTTAGGACCGTATTGTAGGCTTGGTCAAAGGCTTAGCAAAGGGGACCATGAAGGTCAAGGCCTATAGAAGAATTGTTGCACAATCGTCTTCAGGTTTACAAGTCAAGAACCCTTCGAAAATAGATAGAAATGATCTTGCTCGTAATTCTTCGAACGATGCTTATAAACATATGAATTTCTACGTTAATTCAAGTGCCCTAGTCAGAAGAGACTTTTGCAAAGGAATGCAACGTAAGTTTGGCTCATGGGTTGAGAAACAAAGGAATTCGTAGGCTTAAAAGGAGTTGGCAATCATCTTAATATTATCACCGGCCTTCTTCCTCATTGATGGAGCTCGTCTTTGTAGAGACTTTATTAGTGAATAACTTTGCTCAAGCATCACTTTTTGCTTGAGGGCATTGCCCTTGTTTTTACTAGGCACACTACTTTTTCGTGCCCCTAGTTTTCATTTTGTTTATTATTTCAAAACTGTCAGACTCTTGAGTTTTCATCTTCAATTGGCCGCTTCGACTCACGTTGCTTGAAAATAGTAAACTCTCAAAATTTTCCCACGCGGGGGGTGTTTTGAAACGAAATTACATACTCAATGTGGTTGTACAATGAATACAAATATGTAGGACAGAGGTGTTCTTCGTCATTCTATGGAACTCAAATTATCGTGAGTGTTCATATGCAACAAAAACACTCAAAGACTGATGCAAGTGCTAGCAAGAAAATTCCCATCCATTTTCTCACCTTGTGATGCCATCCCTTCCTCCAATCTTCCCCAATGTGGGATGGTTCTTGATAGGGGTAATATGAAAGAAACTTTACAATGGCATGTGGCTCAAAGGGGTTAAGCAATGGATAACCTATAGTGTTTATGATAGAGAAATGAAATGCCCCTCATCACTTTGGTCATCGTACCATTTGCAAGAGAACTGTTTACCTTGTGGACATGGAATTTCTTATGCTCACCTCACAAATATTTAATTAAGGGACTGTGTATATGATATGGTTTGCCTTTCATCATCATGATGTACCTCATTTAGCATGCTCAATCAATCTCATATCGCTCATTTTCTTTTTGGCCTTGTACTCAGGATGTATAATCAACCCCTCATGATTACATGATAATTGAGGATCCCCCTGATTTGAATAGGCACGATTGTGGATTGAAAAGCTATCAATCACGGGTCGAACACGTCGAAACTCCTAAATGCCGCCCGATAGTTAGGTCGTACTAAAGTCACGATTGGTCAATTTTAATCACGAAATTCAATCCGATTCCAGGTATCGAACTTTCAAGGACGTCAAAAAAAAATATTTGATAGCGCTTCATTAATTCTCAAATTTATCAGCAAGCCCAAAAATTATTAGAAAATGATTAACGGGCTAAGAATCGAAGTCGGAAAAAGGATTATTGGGCCGAAAATTTTAAATTGAGACGTTCCGCTTCCAATTTTCGGATCAAGGGTATTTTGGGAAAAATGCATCTAATTTGGTGGGAAAAGACCATTTTGCCCTCCCTCATTTAAGAGCAAAGGGACAAATGTTTTGGGGAAATGTTGATGAAGTAAGGGGAGTGGGTGGACAGCTTTCTCCCCTTCGCCATCGCCCCCCTCTAACATCTCTCCTCTCCTTTGTTTGACTTTTCTT
This sequence comes from Angophora floribunda, assembly GCA_014182895.1. Lineage (NCBI taxonomy): Eukaryota > Viridiplantae > Streptophyta > Magnoliopsida > Myrtales > Myrtaceae > Angophora > Angophora floribunda. The sequence continues at coordinate 50,727,243 of CM024712.1, forward strand.
TCCTCCTCTCTCTCTCTCTCAATTCCCCTTGCAACCCGCACGTTTCCTCCCCTTGATCTCTCTCTTCCTTTATTCTTCTTCATCTTTCTTCTTTTTCTTTGGTTGCCTTTGCTTAGCCTCGCAACCGCCGCCGTGCTACTTCGTCAGCATCGTCTCCACCACTGCAACCAACTTCCGCTGCCTCGCCAGTTGCACACTGGACTGCCGGCAAGCCGCCGTCCATCCGCCGCTGCAAGTGCCGACGATTTGCGCCCGAAAACTAGCCACCTCCTCCTCCTCCTTCTTTTGCTGTTATCTGGGCTGACCTGCATATGCTGTTGTGTTCCAACCGTGCACGACCAGATGCTACCACAACTCGGCCAGTTGTCAGTTACACGTCGGACCGCCACGGGGCGTCGAGTCATCGCAGGCTTCCCCTGAAACACCACCCACGTCTCCCTTTTTCTCTCTTCTTTAGTTGTTCAAGTGCAGCTGCTGCTGCCTTGCTTCGGTTTAGACTGATCTAGCCGCCACCACCGCAGCTCACATGTGCCGACTACCACCATTGGAAGCTAGCCGACCGGCCAGCCGAGCCCACCCAGCTGCTAAACCCCCGAACTGTTGCACTGTCTCTCTCCCTCTTAGCTCTATTTTCTGTCACCGGAGCCGTCCCCCTTGGTTGCTGGGCCTGCTGGCCACCGTCTGGAGCTGCCAAACCACCCACCAGCCAGCCCCTACCACTTCAACCACCGACTCCCTCTCGCTCTCAACCTTTCATCAAGCGGACAGCCGCTCTCGGCTGAGATCCGCTTCCCGTGTTGCCTCGCCTCGATGCATCGGAGGTACCGCGCATTCCCTCTCTCGCCACCATTGCATTCATATTCTTTGGAATCGCAAACCCATGAGTTGTTTTCATAATCCCTTAGTCGGGGTAGTTTAATTAGTTCTAAGTGTGTTTAGTGACCAATGAGGATTGTTATGCTTAAGCGTAACTTATATGCCTTAAGTGGGATTAAGAAAAGTTAATGGTAGCTTAAGCATGTTTATTGCTAATTAAATTGGATTATGGTTAATTAGCATTATGTTATTATTATAATCTTATTTTTGGTTAATTAGTTTGGTCAATGAAGGATTAGTATTAGTTGAATGGATTGAATTGGAAAAAAAATTTGGGACTGAATTAGAAAAATTACAATAGAATTAGAATTGTTTTGGTAATTTTCTGGCCAGAAGTGATTTGATACAGGCTAGTTTTCGCACACCTCAATATTAATCCATCTCACAGGCAACTTTAACGGGGTATTCCCTCATACTAGCTAGGTGCTTTGCCCCATAAGTGCTTCTAACAAGGTTCGAGCCAACATCACGAGGAAAACGGCGAACATCCTTGCTAATTTCGAATAGGCAAAATTTTTCCATATGGAATATTGATCAAATGAAAAGACTAGTGAGTTATGGATATGCAATTGCTTTGACAATGACTACTAATCATGTTGAAAAGATCCCTTCCTAAAATAATTGACAAATAAATAGAATTTTTTTTAGGGAAAATTTCAAATAAGGGCACGTAATGGAACCGTTTTTTTAAATAAAGGTCCAAAGTAGACATTGTATTAAATAAAAGCACGTAGTGAAACCGTTTTCTTAAATAAAAGTCTAGAGTGGATATTGTATCAAATAAAGATATGAAATCACCCATTTAGCCTCAAATAAGAGCCCCAACTCACCGGTCAGCTAAATTTTCACTAGTCGACTTATTCCGCCGATTAAAGCATGGGCAATTTCATCTGAAAATTATAGGGGGTAAAAAAAGGATAAATCCTAAGAACGAAATATCCCAAATTGAATTCTAGGGTTCTTGGTGGATTTTCCCAACCAAATAAGAGAGAATCCTCTCCACTCTTGAATTCTCTCTTTAGAATTTTATCCCAACCAAATCCGAAAGATTTCAATTTGATTTTGTCTAGTTTTGACCCGAAAGAGAATTCAGGTTTTTCTTACTCGAATCTTCCTTCAAAAAGTTAACCTCTTTGTGTCCTGAGCCATCGAGCTTCTCCGTAGCCTCTCCAGAAAATAAGGCAAAAAGAGGCTCAAACGGAGAACTTTCAAGGAAAGAGAAGCCTGTGTTTGACAGGGCTTTATAAGGTTAAATTGATTTCGGTAATTGCTTTGAATTAATTCAGTTTATAACTTGAATTGAGGAATTCGTTAGCTATCGGAAGCGAACGAAAACCAATTGTTTTTAACGAAATCTCCTGTTGAAGAATTCTTTTGCTGTCCGAAGCATCCTGAATTGAAGAATTTGTTTGGTGCAGTTAATTTCACTCAAAAACTCGTGGTGCACCACTTTGAAGAAACACTAGAGGAGCATCAATTCTATTAAATTTCAGCGTTTGCTTCGTTTTGACTTAGGTCAATTTAATAAATTAGTGCATCTGATTGTTCGTTTGTCCAAGAAAAGGTCACTATAGCTTGCTCAAGCAAATGTCAATAAGGTATCCACATATTATGGAATACCACAGAGATGGCAGCGACGGCAATGATGGTAAGAGAAATTTTGTTAGTGTTTGCTTGTTTTATCCGATCTATGGGTGTATTTTGTTTCCTTTCCAATCAATGCATGTGAGTTGCATTTTGCAATGAGAGTGATATTCATTGTGCATTTTCGAATTCGATTTGCTGCCATCGTAGTCCCTACGTGCTAGTTGTGGGACTTATTTTGTAATTTTTACTATTTTTCTTTTTCTGATGTATATTTTGTTGATAACAACAAATCCATTGATTTGTGGGAGTTGAGAATCTTTTGTTTTTATCTCCACCAAGTAAAGACCTAAAGGAGCTGTCATAATTAATTGTATTTGATCTACCCAACTGGTCCTTTGACATTTGATGTGATTTTATTTAAGAGTAGAAAAGAAGGATTGGATAATTGCATTGTTGGCTTTTAAGGATTGCTGATTCGATGGATTATTTTACCAGTATATGCTTTAGATACAACATGATGATTATCTTAGTTATTTCGTTTGAAATGTACCAAACCAGTCGACAAATATTAAGTTTTTTTTTTTTTTTTTTGCATTATACGTTATCTACTTGATTTATAGCCATCATTAGATAGCAAGCATTAGGATGATAATCCATTTATTTTCCATAGAACTAGTAAATGAGCTTTTGTTTGGTGGAAGCTTGGAAGATATCAATTAGTACTAGTATTGTTGATATGTTATCGCTGTGCTTCCTTCACAATTAAGGCTATAACAATAGCTATTTTAAACTTCTTCCTTTAATGGTTCTGTGAGTAACTCATCAATCTTGTATACTTAATTGTGTCTACAGCAAGAAACTTAGCTTTATCTTCTTGGATGTGCATAACTGTAGGTATACTTCTTAAGGTAAAATATGAACTAGGAAGAAGGGAAACATATTGACATTATTTATTCATTCAATTTGCACTAGGTGAGGAATGTGAAGAAATGAACAATGCTATGTTTGATATTGGGTGTGTTGAGGGTGCTCAAGAAGATTGGTTTACCATTATTGACATTGAAGAGAGTGATCATTCATTGGAGAGAGATATGGATGTTGGAGATAATAGCTTGTATGTCAATGTATTAGCTGATAATGTAGATTACCTATATATGAATAGCCAAAATGAGTATACATATTCTGAGTTCAATGCCAAGGTTAATATGGAGAATCCTATTTTCAAGTTGGGGATGTGTTTTAATAACGCTGGGGAGTTTAGAGATGCTATTAGGAACTATGCCATAAAAAATGGGAGACAAGTGAGGTTCATTAAGAATGCATGAAATAAGTTGAGGGCTGTATGTTCTAAGGGCTATGATTGGCTCGTATATGCTTCCAAAATGCAGAGGGAACATACTTTACAAGTCAACTTTCAACCATGTGTTCCTATGTGTAATAGAACACTATGTGTTCTTCAAATAAGCACTAAATGGCTAGCAGAGAAATATTGCGATAGATTAAGGAATAATCCTACATGGTCAGTTGCTTCAATGAAGAAAACAATGGAATCAGAGAATTTTTGAAGTTGTCGAGGTCAATGGTCTATAGAGCTAGGGCTTTAGTAATGACTATGATCATAGGGAATGAGGAGGAGCAATTTGGGATGCTTAGGAGCTATTGTCAAGCAATTCTTGATGCCAATCCAAGTTCCACATGTATAATCAAGATTGAGCAATGTCAAGACCAATTCAAGTTTAGAGTAGTCTATATTTGTCTAGATACATTGAGGAGGGGTTTTTTAGAAGGATGCAGGCGTTTTGTAGGGTTCGATGGTTGTCATTTGTCATCAAGCTACAAGGGTATACTTCTAGCAGCCGTGGGCGTAGATGGCAACAATCAGATGTATCCCTTTGCATGGGCATTCGTGGGACAAGAAACATACAAAACATGGCATTGGTTTATTAGCATGATTGCAGAAGACTTAGGAATTACATACTCTGCAAATTCAAAATACTGGACTTTCTTGTGTGACAAGTAGAAAGGAGTAGTGCAAGCATTAGCAAATCTAATGCCTGAAGCCAAATATAGATTTTTCTTGAGGCATCTTTATCAGAACTTTAGATTGCATCACAAAGGACTAGAACTTAAAAGGTTGGTTTGGAAGGCTGCAATGGTGACTAGGGTTTGTGATTTTGACTTGGCAATGGAAGAGCTAAAGACAGTTAGTGATAAAGCATATGGTCGATTGTCTGAGAGGTCTCCAGTGCAGTGGAGTAAGTCTCACTTCAAAACAAGCTCAAAATGCGATATTTCTTTGAATAACTAGTGTGAGAGCTTCAACAAAAGCATTATTGATGCTAGGGATAAACCTATAATCACAATTCTTGAAGCTATAAGGGTGCAGCTTATGGAGAGGATTCATAAGCAAAGGGATGGAATGGCTCATTATATTGGTGTGATTTGTCCCAACATCTATAAGATATTGGATCTTCAAAAAATAATATTCAGCATCATGGATCCCTGCCTGGAGTGGAGAAGATGAGTTTGAGTTGAGTGGACCGTATGGAAACAAAGGGTTGTTAATATTAGACAAAGAACTAGTAGTTGTAGAAGATGAGACATCAGTGGAATCCCTTACTATCATGCTATGGCAGCTCTTATACACATGAGGGAACAACCTGAAAATTGGGTTGACACATGCTTCCTTAAGGAAACATTCATGCAAACTTACAGCCATGTTGTGCATGTTGTAGATTCCAAGGACACATGGCCTACTCGAGAGCCATTACTTCCTCTAAATGTGCCTAAGCAAGTTGGTAGAAAGAAGAAAAAAAAAGAATGAAGTCGGTGAATGAGACGGCTGGTGATAATTCAAAGACAAGGAAGAAGAAAGTCGTGCAATAACCCATTGGAACGAAGTTGAAGAGACATAATACCACAATCACTTGTAGAGAATGTGGTCGGGGTAGGCCATAATAGGAATCATTGCAAAAATCCATCAGTAACATTAACACCAACAGTAGCAGCAGCAGCAGCATCATCATGCCTAGCAACTTCTACATCTGCTTCATGCTCACAATATGCAGTCAAAAGCAGTCCCCCAGCCCCATCAGCATCACAACGGGAGACAATTGAACTGATTGCTTCAATTTTTGGCAACACTTCAAGCTCATTGTCACATATGGGAAGAGAGAAGATGCAGGTATCAATCTACCCTTAACTTTGTCCTAAAATTGTTCTTTGTTGCACTTGATTTTGTCTTGACTAACTTAATTTATTTTTTGATTCAACTGTAGGTAAAGAGAAGGATGTAAGGAAACTCCACATGAAAGTGGTGGACATGAGCATAAAAAGATCCCATCATTGGGGATCTATCCTAAACTCGCTCGGTATGTAGCCGGTTTTTTTTTCCCCTTTTTGGAACTTGGAAGCATTATCCAATACAATTCTTTGAGCAGTAGTGCTCTGTAAATTTTGTCTCCCTGATAAGCACTCTGGCTTTAGATCCAAGTGAGTGTAACAACCTTGAACGGCTGAAGCTGTGAGTACCCAAAATAGCATCTGAATTGATACAGATGCACTTTATGTACTGCCAGTCTATGGTATCCACAGTAGAAACTTCATCTCGCTTAGCATCTGCAATCAGTTTGTCAAGCGAGAAGGAATGAGAATCATGTAGTGCCCAAGCTCAACTACAGAGATTGTTCGGTCTAACTATTTTGTCTAAATATTGATTTGTGGATGTAAATGTACATATTTTGGGCAAATTCTTCATGCTTTTGAGACGTATCTTTATAAGGATTCGGATGGATGTAATGCTCTTGTTATCCTTAAGGGGCGCTATTTCTACGTCTTTTTGTGGGAAACGCTTAATTTTACGTCAATTGTCCAAATTGGACTTCAACTGTATCATGAAAATTAATTGTGTCGTGTAGTTTGAACCACGTTCAAGTTTTGCTCGATTGGAGAAGATCCAGTGACGTGTTTCAAGCACTGCATTTGTTGAAATTGCTTCAAGAATACGTACATATGTATGTGTGTATGCACGTGCATATATATGTATGCATGTATCTTTTGGATTCTTCAAAATCATTTCAGTTCGCTGATCTTGAGAACAAAGTGAGGCTGCGTGCTAATTATAATGAACGAATTCACCTACAGGATTCACATACTTCAGACATAGTCATTTTTGCTGCTTCTTCAGCTCAAAGAAAATCTTCAGACATGCAGCCATTTTTTCCTGTAAGAATATCGTGCACACGTCACAACAACACAAACACTTGGCTAACAATAGCATGTGAATCATTCATTCATCACTGTGACCATTTGACCAAGCAATAACCATCACCAACTCTTCAAGAAACCACCATCAACTCATTATTAAACACTTGAATTCATCTAACGTTGATATTTGCATTAGAAGAAGAGATAACACCATATGAGTCCATGAAGCTATAAACCTCCCCCAGATGACATCCATTAATCACAGATCATCCTACAACAACCAATATGAATATGAAACTCCAAAAGACACCTACAATAATTGACCACATCCCCAATACCTTACAACACAGAGAACTCATAGCCCATCAATTCCCACATCTTCCTAAAGGTAGTACATTACAACGCATGAATTTGGCAATCTTCTATCAATCAGATTTTTCAATTCGATGTCACGGGGAAACCTTCCCTCCTTCAATTTTTGGCAAAACCTGGGAAATGCAAGAGAGAAAAAGAGTCTAGTGAAACCATACAATATGATACTAAAGCCAGACAACAAATGCCAATCAAAATGAGGGCATTCCTCATGACTATATAGTATGACAACATCCCCAGATCTGAACAATCTCCAAGAAGAGGCCATAGAACTAGCAGGGCAACAGAGTCTCAATAGTTATAAGACAAAAAGACAACGGTGTATTGGATTGCTTATGTAAATTCAATGTCAAAACTCAAAAGTAATGATCCATGACATCTAGGTCCTGCAACAAAATTTTTGAAAATAAAGTATTTGTGGATAGAAAAGAAAAACTTGCTCATCTTTGGAGTAAACTTCATAAGCACCAAAGCTTCACAGGAAGGGCTGGAACACATTGCCAAGAAGCCTAGTTGAAGCAGCAATCCCAACCTGTTTGCACAAAGAGAATAATATCAAAATAGATATATTGCAATCCTAAGCATTGAAAAAAATTCTCGCTGGTCATGACGATAGCAGATACTTCTATCTGAGCGACCAGCATCAACTTAGCCAAAATGCACTTTGGCGGCAGTGCAGGGTAGTCTGCAAGAGCAACACCTACACCAGGCCACCGTATCTTCAGCATCTTCTTCTTTGTTACTATAGTACCTGGGACATAAACATTTTATGTGAATAATGAAATGAAAAGCTAATCTTGATCCTCAAAGTAGGAATTTATCCAATTGACATTAACATTTCTAACAACTAAAGAGCAACAGTTTTATGTGACTACAACCCCATCGTTAATCATATCACATAAGTCACTCCACCAATTTAATCATGCTTCACAAAAGTCAGGCAATTAGTTCATAATCTTTAAAGAAGATTGCAACCTGTCTACATCCACATAGATGAACTACTGTGGCAAGTTATAGTTCTAAAGAGGGTATTAATTGGCATCATCTTGAGCTTGTTCTTGCCAAGCACAAAAAGATCATATCTCACTAAAATGAGAGCATAAATCGCATGTACCAAACTCGTTCCAAGAAGCGCTGACATCATATTGCTACTAACAAACACATATATTAGATAGCGGCCTTCTAGCACTAATCTAAAATGCGCAAATGACTACATCCAGGCAATGTAGGGAAGCACGAAGCGGAATACTTGTTGTGCAACAATTGATGGATGCCTCAAAGAAGTCTTACATAGAATGCTCTTGAAGCCTCCCTGCTCCTCTCAGGCGAAACTTAATTGCAAAAATAATAACAATAGTGGGTCTAAGCTACGAGAATCATCGAGCCAGAATGTCAGCTTAATCCGGGCAGCACCATTGACAGTGAATCAAAAGCAACATAGAGTCGCACACTAGGGCTGAAGAAAAATATGTGCGAGAGCAAGAGCGGAGAGAATTGCTCGTCTTTTATGAGGGAACCTCGAGGACTTTTGGCTGGAAAGCACGTTGCCGGTGAGTTCATGTTCGAATTCCCGGACAAGATGGTGTGCCACGCGGACTCCTTCCTCGAACTCATGCACGGCGAGCCATAGTTTGTCCTCCCGCTTGATTGACTCCCGAGCCATAGCAGCACCATGAGAATGAATGAAGGAATGAATGTTTGTCTGCGAAAGAGAGGCAGAGAAAGATGAATGAAGGAGGAGGTGAGAGACCGTGGGCTTTGGATGGTAGATATACCCAAAAAAAAAAAAAGGCCAAATCTCTCTGTTTTGTTTGGGATTAAAATCCACCGAGAGCAAGCACTGAGAAAGGAAGACCAATGTGGGAAAGGGAGAAATTTCACGAAGAACCCTAGAATTCGATTTGGGATATTTCATTCTTTGGATTTACCCTTTTTTTTGTCCAGTTATAAATTTTGGACGAAATTGCCTATGCTCTTATCACCATAATAAGTCAACTGGCAAAAATTTTGCTAATCAACAAGTTAGGACGCTCATTTGAAATTAAATAATTAACTTTATACATTTATTTGAGATAAGATCTACTCTGACATCTTTATTTAAAAAAATGGTTTCGTTTGAAGCACTTATTTGAAAATTTTCCTTTTTTTTTTTTTTATAAAAACTTATTGACTAATAGAAAACTAACAGACTAACTACTGATGATTACTTATTTTCTTCTTAATGATAAAAGTGCCGTGTATTGACACCTACCTCTTCGAGCGGTTTTATGTCAACCAAGTGGAGGTGCTACTGACTAATAAAAATATATTATGTCTTAAATGAAAACTTACTAATCATGTGAAAAACTAACCTTTCACGATCACCTATATATTTTCTTTGCCAGAATTGAGCATATGTAATGATTATAATATATAGTTTTTTAAAAATAATTAGTAAATTTTAGGCCAATTACCATACCAAAAAAAAAAAAACTCCCGACTTTACACTTTTGTTAATTTTTATTTTTTTAGTGAAATATAAAACATATGAAATAGATGCCAGATTTCGTGCTTAAATCTACACTCCCTTAGTCCGTTATTCAGGAAGGAAAAAAATGGTTGTTGCCTTATTGATGTGGTGACTAATGTGACTAACTATCACCATTAAGCATCTTTAAAAGGTAATTAATAGAAGTAAGTGGTAAAAGTTATATATAAATTGATAATATAAGAAGTTACTTTTAAAAATTAGAGAAAAGGGCAACATCGGAAAATAGTGCAGTAGAAATTGAGAGAGAGGAAGAGATGAAAAATGACTGATTCAATCATTATGCTATCACAAACAGTAACGAAAGCAGATCAATGTATATTAGTCAAATTTATTGACCAATTTCAGATAGTATTCAACTCTCGGCATGAACACGTCACCCCTCAACCTCAAGCTCAATCTTTCAGGTTCTTAGTATCGTTCATGATCAAACATGTTGGCTTGTTGAAGCTAGTAAGGTCGGGTAGCCTTTCCAGGGCAGTCAATATGGCGCATCTCCAAGTGTCATGCTAATCCTTGAATCTCAAAACAGTTTAGGACAACTCCATGGGAGAAGTTTAGGACACGTTCTCCAGTGAAGGCAAACCTACAAGCATTAACGATAATCTAAAATCTCTCACATCGAAATGGTTTAGTGTCTTTTCGATTCAGGAATTTCTGTCACCTCAGTTCGAAGAAGATTATGCTGGTATTTTACCAGGTATAATATGGAGGGCATGTAGCTGCCATGTCGAAAGGTGGTAAGAGGTACACAAGGCGAAGTTTCTTAAATACAATCAAGATAAACTAACTTAAGGGCCCAAAAAGAGAGCTAGTGCAAAGTTTGGTTATCGAATTTTCCGTCCAGTGGGTCCTTCAAAAGTTAGCGTTCTTTGGACTCTCTAGCTTCTTCCTGCAGGTGGGAAATTCGCGATCAATCTTTATACTCCGCTCTCTCTCGACCACCACATGAAAGAATACGAACTGCGGAGAAAGCAGAAGACTTGATATTATTGACAGTGTGTACATGAGGAAATGGTAGAAACAGAAGATGCACAGCAGAAGCAATATGAAAAATAAGCTCCGAGCCTTAGCTCTTATACAATATTAGAATAACAGTAGAAGGAGCTTGCAATAATTAGAGCTTCTGAGATGCCGCCCAACCACTGAAATCAGGCACAACCATCGCCTACATTCTTCCATCCACCATACTCAAAACTCCAAAAGAGAAAAAATCTACTAGAAAAGCTACTCCGACAAGTCGGATTCTACAAGATCAGACTGCATCTCTGCCTTCAATGTGCTCCACCGATCATCAGAACCCAGAGAATCTTCTAGCTTCTCACACTCACGTATAAGCAAAGATTTCAGCTTCTTGAGGCTTGACGGATTGGATAACTTCCTGAAAGATTTACAGGAACCAATCCAGACTGTCTCCAACGATTCTAGTCTGTCTTTGATCTTGACCACTTTAGGACAGCACTTAAAGTTTCTGGAGCTTCTCCAAGTTGGTCAGGTCAGGTCAGGCAACTTGTTCAAAGATGGAACCCCTTCAAGATTTAATGCTCTCAGGTTCTCCAAACCTTGGAGGCCTCTGAACTCTCACTTTAGGGCAATGAGCAACTTCCAAATCTGACAGCACTTTCAAATTTGAAAGGTCTATTGATGTTTCCTGCATGATTATATATTTAAGTACAACGAATTTGGGAGGAGGCAAAGTAGGCATCGCAGCTTCTTGCAGTGGACCAGTTCAAGTTCCTTGAGCTGTGAAAGAAAACTGATGTCTGGAGATGGGGAGGTGAAATAATGACATTCCAACCACCAAAACTCTAGCCCACCTAACCTTCTGATCCACCAAGGACTTGGAGCTTCATTGAATTCAGAAGCATCCTCAAAATTGTCAAAACCTGGATTTTACCGGATTAGTAAGTAATTTAACATCAAATGACACACATTCTTTTGTTACTTTACATAATCAAAACCTCGTACAAAGATCTACATTTGTAGAAACACTAATCTAATGTCCCTAAACTCCGAACAGGATCAATATGGACAATATTATGCACAATATTTTGGAGGGGTGAGTCTAATCTCAATAAATGAAAGTTCTAGGTCTACGTACTCACCAGTCGATCCGAGAACACAACAGTACAGTAACAATTATGGTCCATTGGAAAACCAATACTCACTTAAGATATGTAATCCATGCATTATATACAAATGACTATAATTATCTGTGCACTGAATAAAATAGATGCACTCCAATGCAAACAATTGAACGTACTAATCGCATGTGTGCAACACCTGTTGCTCATCCATATACATGAGTGAGTATTTATTCCCTACTTGTCACGGGTCATGACTCATCTTGACTAACGAGACATCGTCACCACCAACTCATGAGATGAAATCATAAATACATTTCTGCCAGCAATGATAAATAAAACTCTCTACAGCCACATGATGATGGCTATCCCAGACTCATCCTCATCAAGATTCATATCCATTCTATTTTCTTTCTCATTCTTGGACCTCAAGTTCAAATTATCACATATGGGCTATTTAATTCACATTATGTTACAGAAGTCATATCATTTTGTGTATGAATCATTGGACTTTATGTCCTTTCCATCATATAGAGACCCATCTCAAACGGTAGAATATTCGTTTTTTCCAAAGTCTTCTATACGTACTCGGGAAAATTAATTGCAGTGTTGGTATATTGCTAACAACACTTGCGGAATTTCCACGGAGTTGGTAATTTACTTAATTATTAGAATATTGATAAATTCCTAACAGTCTTGTTCATTCACTTATTACAATGGTAAAGTTTCAAAGGAGTTGGTAATTTACTACTTCCTTATATTGATAAATTTCTGATAGTGTTAGTAATTTATTTAATATACAGGTAGAATAAAAGAAGATTTGGTAATTTACTAATTTAGTGGAAATTTGATAAATCTCCGATAATATTGATAGTTTTCTATTGATTCACCTAACAAGCAGGTAACCAGTCTTTTTTTTTTTTTTTTTTTTAGCAAAATTGAAATTCTACCAACACAGAAAATTTTCAATTTTCCAACCCCACAGCACGATAGAATTTGCCCCAAAGTTTCATAAGTCTCTACTTCTGCAACAAGACCTTACATCCCAATTGATAATTTCATATATTGAAACTTGAAATGCAGTCTTTAATCATTCAGAAGCCCCTGTCAAAATCTATTTTAAGTTACCAAATTTAAAGGACCTTTGTGACCATTGCACATGATCATTAACTAGGGAGGGTTATGTTCATGCTAGGCACAATGTTTTGCCACTACTTCATTTCTTCAATGTGGAAATTTTCATGGGACATCCGCAACAATTCTGTGATTATGGTTGCTGATGTCTAATTGAATTCGTGACACTGAATGCAACACATTGAACATTAATCTCTGCAAATGAATTCTGGAGCAAGTCATATTGAATCCTCCATGACTTTCTCTCATGACAAGATTAATTACTAAGTGCACACGCTAAAAATTTTAGAAGTAGGACCACAACAGACCAAAATAGGGAAGAAAGAAATTGCAGAACCAATCAAATATAGTAAGGTTTCATGCCTTCGAGGACTATATTTTGGTTTTAGCTAGACCTTGATAACCTCGGAAGAAGAATCAAGCACCAGTCGACTACATTGCATAAGATAAATGAAATCAGATAAATCCCTCCTCCCCCCCCAAAAAAAAAAAAAAAAAAAACTGATTCCCCATGCATGTTTTGAACTAGTTCCAAAGGAGCGAAAAGCAATCACCTAATTGGTGCAGAGGTGAACTGACGCACAGGAGTTGCAATGTGTTTCAATTGAATGTGACTTGGTTAGGCTAAAGCTATTAAAGATTAGATGCAGATGGAAGAAATCAACTGAGTCAGCTCACGAGAGAATTCATTGAAAGACTGTTTTCATTGTGTATGAATGATAAGTCATGACTGAAATAACAAAAACAACTCGATCCATTCCAAATCATTTCCCAATCTATCACTAGTCGCATCAAAGATTCGCACACGGACCCAATCCATGCAACAGTGAAGAGAGAATTACCAGAAAAGGAATATAGGTGAAGATGAAGAAAACCAAACAAAGATGCAGCGAAGGAAGAACCTTCTTGACCTGACTCAGCTGCAACAATCCTTCGCTGCAACAAATATGAAAAAGCAAGACTTTTTTCAGGACAACCTATTAAAGCAACACTCAAGGAACAGATCAACACACAGGAAGACGTGGTCGCAGTTCCTGGAGGGAGATCTCTGCCAGGTCAAATCTCACCCCGTGCTTCCACTTGGGGTCGCCGTCGCGTTCCTTGACGGTTGGAGTCCGTTCTGCTGGTTCTGAGTGAGCTTCTTGCTCGGGTTGTCGCTGATAAGGGAGGAAGGAGAATGAGAAGGAAAGAACGTGAGGAGAGAGATACACGTCATTTCAAGAAAATATTCCTCACCACTCTGGCATGGAATATTTTCTTAGTGATTTCCTGCCCACGAATCTTGGCTTTCCATCAAAGGGTCTTCTCACTTTTTTCAAATCTCTGTACTCATCGGATTCCAGAATCTCCTCCAATCTCTCACATTCATTTATACGCAACCACTCTAGCTTCTTGAAGCTCGAAGGATCAGAAAACTTTTGTAGAGACCTGCATCCAGAAATTTCAAGCCTCTTCAATGATTTTAGCCTGCCTCGAATCTCAACCAGACGAGGACAACGCCCTAAAATAAGATCCTCAAGCTCCTTGGCGTTGGTTAGGTCAGGCAATTTCTCTAGCAACAGAAGATCCCCCACAGCTAAGACATTCAAGTTCTCTGGATCTTTCGGGCCTTGAATCTCTTTTAGCTTCCAACAGCCATTTATCCATATTTCTTCTATATGCTTGAAGCTTAATAGATCAGGAAGCTCTTCGAGTGATTTACAGTTCAGTAAATAAAGCTCCTCCAATGATTCTAGTTGACCTCGAACCTCAACCAGTTCAGGACAATCTTCTATCCAAAGTCTCCAGAGCTTCTTCAAGCTGGTCAGGTTAGGCAACTTCACCAGCGATGGAAGATGCTCAAGACCAAGCTTTTGCAGGTTTTTCAAATGTTCGAGGCCTTGAATCTCTATTAGCTGTTCACAACAATAGACTTCCAATTCTAATAACTTCTCCAAATATGAAAGATTTATGCACTTTTCCATTAACCTGCGCCCATGAATACGGAAGTATGACAAATTCTGGGGAAGCCTAGGTAAGCATTCTAGGTTATTTACGACAAGGAAAAGCTTCCTGAGCTTCGAAAGGATATTAAAATCTGAAGGCAGGGTGACCAGACCATCACAACGCAACCACAAGGTTTCTAGCTTTCTTAAACCTCCGATCCAATTGAGGCTTGGAGCTAGATGGGAAGGAATTTGATACGTTAATTCCAACGTCAAATCTCTCAAATTTAATAGGTTTGAGAGATCTGGACATCTCATCAGTAGATTATCATGCAGGTATAGATTGGTCATACTTTCAGGAAGCTTAGGTATATTGAAAATTCTTGTGCCCGTCAATCTCAAGATTTTCAGAAATGATAGTCTTCCAATCTCACTTGGAATTTCCCCCCACAAATTTCTACAACCGTCAGCATGTATCTCTTCAAGCTTCTCCAACATCCCAAGGGCACTAGGTAGCTTTTCTAAGATGGTGCCAAAGATCCTTAGCACTCTCAAATTCTTCATTGTTTCTATTGAATTGGGTAACTCTCGTATGCTCGAACAAGAAAGATCCAACTCAACAAGAGATCCAAAATTTCCAAATGGAAGTTCACTAATTCTTGTACCTGACAAGCGAAGATATAATAGTGATGTTGAGCAACCACCTAAATTGCATTTCCTCAGTAATTGACATAAAGTTGCATCGAGAGTTTCCAATTTTTCCATTTCTTTCCATTCAGGAATTTTGGTAATAGATGTCCCATCAAGAAGAAGCTCTGTTAAGGCTTCCAGTCCTTCCATCTCATCCGGCAATGTCTTAAGTTTCCAACAACCTTTCAAGTTTAAGAACACTAACTGCTTTAACTTACCAATAGACCTATCAACTTGAACCAGTTCCTCACACCCTTGAAGGATCAGTTGCTCTAACTTTTCATGAGCAGAAAAGTCGGGAGTTTTATGCAAGTTTCTGCATTCAGTCATGTTTAGAACCTTCAAATTCTTTGCCATCTGTAATGAAGAGAAGAGGATAATCACGAATCATTTTGAGATACAGGACAGCAAAGTCAATATAGCAAATTAATGTCGAAACAATACCATACCTTGAGGTGGTTCCATCCCTTCCAATCATTTGTAATTTGACTCCGTGATAGATCGAGAATCACTATCTTCATAAGGGAAAATGCGGTCAACTGGAAAAAAATGGGAAACTCATGCCATGAGAGATATCTCAAATTCGGGAGGATGAGCAGATTTTTCTGGA
This sequence comes from Angophora floribunda, assembly GCA_014182895.1. Lineage (NCBI taxonomy): Eukaryota > Viridiplantae > Streptophyta > Magnoliopsida > Myrtales > Myrtaceae > Angophora > Angophora floribunda. The sequence continues at coordinate 50,743,254 of CM024712.1, forward strand.
ACCGCTTGGTTGAAGGGCAATGCTGAACAAATTTATGCCATGAGAGCCATCTTAACTTTGGAAGGTTGGATAGATTCCTCTGGAACCAGTTGGTTACAGAAAATGCTGGACATTTTTCATATCCAAGTCTCCACAATCCACTTGAAGAAACCTTAAATTTGATAGACTTGCAAATTCTTCCTTTTTAAAGAAGCGTTGAGATTGATGATCAAACTTGAGACATATTGCTTCAACGTTTTCTGTTCCCTGCCAAAGCAAAAAAAAGGAAACAGAAGCTAGTGATTACATAATTGCCAGTCGAAGGGATTCGAGTTGAACATACTTCAAGAATGTACATTTTGTTTATACTTTCAAATTGATTTACAATATGATTTATAGATGAGCATGTCATCGTAGGAAGCAGACAAGTAACGACTTCAGATAGAAGCAAATAGCCAAAATCAATGCGCATTACTCATCCCTCTCTGAATAGGAATAACATTGCACACACTTTACCTTGGCTATGAGAATATCATTTGCTTGTTCATGATCCCACACCCGACTTTGCTTCTCTGGTCTAAATGTACCAATCCGACGAACGAAATGTCGCCCAAGGTCTCTTAGTAGATCATGCATCCACAATCGGTCACGTTTTGTAATCTTTATTAATGACATCTGTTGGAGGACATCAAGATAATAGTCAGGTAAAAACCCACAGCTTTTCCACATGTGCCTCACAATTTTCACATCAAACCCAACGAACAAGCAACAAACATCAAGAAATATTTCCTTCGCATGTGGTTGTAATGCCTCAATACTGATGTTCAACTTTTCTTCAACATTTTCATCAGGAATAGTTTCCAGCTTCTCAAACGTGGTCTCCCAAAATTTTCTGTCTTTTCCAGCTAAAAATGAACCTATGATCTCAAGAGCCAAAGGAAGATGACCACAGACCTTTACCGCTTTTTCAGAGAGAGGGGCATATTCTGCTGGAGGATGATCACTTCTAAATGCGTGCTTGCTAAATAGTTGAAGAGAATGATCAAAATCCATTCCAGTAAGTTCGTGCTTCAACTCAACATCTTTGATAACTTCTTTGTTTCTTGTGGTAATAATAACCTTACTTCCACTGCCAAACCAGCATTTTCCCATCCCCACAAGAGCATCCAGCTTAGTCTTTTGGTCTACATCATCAAGTAGAAGTATGACCTTTTAGAGGATAACAACTCCTTTATCACTTTTTTCCCTTCATCAATACCATTGATGGTCGGTTGTTTCTTTCCTCGTACATCAAAGATGAGCTGATTCTGCAAACTCTCGATTTTCATATCTCCAATGTTGGACAGGGATCAACATATAGTGGAATTAGTGGTCTGTTCACCTATCACTTCCATGATTCTGTCCACTTGATCGTCCATTTCATCCAAAGAATTAGACAAGTTGTAACATTTAGTGGAATCAGACAACAGTTTGTTATAGACGATTTTGGCAAGGGTTGTCTTTCCAACACCACCCATACCATGGATACCAACAATCTTTGCTTTAGTGGTCTGCTCACCAATTAATTCCATGATTCTATCCACGTGATCGTCCATTTCAACCAAGAAATCAGGTACTGCCAAGTAGTTCTTTTTCAACTCAATCAAAAGCTTCTGAACAACTTCTTTTGTGAACTCACCTTTGCCTCTAATAGTTTTGAAGGCAAAAGAACCAAACTGTTAAATCGAGGTCAGCAGAATAATTTCTAAGGTACAAACAAACCATGCACAATAATAAATTCAAGTACCTCTCTTTGAGTTCCCATCCCTTTAATGCTCCAACCTTGTTGAGAGCTGCCTTCCAGTTCTCAATAGTCTCATCAGTGTATCGCTGCTTATTTATGTGTGAATTAATGGCCTCACCGTAACTTGCAGTTCGGTAACGAACCTCGGATGGTGCAACATCAAAGAAAATTGGCATGATCTTTTGTCCCAACTTTTCCTTGCACTCCACCATATGGACCAACTCCATGAGACACCATTTACTGGCAGCATATTCTTTAGAAAAGATAGGAATCGAGATTTTCGACTGCTTAATTGCTTGGAGAAGCTCTGGGCCAATCTCTTCCCCAACACGAAGCTCTTCATCATCTCTATATGCCCGTATTCCAGCATCAATGAGGCTGTTGTAAAGGATATCAGTGATGTCACGGCGAGTATCTGGTCCTCTAAAACTCAAGAATACTTCATAATAAGGTTCCATTGGCTTCTCCATTTCCTGAATTTTCAGAGGACTAGCAACGGCTAGATATCCCACCTGAAAACGTTTACTTTGAAAGTGGAGTGACGATCATAACAAATTCTCTCAGAAACTCTTCTGCTATAAGTCATTCTACAAAGGAAGCTCGATGACAAATTCACAAGCTCCTTTTGGCATTGCACTGGACACCAACATATGTCCAATTATTTTATTAACAATATAGTAGAGAAGTTGACCCATCTCAATACTTAAGGAAGAAATTTCCAAATTATTGTGAAATTATGGGTTTCAGTTCACGCTTGAAATTGATTATAAAAACGAAAATTTCAAGAAGATGTATAACCGTCGACCTATATTTGTCTAAAACTTTTTACTTATTTAAAAAAAAATTCTTAAAAGGTAATTTTGAATATCCTCTGCACATAAGTGCCTGCTGTGGCTTGTAGGTTGACTAATTATCTTGTCATCTCATAAGAAGTTATGCTGAAACCGTACTCTTTTAGTTTTACCAAAATCGATTTGACAAAAACATTCCACAACACTTAATTAGTTGCTCATTTGACCTTGATGGGCACAGGCAAACAATCGCATTCCCTATGGCCATCTCATTAGAAAAATGATATCAAGAAATTATTCTGCAGCTAATTCAACCCCAACATCGGACTAGTTCTGAAAAGCATAAACCAATCCCTGATTACAGCCATCTCTCAGTTTATTAACAAACAGATGCAGGGCTAATGGGCAAGCATTAGTTAGGCATGAGGCTATTATTCACATCTGCCAGACAGTATCAGCATATTAGAAAAAGAGGAGCGGATTACTAATCACTCGTGGAATTGATAAAAATTCAACAGAAAAAAGAAGCATGAATGTTCCAACTATATTTCCAGGAATATAAGCTTGAACACACAGGAGTGCAGGAACGAGAGCTGCATTTCACAAAAGCTGAGAGTTCCAGTTCACCACAGAGCGCAACATTATAGTCTCTTCAGTCTGCCTCTTCTGTTATATACCGTGGTGGAGCCATTAATTTTCTCTCTAGGAGTGTTCTTACTGCTAATCGCCAGATAATAGTGTACCAGTTTGCCGTATCGAAGTCACTTAGAGACACCAGTATCTCCGGTCGCAAAAAAATATCCCATTAAACAAATTTAATCAACCGATTCCGCTCAAAAAGTTCAGAGCGCTGGCCCAGTTCCTAAAGAGCGTAAATTGAATGCCCGACTACAGAATCGACAAGTTTCAAGATCTGAAGCCTGACAGTTGCATAGATGTAAGGCGATGAGCTGCGTTCAGCATGTGACTAGAGTCAGAGGCTAAAGCTTTTAGTGTCAGATGCAAATGGCGGTGATCCATCGTTGAGTCAAATAAAGAAAGAATCGATAGTGATATGGGAGACCCTCTATTGTTTCCATCAAATTCTGTACCTTAGTTGCGTTACAGAACAGACCCAATTCATCAAAAAAGAAAAGGCAATAGACGAGAGGAAATTACCGGAGATGCAGGCGTGAAGATGAAGAGTCCGGATCAAATGCTAAGAAGCAGATAAAGATCCCAAGAATAAAACGTTCCTGGCTTTTGCGTTCGGCTGAAGAAAGACTATCATTAGACGGTCAATTCACCCTCGCTCGACGTGCTCTTCCGGGAAGGTGAGGACTTGCAACTTGCCACTAAGCGCGAACACTGACCGTGAATAAAGTGAATACGCGTCGCTTCTGACTTTTGAGGTAACGAGTTCAGTTTCTGTGAAATTTCTAGAAGTCCAAAGATTTCTTTGGCACAAAAAGGAGATAACTATTTTTGAATTGCTTAAGTGACGTATTTTTCATTAGGCACTCAATTTTTTTTTCAATATATAACTCTTCGATTGATGACTTATACCATAACATGAAAATACAATATGGACTTGTAGTGAATTTTTTTAAAGGCACTCAAATGAACATTTTCTAAGAAATTATGTTGCTCAAATAATCAGTAAAAAAAAATGATTAGGCAATTAAAAAAATATTATACAAAAGTTATGACATGAATAATCTTATCCCTCAAAAGACTTAAAAGAAATAATTGTGTATTTAGTAATATTTCTATTTCAAAAATACTTTTTCTATTTCTGTTCGTACGCCGGCCCAATATAGAAGCGGGGGCCACCATTGTTTTGAGTCAAAGCTTTGGCTTCTCCTCCTCTCCACTCATTAAATGCTACATCCTTCCCTACGTCTTTTCTTCTCCTGCTCGCAGAAGAAGCACTCCTCCGCTCCCTCTCTCTTTCAAAATTGCCTGTCTCTCTTCCTAAATAATTTCTGAACAAAAAAATGTATTTGATAATTATATAAAATTTGTATTCTTAAAATAGAAAAAGAATACAAATATATTTGGTATGACCCCGAACTTTTTTATGATGTAAAATTTCTTTTAAGTCTTGATAATTTTTTTAGATTTTTCTTTTTTATTTTTCTTTTCATTTTTTCCTCTCATCGTCTTTCTCCTCTAGTAGGCAGTGGCATTGACCGGCAACGGTGGCGGCGACAAGGGCAGCGATTGGTTGGAAGAGGAAGAAGAAGAAAGGATAAGAAAATAAAATAAAAGAATTATTTCAGAAGTTTTTCTACTTTTTATTTCTATTCCAAATTTATTTCTTGGTCACATTTTTATGTCAAAGAATAGAAAAATTAATTGACGTTATTAAACGGATTTATATTCTTTTTATGTTCGAAAGAACAAAAGAATAGAAATTTAGAAAAATAGTAAAGTTATCAAATGGAGCATAAATCTCCAAAAATAGTTGCAATACAAGAGAAATGTTATTGACTATAGATGGTTCAAATAGAACTTCCAAGATGGGGGACATTGATATGTGCAACCATAGTAGTTTGTTTGGTCGACACTTAGCAGATTGGGTAGTCACCCGACCTTCATCTAGTTGGAATTTTTAGGGTGAAATGACCACTAGAAGGATTCCTGAATTTTTAACCAAAGAAGATTTTAAGAAGGATTTAATTATCCTATAGTCCAATCATGGAAATTACGACCGGCTACAAATATTATGAAATTAAATCATGAACTGCAAAATATAAGTCAACTTAACTTATAATTATAAATTATATGATTAATTATTATAATAATATGTTTATATCCATCGATGCTGATTAATCAACAAAAGAACTATGCCATTGTAATTTTCTTAATTTTTTAACAATGACCAGTAAATTAATTTAGATTTCTACCATCACCATATTGTACTATGGATATCTACATATGAAGTAAATGCAAATTTTATGTTAAATATTGGCATTTTATTACATTTTATTCTTATAGTGTTTTTCACAAAATCAATAAATAATTTTTTGATCCATTTCATTACCTACATCTATGTTAGCTCTTTTATGAACTTACTAACAAAAGTAATGGGATTTAATGGTTCAATTCATCTACTTATTATTTCTCTTTTATTGTACCAAGGACGATACAAGGGAGTGAAAAGCCTAATATTTTAATGCATTAAAACTAATTAATCCTCGTCCAACTGTTGTTTTTTCGGATTACCATTTGGTAATAGATATGGTAGTAATTAGTACACTGCTTTCTCTTTTACAAAAAAGCCAAACTAATTAAAATTGTCAATATTAAACTAAATACCTGATTGAAAAATACCGTATTAATTGATAAGGCAGTAGTCGGAAATATAATCCGCGGCCCAATTCCTAAAGAGCGTAAATTCAATCCCCGACTACGGAATCGACAAGTTTCAAGATCGGAGCCCTAACAGTTGCATAGATGGACACACATGAGCAGGGTTTAGCATGTGACTAGAGTTAAGAGGCTAAAGCTTCCAGTGTCAGATGCAAATGGCAGTGGTCGATCGTCGAGTCGAATAAAGAAAGAATCGATAGTGATATGGGAGTCCCTCTATTGTTTCCATCAACTTCTGCAACTAGCTGCGTTACAGAGCAGACCCAATTCGTCAAAAAGAAAAAAAAGGCAACAGAAGAAAGGAAATTACCGGAGATGCAGGCGTGAAGATGAAGAGTCCGGATCAAATGTTAGGAAGCAGATGAAGATCCCAAGAATGAAAAGTTCTTGGCTTTTGAGATCGGCTGAAGAAAGGCTTTCATTAGACGGTCAATTCACCCTCGCTCGCCATACTCTTCCGGGAAGGGCAGGGCTTGCCACTTGCCAACACGTGAAGCCGACCGTGAATAGAGTGAACTCGTCGTTGCTTCTGACTTTTGAGGTAACCGAGTTAAGTTTCCGTGAAATTTCCAGAAGTCCAAAGATTCTTTGGCACAAAAATGAGATGACCTTTTCTTGGATCGCTTGAGTGATATCTCTTTAATTCGGCACTTAAATTTTTTCTCCAATTACTTATAAATCATGTGACTTTTCGATTAATCATAACTCGAAAATTCGATATAGATTTGTAGTGAATTTTTTTAAAAGTTATAGTAGTTATATAATCATTTGAAAATTATGACGCTCCAATGAATGGTTTATTTTTAAATTTTGACTATTAAATAATAGGGAAAAAAATCGGGGCAATCAAAGTTCCATTCCACTTGAAAGGAATAAAGCTCCAAAGATAGTTGCATCACAAGCGAAAGGTTAGCAATTATAGATGGGTCAACCAGAACTTCCAAGCCTGGGGAAATCAATATGTGCAACCATAATAGCGTGCTTGCTCGCCACTTAGCAGGTTGGGGTGTCACTTGACCTTCATCTAGTTGGAATACTTGGGGTGAAATGACTTCTAGAAGGATTCCTAAATTTTATACCAAAGAAAATTTTAAGAAGAATTTAATTATCCCATGGTCCAATCATTGGAAATTATGACTAGCTACAAATATTACGAAATTATAAGTAAATCGTGAACTGCAAAATATAAGTCAATATTACTTATATTTCTAAATTAGCTATGATTAAATGTTAAAGTAATAATATGTTTATATGTATCGATGTTGATTAATCAAAAAAGAATTATGCCATTGTAATGTTCTTAATTTTTTTTAAATGACTGGTAAATTAATTTATATTTCTACTATCACAATACTATACTATAGATATATAAAGTAAAAGCAAAATCTATGTTAAATATTAGTTCATCTCACTAGCAACCTCAATGGGGCATTCCCTCATATTGATTAGATGCTTTACTTATGCAATGCTTTAAACAATCCTTTGCTAATTTCTAATAGGCTTAACTCAGGGCTTGTTGGAGAGGTATGAGCTCACGGTGAAGCGAAGTTAAGGCATACTTCACCGGCCTATCTTCTTCTAGGGGTGTTTCCACCTACGAAAGTAGTCGGCAGTAGTCTCTCTAGCAAAGGCACATAGTCTGACTGCGTTCCTTATTTTAACGTACCGACTCTTACACGTCTCATAACTCTTCTTCCAAATTGTGTATTCTTCTTCCCCAATAAGATGCGAATACCTCTATGTTTTAAGTCTTAAAGTTAAGACGAAACAGTTCAAGGACTTACTCAAATCCTAACTCTCTTGCTAATTTCTAGTAGGCTTGACCATAACTTTTCAATATGAAAATATATTGCTCACATGGAAATACTAGTAAGTGATAGATATACACTTACTTTGAGGAGCAACTACTGATCATGATGAAAAGGTCCCTTCTTAAAACAATTAACACATAGATTAAAAAAAATTATGAAGAGTTACTGGCCAATGGAAGACTGATAGACTAAAGACTATTTATCCTTATGCAAACATAGAAAACAAGTTCACTAAAGACTAATGATTGCTTATTTTCTTCTAATCACTGCGGAAAATTTACTAATAAAGTACCTAGTACAATGACACTTTTTTGAGTTATTTATTATCAACCAAGTGGAGGTGTAACGACCCCATTCTAGCGTACAAGCTACGGGTTATTTTTGCGACATTACAGGCTTTGTCGCCGATCCGATTCATTTTATCTTATTTATATGTACAAGTGGAAGCGTAAACATAACATCAACCGCAACAAACATCATTGGAAGAGCATGGGATGTAAGTATTCAACACACTATTATTTTCTATTAATAGTTTCATGTACAAACTAATTTCCATTTTACATGATGTCAGGGTATTCGTATCTTCGCTACAATTGTGGCACCCTTCTTGCTATTGACCGGTACTACTAACTAGAGTCCATCTTGTCGGATGTTGTCCCACCACTTGAGTTCATCGGCCCTCTAAAACCACGAAGGGGCCCAATAAATTCCCCGTCCAATCAAACGTACCAATCCTTGAAACGGTGAGGGACTAACTCAACTCATCCCTCATTGACCTAAACAATGGTGGTGTACCTTCGATATGTTATTCCTACTTCAGCATGTAAAACGTCTACAGTCAACCCTTCCATCTTTATAAGTAGACCAAAACATACAAAATGTGGATTAGCTAGACTTATAAACCTGTAAAGGTAAAAGGGTGAGTTTTGGGAAACTTGGTAAGTAAAAACCCTAACTCTCAACTAGCAAGACATTTCCTTATCAAGGACCAGCTAGAACAACTCATGCAAACGGTACCAGGTACCAATGGCAGACTAATTGCAAGCTTATATGCGATGCCATGACTATATGGAAGAGTTCGGCTAATACATAAATACTTACAACTCAAACTTGAACATAATTGACATTCATGTATATCACTTAATATCATCCTAGCTCAACCAGGCCATCTTGGTTCAACCAAGGCTTTCAGCTTCTTGCTAGGCTTCCTACCTCAACTAGGGCATCTAAGCTCATACTGAGATTTCTTGGTGCTAGCTTCTAGAGACTTTCAGGTGTGACCCGAGCATCTTGTTGTGGGGGTATCATCATCGTTCTCATCTTTTAAGGGGTGATCACACAAATACATCACTTATGCTGGTTATAGTCTTTTCCTCTAGCCGACTCATTCATGGCTCAACAAAGACATGCTCATACATAATATTGTGTCGTGCTTTCTACAATCCAATTCTAATGATGCTGTGAATGACTCTAAGTCCGAAGTTTAGCTCAACCATCAAGTATTAAGGATCCTGCACCAATCCAAGACATGAGCTCAGCACACTTTGATGCCAACCAAGACCTTGTGGACTTGAGTGATCCCTGTATCAAGCGAGACTAGGATTCGACATGCCTTGATACCGGTCCAAGACCTCACCGCCTTAGCCGACCCTTGTATTGTACAAGGCTTGAGTTCTGAACATTTCATTACTGACCCAATCTTTATGGTTCTGAGCATTCCTGACTTGTGTTGAATACAAGCAATGAACTTTAGCATCATCTCAGTTATGAAAGACTCAAACATATGCATAAAATTCATGTACAAGCCAACATATACATAATCTCTCATGCAAATCACATTTTGTCAAGAGAGTGCCGTCTAGACTTAATGATAGAAATGGCAATACTAGGGAGAAGTAAAATGAGAACGATGATGATACCCTCGCAACAGGATGCTTGGGTTACACCCGGAAGCCTTGGGAAGCTAGCCTTGAGAAGTTTGGGTATGAGCCTAGATGCCCTGGTTGAGCTAGAAAGCCTAGCAAGAAGCTGGAATCCTCAATTGAGCGAGAGGGCTTGGTTGAGTTAGGATAATGCTAAGTGATATACACGAATGCCGGTTATGCTCAAGTTTGAGTTGTAAGTGTTTATGAGTGATACTTGTCGGAGTTGATGTTATGTTTACGCTTCCGCATGTCCATATAAATAAGATAAAATAAATCGAATCGGCGACAAAGCCTAGGATGTTGCACATAAATAATCCGTAGCTCGAACCTTGGATGGGGGTCGTGACAGGAGGTGTTACTAACTAATTAAAAACATGTTATATCTTAAATGAAAACTTAATAACCATGTGAAAAATAACTTCTCATGAGTATCTATATAATCTCTTCTCCAGATCCAACATATATAAATAGTTATAAATGTTAGCCCAATTACTATACCAAAAAACTCCCAAATTTACATTTTTGTTAATTTTTTTTGTGAACTACAAAGCATATGAAAGAGACACTAGAACTTATTCTTTTGTGTACAATCTACCCTCTGTTGGTCCATTAGCCGGCAAGGAAAATTGGTTGTTGCCTTACTGATGTGGCGACTAATGTGACTAATTATCATCATTAGGCGTCATTAATAAGTCATTGATATAAATTGATAGTTACAGAAATTACTTTTGAAGATTAGAGAAAAAGGCAACAGAGGAAAAAAGTGCGGTGGAAATTGAGAGAGAGGGAGAGATGAAAAAGTGATTGATTCAATTATCATGCAATCACAAATGGTAACAAAAGCAGATCAATGTATAATAGTTGAAGTTACCGGCCAATTTCAAATAAGGTCTCAGCACGATCACCTCACTACTCAACCTCAAGCTCAATCTTTCAGCTTCTCAGTATTGTTCATGATCAAACATGATAGCTTCTTGAAGCTGGGTAAGGTCAGGGAGCTTTTCCGGGGCAGTCAATATGTTGCATCTCCAGTTGTTCTGCTCTGCCTTGAATCTCAAACAGTTTAGGACAACTCCATGGGAGAAGTTTAGGATGCCACATCCAGTGATGGCAAACCTGCAAGCATTAATGGTAGTCTACAATCTCTCACATCGAAACAGTTTAGTGGTCTTTTTGATTCAGGAATTTCTATCAGCTCAGTTCAAAAAAGATTATGCTGGTATTTTGCCAGGAATAATATTGAGGGCACGTAGCTGCCATGTCGAAAGGTGGTAAGTGGTACACATGGCGAAGTTCTTAAATACAATCAAGATAAACTAACTTTAAGGCCAAAAAGGAGAGCTAGTGCAAGGTTTGGTTATCGAATTTTCCGTCAATTTGGTCATTCAAAAGTTAGCGTTCACTGGACTCTCTAATTCACGATCTATCTTTATACTCTCACTCTCTCTCGACCACTACATGAATGAATACAAACTACGGAGAGAGTAGAAGACTTCATGTCATTGACAGTCTGTACATGAGAAAATGGTAGGAACAGAAGATGCACAGCAGAAGCAATATGAAAAATAATCTCTGAGCCTTAGCTCTTATACAATATTAGAATAACAGTAGAAGGAGCTTGCGATACTTAGAGCTTCTGAGATGCCGCCCACCCACTGAAATCAGGCGCCACTATCTCCTACATTCTTCCATCCACCACATCAAAAGTACAAGAGAGGAAAAGTATCCTAAAAGACTACTCTGACAAGTCGGATTCCACAAGATCAGACTGCGTCTCTACCTGCAAAGTCCTCCACTGATCATCAGAGCCCAGCGAATAATCTAGCTTCTTACCCTTAATGTATAAGCAAAGATTTCAGCTTCTTGAGGCTTGATTGATCGGGTAAATTGCTGACAGATTTACAGGAACCAATCCATACTGTCTCCAACGATTCTAGTCTGCCTTTGATCTTGACCACTTTAGGACAGCACTGCAGATATACTTTCTGGAGCTTCTCCAAGTTGGTCAGGTGAGGCAACTGGTTCAAAGATGGAACTCCTTCAAGCTTTAATGCTATCGGGCTCTCCAAACCTTGGAGGCCTCTGAACTCTCACTTTAGGGCAATGAGCAACTTCCAACTCTGATAGCGCTTTCAAATATGAAAGGGCTATTGATGTTTCCTGCATGATTATATATTTAAGTATGACGAATTTTGGGGAAGGCGAAGTAGGCGTCGCAGCTTCTTGCAGTGGACCAGTTCAAGTTCCTTGAGCTGTGAAAGAAGAATGATATCTGAAGATGGGGAGGTGAAATAATGACATTCCAACCGCAAGGACTCCAGCCTGCCTAACCTTTTGATCCACCAAGGACTTGGAGCTTCATTGAACTCAGAAGCATCTTCAAAATTGTCAAAAACTAGATTTTCCGTACATTTTGAAGACCGGATTAGTAAGTAATTTAACATCAAATGACACACATTCTTTTGTTGATTTGCATAATCAAAACCTCCTGCAAAAGATCCATCTTTGTAGAAACACTAATCTAAATGTCCCTAAACTCCGAACCCGACCAATATGGACAATATTATGGACAATATTTTGGAGGGGTGAGTAATCTCTGTAAATGAAAGTTCTAGGTCCACCTACTCACCAGTCAATCAAAGAACACAACAGTATAGTAAAAATAATTGTCGATTGGGAAACCAATACTCACTTGAGATATGTAATCCATGCATTATCTACAAATGACTATGATTATCTGTGCAATAAATAAAATAGATGCACTCCAATGCACACAATTGAATTACTAATCTCATGGGCCCAATACCCGCTACTCATCCATATACACGGATAAGTATTTATTCCCTACTTGTCACTGGTCATGACTCATCTCGACGAACAAGACATCGTCACCACCAACTCATGAGACCATAAAAACATTTTTGCCATGCTTCCATTCATCACGGTTGTCCTCCAACGATGATAAATATAACACTCTACAGCCACACAACGATGGCTATCCCAACTCGTTCTCATCAAGATTCCTACCCATTCTATTTTCTTTCTCAATCTTGGACCTCAAGTTCATAATATCCCAGATGGACTATTTAATTCACATTATGTTATACAAGTCATATCATTTCGTGTATGAATCATTGGACTTCATGCCCTTTCAACCATATAGAGACCCATCTTCAACGGTAGAAAATATGTTTTTTCTAGAGTCGTATATACGTACTCAAGAAATATTTTTACCAACACTTGCAGAATTTCCATGGAGTTGGTAATTTACTTAATTATTAGAGTATTGATAAATTCCTAATACTCTTGTTCATTCACTTATGACAATGGTAAAATTTCAAAGGAACTGATAATTTACTACTTCCTTAAATTGATAAATTTCTGATAGCATTAGTAATTTTTTTAATATACAGGTAGAATATAAGAAGATTTGGTAATTTACCAAATTAGTGGAAATTTGATAAATCTTGATGATATTGATAATTTACTACAGATTCACCTAACAAGCAAGTAAGCAGTTTTTTTTTTTTTTTTACCATCAAAATTGGAATTCTACCGACATGGAAATTTTTCAATTTTTCAACCCCACGGCACCATGGAATTTTGCCCCTGTAGTTTCATACGTCTCTACTTCTGCGACAGGAACTTAAATCCCAACTGATAATTTCAATATCGAAACTTGAAATGCTATCATTAATCATTCAAAAGCCCCTGTAGAAATCTATCTTAACTCATTAAAACTAAAAGACCTTTGTACCATTGCACATGATCATTAACTAGGGAGGGTTATGTTCATGCTAGACACAATGTTTTGCCCCTGCTTCTTCATTTCGTAAATGTTTCATGGAAAATCAACAAGAATTCTATGAATATGGTTGCCGATGTCTAATTGAATTTGTGACACTGAATGCAATACATTGAACATTAATCTCTGCGAATGAATTCTAGAGCAAGTCATCTTGAATTCTCGATGAATTTTCTCCCATGGCGAGATTAATTACTAATTGCACCCGCTGAAAATTTTAGAGGTAAGTAGGACCACAACAGACCAAAGAAAAGAATAAACAAACGAAAAAAGAGAGAGTTGAAGTTTCTTAAGAGTGGGTTCCACCTATAGGCGTCATTTCGAGATAACATTTCTTACCACTCCGTTACGGAATATCCTCTCCGTATGCTCTCACTTTTTTTTTCAAATCTCTGTACTCATCGGACTCCAAAATCTCCTCCAATCTCTCACATTCATTCATACGCAACCACCGTAGCTCCTTGAAGCTTGAAGGATCAGAAAACTTTCGCAGAGATCCGCAGCCATCGATAGAGAGCGTCTGCAATGATTCTAGCTTACCTCGAATCTCAACCAGACAAGAACAACCCACTAACTCAAGATCGTTGAGCTCCTTGGCGTTGGTCAGGTCAGGCAACTTCTCTAGCAACGGAAGATCCCCCACATATAAGAAATTCAAGTTCTCCGAAGCTTCTAGGAATTGAATCTCTTTGAGCTTCCAACAGCCATGTATCCATAATTGTTCTATATGCTTGAAGCTTAATGGATCAGGCAGCTCTACGAGTGATCTACAATTCCGTAAATAGAGCGACCCCAATGATTCTAGCTGACCTCGAATCTCAATCAATTTAGGACAATCGTCTATATCAAGTCCCCGAAGCTTCTTCAAGTCGATCAGGTTAGGCAACTTCACCAGCAATGGAAGACGCACGAGACAAAGATTTTCCAAGTTCTTCAAATGTTCGAGACCTTGAATCTCTATTAGCTGTTCACAATTATAGACTTTCAATTCTGATAACTTCTTCAAATATGAAAGATCTATGTACTTTTCCATTAACCCACGCCCACATATTACTAAGGATGACAAATTCTGGGGAAGCCTAGGTAGGCATTCTAGCTTATCTACCATGAGTTTAAGGTCCCTGAGCTTCGAAAGGAGATTAATAACTGAAGGTAGAGTGACCAGATCATCACACCACAACTGCAAGGACTTCAGCTTTGTTAACCCTCCGATCCAATTGAGGCTTGGAGCTGGATGGTAAGGGGTTTGACACTTTAAATCCAATGCCAAAACTCTCAAATTTAATAGGTTTGAGAGATCTGGACATCTCATCTGTAGATTACAGGTCAAGTATAGTTTGGTCATACTTTCAGGAAGCTTAGGTATATTGGAAATTCCTGTGCCCGATAATTTCAAGATTCTCAGAGATAATAGTCTTTCGATCTCACTTGGAATTTCCCCACACAAATATTTACAATTGGCAGCATTGATCTCTTCAAGCTTTTCCAACATCCCAAGGGCACTAGGTAGCTTTTCTAATTTGGAGCCATGGATCCTTAGTACTCTCAAATTCTTCATCGTCTCTATTGAATTGGTTAACTCTCGTATGCTCGAAAAAGAAAGATCCAACTCAACGAGAGATCCAAAATTTTTAAATGGAAGTTCACTAATTCTGGTATCTGACAAGTAAAGGTATAATAGTGATGTTGAGCAACCAGCTAAATTGCATTTACTCAGTAATCTACAGGAAGTTGCACTGAGAGTTTCCAATTTCTCCATTCCTTTCCATTCAGGAATATTGGTAATAGATGTCCCATCAACAAGAAGTTCTCTCAAGGCTTCCAATTCCTCCATCTCGTCTGGCAATGTCCGAACTTTGTCACAATCTTTTAAGTTTAATAATATTAACTGCTTTAACTTACCAATAGACCTATCAACTTGAACCAGTTCCATGCAATATTCAAGAATCAGTTGCTCTAAATTTTTATGAGCAGAAAAGTCAGGAGTTCTACGCAAGTTTCCACATCCAGTCAAATTTAGAACCTTCAAATTCTTTGCCATCTGTGATGAAGAGAAGAGGTTAATTCAGAATCATTTTGAGATACGGGACAGCAAAGTCAATATAGCGAATTCATGTTGAAATAATACCGTACCTTGAGGCGGTTCCATCCCTCCCACTCATCTGTAATTTTACTGAATGATAGATCAAGAATCACTAGCTTCTTAAGAGAATGTGCGGTGAATTGGAAAAAGATAGGAAAGCTATGCCATGAGAGCCATCTCAAATTTGGAAGCATGATCGGATTCCTCTGGAGTGAGTTAGTAGAAGGAAAATGCTGAACGTTGTTCTCATCCAAGTCTCCACAATCCACTTGAAGATATCTTAAATTTGATAGGCTTACAGATTCTTCCTTCTCAATGAAGTCTTGAAATTGATGATCAAACTTCAGACATATTGCTTCAACGTTTTTTCTTCCCTGCCAAAGCCAAAAAAATTAAACAGAAGCTAGTGATCACATAACTGCCCGTTGAAAGCATTCAAGTTGAACATACTCGAGGAACATACAATTTTTATCTATAATTTAAAATTGATTTACAATATAATTTACAGATGAGCATGTGATCGTACTAAAGCACACAAGTAATGACTTGGTTCCAATAGAAGCAAATAAGCAAAGACAACGTGTATAACTCGTCTCTTTGAATAGGAATTATATCGCAAGCACTTTACCTCCTCCATTTCAAGAACATCAATTGCCTCCTCATGATCCCACACCCGACTTTGCTTCTCTTTAGCTCTTTCACGAACGATGTCTCGCCCAAAGTCTCTTAGCTGATCATGCACCCACAATCGGTTACCTTCTGCAATCTTTATCAACGACCTCTGTTTGAGGACTTCAAGAGAACATTCAGGGAAAAGCTTACAGCTGTCCCACATGTAAGTCACAATTCTCACATCAAACCCAACAAAGAAGCAACAAACATCGAGAAATATTTCCTTCTCCTGAAATTCTAATGCCTCAAAACTGATGTTCAACTTACTTTTAACCTCTTTATTGGGTATAGTCTCCAGCTTCTTTAACATGGCCTCCCATACTTTTCTGTCTTTACCATTTAAAACTGAACCTATAATTTCAAGAGCCAAAGGAAGACCACCGCAGATTTCTACTGCTTTATTCGAGAGGAAGACATATTCTGCGGGAGGACAATCTCTTCTTAAGGCATGTCTGCTAAACAGTTGAAGAGAATGATCAAAATCCATTCCAGTAAGTTCAAGCTGAAAATCAACACCTTTGAGAAGTTCCTTGTCTCTTGTGGTAATAATAACCTTACTTCCTCTGCCGATCCGGCGTTCACCCACCCCCACAAGGGCATCCAGCTGAGCCTTGCAGTCGACATCATCAATTACAAGTATGACCTTTCTAGACGATAACCTCTGCTTGATCTCAGTAACTCCTTCATTAATATTTGTGATGGACAGGTATCTGTTTCTTAGGACATTCGAGATAAGCTGATTCTGCAAACTCACAATCTCTGTATCTCGAACGTTAGACAGGAAGCAACAGCTATCAAAATCAGCCGACAGTTTATTATAGACGATTCTGGTGAGAGTTGTTTTTCCGACACCACCCATTCCATAAATACCAATAATCATTGTTTCAGTGGTCTGTTCACCTATAACTTCCATGATTTTGTCCACTTGATCATCCATTTCAACCAAGCAATTAGAAACTGCCAAGTAGTTCTTTTTCAACTCGATCAAAAGCTCCTGAACAACTTTTTTTGTGAACTCACCTTTGCCTCTAACAGTTTTTAAGGCAAAAGAACCAAACTGTTAAACCAAGATGAACAAAATAGTATCTAAGGTACAAACAAATCATGCACTACAAATAAATGCAAGTACCTGTTCTTGAGTTCCCATCCCTTTAATTCTCCAACCTTGTAGAGAGCTGCCTTCCACTTCTGAATAGTCCCACCACTGTACCGCTGCTTTTCTATATGTGACTTAATGGCCTCACCATAAGTTGTAGTTTGGTAATGAACCTCAAAAGGTGCAACATCATAAAAAATTGGCATGATCTTCTGTCCCCTCTTTTCCTTGCACTCCACCATTTGGACCAACTCCATGAGGCACCATTTACTGGCAGCATAGTTTTTAGAAAAAATAGGAATAGAGATTTTCGATTGCTTAATCGCTTGGAGAAGCTTCGGCCCAATCTCTTCCCCTACGCGAAGCTCCTCATCATCTCTATATGCCCTTATGCTGGCATCAATGAGGCTGGTGTAAAGGTAATCGGCGATGTCGTGGCGAGTATCCGATCCTCTGAAGCTCAAGAATACTTCATAATCAGGTTCCGTTGGCTTCTCCATTTCCTGAATTTTCAGAAGATTTGCCATGACCTGATATCCCACCTGAAAAACGTTTACCATGAAAGTGGAGTGATGATTATCATGTCTTCTCTTAGAAACTCTTCTGTTTTAAGTCAATCTAGGAAGAAACCAAGATGACAAATGCACAAGCTCCTTCTGCGCCTTGCACTAGACACCAAAAAATGTCCGAATGTTTTATTAACAATATAGTAGAGAAGTGGACCCATCTCAATTCTAAAAGAAGAAATTTCCAAAGTATTGCGGAATTATGGATTATAGTTCACACTTGAAATTGATTTAAAAGAATAATATTTTGAGAAGATAAATCACTATCAACCTATATTTGTCTTAAACTATTCCTTATGCGATAAAATTCCTCTTAAAAGGTGATGTTGAATGTCCTCTGCACGTAATGCTTGCTGTTGCTTGTAGATTGATTAAGTATCTTATTGTCTGATAAGAAATTATGATGAAACCTTCCTCTTTTACTTTACCAAAATAGATTTGACAGACATTCCACAACCCTCAATTAGTTGCTACCTTGACCTTAACAGACGCAGGCAAAGAATCGAATTCCCCTATGAAGATCTCTAATTATAAAAATAAAATTAAGAAATTACACTGAAGCTAATTCAACCTTCACCGTTGGGCTAGTTTCTAAAGAGCATAAACCGATCTCCAATTACAGTCAAATCTAAGTTTATTAACATACAGGTACAGGGTCAATGGGTGAGCATTAGAAGCTATCATTCGCATTTGCCAGAAAGTATCAGCATATCAGAAATAGAGGGGTGAATTACTAACCAATAATGGAGTTGATGAGATTTCAACATAAAAAAGAAGCATGAATGCCATGACTGCTTTTCCAGAAAATAAGTTTGAACACACAGGAATGCCGGAACGAGAGCTGTACTTTACGGAAGCAGAGAGTTCTGGTTCACCACAGAGTGCAACATTATAGTCTATTTAGTCTGCCTCTACAGTTACATACTGAGTTGGGGGTTTCAATTTTCTGTCTGGAAGTGTTCTTACCACCAATCACCAGACGATAGTGTACTAGTTTGTCGTATTGAAGTCTCTTAGAGACATCAGTATCTCTGGTCGCACAAGAAAAATCCCATTAAACCTATCTAATCAACTGATTCCACTCAAACTAGTGCAGACCGTTGGCCCAGTTCCTAAAGAGCGTAAATTCAATCCACGGTTACAGAATCAACAGGCCGATGCATAGGAGTGGTATTGCGTTTCAAGATCTGAGGCCTGACAGTTGCACAGGTGGAAGCAGATGAGCAGGGTTTAGCATGTGACTAGAGTGAGAGGCTAAAGCTATCAGTATTAGACGCAACTGGCAGTGATCAATCATCGAGTCAACTGAGGAAAGAACTTGATGCTAATCTGAGAGTCCCTCTATTGTTCCCATCAAATTCTGCACCTAGTTGCATTACAGAACAGACCCAATTCTGTAAAAGATAGCAATAAATGAGAGAATTACCGGAGATGGAGGGGGTGAAGATGAAGAGTCCGGATCAAATGCTGAGAAGCAGATAAAAATCCCAAGAATAAAACGTTCTTGGCTTTTAAGCACATCTGAAGAAAGACAAGACTTCTACCAGACGGTGAATTCACCCTCCCTCGCCGTGCCCTTCCAGGAAAGTGAGGGCTTGCTAGTTGCAGGGACCCTTCAAGCCGACCGCGAGAAAGTGAATAGGCGTTGCTTTTGACTTTTGAGGTAATCTAGTTGAGTTACCGGGAAATTTTCATTGCATTTTATTAGTTAAGAAATTATTTCCATGACGATGGAGATGAAGCCCGGGCCCGTTCAAATTTTACATATATTAAACCTAAAAATGTAGAATTCATATATTTTAAGTAAGTCAGAGTTATATACACAATAAGTTCGAAGAACAAAAAATTTAGGAAAAATAACATCACAAATCTCATAGTTTTTGGACAACACTAATTTGAGTGTTATAACTTTTTTTGGATTGATTGAGTAATATAACTTTCTTTCAACACTCATTTGAATATCATAATTGTTTTTTTCCTATCACTTGTGCCATAACTTTTTAGAATCGTTCACCCAAATGTCAAAAATTTTGACATGGTATAGTCATAGCGCTTGAATAAAGTTATAATGCTAAAGTGAACATTTTCTTAAAAGACATGACACTCAAATAATCAGAAAAAAAAATTTGTTATAGCAATCAAGTGAATGTCGTACAAAAGTTATGACATATGTGATATTATAATTATCACTCTAAAGTTGCATTCAGCCAAAAAAGGAGTAAAGCTCCAAAAATATCTGCAATACTAGTAAAAAGGTTACCAACTATAGATGGTTCAAGCTGAACTTCCAAGACCAGGGACGCCAATACGTGCTACCATAGTAGTCTGTCTGGTCAGCATTTAACAGTGAAGAACGCAGTCTCTTGGACTGCACTGATCACAGGTTTTGCACAAAATGGCCATGGTGATGAAGCTTTGGACCTTTTCGTTCAAATGCATGAGGAAGGAATACGGCCAAGCCCTCATGCTTTCGTCAGTTAAGTGCTTGTGCTGATTGAGTACTTGCTGAAAGAGGCAATCAGATTCATGGTTGCATTGTCTGGACTTGCTTTAATAGATTTGGATAACATATTTATATGGAATGCTCTAATTGACATGTATTGCAAGCGTGGCTACATGAGATCAGCTGACATCTTATTCCTGAGGATCCCGGAAAGTGATAGTGTATCATGGAACTCAATGATAAGTGGATTTGCACAAAATGGTCTAGGGCATGAGTGACTTGTTTTTCTCGAGAAGATGCTGGAGGCAAATTTAAGACCCAACTGTGTCACATTTCTTGGTGCTCTATCTGCTTGCAGCCACGCAGGTCTAGATGTTGAAGCGCTTCAGATTTTCAGTGCATTGGAAAAGGATTACACAGCCTTCAAAAGAGATCCAACCACAATGCTATTTTGGTCAATCTGCTCGGGAGGAAAAACAGACTTGAGGAAGCCATGGAGTTGATAGAGAGTCTCAAACAAATCAGAACATGTTGGAATGTGGGGTGCGCTTTTGAGTTGAAGCAAAGTCCACAGTAATCTTGTTATTGCCACAAGCTGTGGATGCTTTATTGAAGTTGGAACCCCGAAATGCCGCAATGTATGTCATGTTATCAAGCATATATGCTGCAACTAACGGATGGGATGATTCCTGCAGAGTATGGAAGCAAATGGAGGAGAGAGACTTGATGAAAGATGTGGTTAACGGTTGGATTGGTGTAAAGAATGAAATGCACAAATTTCCAGCAAAGGACCGATTCCATTATCAGATAGGAGACGGACGCGAAGTGCTCGGGAAACTAGCATATCCTATAAAGGAAGCTGGATATGCTCCTCAGACCAACATAAAGCTCATCTAATATGATTTGAATCTAACTAATTTAACCCAAATGACGTCCAAAATTTTTTGTGTTGCTACACCATAATCGATACTCTCAGCCCATAAATCTACCCTATATTTACTGAGTCCTCTGATCAAGTCTTTAAACAAATATACAAAAAACGTTTATCTAAATGTCCCTGAACTTGGAACCCAAGAAATCTATAATTTTTGTTTTTGTGGGGTCGAGTTTAAACTCGGCAAGTGAAAGCTCTAAGTCCGAAGTAAGAGCTCAACTTCATGTTGGATAATTTAACCCCTGTGGTATGTATGAACAATGAATAAAATAGATTCAATGAGATGACATTCAACTTAATACTCAAATGCACAAAAATGAACGTACTAGATGCGCATTTACCATCACATTGCTCTTTGATATATACAACTGAGTATTTATTCATTTTTCATTACAGCCCATGACTCATCTTGACTAATGAGGCATCGCCCCACCAATTCATGCTCATCGTACAACCATCTATGCCATACTCATTCTCATCAATATTCATACCCACTTTAATATCTTTATTTTCTTGATCTTAAACCTCAAGTTTATAATATCACATGACAAACTACTCAAGTCATATCAAGCTGCACAAATAATATCATTTTATTTATGAATCATAGGAATCAGGAAAATAAACTACAGTGTTGATAAATTATTGAAATAACTGTAGAAGTTCGAAAGAGTTGGTAATTTGCTTAATATTAGAATGTTGGTAAAATTCTTGATAAGGTAGGTAATTTACTTATTTTATCAGTAAAGTTTTAGAGGAGTTGATATATTACGATTTCAATGGAATGTTGATAAATTCCTCATTGTGTCAGTAATTTACTTACAATATCAATAAATTTCAAAAAAGTTGGTAATTTATTAATTCATTGGAATGTTGGTAAATTTCTAATGGTGTTGGTAATTTATTAATTATCAGGTTTCCAGCCATAACATTATACTGCAAAATTGGAAAATTACTAGTAAAATTGGAACTCTACCACCACAGGAAGTTTTCAATTTTCCACCGCATGGGACTGTAAAATTTTGCGAAAGTTTCGCAAGTCTCTACCTTTGTGACAAGAACTTAAAATCCCACCTGAAAATTTCAATTGATGAAACTTAAAACGGGGGCATGATCTCTGTCAAAAGCGCATGATCATTAGCTAAGAGCGTGTTGACGCAAGAAAATAAGCCAAGTCATTTGTCATCGATCCGAGACCAGCTAAAGCTGTAAGAACATAATCAGCAAGTCATTAAGAGGAGAAATGCCGATTGATGATTGGATATCGATGACCAAGTGTCGCTCTCGCTATGCGGTGACGATTAATTCGAGTATTGCCAATCGATGACTCCATCAATAACCCCAAGTCGCTATCCAAATGCGATAACAATTCATTGACCAGTATTGCCGATAGGCGAATAAGAATATTTCAAGGAGGGCATCCCCCAAGTAGTGTTCAATAAAGAGTGGTATTTCACACCGAACGTTTCACAATCCCATTGGGACCTTCTTTTTATTCCTCCTCGGCTATGTTTCTGCTAATCATATCTAGCGTACATCCCCGTTATGATGGATGCTGCTTAAGTTCTTGAACGCGGAAATTTTATGGGAAATCCACGACGCTTCTGTGAATATGGTTGCTGATGTCTGATTGAATCTGTGACACTAAACGCAAGAGATTCTCAGGGTGCTGTCTTCAAGAACATTAATCTCTGCGATTGAGATCTGGAACAAAATCATCTTGAATCCTCGATGATTTCCACATAAATTTCCATAGCGATATTATGTTCTGAGTGGATGTGACTTGTGGTCAATGCTAAAGCTATTAAAGATTAGATGCAGATGGAAGAAAATCAATCGAGTCAGCTCAGGAGTGAGTTCACTGAAAGGCTGTTTTCATTGCAAAATCAATAATGAGTCATGACTGAAAATAATAAAAACAACTCAATCCATTCCAAATCATTTCCTAATCTATCAGTAGTCGCATCAAAGATTCGCACGCGGACCCAACTCATGCAACAGCGAAGAGAAAATTTACCAGAAAAGGAATACAGGTGAAAAAGATGAAGAATCGAAGCAGAGAGCCGCCAAGTCTGAATGAAATGCGGATAACCAAATGAAGATGGCAGAGAAGGAAGAACCCTTGTTGGCCTCAGTCAGCCGCTACCAAAACGGAAAAGAAAGACCACAATCTATGAACCCCTCGTGGGAACAGATGGGCGGGCGGGAAGAAGGGGTCGCAGTCCTCGGAGTGAGATCTCCGCCCGGTCCAATCGCGTCTCGTGCTTCCACTCGGGGTCGCCGTCGCGTTCCTTCTGACGGTCGGAGTCCATCGCTGATCAGAGAGGAAGACGAAGGAAGGAGAAGGAAAGAATGTGAGAAGAAATAGACAGAGAGCAATGGGGAAAAAAAAAACGAAACCAAAAAAAGAGAGAAAAAGTAGAAATTTCTTTAAGAGTGGGTCCCACCTATACACATCATTTCGAGATGATATTCCTCATCATTCTCGCATGGAATCTCCTCTGCGTGATTTCGGTATTCTCATGCCCAATCCATAAAAGAATCTCCTCACTTTTTTCAAATCTCTGTAATCATCGGATTCCAGAATCTCCTCCAATTTCTCACATTCTTTTATAGCCAAATTCTCTAGCTTCTTGAAGCTTGAAGGATCAGAAAACTGTCGTAGAGACTCGCAGCCATCAATTTCAAGCCTCTCCAATGATTCTAGCCTACCTGGAATCTCAGCTAGACGAGGACAACGAACTAAAACAAGATCCTCGAGCTCCTTGGCGTTGGTCAGGTCCGGCAACTTCTCTAGCAAAGGAAGATCCCCCACGTATAAAGAACTCAAGTTCTCCGAATTTTCCAGGCCTTGAATCTCTTTGAGCTTCCAACAGCCATTTATCACTAATCCTTCTATATGCTTGAAGGTTAATGCATCAGGCAGCTCTTCGAGTGATTCACAAAACTGTAAATAGAGCTCCTCCAACGATTCTAGCTGACCTCGAACATCAACCAATTTAGGACAATCTTCTATCCAAAGTCTCTTGAGCTTCTTCAAGCCAGTCAGGTCAGGCAACTTCACCAGCGATGGAAGATGAACAAGACGAAGCCTTTGCAGCTTTTTCAAATGTTCGAGGCCTTGAATCTCTACTAGCTGTTCACAATTATAGACTTCCAATTTTGATAACTTCTCCAAATATGAAAGATTTAACGACTTTTCCATTAACTTGCGCCCATGAATATGGAAGTCTGACAAATTCTGGGGAAGCCTAGGTAGGCATTCTAGGTTATCTACATCGAGTACAAGCTTCCGGAGCTTCGAAAGGAGATTAAAATCTGTAGGTAGGATGACCAGACTATCACACCACAACCGTAAGGACTCTAGCTTCCTTAAACCACCGATCCAATTGAGGCTCGGAGCTAGATGGGAAGGGGTTCCACATTTTAATTCCAACGCCAAATCTCTCAACTTTAATAGATTTGAGAGATCTGGGCATCTCATCTGTAGATTATGGATCAGGTATAGATTGGTCATACTTTCAGGAAGCTTAGGTATATTGGAAATTCCTGTCCTTGTTAACGTCAAGATTTTCAAAAATGATAGTTTTCCAATCTCACTAGGAATTTCCCCACACAAATATCTACAGTGACGAACTTCAATCTCTTCAAGCTTCTCCAACATCCCAAGGGCACTAGGTAGCTTTCTTAAGATGGTGCGACATATCCTTAGTACTCTCAAATTCTTCATTGTCTCTATTGAATTGGGTAAATCTCGTATGCTCATATGAGAAAGATTCAACTCAACGAGAGACCCAAAATTTCCAAATGGAAGTTCACGAATACTTGTACCTGACAAGCGAAGATATAATAGTGATGTTGAGCAACCAGCTAAATTGCATTTACGTAGTAATCCACATGAAGTTGCACTGAGAGTTTCCAATTTCTTCATTCCTTTCCATTCAGGAATTTTGGTAATAGATGTCTCGTCAAGAAGAAGTTTTGTCAAGGCTTCCAATCCCCCCATCTCGTCCGGCAATGTCTGAAGTTTCCAACAACCTTCCAAATTTAAAAACACTAATTGCTTTAACTTACCGATAGACCTATCAACTTGAACCAATTCCTTGCACCCTTGAAGAATTAGTTGCTCTAAATTTTCATGAGTAGAAACATTAGGAGTTTTACGCAAGTTTCTGCATTTAGTCAAATTTAGAACCTTCAAATTCTTTGCCATCTGTAATGAAGAGAAGATGTTAATTCTGGATCATTTTGCGATACAGGACAATGAAGTTAATATAGTAAATTCATGTTGAAATAATACCATACCTTGAGGTGGTTCCATCCCTCCCAATCATCTGTAATTTGACTCCTTGATAAATCAAGAATCACTATCTTCATAAGGGAAAATGCGGTCAACCGAAAAAAGATGGGAAACTCATGCCATGAGAGATATCTCAAATTCGGAAGGATAAGCAGATTTCTCTGGAACTGCTTGGTTGAAGGACAATGCTGACCAAATTTATGCCATGAGAGCCATCTCAACTTTGGAAGGTTGGATAGATTCCTCTGGAACCAATTGGTTAAAGAAAAACGCTGGACATTTTTCATATCCAAGTCTCCACCATCCACTTGAAGAAACCTTAAATTTGATAGACTTGCAAATTCTTCCTTCTTAAAGAAGCATTGAGATTGATGATCAAACTTGAGACGCATTACTTCAACGTTTTCTGTTCCCTGCCGAAGCAAAAAAGGAAATAGAAGCTAGTGATCACATAATTTCCTGTCGAAGGGATTCGAGTTGAACATACTTCAAGAATGTACATTTTTCTTATACTTTCAAATTGATTTACAGTATGATTTATGGATGAGCATGTCACATAGTAAGCAAACAATCAACGACTCGGTTTAGATAGAAGCAAATAGCCAATATCAACGTGTATAACTAGTCCCTCTCTAAATAGGAATAATGTTGAACACACTTTACCTTTGCCATGAGAACATCATTTGCTTGTTCATGATCCCACACCCGACTTTGCATCTCTGGTCTAAATGTACCAATCCGACGAACGAAATGTCGCCCAATGTCTCTTAGCAGATCATGCATCCACAATTGATGACGTTTTGTAATCTTTATTAATGACATCTGTTGGAGGACATCAAGATAATAGTCAGGTAAAAACCCACAGCTTTTCCACATGTGCCTCACAATTTTCACATCAAACCCAACGAAGAAGCAACAAACATCGAGGAATATTTCCTTCGCATGTGGATTTAATGCCTCGATACTGATGTTCAACTTTTCTTCGACATTTTCATCGGGAATAGTTTCCAGCTTCTCTAATGTGGTCTCCCAAAATTTTCTATCTCTTCCAGCTAAAAATGAACCTATGATCTCAAGAGCCAAAGGAAGACAACCACAGACTTTTACTGCTTTTTCGAGGAGAGGGGTGTATTCTGCTGGAGGATGATCACTTCTAAACGCATGTTTGCTAAATAGTTGAAGAGAATGATCAAAATCCATTCCAGTAAGTTCATGCTTCAACTCAACATCTTTGAGAACTTCTTTGTTTCTTGTGGTAATAATAACCTTACTTCCACTGCCAAACCAGCATTTACCCATCCCCACAAGAGCATCCAGCTTAGTCTTTTGGTCGACATCATCAAGTAGAAGTATGACCCTTTTAGAGGATAACAACTCCTTGATCACTTTTTTCCCTTCATCGATATCATTAATGGTCGGTTGTTTCTTTCCTAGCACATTAGAGATGAGCTGATTCTGCAAACTCTCAATTTTCATATCTCCAATGTTGGACAGGGAGCAACATTTAGTGGAATCGGTGGTCTGTTCACCTATCACTTCCATGATTCTATCCACTTCATCGGCCATTTCATCCAAGGAATTAGACAAGTTGCAACTTTTAGTGGAATCCGATAACAGTTTGTTATAGACGATTTTGGCAAGAGTTGTCTTTCCGACACCACCCATACCATGGATACCAACAATCTTTGTTTTAGTGGTTTGCTCACCTATTAATTCCATGATTCTGTCCACGTGATTGTCCATTTCAACCAAGAAATCAGGTACTGCCAAGTAGTTCTTTTTCAACTCGATCAAAACCTTCTGAACAACTTCTCTTGTGAACTCACCTTTGCCTCTGATAGTATTGAAGGCAAAAGAACCAAACTGTTGAATCGAGATAAACAGAATAATATCTAAGGTACAAACAAATTGGGCACAATGATAAATTCATGTACCTCTCTTTGAGTTCCCATCCCTTTAATGCTCCAACCTTGTTGAGAGCTGCCTTCCAGTTCTGAATAGTCTCATCTGTGTACAGCTGCTTATTTATGTGTGACTGAATGGCCTTACCGTAACTTGCAGTCTGGTTACGAACCTCGGATGGCTCAACATCATAGAAAATTGGCATGATCTTTTGTCCCCACTTTTCCTTGCACTCCACCATCTGGACCAACTCCATGAGGCACCATTTACTGGCAGCATATTCTTTAGAAAAGATAGGAATTGAGATTTTTGATTGCTTAATCGATTGGAGAAGCTCCGGGCCAATCTCTTCCCCAACGCGAAGCTCTTCATCATCTCTATATGCCCGTATTCCAGCATCAATGAGGCTACTGTAAAGGATATCGGTGATGTCGCAGCGAGTATCTGGTCCTCTAAAGCTCAGGAATACTTCATAATAAGGTTCCGTGGGCTTCTCCATTTCCTGAATTTTCAGAGGACTTGCAACGACTCGATATCCCACCTGCAAAAATGTTTACTATGTAAGTGGACTGATGATTATCATGATTTCTCTCAGAAATTCTCCTGTTTTAATTCGTTCTAGAAAGAAACCTTGATGACAAATGCACGAGCTTCTTCTGGCATTGCACTGGACACCAACATATGTCCAATTATTTTATTAACAATATAGTACAGAAGTTGGCCCATCTCAATACTAAAGGAAGAAATCTCCAAATTATATTGAAATTACGGGTTTCAGTTCACACTCAAAAATGATTATAAAACGAAAATTTCAAGAAGATGTTTCACTGTCGACCTATATTTGTCTAAAACTTTTTACTTATTGCATAAAATTTTTCTTAAAAGGTAACGTTGAATATCCTCCGCACATAAGCGCTTGCTGTGGCTTGTAGGTTGACTAATTATCTTATTATCTCATAAGAAGTTATGCTGAAACTGTACTCTTTTTGTTTTACCAAAATCAATTTGACAAAAACATTCCATAGCAATCAATTAGTTGCTCACTTGACCTTAATGGGTGCAGGCAAAGAATTGCATTCCCCTATAACCATCTCATTAGAAAAATGAAAACAGGAAATTTCACTGCAGCTAATTCAACTCCTGATATCAGACTAGTTCTGAAAAGCATAAACTGATCCCTGATCACAGCTATCTCTTAGGTTATTAACAAACAGATACAGGGTCAAAGGGCGAGCATTAGTTAGGCATGAGGCTATTATTCACATCTGCCAAACAGTATCAGCATAACAGAAAAGAGGAGCGGACTACTAATCACTTGTGGAGTTGATAAAAATTCAACAGAACAAAGAAGCATGCATGCTATAACTATTTTTCCAGTAAAATAAGTTTGAACACACAGGAGTGCAGGAACGAGAGCTGCATTTCACAAAAGCTGAGAGTTCCGGTTCACCACAGAGTGCAACGTCATAGTCTCTTCAGTCTGCCTCTTCCGTTAAATACCAAGTTGAAGGTATCAATTTTCTCTCTAGGAGTTGTCTTACTGCTAATCACCACACAATAGTGTACTAGTTTGCCGTATCGAAGTCTCTTAGAGACACCAGTATCTCTGGTCGCACAAGAAAATCCCATTAAACGAATTTACTCAACCAATGCCGCTCAAACTAGTTCAGAGCACCGGCCCAGTTCCTAAAGAGCGTAAATACAATCCCCGATTACAGAATCAACTTGCTTATGCATAGGGGTGGCATTGCGTTTCAAGATCTGAGGGCTGACAGTTGCATGGATGGATGCAGATGAGCTGGGTTCAGCATGTAGCTAGAGTAAGAGGCTAAAGCTTTCAGTGTTAGATGCAAATGGCAGCGATCGATCGTCGAGTCAAATAAAGAAAGAATCGATATTAATATAGGAGTCCCTCTATTGTTTCCATCAAATTCTGTACGTAGTTGCGTTACAGAACAGACCCAATTCATTAAGAAAAAAAAAAAGGCAAAAGACGAGAGGAATTTACTGGAGATGCAGGCGTGAAGATGAAGAGTCCGAATCAAATGCTAAGAAGCAGATAAAGATCCCAAGAATAAAACGTTCTTGGCTTTTGAGTTTGGCTGAAGAAAGACTTTCATTAGACGGTCGATTCACCCTCGCTCGCCATGCTCTTCCGGGAAGGCGAGGACTTGCCACTTGACACTTGCGCGAACACTTTAAGCCGACCACGAATAAAGGTAATACGCGTTGCTTCTCACTTTTGAGGTAATCGGGTTGAATTACAGTGAAAATGTTGGAAGAGCAAAGACTCTTTGGCTCAAGAAGGAGATAACTTTTTTTGGATTTGCTTGTTTGACGAATCTTTTGTTCGCCACTCAATTTTTTTTCAATTATTGTGTTTTGTAACTTTTCAATAGATCACTCATGTCATAACCCGAAAATCAAATATAGACTTGTAGTGATTTTTTTTAAAAGCACTCAAGCGAACATTTTCTTAAAAATTATGACACTCAAATAATTCATAAAAACATAGTTAGCGTAATCAAATAAACACCATAAGAAAGTTATGACATGTGTTGATAGTCTTACCTCTCAAAAGTTGCATTCAGCCTGAAAGGAACAAATCTCCTAAAATAGTTGCAGTACAAGTGAAAGGTTGCCAACTTTAGATGTGCGAACAGAACTTCCAAGTCCGAGTATATCAATATGTGCAACCATGGTAGCGTGTTTGGTTAGCACTCGGCAAGTTGCATGGTCTTCTGAATTTTAAGGGTAAAATGACCACTAGAAGGATTCCTGAATTTTTTACCAAAGAAAATTTTAAGAATTTAATTATCCTATAGTCCAATAGTTGGAAATTACGACTGACTACAAATATTACAAAATTATAAGTAAATCATGAACTGCAAAATATAAGTCAACTTAACTTATATTTATAAATTAGCAATAACTAAATATTAAAGTAATAATATGTTTATATGCATAGTTGCTGATTAATTAACAAAAGAACTATGCCATTGTAATGTTCTTATTTTTTAAACAATGACTAATAAATTAATTTATATTTCTACCATCACGATATTGTACTATAGATATCTAAATCTAAAGTAAATGCAAACTCTATGCTAAATATCTGTATTTTTATTACATTTTATTCTCGTGGTGTTTTTCATAAAATCAATAAATAAATATTTGATTCATTTCATTACCTACATCTATGTTAGCTATTGTATGAATTACCAATAAAAGTAATGGGATTTAATGGTTCAACTCATTTACTTATTATATCTCTTTTATTGTACCAAAGATGATGCAAGGGAGTGAAAGCCCAATAATTTTATCCATCAAAATTAATTAATCCTTGTCCAACTACCCTTTTTTGGATTATCATTTGGTAATAGACACAGTAGTGATTAGGACACTACTTTCTCTTTTACATAAAGCCAACCTATTTAAAATTGTCAATATTAAACTAAATACCTAATCGAAAAATACCATATAAATTGATAAGGTAGTAGTCAGTCTCAATTGCTTTTTACTTTTTATATTTTAATTTTTCTTAATCTAAGTTACGCATTCATGCACTTGGACATTTTTTAAAGGGATAAGTGTGTCGGAAATCCTAAAACTTACTATAAGCCTTAAAACTTGGGAAAATTTCAAAAAAGACCCAAAGTGAGTCTATTTTCTCAAATAAGGATTCAAAGTAGCCGTTGTTTTAAATAAGGACCCGAAGTGGTTAAAAAAATCTCAAATAAAGACCTCAAATCGCCAGTTGGCCAAATGTTCTCTAGCCGATGAGCATGTGGCATTTCCGATGGCCGAAATAAGGCAATTTTGTCAAAAAAAATTGATAGAAATTAATGAATCCTAAAAATAGAAGCCCCAAAATCTTCACACTCTTCTTCTTCTGCACTTCATCTTCTAGGCTCTTTGTCCCCTCTTACTCGGAGAATCCAAATTCTTTGTTAATGGAGCAAGATCCTTGACTCCTCGAGTTCTGAAGGTACGTGCTAGCACCCCCTCGCGCCCCTCTCTCTCTCTCTGGAAGTGTATTCGCATTGTGCCCAAGATGTGGGTTCTTGAGATCGAGATGTTTTGTGTCTCTTGGTTGGGTCCGTGGAAGTGGATTCGCATTCCACCTCACTCTCTCGGCTCTCGGGGTTTCCTCTCTCGCGATACTCCGTGAAACTCCCATGACATAATCGAGTGGCTGAGCTCGCCCAAAGATCTCTCTGCCCGGAGGCAATGGAGACGATTCACCGTTGCCACGGTGGCTCACTGCTGGTGGTGCCGCCGCCGCTTCTTCTTCTCCTCGCGGCGATACTGAGCTACACCGTGGTGTCACCGATGGCGACGACCTCGACCTCCGTGACATACGAGCTCAGCTTCGCTGACTGCGACAGGCTCTACAACTATAGCTTGGTTTCCCCCATCCCAAAGTTCCCGCACGACGTGCTCAGCGAGGACGGGTAAGGCGTCTCCCGCACTTCCTCTCCCGCTTCACTGAGCTTAATTTCACTAAGAGCGTTTGCAACTAGTAGGTAGCTCATCCAATTAATGTCGCAATTGCAACATGTTACACATGAGTGTCTGAATAACGAAGATGTTATTTTGCTCGAGATTTGTCTTCTTCATTAGAAAGAAACGAAGGTAGGGGTTTCTTGTTGTGCTTCAATTCGTGCTCCATTAACAGAAAATTTGGGTGTTTCAAGTGAAAGAGGACAGAGAATGGAGAAGAAGAAAGCGTGAGAATGTGAAGAATTTGGGGGTTTTGTTTTTAGGGTTTGTTAAATTCTATCAATGTTTTTTTTGACAAAATTGCCCTTATTCTAGCCACCAGAAATGCCACACGCTCACTGACCGGCGAACATTTGGCTGTCTGGCGATTTGAGGTCCTTATTTGAGACTGGTTTAGCTACTTCGGGTCCTCATTTGAGACAATGGCTACTTTGGGTCATTATTTGAGAAAATATGCTCACTTTGGGTCCTTTTTTGAAATTTTCCTTTAAAACTTTCAAAAACTGCAATCAAACCTTAAAACTTATTAAATTGATGCAATTAACTCTCTCGGTTAATTTTGTCCAACTTGGCTAAAGTAAAAAAGGTTACATGGCTTTTTTTTATATTTGTATTTACTTTAAGAGAAGCGGTTACTATGTTAGTCATTTGAAAAAATAAAATGACATTAAATGCCACAGAGAAATAAAAAAAAACTGAAAAAAAGGGAATAAATAAGACAAAAAAACGTTCTAAAGAAGTGCGTTCGTCTCCATCAAGTAGCTTTGAACATCATTCATTAAAAAAACAAAAAACTGAGAGAGAGAGAGAGAGAGAGAGAGAGAGAGAGAGAGAGAGAGGCTCTGATCAGCTTTCTGGAGAGTAGAGACTGCACTGGTCTTCGTTTTAAATCAAGCCCGGCCCGAAGATTTTGAGCAACAGATTCTGAGCCACGAAATTTGTGCTCGGGTTGAGGCAACATGAATTGGCCCGGCCAGAAGTAATCCGGGCTGACTTTGTAGCTAACTCGCTTTTTAACTCTACCGACTGATTCCAAATAGTATTCAGGTCTCAACACAGCCACATCACTCCTCAACTTGAAACTCAATCTTTCAACTTCTCAGAATTGTTCATGATCAAACATGTTGGCTTCTTGAAGCATGATAGGTCCGGTAGCTTTTCCAAGTCAGTCAATGTGATGTATCTCCAATTGTTCTGCTCTGCCCGTGATCTCAACCGGTTGAGGACAACTCCATGGGAGAAGTTCAGGACAACTCCATTGATGTTAGACCTGGAAGCATTAACAATAGTTTGCGATCTCTCCCATCGAAATTGCTTAATGTTCTTTTTGATTCAGGAATTTCTATCAGCTAAATTCGATGGAGATTATGCTGGTATTTTGCCTGGTATGGTATTGAGGACCATGTTGCTACAATGTGGAAAGGTACTCTGCGGTATACGTGGTGAAGTTTTTAGATACAATCAATTGAGACAAACTAAATCTAAGGCCAAAAGAAAAAAAAAAAAAAAAAAAAAAAAAAAGAGAGATAATGGGAATTTTAGTTCTCGAATTTTCTGTCAACTTTATCCCCCCAAAAGTTTGTGTTCTTTGGACCGTCTAGTTTCTTACTACACTTGGGAAATTTGCGATCAATTTTTATTCTTCCACTGTCTCATGACCGCTGTAGGAAAGAATACAAACTGCGGAGAGGAAGATATCATATATGAAATATTGACAGTCTCTACCGGAGGCAATGCCAGGAACAGAAGATTAACGGCAGAAGCAATATGGAAAGCCCTCCTACGTTGGAAGCTTAGATTGGATAAAATAGCAACACAATTGAGAGAAGAAATGTTTGTGCTATATTTTCCGATTATCACGTGTGTACAAGGAGCTTGCAATATATAGAGTTTTAAGTTGCCGGCCAACCACTGAAATCAGGTAGCAACCAACGTTTACATTCTACGATTAACCAAACTCAGAAATCCAAGAGATAAAAGTATCCAAGAAACAAAAAAAGATACTCAGACAAGTTAGATTCTGCAAGATGAGACTGCCTCTCTTCCTTCAAT
Source organism: Angophora floribunda (assembly GCA_014182895.1). Classification (NCBI taxonomy): domain Eukaryota; kingdom Viridiplantae; phylum Streptophyta; class Magnoliopsida; order Myrtales; family Myrtaceae; genus Angophora; species Angophora floribunda. Next base: position 50,777,250 of record CM024712.1, read on the forward strand.
CCTCCACTGATCATCAGAACTCAGAATCTTCTACCTTCTCATGCTTGTGTATATGAAAAGATTTTTAGCTTCTTGAAGCTTGACGGATCTGGCGACTTTTCCAAAGATTTAAAAGGAACCTATCCAAAGTTGCCTCCAACGATTTTAGTCTGCCTTGGATCTCGACCACTTTAGGACGTGAATGCAGATAAAACTTCCAGAGCTTCTTCAAGTTGGTCAGGTCGGGCAAGTTGTCCCAAGATGGAACTCCTTCAAGCTTTAAGGCACTCAGGTCCCCCAAAACTTGGAGGCCTCTGAACCCTCTCAATTTAGGGCAATGAGCAACTTCCAAATCTGACAGTGCCTTCAAATTTGGAAGGTCTATTGATGTTTATATTTCCCTGCATGATGTGACATCCAAGTACAACAAATTTGGGGGAAGGCCAGGTCGGCAGTGCAGCTTCTTGGAGGGGACCAGTTCAGGTTCCTTGAGCTATGAAAGAAGAATGACGTGTGAAGATGGGGTGATGAAACAGCGAGATTCCAATGGCAACGATTCCAGCTTCCGTAACCTTCTGAGCTACAAAGGACTTCGAGCTTCAATGAATTTAGAAGCATCATTGAAATTGTCAGAACCTGAATTTTACATACAATTTGAATTTCGAATTAATAAGTAATTTAACATCAAATGAATGTATCTATATAAATATATAGATTATATTATGTTACATAATCAAAACCTCATACAGAAGATCCACCTTAAAAAGATGTGTAGAGGTGCTAATCTAAATGTCCCTAAACTCCGAACCCGACCAATATGTATGATACTTAAGAGGGAGTGAGTCTAAGCTCAGTATCTGAAAGCTCCGTGTCAAAATAGGAGGCCTACTCACTACTCAACCCGAGAACACAAAGTACAGCAACAATTAGCAAACAGGGTCATATACCATTGTCAATAGGAAAACCAATATTCACCTAAGATAGGATAATCTGTGATTATAAAATATTACTATAATTATCTGTGCAATGAATAAAATAGATGCCATGTATGACATTCATTTCAACACTCAAATGCACACAATCAATCATACCAAATCTCGTGATGCTTAGATATCAATAGCTCATCAATCTTGGACCTCAAGCTCATAATATCACAAATAGAGTATTCAAATCACATCAGATTACACAAATCATACAATTAATGTATAAATCATTGTAATTTGTCTTCTCAATCCTATAGAGAACATTAGAACATGTCTTTTCCTAGATACTTATATACATAATCAGAAAAATTAATTACAATGTCGGTACATTGCTAACAACACTAGTAGAATCTCAATGGAATCAGTAATTTACTTAATATGGGGAACAAGCACACTAGGAGAGCGCAGTAGAACGGAGAGTTGTATGCTGTGTTCTGTGAATTTACTTACGACACTAGTAAAATTTCAAATGAGTTGATAATATCCTTGCTTGTTGAAATATTATAAATTTCTGATAGTGCTACTAATTCACTTACGACACCAGAAAAATTCCCAGAAGAGTCGGTAATTTACTACCTCTTTACCTAATAAGCAAGTAACCAGTTTTTTTTTTTTTACCCAACAATTCCAACTTTGCTGACAATCCATCCAAAAATTTCAAATGGTGAAACTAGAAACTCAGTCATCAATCCACTCAGAAGCTGACTGTAGAACTCTGTTTTAGAGTTATCAAAATTTAGAAGTAAAGAGGACCTTAACAGACCAAGAAGAGGAGAGATAAATTGCAGAACCAATTGATTATAGTAAGGTTTCATGCCTTTAAGGACAATATTTTGGTTTTAACTAGACCTTGATGATCAAATCCCAGTAGACTATACTGCATAAGATTATATTAAATCAGCTAATCCCCCACAAACTGATTCCCCATGTAAGGTTGGTACTAGTTCCTAAAGAGCGAAAACCAATCCCCTAATTGGTGCAGAATTTAACTGATGCATACGAGTAACAATGTGTTTCAAGAGCATGTGACTTGGTTAGGCTGCAGCTATTAAGATTAGATGCAGATGGGAAATATCAATTGAGCCAGCCCACGAGAGAGTTCATTGAAAGGCTGTTCTTACCACAAATGATGACAAGTCATGGCTGAAATAATCTAAAACAACTCAATCCGTTCCAAATATTTTCCTAATCCATCACTAATTGCATCAAAATACGCAAGCAGACCCAGTTCATGCAAAATAAAAACAATGTAGAGAGAATTACCAGAAAAGGAATGGGAGACGGTGAAGAATCAAATTAGACAGCCGCCGAGTCTGAATGAAAATGCAGAAAACCAAATGAAGATGCAGAGAAGGGAGAAACCCTTCTTGGCCTGCGTCAGCTGCAACCCAAATGTGAAGGCAAGAACTTTTAGACAATCCATGAAACCCTCATGGAGCGGATGGATGTGGCAGGAAGACGGGGTCGCAGTCCCGGAGGGAGATCTCCGCCACGTGGAGTCGCATCTCGTGCTTCCACTAGGGGTCGCCGTCGCGTTCCTTGACGGTTGGAGTCCGTTGCTTCTGGTTTAGGGCGAGCTTTTTCGCTCGGGGCGTTGCTGACGAGGGAGGAAGGCGAAGGAAGGAGGAGGAGAAAGTGATGACAGAGCAATAATAAATGTTCGAGGCTTTGAAATTTCTTAAGAGTGGGTCCCCACCGTACACGCGACGTCAAATATATCACGAAATTTTGAACACTGGACGATTTTGATTCTCACACCTTCTAAAAAGGCAGAATAAAAAAAATTATAAAAGTACGAGTTAAAATTTGAGGAGAGTAAAATGGATTAAAAATAAAAAATAACCAAAATAAAAAAAAAGTCCCAGAGTTGAAAGAACTAAACAAAAAATAAATAGAGCGATAATAAAAGGAAAAACAAACTCTTTGTCACTCATAAAATTTGTCTTTGTCTCACATTCCTTTTTATCCGAAACCTCTAGCTTCTTGAACCTTGAGGGATCATATAAATCTCGCTGGTAATGATAAATATCAAGCTTCTCCAATGCTTGTGGTCTACCGGGAATCTCAACTAAACTAGGACGAAAATCTGGACTGAGTTCCTCGAGCTTCTTCAAGTTGGTTAGGTCAGGCAATTTCTCCAGCAATGGAAGATTCCCCATAGATAACTTATTCAAGTTCTTCAAGTCTTTCAGGCCTTGAATCTCTTTTAGCTTTCTACAATCATGTAGAAATAATTGTTCCATATGCTTGAAGCTTAATGGTTCAGGCAACTTTTCGAGTGATTCACACGACCATAATCGAAGCTCCTTCAACGATTCTGGTTGACCCTGAACCTCGACCAGCTTAGGACAATGTGATATCCAAAGTTTCTTGAGCTTCTTCAAGTTGGTCAAGTCAGGCAACTCGACCAGCGATGGAAGATGATCAAGATGAAGCCCTTTCAGATTTTGCAAACGTTCGAGGCTTTGAATCTCTGTTAATTGCTCGCAATAACTAACATGCAATTCTGATAACTTTTCCAAATACGAAATATCCATCAACTTTTCCATTAACCAACGCCCATGAATACTGAGGTGTGACAAATTCTGGGGAAGCATAGGTAGGCATTCTAGGTTATCTACGACAAGTTCAAGCTCCCTAAGCTTCAAAAGGAGACTAAGGTCTAGGGTGGCCAGACTATGACATTTCAATAGCAAGTACTCTAACTTTCTTAACCCTCCGATCCAATGGAGGCTTGGAGCTAGATGGGAGAGGGTTCCATAATTTAAATCCAACACCAAAGTTCTCAAATTTAATAAGTTCGGGAGATCTGGACATCTCATCTGTAGATTATCGGCAAGGTATAGATCGGTCATACTTTCAGGAAGCTTAGGTATATTGGAAATTCTCGTGCTACTTAATCTTAAGATTCTCAGAAATGATAGTCTTCCAATCCCACTTGGAATTTCCCCACACAAATTTCTACAATTGCCAGCATGGATCTCTTCAAGCTTCTCCAACATCCCAAGGGCACTAGGTAACTTTTCTAAGCAGGTGTCAGAGATCCTTAATACTCTCAAATTATTCATCTTCTCTATTGAATTGGGTAGCTCTTGTATTCTCGACCCTATAAGATTCAAATCAACGAGAGATGCAAAATTTCCAAATGGAAGTTCAGTAATTCTTGTACCTGACAAACTAAGATATAATAGTGATGTTAAGCAACCAGCAAAATTGCATATACTCAGTGATGTACATGAACTTGCACTGAGAAATTCCAATTTCTTCATTCCTTTCCATTCAGGAATATTGGTGATAGATGTCCCATAAACAAGAAGTTCTATTAAGGCTTCCAGTTCCTCAATCTCATCTGGCAATGTCCGTAGTCTCCTACAACCTTTCAAGTTTAATAATACTAAATGCTTTAATTGACCAATAGACCTATCAACTTGAACCAGTTCCTTGCACCCTTGAAGAATCAGTTGCTCTAAATTTTCATGAGCAGAAAAGTCAGGAGTTCTACGCAAGTTTCTGCATTCAGTCAAATTTAGAATCTTCAAATTCTTTGCCATCTGTAATGAAGAGGAGAGGTTAATTCTGGATCATTTTGAGATACAGGACAGCAAAGTCAATATAGCAAGTTCTGTTCAAATAATACCATACCTTGAGGTGGTTCCATCCCGCCCAGTCAGCTGTAATTTCACTCCATGATAGATCAAGAATCACTAGCTTCATAAGAGAACGTGCGGTGAATTTGAAAAAGCTAGGGAAATTATGCCATGAGAGCCATCTCAACTCCGGAAGCATAGTTAGATTCTTTTGGAGCCAGTTGGTCAGAGGAAAATGCTGAACATTATTCTCATCTAAGTCTACACAATCCACTTGAAGAAACCTTAAATTTGATAGACTTTCAGATTCTTCCTTCTCAATGAAGTCTTGAAATTGATGATCAAACTTGAGACATATTGCCTCAACGTTTTCTGTTCCCTGCCAAAGCAAAAAAAGAAAACAGAAGCTAGCGATCACTTAAGTGCCTGTCGAAGGGATTCAAGTTGAACATACTTTAAGAATGTATATTTTATTTATACTTTCAAATTGATTTATAATATGATTTACAAATGAGCATGTCATCATGGTAAGCAGACAAAAAATTACTTGGTTCAAAATTACCTTTGCTATGAGAACATCATTTGCTTGCTCATGATCCCACACTCGACTTTGTTTCTCAGGTCTAAGTTTACCATTCAGACGAACGAAATGTCGCCCAAGGTCTCTTAGAAGATCATGCATCCACAATTGGTCATGTTCCGTAATCTTTATTAACGACATCTGTTGGAGGACATCAAGATAATAGTCAGGGAAAAACTCACAGCTATTCCACATGTGCCTCACAATTCTCACATCATACCCAACGAAGAAGCAACAAACATCTAGAAATATTTCCTTCGCATGTGGTTGTAATGCCTCGATACTGATGTTCAACTTTTCTTCAACATTTTCATGAGGAATGGTTTCTAGCTTCTTTAATGCGGTCTCCCAAAATTTTATGTCTTTTCCAGCTAAAAATGAACCTATGATCTCAAGAGCCAATGGAAGACAACCGCAAATTTTTACTGCTTTTCTTGAGAGGGGACCGTATTTTGCTGGAGGATGATCTCTTCTAAAGGCATGTCTGCTAAACAATTGAAGCGAATGATCAAAATCCATTTCAGTAAGTTCATGCTTCAAATCAACATCTTTGAGAACATCCTTGTTTCTTGTGGTAATTATAACCTTACTTCCTCTACCGAACCAGTATTTACCCATACCCACAAGAGCATCCAACTGAGTCTTATGGATGACATCATCAAGTAGAAGTATGACCTTTCTGGAGGATAACCTCTTCTTGATCTCAGTAATCCCTTCTGCGCTATTATAAATGGGCAGATGTGTCTCTTTTAGGATACCAGAGATGAGTTGATTCTGTAAAATCTCAATCTTTGTGTCTTTAAAGTTAGACAAGAAGCAACAGTTGGTGGAATCGGCCGACAGTTTATTATAGATGATTGTGGCAAGAGTTGTCTTTCCAACTCCACCCATACCATGAATACCGACAATCTTTGTTTCAGTGGTCTGTTCATTTATCATTTCCATGATTTCGTCCACATGATCATCCATTTCAACCAAGTAATCAGACACTGCCAAGTAGTTCTTTTTCAACTCGATCAACAATGTTTGAACAACTTCTTCTGTGAACTCACCTTTGCCTCTGATAGGATTGAAGGCAAAAGGACCAAACTGTTAAATCGAGATGAACAGAATAATATCTAAGCTACAAACAATTCACAAACAACAATAAATTCAAGTACCTCTCCTTGAGTTCCCATCCTCTTAAAGCTCCAACCTTGCTGAGAGCTGCCTTCCAGTTCTGAATAGTCTCATCAGCGTACCGCCTCTTATTTATGTGCAAATTAATGGCCTCGTAGTAACATCCAGTTTGGCGACGAACCTCAGATGGTGCTATGTCATAGAAAATTGGCATGATCTTTCGTCCCCACCTTTCCTTGCAGTCCACCATCTGGACCAACTCCATGAGGCACCACGGACTGGCAGCATATTTTTTAGATAAGATAGGAATCAAGATTTCCGACTGCTTAATCGCTTGGAGAAGCTCAGGGCCAATCTCTTCCCCAATGGGAAGCTCTTCATAATCTCTATATGCTTTTATTCCAGCTTTCACAAGGCTGGTGTAAAGGTAATCGGCAATGTCACGGCGAGTATCTGGTCCTCTAAAGCTCAAGAATACTTCATAATCAAATTCCATTGGCTTCTCCATTTCCTGAATTCTCTAAGGACTTGCAACGACCCGATATCCCACCTGAAAAACATTTATCATGGAAGTTGGAGTGATGGTTATCATGATTTCTCTCAGAAACTTTCCTGTCTTAAGTCATCATAGAAATTAGAAAGTAACCTGGATGACAAATGCACAAACTCCTTATGGGGGCATCACACTGGACACTAAAATATGTTGGATTATTTTATTAACAATATAGTGGAGAAGTCGACCCATCTCAATACAAGGAAGAAGTCTCCGAATTATTGCGAAATTATGGATTTTAGTTCACACTTGAAATTGTTTGGAAAAAGGAAAATTTCGAGAAGATACTTCACTGTCAACCTATGTTGTTGGCTCAAACTCTTCCATTATGAGATAAAAAATTTCTTAAAAGGTAACGTTGAATGTCCTCTGCGTATAAGCACTGACGGTGGCTTGTAGGTTGACTAATTATCTTACTATCTGATAAGAAATTATGATAAAACCTCTCTCTTTTGGTTTTAGCATAATAGATTTTACAGACATTCCACAATGCTCAATTAGTTGCTCCCTCGACCTTAACGGATGCCGGCAAAGAATTCATTCCCCTCTGACTATCTCATTAGAAAAATGAAATCAAGAAATTACACTGAAGCAAATGCAACCCTCACCATATTGGACTAGTTTCTTAAGATCATAAACCAATCCCTAATTACAGCCATCTCTTAGGTTATCAACAAATAGATGCATGGTCATGGTTGAGCATAAGTTAGGCTTGAAGCTATTATCCACATTTGCCAGAAAGTACCAGCACATCAGAAAAAGAGGATTTACTCACTAATCAATTATCGAGTTAACAAGATTTTAACAGAAAATAGAAGCATGAATACAATATAACCATTTTTCCGGAAAATAAGTTGGAACACACAGGAGTGTAGGGATGAGAGCAGCATTTTACTGAAGTGGAGAGTTCCCGTTCACCACAGAGTGCAACATTATAATCTATTCAATCTGTCTCTACTGTTAAAACAGGGTTGAGTGTATCGATTTTCTGCCTAGGTGTGTTCTTACTGCTAATCACTTGAAATTATGGTACCGAAGTCTCTTAAAGATACCACTATCTCTGTTCGTACAAAAAAAAATCCCATCAAACAAATGAAATCAACAGATCCGCTCAAACTAATTTAGCGTTTAGCGCCGACCCAGTTCCTAAAAAGCATAAATTAAATTCCTAAGTACAGAAATATCTGAGATTTATCAACGAGCTGATGCATAGGAGTGACATTGCGTTTCAAGATCTGAGGCCTGACAGTTGCATGGATGGAAGCAGATGAGCAGGGTTTTCGCATGTGACTAGAGTTATAGGCTAAAGCTGTTAGTGTTAGACCCAGCAAGCAGTGATCAATCATGGAGTCAACTGAGGACAGAACTGATGCTGATCCGAGAGTCGCTCACTTGTTTGCATCAAATTCTGCACCTAGTTGCATTACAGAACAGACCCAATTCATTAAAAAGAAGGCAATAAACGAGAGGAAATTACCGGAGATGGAGGATTGAAGATGAAGAGTCTGGATCAAATGCTGAGAAGCAGACAAAGATCCCAAGACTAAAACGTCCTTGGCTTTTGAGTTCAGCCGAAGAAAGACGAGACTTCTATTAGACAGTAGATTCACCCCCCTTCGCCACGCTCTTCCAGGAATGTGAGGACTTGCTAGTTGCAGGTACACTTTAAGCCGACCGTGAAAAAGTGAATACGCGTTGCTTTTGACGACGATGAAACCCTTATTTTGTTGGTGGAACCCCAGACCCATTCAAATATTATATTACATAATACTATAAAGAATTATATTACATATATTACAGACAAAATTTTGAGAAAAATAACATCATAAATATCTTATTGTTATAAGTTTTTTTAGGTCACTTGAGTGATATAACTCTTATTCGATATCCACTTAAGCGTCAAAATTTTTTTATCACTAAGTGTTATATAACTTTTCGATTAATTGCTTGTGCCATAATTCTTTTAAATCGTTCACCCAAATGCCAAAATTTGACATGATATAATATTTGTGGTGAATGTTTTTAAAAAATTCATAGCATTTAGTAATTAATTGAAAATTATGACATTCAAGTAAACTTGTTTTTAAGTTACGGCACTTCACTTAAATAATATGTAAAAAAATAATTATGATAATCGAGTAAACAATATACAAAAGTTATGAAATGTATGGTATTCTTATCTTTCAGAAGTTGCATTTGGCCATGAAGGAATAAAGCTCCAAAAAATATTTGCAATACTAGTGAAAATGTTACTAACTATAGATGGTTCGAACATAACATCCAAGACCGGGGACATCAATATGTGGAACCATAGTAGTGTGTTTGGTCAGCATTTAGCAGCTTGGGTAGCTACCCGACCTTTATGTAGTTGAAATTATGGGGTGAAATGGTAATGTCCATATCACCACCAAAAGACAAGGCATCCTGAAATTTATTTTTTACCAGGGAGAATTTTAAGCGAGACTCAATTATCCCATAGTCCAAAATTGGAAATTACAAAATTATAAGTAAATCATGAGCTACAAAATATAAGTCAACTTAACTTATATTTAAAAATATTTATGATTAAACATAAAATCAATAATATGTTTCTATGCATTGATGCCAATTAAACAACAAAAGAATTATTTCATTTTTTTTCAATGATTGATAATTTAATTTAAATTAATATCATGATATTTTACTATAGATATCTAAATCTAAACTAAATGCAATCATACTGTAAAATTTATGTTAAATATTGGTATTTTTATTGCATTTTATTCTCAAATTGTTTTTCATAAAATCTCTGATTCTTTCATTACCTACATCTATGTTAGCTCTTATATGGATTTATCAATGAAAGCAATGGGATTTAATGGCTTAGTTCATTTACTCATTATATCTCTTGTCGTACCAAAGATGATGCAAGGGAGTGAAAAGCACAGTATTTCTATGCATTATAATATATTAATCCTCGTCCATCTACCTTTCATTTTGGATTATCATTTGGCAATTGATATAATATTGGTTAGCACACTGTTTTTTCTTTTACAAAATGGTTTTAGTTTCTCATTATTGTTTATGATCAAACATGTTGGCTTCTACCACCCACACTGCATACAGGTGGCGTTCTTCATGCGTTCTTTTCCTCTCGCAAAGGCCGAGTTCAAATTCCGTCGTCAGGGTGACTTATCCTGGTTGCATGTGTGTGGTGGCTAACACACGGCCCTGGTTTACTCCCCTACCGTTTCGGCGGGGGGTGCGGGGTTCCCTGGGTCAACAAAAAAAAAAAAAAAACATGTTGGCTTCTTGAAGCTGGAAAGGTTGGGTAGGTTTCCTGAGCCAGTCAATACGCTGCATCTCCAATAGTTCTGCTCTGCCTTGAATCTGCATCAGTTTAGGACAACTCCATGGGAGAAGTTTAGGATGACATCTTCAGTGATGGTATACAATCTCTGGCATCGAAATTGTTTGGTGCTCCTTTCAATTCTGGAATTTCTATCAGCTCAATTCGATAGAGATGCTTCTGTTATTTTGCCTAGTATAATATTGAGGGCCACGTTGCTGCCATGTCGAAGAGTACTGAGTGGTACACATGGTCAAGTTCTTAGACACAATCAATTGAGACAAAGTAAATCCAAGGCAAAGAAAAATAGCCAGTAGAAAGTTTAGTTACCGAATTTTCTGTCAAACTTTATCCCTCAAAAGTAGGTGTCTTTGGACTCTTTAGTTTCTTACTACACTCGGAAAATTTGCGATCAATTTCTAATTTCACTCTCCCACAACCGCTATGGGAAAGAATACTAACTGCGGAGAGGAAGAATTTATATCTGAAATATTGACCGTCTGTACGTGAGGCAACGGTAGGAACAGAAAATCCACAGCGGAAGCAATATGGAAAAAACCTTTCACGCTGGAAGCTTTATCTTGGATACAGTAGTAACGCATTCGAATGCAACCAACGTTTACATTCTACCATTAACCAAACTCAGAAGCCCAAGAGATAAATTTTTCCTAAAAACGAAAAAGGATACTCAGACGAGTTAGATTCCGCAAGATCAGACAACGTCTCTTCCTTCAAGTACACCAAATTTGGCGGAAGGCTAGGTCGGCATTGCAGTATCTTGGAGGGGACCAGTTCGGGTTCCTTGATCTGTCAAAGAAGAATGATGCGTGAAGATGGGGTGGTGAAATAATGAGATTCCAACGGCATGGATTCCAGCTTCCTCAACCTTCTGAGCTAGGAAGGACTTAATGCTTCAATGAATTTAAAAGCATCGACGAAATTGTCAAAACCTGAATTTTACAAACAATTCGACTATCGAGTTAGTAAGTAATTTAACATCAAATGAACGTACATATCTTTTTTTATTACTTTACGTAATCAAAACCTCATACAGAAGATCCACCTTTAAAAGATGTGTAGAGGTGCTGTTGACACCCAAAAAGTCCGATTTTTAATTATTATTGGCATGCGACGATTGTTTGGAGTAAGAGCTTATCGATGATGGTGCTTATGCGTAAATTCATTGGAGATAACTCTTGGAAATAAATGGAAATGAACAACTCATTAGAGATAAGGTTGCTATTTTGAAGGGAATTGACAACACGGGAAATGAACAACTCCTTGAAGATAAGGTTGTTATTATGATGGGAATTGACAACTTGGGAAATGAACAACTCCTTAGAGATTGAGGTGCTATATCGAAGGACAACTCCTTTGAAGAAGAGACTTTCGCCAACGTGGGAATATGGGGTTGAAATTTAGGAGGTGCAGCAATACAGTTACAAACACAAAAAAACTGCTCCCAAATGCTTATGATAGAAGACCTATAAATATCTAGTTCTCATCAACTGGAAAAACCCCCTCAACAATCAAAATCTAATCTTTTATTATCTTTACTTTTCTACACTTTATTTTTCCTTAGTTGTACTTTTCTGATTCACGTTGTTGATCAAATTCCAACGTGTATCTCTATCCCGATGCTTTGTTGTCGATTAAATTCCACCATATATCTCTATCATGGATGTCGTGCCATTGATTAAATTCCAATGTTACATCTTTGCACATTTTCAAGCTTTGTTGTTGATTAAATTCTAATACATTTCATGTGCATGCGGTGCGATGGGAGTGGTTGTATTTTCAAGCATTGTCATTGATTCAATTTCAACACAATTTGTATACACAATTTGGTTCAAAATTCGAAATAATGTCTGCAGTTATTTCTTGTCCGCTTGGATATTTCTTGTTTGGAGTCAGCATAGAACTAGTTTCCTCTCATCAAAAGCCGAAGAACGATTTTCAGAAAAGATGTTACTTCGTTGATTAAATTCCAACAAAACAGGTGCTAATCTAAATGTCCCTAAACTCCAAACCCGACCAATATGTATAACATATTAGACGGAATGAGTCTAAGCTCAATACGTGAAAGCTTGTTAGGTGAATTGCAAGTGCACAATATCAACAAGTAATAAGGTGATGAGTGAGTATCGTTCCCACAATGATTTTTTTTTTTAATCCAATTACTTACCGAAAGTGATCAATCCAAAAATCTAGCTAACCAAATCGAAAAGACGAGTAAAAAGTGAACTAAACCAATTAAAATACTAAAATATAAAAGAGTCAAAACTTAAAGAATTCAAAAGATAATTACCTTAAATTTTGGCTCAATGTGATATCTAAAATATTGACAGATGTTCAATTTAGTCTCTAGATAAAATGCGTTATTTCCATATAATTTAATGACTAGATTGGACATCCATTAATAATTCATAAATCATATTAAATAAATTAAAAATTTTAAAAATCACATAACATATTTTGCTACAGTTTAATCATTGCATTAAACAAATTCAAAATTTCAAAGACAACATTTGACTAAAGTTTAGAGGTTATTTAGGTTATTTTTTTTTCTCTAAAACTCCAAAAACTTGAGGATAGACAAATAAATTCACATGTAATTTTTTGAAAATTTTCTGAAATTTGAACAATAATTTAAAATTTAACAAAAAGGTAAAAAAACGACGATTAACTCCTTTAAGTCATAGCAAAGAGGCATTAAATCAATTAATTTTCGCCATTTCTTTTCAACGTCACTTCGCGTGCTGGATGTTAACTGATAAAATGCAGAGGCAGAGCGCACCATTTTCATGGGAGACGGGAAAGTGAGGACTTATGAGTTACGCGGAAACTCCAAGCCGACCGTGAAAAAGTGAATACGCGTTGCTTTTGACTTTTGAGGTAATCGAATTGAGTTTTCTGGGAAATTTCTCGAAGACCAAAGACTCTTTGGCACGAAAGGCAGGAGTACAAGAGATTTTCATGCGTGTTATTGGTTTAGAAATCATTCAATTTATACTAATTGATATTATTTTAATGACGATAAAACCCTTCTTTTGTAGGTGAAATTCCAAGCCCATTAAAATTTTACATATACTAAAGCTCAAAGCGTAGAATTCATATATTTAAATTAATTGAAATGGATTATGTCAGAATTATATACATTAAATTCATGAGACAAAAAAAGTTAGGTAAATAATACCACAAATGCCATAACTTTCATACAACACTCACTTGAGTGTTATAACTTTTTTTTAGATCATTCGAGTGATATAATTTTCATTCAGCACTTTCTTAAATGCCATAACTTTTTTTTCAATTACTTGTGTCATAACTTTTTTAAATCATACCACCTACTTGAGTGGCGTTGCTGGTTCGCGCTCTCTTTCTCTTGCAAAAGGTCAAGTTCGAATCTCAGCTTCGTCATAAGGTGACTTACTTGGTTGTATATATGTGGTAGCTAGCACATGCGGCCCCCAGGTAGCACATGCGGCCCCCAGGGTTTACTCCCCTAGCCTGCACCCCTGGGTCATCAAAATTTTTTTTTTTTCAAATCATTCATTCAAATGTCACATGATATAATATTTGCAATTAATATTTTTAAAAGTCATAGCACTTAAGTAAATTTATGGCACTCGGGTGAATATTTTTTTAAAAGTTACATCACGTAAATAATTGGAAAAAAATAGTTATGGCAGTCAAATAAATATCGTAAGAAAGTTATGATACATGTGGCATTTTATTTGTCAAAAGTTGCATTCAACCAAAAAGGAGTGAAGCTCCAAAAATATTTGCAATACTAGTGAAAGCTTACCAACGATAGATGGTTCGAGTAGAACTTTCAAGACCAGGAACATCAATATGTGCAACCATAGTAGTGTGTCTAGTCAGCATTAGTAGGTTGGGTAGCCACCCGACCTTTATTTAGTTGGAATATTTGGGGTGAAATGGTAATGTCCATAGCACCACTAGAAGGCAAGGCATCTGGAAATTTTTACCAAGGAAAACTTTAGAAGAAACTCAATTATCGTATAGTCCAAAAATTGGAAATTACGAAATTATAAGTAAATCATGAACTACAAAATATAAGTCAACTTAACTTATTTTTATAAACTATTTATGATTAAACATAAAATTAATAATATGTTGATATGCATCGATGATGATTAATCAACAAAAGAAGTATTCCATTGTTTTTAAACAATGACTGGTAAATTAATTTAAATTACTAGCATCATATTGTGCTGTACATATCTAAATCTAAAGGAAATGAAATCATACTGTAAAATCTATGTTAAATATTGTAATTTTTATTGCATTTATTCTCAAAATGATTTTCATAAAAGTTGATGTGGCTTTTTATTTATTTATTTGCGTTTACTTTAAGATAGGTGCTGATGTGGTTGCTAATGCCAAATGTTCTATTTTGTAATTAAGATATAAAAAAATTGTTATAAAAACTTTAGAGAAATAAAGATATGAAAAAGAGGGTAGAAAAGTCAAACAAAAAAATCATTCTAGAGAGGTGCATTCGTTTCCATCAAGTCATTCATTTAAATAGAAAAAAGAAACAATTACTCCAAACAGTGTTCTGGACGGTGGAGATTGCATTCGTTGTTGCACGAATTCATATAACCACAATCAAATTTAATTCGTGAAATTTATTGTGCTTTTAGTTTTGTACGAAATTTCTTTGCCCACCTGATTGACGGAGCTCTTGGAGAAGCCAAAGATTATATTCTTTGATCTTCTTCAACATGTTGCCACGAACACGCGCCTCTTCATGTCCCCGAGCATGCATCCACGACCTCGTGGTCAAGTAGCGCCACCTTTTTCGGCACTCAATTTGCTCCTTTTTCAGCATGTGAAGGTGGTTGTGAGGAAGCTGACTTCACCCAAGTTCGGCGAGGAACGCCGGTCTACCACTGTCCTTCTTGGTTCTCCACCGTTTGAGGCTTCCTCTTTTTCCAAATTTTTACTTTTTCAGATTTTTATTTTTATAAATCTTGGAATCAATTTCTTCCTCTCTCTTTTTTTTTACATTTTTCTTAAATATTAGCCATTTCAATGCCTCTATCTTCAAGAAAGAAATAAAAAAAAATGCCATGTTGATTTTTTCTGGTTAGCTAAATTGGACGGAGTTAATAGTGGGACTCGATTGCATCGGTTGAACAAGTTTTAAGATTTTATTATACTTTTAAAAGTTTTAAGACTCAATTGTACTTTTGCAACATATTTTAAAACTTATGGAGCATCTATCCCCTTTTACGAAATAATAATATAAATGGTCATTGAACTTTAACTTAATATATAATATCATCTTTAGATTTTTAATTTGTTTAATGTGATTTCTAAATTATTTATAGATTTTTAATTTAGTCTTTAGACTAAATTCGTCATTTTCATATAGTTTAAAGACTTGGTTGAATATTTATTAATGATTCATGGATCACATTAAATAAATTAAAGCTTAAAAACAATATAACACATTTGGATGAAGTTCAAATACCATATTAAACGAATTAAAAATTTGAAGATTATCTATATCATTTTTCCATTTTTTAAATCTAAAACTCTAAACACTTAAGCATAGGCACATAAATTCACATATTAATTTTTGATAATTTTCTGAAATTTGAACAATAATATAAATTTTAACCAAAAGTAAAAAGAAAAAAGCTATTGACTTTTTTTAACTCCAAACAAGCATTAAATCAATTAATTTTCCCCATTTCTTCCCAACGTCACTTCGCGTGCGGGATGTTTAAGTAATAAGATGCAGAGGACACCGTTTTCATCTGAGAGACGACTGCCCATGACTCATTTGACTAATGAGGCATCACCGTCACCAATTCATGCTCATTGTATAGCCGTCTATGCCATACTCATTCTCATCAATATTCACTCACTTTATTATCTTTATTTCCTCGATCTTGAACCTCAATGTTATAATATCATGCAACAAACTACTCAAGTCATATCAAGCTACACAAATCATATCATTTTATATATGAATTGTAGGAATTAGGAAAATAAACTGCAGTGTTGGAATATTATTGACAATACTTGTAGAAGTCCGAAAGAGTTGGTAATTTGCTTAATTATTGGAATGTTGGTAGAATTCTTGATAATGTTGGCAATTTACTTATGATATCAATAACATTTAAGAGGGGTTGATATTTTAAGAATTCATTGGAATGTTGGTAAATTCCTAATGATGTTGGTAATTTACTTAAAATATCAATGAAGTTCAAAAGAGTTGATAATTTATCAATTCATTGGAATGTTGGTAATTTATTGACGATCAGGTTTCTAGTCATAACATTTTACCAGCAAGATTGGAGAATTATTAGCAAGATTGGAATTCTACCAACACAAAAAGTTTTCAATTTTCTATCGCATGGGACCATAAAATTTTGCCAAAGCTTTGTAAGTCTCTACCTTTGCGACAAGAATTTAAAATCCCACGTGAAAATTTCAATTGATGAAACTTGAAATGCAGCCATGATTTCACTCAAAAGCGCATGTAGAACTTTCTTTTAAGTTAATAAAACCAAGAACCGTTACAACCATTGCACATGATCATTAGCTAGGAGCGTGTTAACAACAGAAAATAGCCCAATCATTCATCATTGACATAAAACCGACTAAATCTCTAACAAAAAAATCCGCAAGTCATTAAGAGGAGAAATGTTGATTGATGATTGGACATCAATGAGCAGGTTTTTCTATTGATATGGGATGACAATTGGTCGACAATTAACTCCAGTAATGCTAATCGATGACTATTCCAATAATCAAATGTCACTATCGATATGCGATAACAATTAATTGATCAATATTGCTGATAGCGATTATGAATATATTGACTAAGTGTTGTACTTATATATGATAGTGATTGGTCAACGACAGTTGAAAATGTGCTCAATATTGAAGGTCAGCATTTCATACGTTTGAATCTATTGCGTATAAGAACAACATGGAGTTATGGAAGCTAAGGCCGCTGGAAGGAAATTATGCTCAATTGATTCAATTAATAATTGCTCATAAGGGGTTATTTCTCGTATTAGATTATATATATCCATAGTGTGTTCATTGTAAAGGATCTCTTCTAAAACAAAAAATTCAACACTTTGTTCTTTGCAATTTCAATAAAATAGTTCGCTTTGCTGTTTATTTCCAGTCTTTAATATCTAGGAACATCTTTAGATATTTGTTCTGCAATTTGTATTTCATCCGAATCACTACAGGACCCAATTGATTAAAAAAAAAACCAAGTACCGATTTGGTGAATGACTGTTTACTAGAACCGGCGAATCGATTGCTAGGGCAACATAGAGTCATACACATGCCAGACACAATGTTTTGCCCCTCTTCTTCATTTCTCAATAGCAGCGACATTCGAACCAAAAGTTCTTCGAAGTGGAAATTTTATGGGATATCCACAACGATTCCGCAAAATTGCTGCTGATGTCTGATTGAATTAGTGACGCTGAATGCAAGACATTCGCCAGGAATTGCCTCTATAACATTAATCTCTGCGAATGAATTCTGGAGCTAGTCATCTTGAATCCTCGATGAATTTTCTCTCATGACGAGATTAATTACTAATTGCACCCGCTAAAAATTTTAGAACTAGGATCACCACAGACCAAAAAAGGGAAAAAAGAAATTGCAGAACCAATCGATCATAGTAAGATTTCATGCCTCCTGGGACAACATTTTGGTTTTAGCTAGAGCTCGATAAGCCCAGAAGAAGAATCGAGTCCCAGTCGACCATATGTATGTTTTGAACTAGTTCCTAAGAAGTGAACTGACGCACAAGAGTTGCAACGTTTTTCAATCTAATCTTTTAGATGCAGATGGAAGAAATCAATCGAGTGAGCTCAGGGAGGAGTTCACTGAAAGGCTGTGTTTTCATTGCAAAATGAATGATTAAAGTCATGACTGAAATAATAAAAACAACTCGATCCATTCCAAATCTTTTCCTAATCTATCTCTAGTCGCATCAAAGATTCGCACGCGGATCCAATTCACGCGACAGCCAAGAGAAAATTTACCAGAAAAGGAATACAGGTGAAGATGAAGAAAACCAAATGAAGATGCAGCGAAGGAAGAACCTTTCTTGGCCTGACTCAGCTGCAACCAAAATGAAAAAGCAAATAATTTGTTTTTTATAGACAACCTATCTAACCCTCGAGGAACAGATCGACGAGCAGGAAGAGGGGATAGCAGTGCCGGAGGGAGATCTCCGCCAAGGTCGAATCGCGTCTCGGGCTTCCGCTTGGGGTCGCCGTCTCCTTGACGACCGAGGTTCGTTGCTGCTGGTTCTGGGCGAGCTTCTCGCTCGGGTCGTCGCTGATGAGGGAGGAAGACGAAGGAAGGAGAAAGAAAGAATGTGGGAAGAGACAGAGAGCGCAACGGGTGGAAAAAAATAATAATAATAAAAGGAAGAAGAAGAAGAGAGAGAAAGTTTGAAATTTCTTAAAGAGTGGGTCCCACCTACCCGCGTCATTTCGAGAAAAAATTCCTGAACACCATCTCCCCCCTCTCAATGTCGAAAGGTTTTTCTCACTTTTTTCAAATCTCTGTACTCCTCGGATTCCAGAATCTCCTCCAATCCCTCACATTCATCTATTTCCAACCGCCGTAGCTTCTTGAAGCTTGAAGGATCAGAAAACTGCCGCAGACACCCGCAGCCTTCAATCCAAAGCGTCTCCAATGATTTTAGCCTACCTCGAATCTCAACCAGACGAGGACAACGCCATAACTCAAGAACCTTGAGCTCCTTGGCATTGGTCAGGTCAGGCAACTTCTCTAGCAACGGAAGATTCCGCACAGATAAAGAATTCAAGTTTGCCGAAACTTCCAAGCCTGGAATCTCTTCTAGCTTCCCACAGCCACCTATATATAATTCTTCTATATGCTTGAAGCTTAATGGATCAGGCAGCCCTTCGAGTGATTCACAGCCCACTAAACGGAGAGACTCCAACGATTCTAACTGACCACGAACCTCAACCAGTTTAGGACAATCTTGTATCCAAAGATTCCAGAGGTTACTCAAGCAAGTCAGGTCAGGCAACTTCACCAGCAATGGAAGATCCTCAAGACGAAGACTTCGCAGGTTTTTCAAACGTTCGAGGCCTTCAATTTCTATAAGCTGTTCACAACACCATACTTTCAATTCTGATAACCTCTCCAAATATGAAATATTTAATATTGATGTTGAGCAATCACGTATTTCCAAGTATGACAAATTCTGGGGAAGCCTAGGTAGGCGTTCTTGGTTATGTCCAAGGAGTTCGAGAGTCCTCAGCTTCAAAAGGAGATTAAAATCTGAAGGCAGGGTGGCCAGACCACAACAACCCAAGCACAAGTGCTCTAGCTTTGATAACCTTCTGACCCAATTGAGGCTTGGAGCTGGATGGGAAGGGGTTTGATATCTTAATTCCAACTTCAGATTTCTCAAATTTAATAGGTTTGAGAGATCTGGGCATATCATCTGTTGATTACCAAACAAATATAGATCAGTCATACTTTCCGGAAGCTTAGGTATATTGGAAATTCCCGTGTTCGATAAGCTCAAGATTCTCAGAGATGATAGGTTTCCGATCTCATTTGGAATTTCCCCACACAAATGGTCACACATGTCAGCATTGATCCTTTCGAGCTTCTCCAACATCCCAATGGCGCTAGGTAGCTTTTCTACTTCGGAGCCAAAGATCCTTAGTACTCTCAAATTCTTCATTGTCTCTATTGAATTGGGTAACTCTCGTATGTTCAACCAAGAAAGATGCAACTCAATGAGAGATCCAAAATTTCCAGATGGAAGTTCACTTATTCTAGTACGTGACAAGTCAAGGTATAACAGTGATGTCGAGCAACTAGCTAAATTGCATTTACTCAGTAATTGACAAAAATTTGCACTGAGAGTTTCCAATTTCTCCATTCCTTTCCATTCAGGAATATTGGTAATAGATGTCCAATCAACAAGAAGTTCTGTCAAGGCTTCCAGTTCCTCCATCTCGTCTGGCAATGTCTGAAGTTTCCCACAACGTTTCAGGTTTAATAATACTAAATGCTTTAACTCACCAATAGACCTATCAACTTGAATCAGTTCCGTGCACCCTTCAAGAATTAGTTGCTCTAAATTTTCATGATTAGAAAAGTCAGGAGTTCTACGCAAGTTTCTGCATTCTGTCAAATTTAGAACCTTCAAATTCTTTGCCTCCTGTAATGAAGAGAAGAGGTTAATTCAGAATTATTTTGAGATACAGGACAGCAAAGTCAACATAGCAAATTCATGTTGAAATAATACCATACCTTGAGGTGGTTCCATCCCTCCCACTCATCTGTAATTTTACTTCTTGATAGATCAAGAATCACTAGCTTCTTAAGAGAACGTGCTGCGAATTTGAAAAAGATAGGAAAGTTATGCCATGAGAGCCATCTCAGCTTTGGAAGCATGATCGGAATCCTCTGGAACGAGTTGGTGGAAGGAAAATGCTGAACGTTGTTCTCATCCAAGCCTCCCCAATCCACTTGAAGATATCTTAAATTTGATAGGCTTACAGATTTTTCCTTCTCGATGAATTCTTGAAATTGATGATCAAACTTGAGACGTATTGCTTCAATTTTTTTTCTCCCCTGCCCCGGCGAAAAAAATTAAGCAGAAGCTAGTGATCACATAATTGCCTGTTGAAGCCATTTGAGTTGAACATATTTGAGGAATGTACATCTTTTTTATAATTTGAAATTTATTTACAATATAATTTACAGATGAGCATGTCATCATAGTAAGCACGCAAGTGATGACTCGGTTAGAAAAAAGCAAAAAAGCAAAGTCAACGTGTATAACTTGTCTCTTTAAATAGGAATAACATTGCAAACACTTTACCTCCTTTATTTCAAGAACATCAATTGCTTCCTCATGATCCCACACCCGACTTTGCTTCTCTGGTTTTAAATTAGCTCTTTCACAAACAATGTCTCGCCCAAGGTCTATTAGCTGATCATGCACCCACAGTCGGTTACCTTCTGCAATCTTTATTAACGACCTCTGTTTGAGGACTTCAAGAGAACATTCAGGGGAAAACTTACAGCTCTCCCACATGTAAGTCACAATTCTCACATCGAGCCCAACAAAGAAGCAACAAACATCGAGAAATATTTCCTGCTCTCGAGTTTCTAATGCCTCAAAACTGATGTTCAACTTTCTTTTAACCTCTCCATTGGGAATGGTCTCCAGCTTCTTTAACACATTCTTCCATTCATTTATGTCTTTTCCACATAAATGTGAACCTATAATTTCAAGAGCCAAAGGAAGACCACTGCAGATTTCTACTGCTGTCTTCGAGAGGGAGACATATTCTCCTGGAGGACAATCTCTTCTAAAGGCATGTCTACTAAACAGTAGAAGAGAATGATTAAAATCCATTTCAGAAAGTTCGTGCTTCAAATCAACATCTTTGAGAACATCCTTGTTTCTTGTGGTAATAATAACCTTACTTCCTCTGCAGAACCAGCATTTACCCATCCCCACAAGAGCATCCAGCTGAGTCTTTTGGTCAACATCATCGAGTACAAGTATGACTTTTTTAGAGCATAACCTCTTCTTGATCGCAGTAATTCCTTCATTAATATTAGTGATGGACAGGCAATCCGTTCTTAGGACTTTAGAGATGAGTTGATTCTGCAAATCTGGAATCTTTGAATCTCGAATGTTAGACAGGAAGCAATGGTCATCAAAATCAGCCGATAGTTTATTATAGATGATTGTGGCAAGAGTTGTCTTTCCGACACCTCCCATGCCATGGATACCAATAATCTTTGTTTCAGAGGGGTCTTCACCTATCACTTCCATGATCTTGTTCACATGACCGTCCATTTCAACCAAGTAATCAGATACTGCCAAGTAGTTCTTTTTTAACTCGATCAACAGCGTCCGAACAACTTCTTCTGTGAACTCACCTTTGCCTCTGCTAGTATGGAAGGCAAAAGGACCAAACTGTTAAATTGAGATGAACAGAATAATATCTAAGCTACAAATAATTCATGAACAATAATAAATCCAAGTACCTCTCCTTGAGTTCCCATCCTCTTAACGTTCCAACCTTGCTGAGAGCCGCCTTCCATTTCTGAATAGTCTCATCATCATACCGCTGCCGCTTATTTATGTGTGAAGTAATGGCCTCACGGTAATTTCCAGTTTGGTGACAAACCTCAGATGGTGCTACGTCATAGAAGATTGGCATGATCTTTCGTCCCCACTTTTCCTTGCACTCCACCATTTGGACCAACTCCATGAGGCACCATGGACTGGCAGCATATTCTTTGGATAAGATAGGAATCAAGATTTCTGACTGCTTAATTGCTTGGAGAAGCTTTGGAGCAATCTCTTCCCCAATGGGAAGCCCCTTTTATCTCTATATGCTTGTATTCCGGCTTTCTCGAGGCTAGTGTGAAGGTAATCAGCGATGTCATGGCGAGTATCTGGTCCTCTAAAGCTCAAGAATACGTCATAATCAAATTCCACTGGCTTCTCCATTTCCTGAATTTTCAGAGGACTTGCAACGACCTGATATACCACCTAAAACACGTTTATTATGAAAGTTGAAGTGATGATTATCATCATTTCACTCAGAAACTCCTGTATTCGTCATTCTAGAAAGAGACCTTGATGACAAATGCACGAGCTCCTTCTGGGGCATTGCACTGGACAACAAAACATGTCCTAATATGTTGTTAAGAATATAGTAGATCTCAATCTAAAGGAAGAAATCTCCAAATGATTGCAAAATTATGGGTTTTAATTCACACTAGAAATTGATTAGAAAGGAAAGAATATTTTGCACCAAGATAAATCACTGTCAACCTGTTTTTCTCTTAAACTCTTTCTTTAGGTGATAAAATTTCTCTTGAAAGGTGACGTCGAGTGTCCTCTGCACATTAGCGCTTAGTGTTGCTTGTAGGTTGACTAATTGTCTTATTCTCTGATAAGAAAGTATGATTAAAACTTCCTATTTTTGTTTAACCAAAATTGATTTGACAGCCAACAACGCTCCATTAGTTGCTCCCTCGACCCTAACAGATGCCGGTGAAGAATTCATTCCCCTATGACGATCTCATTGGAAAAAATGAAATCAAGAAATTACATTGAAGCTAATTCAACCCTCACCATCGGACTAGTTTCTTAAGAGCATCAACCGATCCCTAATTACAGCCATCTCTTAGGTTATCAACAAGCAGATACAGGGTCAATGGGCAAGCATTAGTTAGGCTTGAAGCAATTATTCACATTTGCTAGAAAGTACCAGCATATCAGAGAAAGAGGACGTACTCACTAATCAATTATGGAGTTAATAAGATTTCAACATAAAATAGAAGCATGAATGCTATACAACTGCTTTTCCAGAAAATAAGTTGGAACACACAGGAGTGTAGGGATGAGAGCTGCATTTTATGGAAGCAAAGACTTCCGGTTCACCTGAGAGTGCACAGTATAGTCTATTCAATCTGTCTCTACTTTAAAATAAGGAGTTGAGGGTATCCCTTTTCTGCCTAGGAGTGTTCATACTGCTAATCACTAGACAATAATGTACGAATTTGTCGTATCGAAGTCTCTTAAAGATGCCACTATCTCTGTTCCAACAAAAAAAAAAAAACATGAAGCAAATGAAATAAGACTAATTTAGCTTTTAGCGCCGGCCCAGTTCCTAAAGAGCGTAAATCCAATTCCTAATTACAGAAATCTCTGAGATCTATCAACAAGCAGATGCATAGTAGTGGTATTGCGTTTCAAGATCTGAGGCCTGACAGTTGCACAGATGGAAGCAGATGAGCAGAGTTTAGCATGCGACTAGAGTGAGAGGATAAAGCTATATTAGTGTTAGACGCAACTGGCAGTGATCAATCATGAAGCCGACTGAGGAAAGAATTTGATGCTGATCTGAGAGTTCCTGTATCGTTTCCATCAAATTCTGCACCTGGTTGCATTACAGAACAGGCCCAATTCATCAAAAAGAAGGCAATAAACGAGAGGTAATTACCGGAGATGGAGAGGGTGAAGATGAAGAGCCCGGATCAAAAGCCATGGAAGCAGACAGAGATCCCAGGAATAAACGTTCTTGGCTTTTCAGTTCAGCTGAAAAAAGACGAGACGAATATTAGACAGTGAATTGACCCTCCTTCGGCGTGCCCTTCCAGGAAAGTGATGGCTGGGTAGGTGCAGGAAAACTTCAAGCCGGCCGCGAAAATGTTAATTATATTCTTCGATCTTCGTCAACATGTTGCCACGAGCACGTGCCTCTCCATGTCCCCGAGCTTCCTCGCATCCACGACCTCGCGGTCTAGTAGCGCCACCCTTCTCGGCACTCACCTTGCTCCTTTTTCAGAATGTGAAGGTGGTTGTGAGGGCCAAGCTGACTTCGCCCAAGTTCGGCGAGGAATGCCGGTCTGCCGCTGTCCTTCTTGGTTCTCCACTGTTTGACGCTTCCTCTTTTTTCCAAATTTTTACTTTTTTCGGATTTTTATTTTTAGAAATCTTGGAATCAATTTCTTCCTCTTTTTTTTTTACATTTTTCTTAAAACTAGCCATATCAATGCCTCTATCTTGAAGAAAGAGATTTAAAAAAAAAATGTTATTTCCGGTTAGCTAAATTGGACGGATAGTGAGACTCGATTGTATCAGTTTGAAAAGTTTTAAGATTTTATTATACTTTTGAAAGTTTTAGGATTCGATTGTATTTTTGTAATGTATTTTAAAACTTATGGAGCATTTATCCCCTCCTAAGGAATAATAATATAAATGATCATTAAAATTTAACTTAATGTGTAGTATCATATTTAGATTTTTAATTTGCTTGATATGGTTTCTAAATTATTTATAGATGTTTAATTTAGTATTTAGACTAAATTCATCATTTCCATATAGTTTAAGGACTTGCTTAAACATTTATTAATGATCCATGAATCACATTAAATAAATTAAAGCTTAAAAACAATATAACACATTTGGACGAAGTTTAAATACCACATGAAATAAATTAAAATTTTGGAGATTATTTATATTATTTTTTTCATTTTTTAAATCTAAAACTCTAGACACTTAAGCATAGGCACATAGATTCATATATAATTTTTTGATAATTTCTGAAATTTTAACAATAATATAAATTTTAACAAAAAAGTAAATAAGGTTACCAAAAAAAAAAAACAAAAAAGTAAATAAATAAAAAGCTATTGACTTTTTTAACTCCAAACAACCATTATGTCTCTCTCATCGCAAGATGCGTCGCCAAGAAACACCTCGGCATGACCGTCCACTCTCACATCATCAAGACTGCCCTCGCCAACGACTCTTTCATCGTCAACTATCTTGTTGGCATGTACTCCAGATGCTGTTCCATCCGAAGCGCCCACAAGACTTTTGATGATCTTGATATAAAGAACAGTTATTCTTGGGACACCATCATATCTACATATGCCCGGATCGGCGATTTCAAGAAAGCGCTCAACTTGTTCAATGAAATGCCGCAGAGGGCTCTTGTCTCTTACAATTCATTGATTTCAGGGTTGTCCCGTGTTTTATCTGGAGTCTCTGAGTATCTTCATGCAGATGCAAAAGGAATATGACTATCTTTTTTTTTTTTGGTAAAGGTAAGTACAATATAATTTTCAACCAAGATTTACAAAAAATATGCAGCCTGGCACCAACACGCACTCAACGGGACTACAAGTCACTGGAGTGAGTGGGTGCCAGGATCACAGAGGAAAACAAAAGATGCTATAGATATACAGCCAGACAGGAGAGGACATATATGTCCCTCTTACGTGTTAGATAGAAAAATACAAGGGTCAAGCCCCTAGCTAAGTTGCAATCTCTTGTTCTTTGGGGAATCAACAATGGATTTAAAGGAAAGAGCTTTATCCTTAACCGCCTTGATCAGGTATTGCTTCATGGAAGGCACATTTAGATTGGATGCCCGAAAAATCAAGTCATTCATGGACTTCCAAATTAAGTAACAGGGAGCCCTAAAAGAAAACCTGACAATGTCAAAATAGAAACCTTTGTCCGAAGATCTGAAAATCCAACGGAGGATATCTGACTAGGGTAGGCTTCTCCAAGAAAGATTACACCTTGCGGCCCAAAAAGAGGCTAGGGATAAGGAGACATGGCATTAAAAAAAGAGGTGACCTATAGAATCAGGCGTGAGGTTGCAAAATGCACACAGCACTGGAGGTAATCTACCAAAGGACATAAGAAGAGCCTGGGTGGGAAGTCGATTTCTAGATATTAGCCACAAGAGGAATTGGTGCCTAGGAACAATGGCTTTGTTCCATACACTTGATGCCCAATAGACCCGAGCATCTTTCTTACAAATGACCGACCATTCTGATGCAAGAGAAAATTTACCCAAAGGGTGATGAGGCCACATAAAAGAATCCTCTCCTTGTAAAGGGGGGATTGTGATATGCCAAGAGTGGAGATCCTGTAGCACCGTCAACCTATCTAGGGAGGAGATTAGCAACCTTAGCATGTTTAGTAAGACCTGATTGATAGATGTATGTGTCATCAAAGATCTGATTAAAGGGGCCCATGTCTAACCACGGGTCGAACCATAAGGAGGTAGACTTACCATCTCCTATCTTCCACGTGAAGCAGCTTATAAATTCCCCCCCTCAGTGAGAGGATTTTCCTCCAAGCCCATGAGCAAAAGGTCGATGTTATGGCAATCCAGAAGTTTTTCCTTTTGAAGTGGGTGGAGTGTGTCCACTTACACCATAAGGACTCTTTATCAGTGAACATAATCCAAATATGCTTTAGCATCGCAGCTTTGTTGCTGTCCTTAATTTTCCGAATTCCTAGTCCCCCTTCTTGTTTAGGGAGACATACATCTTCTCACGAGACCTTTGTGCCTCCCAAGCCTAGGCCCGAACCTTTCCAAAGGAATTGTCGACATATTTGTTCTATCCTGTCTACTATAGAAGATGGTAGCTAGAATATTGACGCCCAATAGACTTGAATAGTATGTAGGACAGACCTTAAAAGTTGAAGTCGACTCGCAAAGGAAAGAAATCGATGTGTCTAGTATTAGACTCTAGCAGTTAGAAGACGTACTAGGGCATGGCAATCCACTTTGCTCAACCTCAAAGTAATGATTGGAACACCCAGGTACTTGACTAGTAGAGATCCTAGTCGGAAGTTTAGCAAATGCAAAATCTGGGTTCTTGTTTCTTCCGAAATCCCCGAAGTGAAAACTTCACTCTTGCTAGCATTTAGAGTTAACCCACTCCACTGAGAAAAAGTGTTGAGCCCAACTTTCATACATGAGATCGAAACTAGGTTTGCTTCACTAAAGATGAATACATCGTCCGCAAAAAATAGATGTGAAAGGCAGGATTTCTTGCATTGCCAAAAATATCGATAATCTTGGTGATGGGATTGTAAATCTAGGAGGCCTAAAAAAACTTTCATTGCCAAAGTAAAAAGGTAGGGTGAAACTGGATCGCCTTGTCGTAGCCCCCTACCACTCGAGAAAAAACCATGGAGTTCTCCATTCATAGATATAGGAAATTTAGGGGCACGTGTTGAGAAAACTCCTAGTTTTGATGTTTACAAAACATTTTATGAATGATATTTTTACTAATCTCTTGAAGGAAAAGAACTCAGAAAGACATAGGCTTTAAAATCTGCTTGTAGCAGAAGATAAAGCATGAGATGTCTTAGAGTCCGTCCGTACGGGACGGAAGACTCGATCGGATCGAGATTTTAAGTCCGACCGTCTGCATCGAAAATCTGGCGGACTCGAACTTAAGACCGTCGACTTAATATGTATCTACAAGATAAGATCACCAACGGTAGAGTATTTCACTTACCTTATTTATGTTGATTCTGTTATGTTAATCTGATTGACAGGATCAATTAGTGGACAACTTCCAAAGAAGAATAAAGCACTTATGGAAGCCCAGATTCTGATTGTATGGGCGAACAGAATCTAAGGGGATCTGATCTACCCTCAACGGTCAAAAAGACTTGCCTTATAAAGTCTGTCCAAGAAAGGGAAGACTAAACTCTCAAGGAAAGAGCCAACGGTCGAGTATGGCTTGGAGAGTATTTAAGGATAGGTTGAGACTTAGGGGGTAGAGTAGATGAATATTATTCCAAAGTTGATTCCGTTCTTCAATTGTTGTTCATAGTGCGTATTCGAGTGATCTCGGTGTATTACAAAAGAGAGTGACTTAGTGAGACTGATTATCACCAAGTACAAACACTCGAGAGTGTGTAATCACCGTTGATCATATAGTGAAATACATGCCCGATTGGCTGGTCGCCCGGAGAGTGGACGTAGGCTTGTCTAAAGCCGAACCACTATAAACAAGTGTTTGCAATCTTCTCTAACTCTCTCTATTTACTTTTGTTTGTGGATCAAAATAAATTGATATTACTTGCAAGTAAACTTCCTCAACACCTATTCACCCCCCTACAGGTGTTTATACTAGTCACATCAATTGGTATCGAGCCTCGTGCTCAAGTTTTTGAAGTGTTTGTTACTTACCGAGTTAAAGATCCTCTATGGCTAGTATTCTTGCACCAGGTTTAATTGAGGGGCAGAGCAACACTCGTCCACCATACTTCGATGGCAAGGATTACAACATCTGGAAGAATAAAATGAAGGCCTTCCTCAGGTCGAAAGATCCATTGGAATGGGATGAGGTTGAGAGGGGAATCAAACCCACTGATAACATCAGAAAGACGTCAAAGAGTACCAATGAGAAAGAAACAGAATCATCAGCCACTCTCTCTCCAGAAGAGATAACAAAGAGACAAACTATTGATGCAAAGGCTATTTACTCTCTATATTGTGCTTTATCACCTAATGAATATAATCGTATATCTTCTTGTGATACAAAGACAAAGGAAGTATGGGATGGCTACATGTGACATAAGAAGGAGCGATCGTGTCAAGGAGACCAAAGTAAATATTTTACTTGGTCAATATGAGTCCTTCAAGATGAAGCAGGGAGAGTCAATAGGAGATATGTTCAGTCGTTTTATAGAAATTGTAAACGGTTTGGCATATCAAGGACAGCCTGTTCCTGGACCAATGAAGGTCAACAAACTTCTGAGAGGATTGTCAAAAGAATGGAACAATGTGAAGACATCTATCGAGAAACTCGCGAATTTCACCACTAACAATCGATGAGCTCGTAGGCACTCTGGGTCCCATGAGGTAGAACAAATGAACGAGGAAGTGGAATCCAGAGGTAAAAAGCCTATTACTCTTAAGTCTAATACTGATTCTGATGATACAGATTCTGAGGAAGAGCTGGATGATGAGGAACTAGCACTGTTGATCAAAAAGGTAAAGAAACTAAACGAAAAGCGGGAAATTCAACAACGAAAACAAAAAGACAATGACAACGCAGGACCGATGACGATGATGATTATGCAAAGAGGTAATTTGTTTTGAGTGTAAGAAAAGGGACATATTAAAAAAGAATTGTCCCAAACTCAAAAAGAACAAAGGAAAATTTGAAAAATATAAGAAGGCTCTCAAAGTTGAAATATGGAGTGATACAGAAGTTGAGGATAGTGAAGACGAATATGGAAACATTTGTCTTATGGCACATTCGGACTCGGATTCAAACAAATTCGCTCAAACTCGGACAAAGAAATCGAGGTAAATCATTCGATATTCCTTTAGAAGTTTCAGATTATATAAATGAGCTTTGTTCTAATCTAAAAACTACTTTGAAAAGGATCTCCACATTAAAAAAGGAAAATTACAAGTTGAATAAAAGTAACGCGATTTTTGAAAGGAAATTTGGATGATTTCAAAAAGGAATTTTTGGAAATAAAGGAAAATCGAGAGATTCTTTTAAATGAAAATGAATCTATCAAAAAGGATCTTTTGAAAGCAAAGGAAAATCGAGATTCTTTGCAAAAAGATAATGATTTTTTCAGAAAGGAATTTTTAGATATTACCACAAAGTTTTCAAAATGATCAAAAACCCTACAGCATATTCTTTCTATTCAAATTCCTTATTATGACAAGTCAGGACTTGGTTTTTTTAAGGAAAATGATTCCCTGATTGATTTTCCTAAAGTTAAGGAAAGAATAAGACAAAGACCTCCTCGACAAGCTTACAAAAATCATTTCAAAAATAATTTTGTTAAACCTATTGGTAAAAATAATCTTAAATGTTCTAATTGTGGAGAAAAAGAACATTTTGAAAACAAATGTCCTAAAGTCCGGAGACTGTTCAAAAGAAATGAATAGAAAAAGCTTATACTACTAACTATAATGGACCCAAGAAAATTTTGGGTACCAAAGAAAAAATGAGTACTTGTAAATATTGCAGGTAAGCTTCAAAAGAAAGAAGAAATGGTATTTGGACAATGGATGCTCGAGACACATGACGGGAGACTCAAAGATGTTCATTGGATTCGAGAAAATCAAGGGAGGAACAGTTTCGTTTGGAGGAAACACTAAAGGAAACATTATAGGACTAGGAACTGTCAAGATTGGTGGCCTAATCATCAACAATGTTTCTCTAGTCAAATGATTAAACTACAATCTTCTAAGCATCGCCGGTTATGTGATCTTTGGTTTTGAATAAACTTCAAAGAGAACTTATGTTATGGAACAAGCATTGACTCTTCACAGACTTTTACTGGATGAAGATATGGGAACATTTATCTTCTGGACATAAATGAAGACACTACAAAATGTCTATTATCAGTCCAAGATGAAGTAGATATGTGGCACCGCAAACTTGGGCATGTCAGCATGAAACAAATTTCCAAGCTTGCCAACAAAAGGCTTGTTTGTGGCTTGCCTTCACTAAATTACAAGAAAACAGAGCTTTGCTCTGCATGTACACTGGGAAAACAGGTAAGAAGTTCTTTTAAGTCTATTAAGCAAATTTCTACTAACAGTGTGTTACAACTTCTTCACATGGATTTGTTTGGACCAACCAGAACTTATAGTATTGGAAGTAAGAAGTACTGTCTTGTGATTGTAAACGATTACTCTCGATTTACATGGGTATTTTTTCTTGCTAATAAAGGAGATACATTCTCATATTTCTCAACATTCGCAAAGAAGGTCCAAAATGAAAAAGGGTACTCTATTTCTAGTATCAAAACAGATCATGGGAGAGAATTTGAGAATCAAGATTTTTCAAACTTTTGTGATAAAAATGGTATACAAAGCATACTTTTTCATCTCCTTACACTCAGAACAAAATGGAGTTGTGGAAAGAAAGAATAGATCTTTGCAAGAAATGGCAGTAACATTGCTTATAGAAAGCAAGGTGGCAACTCGGTTACGAGCGAAGCAGAGTTTCTACTTCTTGTCATATTATTAATAAAGTATTTTTAGACCTATTTTTGAGAAAACTCCCTATGAGATTTTGAAAGAAGAAAACCTATTGTTTCATACTTTCGAATTTTTGGTTGTCTATGCTATATTCTTAAGAATGTTAATCGTCAACCTAGTAAGTTTGAAGAAAGGTCGAGATGAAGGTATTTTTCTGGGCTATTCAAACTCTAGCAAAAGCATATAGAGTGTTCAATAAAAACACTCGAGACAGGTAGAAGAATCCATGAATGTAAAGTTTCGGAGGCGAAGTTTCAAAACAAAGCGTTACGGTGTATGAAGAATCGAATCGGATGCAAGTACTTGAAAGATCATGTTTCAAAAAAGCGAGAATCTTCCCAGAAAAGCTTGATCAAAGAAGGAATTCATGAAGAACAATCAACTCGACCTAATATTTCGCATCTACGAGACTCGATAATAATGAAGTTCCAAAAAACCGAAAGCATAAGTCTAGTCATCCTAAAGAGCTCCTAATTGGAAACATCAACGAAGGGATTCAAACCAGATCAAGAAACAAAAAGGACACAGGTATTGTTGATTGAACCCAAAGGTATTAATGAAGCTCTGGAAAATGAAAGCTGGATAGAGGCAATGCAAGAAGAGCTTCAACAGTTCAAGAAAAATAATGTATGGGAATTGGTCCCTAAACCAAAAGGACGGACTATTATTGGTACCAAATGGGTCTTCGAAACAAAGTAAATGAACTTGGAAAAGTCACCGAAAATAAGGCAAAGGCTTGTGGCAAAAAGGTTATTCTCAATCGAAGGAATAGATTATGATGAAACCTATGCTCCGATTTGCAAAGACTAGAAGCAATCGACTATTACTTGCCTACGCTCGTTATCGAACTTCAAACTATTTCAAATAGATGTAAAGAGCGCCTTTCTAAATGGGTTCATCAAGGAAGAAGTCTATGTGGAACAACCACAGGTTTGAGGAAACAAGAAAGCCGATTATGTTTTCATTGAAAAAGGCTCTGTATGGGTCGAAACAAGCGCCTCGAGCTTAGTATGAACGACTCAGTAAATTCTTATTAGACAACAATTTCAAGAAAGGTATGGTTGATACAACTTTATTTATCAAGAAGGCATGTAAGGACATCCTTTTAGTACAAATTTATGTAGATGACATTATTTTTTGTTCTTCTAATGAAAGTTTGTGCAAGAACTTCTCAAAGTCTATGCAGAAGGAATTCGAGATGAGTATGATGGGAGAACTTACTTTCTTCCTAGGACTTCAGATCAACCAATCAAAACGAGGAACATTCATCCATAAAGAGAAATATACCAAAGATTTAGTTAAGAAGTTTGGAATGGAAAACTGCAAGAAGACCGAAACTCCAATGTCAACTTCCATTAAACTCGATCAGGATGTATCGGGAAAGAAAGTTGATCAGAAATCTTATAGAAGTATGATTGGGTCTCTTCTTTATCTTACTGCATCTATGTGCTCGTTTTCAAGCAGATCCAAGAGAATCTCATCTTACAGCAGTAAAGCGTATTATTAAGTACATAGCAACTTATCCATCTCTGGGTTTGTGGTTCCCTAAAAAAACAGACTTTACTCTCGTGGCTACTCGATCCGACTTAGCGAGAATGTAAAGTAGATAGGAAAGTACATCCGGAACATGTCGATTACTTGGACGAGATGTTTGTATCATGGTCTTCTAAAAACGAACACCGTGGCTCTATCAACTGCGAAGCGAGAATATGTTGCTCTTGGAAGTTCTTGCTCACGAGATTTTATGGATGAAACAAAGAACTATTGGATTATGGAAAAGAAGAAGCTGCATTGAAATAAGATGTGATAATACGAGTGCTATAAACCTCACCAAGAATCCGATTCTACATTCTAGAAGCAAAGCACATTGAAATCAAACATCACTTTATTAGAGACCATGTGCAAAATGGAGATATATATGTGGAATTTATTGATTCTAAGAATCAATTAGCAAATATCTTCACAAAGCCGCTGGACAAAGGTACATTCGATTCAATATGTGGGAGATTAAATATTATTAACCATTTTTTATAAATTCTATGAGAACAGGACAAAGTCTCGAGAAAATGAATCGTCCAGATGAGACTATTGAAAAAGGAAATAATGGTATTTTGGGTAGGTATGTTATTTCCTTGATTCAATCTGGTCAATCTTTAGAAAGTTCTTTTGATCTGCATGATTGATTTGTGTATTTTTGGCATATGTTTATGATAATTGAATATTCTTAAGTTTAGAATAACTGCCATTTTAATTTGTTTTGAATTGCGAATGTTCATTTGTTCTTCTAACGGGGGGTATAAAAACGTCTAAAAGTCGGGTCTTTTTCTCAT
This sequence comes from Angophora floribunda, assembly GCA_014182895.1. Taxonomy (NCBI): domain Eukaryota; kingdom Viridiplantae; phylum Streptophyta; class Magnoliopsida; order Myrtales; family Myrtaceae; genus Angophora; species Angophora floribunda. Next base: position 50,811,086 of record CM024712.1, read on the forward strand.
AACTCTTCAGAACATTTTGTTTACAAACCCTAATAGAGAAAAACGCTTTCTAAATCAATCTTCTCCAAAACCAAATTTCTTCGAACATGGCCTCGAGATCCTCCGTATCCAGATCAAGATCTTCATCTCCAAGAAGAAGATCAAACATGATTGCTAGGAGAGGAGGAAGAAGAGTCGACGGAGGGTAGACGCATTTCGACCTCACACAAACTTCCGAAGATACTAAAGAACATTCTCCAAGAGTTTTTTCTCAAAATGATCCTGAAGAATCTCCAAGAGCCATCCGATCACAATCTGAAGAAAGAAATTTCTCACGAAGAGGTACGTACGGACTAACTCTACCCACACCAGGCGAAAGCCCTCATGTAGTAATGAGGAGATATGAGAAATTAGTCCAAAGAAATGTTAGGGATGATGTCAAACTGTTCTTATTGAAAAAGGAAGGGTATGCGAATGAACTTCGTCTCATTCAAGCAGTACAAGCCACAGACTCACCATCTACTTGTACAGAACGAGTAAGTGATAAAGGGAGAAGCAAAGATAATGTGAAGGAAGATGATGAGAACATATACGAAATTTTGAAGTTGGAATGGGAATAGGCTCTTTAGTCCAAACACAACTGGCGGGAAATTATTTCGATCCCAGAGAGCATAAGACTTTATTTAACGGATGATGGATCGAGGAATCATGAACCACGTAATTGTGGATTTTGATTATTTGGATCTTTCTTGAAGTAAATCTGCGAGAATGCTTTAAAAAATTGCGAGATGGACTAATTTTGTGACCGATTTTACCTTTGTTTATCCGAATTAACAAAGCATATTTTTACTCGAATTTGACATTTCTATCTCCGGACGAATGCAATTCGGTGTGAATGACAGGTTCTATGATGTTAGTACGATGACACTCTGGCCGACATTATAAAAGTTGAAAGAGGAGCATTCACAATAGGCGTCTCCTATGAAACAGTTTGCAAGTTTCTTACAAAGTCATGGCAAGGGCCACTATAACTTATCCTCTTCTAACTTTTGCAAGAACTATTTTGCATAAGATAATTATGTTGTATTCGTCCAAAAGCCTCATCAAAGGCGATGTATCTAAATTTGAGGCAAAACGATGTGGGCTATTGAAAAGGGAATCTTGTTTCACCGCCTCACACAATAATATTGCATATGTATCGGACAGTGTCGAAGGACAAAGGACAACTATTCTATGGAGCTTTAGTGACAAGGATCTTTGAGCATCTTAAAATAGACATACCCAGAAGATTCAGCACTAAAACTCTTCCCACAATGGCCATTGACATGAAGATGATCAATAAGATGAGGCTGAAGGATGTTGCGAGAGACTTGGAGACGAAAAGAAAAGGAATGGCTAGAGCGAGAGAAGCAAAAAGAAAAGGTAAAGAGTTAGGCTGCTGAGCCAAGTTCTAAAAGGAGAAGACAACTTCTACTGGCGGTCGATGAAGAAGAAAGAAGAAGAAAGTATCTCTGCGATTACGGCAAATATACGTCAAACTTCTCGGAGAATGTCGGAACTAGAAGCGAAACAAATGCGAGAAAACATTCTCGGCCTGAGAACATGAGAAGAATGATGTATCTCGAATTGGAAGAAGATCCAGGAAGAAGATCGGAAGAAGAAAATCCAGGAAGAAGAGGAAAGAAGAGAAGAAGAAGAAGAAGAAGAAGAAGGAGATAATGATGGGGAAAAAGAAGGGAAACAAGGACAGAATGAAGCATTAATTCAAGGGGAGCATCTTTCGAACATATTGAAAATCAAGTACTGAAGCTTCATCTGGGAATGCCGATTATCGAAGATCTTAACACTTCTAACCGAGATCAAGGATCGGCAGATAGAAATGGAAACCTCCTTCACTAATGAGACCTGGAGACTCTCGAGAAGACGGTTAATAAATGTATTGACAGGATTGAGAAGTCTGCATCAGATATGGAGGATTTCATCCTTGTTCGGACCCCAAACAAGAAAACTTCTTAAAAACATCTTTTGCTTTAGAAACTGGTTTGTTTCGTTTGAACTGACTAATTCTTTTTTGAAGTTGACAAAAAGGGGGAGAGCAATATGGCTTGCTTTTGACTTTTGATGGTTAATTCTCTGACATTTCTAAACTTGTTAACTGTTGATAATTTGATAGTTGGATGCATGACATAGTTGGCTTTATTATGGTGTTGGTACATATGATGTCTAATGATATTTTCTTATATGCTGATTACACTGATGATATGAAGTTATGTTGCTGCTGTATTGTCTATACAGGGTTGATATGAGCTATTCTTATGAGTTGAGCGAGAATAGTTGGAAGTAGAAGGCTCTATCTAACCATATTTTGCGGGGACATTAAGCCGTATGTATGAAATGTTTTGTCATCATCAAAAAGGGGAGATTGTTGAGAAAACTCCTAGTTTTGATGCTTACAAAACATTTTATGAATGATATTTTACTAATCTCTTGAAGGAAAAGAACTCGAGAAAGACATAGGCTTTAAAATCACGCCAGCGAAGATAAAGCATGAGATGTCTTAGAGTCCGTCCGTACTGCATGACAAGACTCGATCGGGCGAGATTTTAAGTCCGACCGCACTGCATCGAAAATCTAAAGCAGACTGAGCTTAAGACCGTCGACTTAAGATGTATCTACAAGATAAGATCACCAACGGTAGAGTATTTCACTTACCTTATTTATGTTGATTACGTTATGTTAATCGATTGACAGGATCAATTAGTGGACAATTTCCAAAGAAGAATAGAGCACTTATGGAAGCCTAGATTCTGATTGTATGGGCGAACAGAATCTAAGGGGATCCTCAACGGTCAGTCTGTCCAAGAAAGGGAAGACTAAACTCTCAAGGAAAGAGCCAACGGTCGAGTATGGCTTGGAGAGTATTTAAGGATAGGTTGAGACTTAGGGGGTAGAGTAGATGAACATTATTCTAAAACTGATTCCGTTCTTCAATTGTTGTTCATAGTGGGTATTCGAGTGATCTCAGTGTATTACAAAAGAGAGTGACTTAGTGAGACTGATTATCACCAAGTACAAACACTCGAGAGTGTGTAATCCTTGGTGATCATATAGTGAAATACTGACCATTGGATTGGTCGCCGGAGAGAGTGGACGTAAAAGCTTGTTTAAAGCCGAACCACTATAAACAGTGTTTGCAATCTTCTCTAACTCTCTATTTACTTTCTGTTTGTGGATCAAAATAAATTGATATTACTTGCAAGTAAACTTCCTCAACACCTATTCACCCCCCCTCTAGATGTTTATACTAGTCACATCAGCACGTACACATACCATGATAAGCCGGATGAAGTGACATGGAAATCCAAAAGCTTTTAGGGTTGTCTCTAGAAAATCCCAGTCCAAAGTGTCATAAGCTTTGCGAAAGTCAACTTTAATGGCACACTTAGGAGAGTAATTGTCCGAGTGAAAGCCACTGAAGAGCTCTTGAGTGAGGAGAATGTTATCACTTATCCTTCTGCCTCTAACAAAAGTCGTTTGTGCCAGGCTTATAATATTAGGAAGAATCACCACAATTCTGTTAGACAGGATTTTAGTGATACATTTATAGATGGTATTACAACAAGCAATAGGACGAAAATTAGTAACCAATGAAGCATTCGGTACTTTGGGAACCAGGGCCAAGATTGTACAGTTGATGTCCCTTAATAATTGCCCAATAATAAAGAAGTCGATAATTGCCTCTATAATAGAGGGTCCTACTATATCCCAGCTTCTTTTGAAAAATTCAGAATTATAACCATCGGGGCTCGGGGCTTTACCCCCTGGCAGAGAGAACATGGCTTCCTTTACATCCTGGGGAAGAATGGGCTCAAACAGGAGTCTAACCTGGTCATCATTCAAGGTATGTCTCAGTGTTTCCTTCACCTCCAGAGTCGTAGGCTGAAAGGGAGTGTTTGCCGGGGCCAAAAGATCCTGGAAATAATTAACAAAAGCTTGTTGAACATTCACAGGGTCATAAATCAAGTTACCCGTATCATCCAGGACCGAGAGAATCCGGTTGTGCAGAGTGTCTACTCCGAGCAGTTGGTGAAAAAATCTAGTATTATGGTCGCCTTCTTTTAGCCAGCGAATCTTGGATTTTTGCTTGAAGAAAGATTCCTCCATAGACCTAAGTTCATAGAACACATGTGCTTGGGTATGCTCAGTCTCCACCAAAGCGCTATTGAGAGGATCGCTGTATTGAGCTTCTTGCGAAAGAAGGAGAGCCCTTTTAGCTTCAGAAGCTCAATGAGAGATGTCTGAATAGACTTCTTTATTCAACTGCTTGAGCTTGCATTTTAGTAGTTTGAGCTTCCTATAAACCTTGAACATGGGCGTACCTAATATCTAACTATCCCAGGCCTGGGCCACTGTGGTAGAGAAATCCGGGTGGGACATCCAGAAATTAAAAAATTTAAAAGGTTTCCTCTGTGGTCGAGGTGCCAAAACTCTGACTAACATTGGGGTATGGTCCGAAATTCCAGGGGCAAGGAATGCTGCTTTTGAGAAAGAAAAATCTGAGGCCCATTTGCTATTTACCAAAACCCGATCTATTTTCCTTTGTTTCCTCCGCTCACCAGTGGATGATGACCAAGTATACTGAAATCCCACATAACGAAGGTCTTCCAGTTCAGCACGACATAAGCATTCCTGAAATTCATCAAATGCAGGAATCCAATTATCTGAGTTTCCTATGCGATCCGAGGAGTCTTGGATGGCATTAAAATCACCTGCTATAATCTAGGGACTATCCTTGAGAGCAGCACTTAAAAGAGTCATGTCGCTCCATAGAGGTCTGCAAGTAATAAAAGTGTGCTCCCCATAAAGCCGAGAGGACTAAAGTAGATCCCAGTTGCAAGATTTTAATTGAGCCATGAATGATTTGGGCATTTATAAGGAGACATGTAAGCTCCAACAAAATAGGATTCCAGCCAAACCATACCCGACCTTGATCAGAAAATTCATAATTAGCAATCCATTGCCAACCCGGTAAAAAATTAGAGGATATGGCAGCAAAACGATGAGGCGGGACCATTGTCTCCATCAGACCAATACAACTTAGGTTATTAGCACGAACAAAATGCCTCACCTCAGATTGTCTAACCGGGTCAACAATCCCCTAGACATTCCAAAACCAAAATTCATATGTTACGATTACATATAGATAGGTTATCTACCTATTTTTTTCAGCACCGACGCCGGGTGCCCGTCGGTTTTAGGGATTGAGAGGTCTGTACCTGGGAGGAGCTGTCCAGCCTTGGATCCGGAGGAGTTGCTTGCTTGATGGCCAGCTGGTCCTTATTCACAGCAAGGGGGTGTTACTCCGGGAGATCAACGCAGGTACTGCCATTTGGGGGGCTTTTCTAGTGGCCTCAGTCCCTTGTGCTTCTTCCTCATTGCTGTTGGTAGCATCTGCATCTTCATCTAAATCATCCACAGAGGAAAACGAAGGAGAGATAGGCTTCGGTTCAGTAGGGCTCTTGGTACCGACCTGTCTAATAGCATCATCAAACCGAATAGGTTTTTTGATCTGTCTTCTCTGGGCAGTTCTGGGAACAGGCAGGGATGGCACATCCGGTTTCCAATGCAAAACATGGCGGCTGGACAGGACTTGTTGCTGCTGTTTTGGCTGGAGATCAGTGGCCAAAGCATGCTTCCCAGGATTACCTTGAGCAGAACTACCTTCAGCCTTTCTAGGGAGAGCAGCAAGTTGAGGCTGATGGGTACTGGCTTCTCTAGCCACCTTGTATACGGTCAGGCTAGGAAATGTTGCTACTTGGGACTGAAGCGACCTATCTTTTCTGGCTAGGCCTACTGGAGTTTCATCTGAACTGTTTCCAACTCCAGCTGGATCACTAGGAGGAGCACCAGTAGGGTTTGGAGTGTCAGATACCAGGCTACTGAATCCAGCACAAGTATGGGCAGCAGGATTGGGAACACCAACAGAAGATTGAGCAGAAGCTGGAATACCAGCAAAGTGGGTTGCAGCGAGACAATCCGCAAAGGGTGGATTAGCAAGGACAGCAGCAGGGACAACAACAGTAGCTTGAGCACCAGTAGGGACTTCAACAGTAGATTGATGACCAGCAGTAGTTTGAGCACCAACAGGGACATCAGCATTAGTTTGCGCACCAGCAGCGAAGCTGCTGTTTCCAGCACCAGCTGCAGCTGGAACACCCATCTCCTTGAGGTTACACATGTGGCCAAAACAACCACACCTACTGTAGAGAACCAATCTCCACTCATATTCAACCAGCACATAGCGGGTGACTCCATTCAGCCTCACCTTTACCCTATCATGTTTCTTATCAGTTGCAGAGATTTCAACACAAACTCTAGCATATGACAGCATCTTCATTTGTTCTGTTCTTTGGTCTACATATAAAGGAATGCCTATAACACTTGCTATGCCACTAATCCCAAGTGCAGACCACAAGCCAAAAGGGATAATTTCTCAGCCGAATCCATATCGGAACCTTGGTATGGTTGTCCTTTGTTAGTTCCAAGAGGGGGTGCCATTGCTGCAAAATTAGCGGGACACGAGCGACCATAATAGGGCCACTATCTAGAATATGACGCCTAAAGTTAGCATCAGGTATCTAGAAAAAGAAAAAACCTCGATCATCTGCCTTGACCTCCACAAGTTTCACTCCCCAAGCATGTTTGAGGGCTATCTCCACTAATTTGAAAGGTAATTTTTTACCCACAAAGTAACCAACTACACATTCTTTCCATTTAAGATCCATTGCATCTAGGACTTCTTCCGAAAATTCAACCACTGGTTCATCATCGAGGGACATAGGTTGTACATATTTAAGGTCGTAACCCTTGATGGTTGTACGGGCCACACTTGCCCATGAGCGCACAGCAGGGTTCTCCCTTTCATTCAATAGAACAGAGTGTTGAGACTGAGCATTATGTCTAACACTTGGACGATCTACAAGATCATCTCCATGGACATTACTTGAAGTTAGCTGGCGTGCTACTGGCGGAATGGCGCCATCGTGGGGATGGTCAGAGCTCGCCAAACCAGCCAGCCCATTGGAAAACCTTCAGTTTGAAACCGCACGGCCCCGAGAGTTTTGCGAGAACGAGGAGGGCGGCTCCGACTCCTATGGCGGTCTCTCACCATCTCCGACAGAGTATGTGAAGGCCCCGGTCGGTTCTCAGCCATTTGACCCTCTCCAGACGGCCTCACAAACCCAGTTTCCATCACAGAGCAACCAGAAAACTACCTAACCCAGATCTGACTTATAGAGTGATGGAGACATACCTAAGCGAATTCCTTCAGAGGGGAGAAAGTGCAAGCACAAGGGAAGAATCCCACTGAAATCAGCTCGTGTGGAGCCGACCAACCACCGGAATAGCTTCTCCAATCCAACAGGTGAACAGTGCTCAGAGAGCCAGCTGAGAGAGAGAGAGAGAGTTTGGTCGGAAAAATTCCAAAGTTGGCTTCTTTGTCTCATAAAAAAAAAAGAAAAAAAGAAAATGATTGTCTATTCATGGATGAGTTTACTTTTGTGGGTGTTGTGGGTGCCTGTGCTCACTTGGGTCCATTTAAGTTCTTGCGCCAGGTTCATGGAGTTGCTATCATAATGGGCTTGGAATTTACTAAGATAACTTACAATTCCCTGATTGTTGCTTATGGGAAATGTGGTGGAGCCGATATTCGCCATGCCTTGTTCGACGTTATGCCTGAATAGGATATTGTGTCGTCGACTCCAGTGGTTGTTGCTTATACGTGAGCTCATAACTTAGATGATGCTTGCGCAATATTCAACAATATGCCAGCGAAGAACAGAGTGTCTTGGACTGCACTGATCTAGGCTTTGCAACAGAACTCGGACTTCAATATCTGCAACCAAAATTGTAAGTTTGGTTAGCACTTAAATGGTGCGGCAGTCATCCATCCAAGCTTTATCTAGCTGGACCATTTGGGGTGAAATGGGAATTTCTATATTACCACTAGAAGAAATCCTGAAATTTTTGTTTTACCTAAGAAAATTCGAAGAAAAATCTAATCATCCTAATATATAAGATTTGAATAGTCTAATCATTGGGAATTACGATTGGTTATAAATATTATGAAATTATAGATGACGAAGCACAAAAAAGTCAACTTAATTATATTTATAAATTAGCTATGAATAAAAATAAATAAATAACAGATTGATATATTGATGCTAATTATTCAATGAAAAAATTGTGCTATTATGATTTTCTATTTTTTAAACGATGACAAATTAATTTAGATTCCTAATAACACAATATTCTATTATACCTATCTTTAATTTATAGTAAACAAAATCATATGGTATAATCAACGTTGCACGTGATAAATTACTAAAAGTGTTGGTAATTTACTTTCAATAATGGTTGAAGTTCATTGAAATGTTGGTGAATTTCTGATGGTGTTAGTAATTTTATAGTACTAGTAACGTTTCAGAAGAATTTGTAAATTACTAATTTAATGAAAAATTGATAAATTTCATATGGCATATGTATTTTACCACGGGTGTACCTAACAAGCAAGAACCAATCTTTTTTTTTTTACTAGCACAATTGCCAGCGATATTGCAATTCTACCAACACGGAAGACTTTTCAAATCTCAAGTCCTGTGGGACCTTAGAATTTTGCCAGAGTTTCATACTTCTCCACCTCTGCGACGAACTTAAAAGCCCACCTGAAAATTTCAAATGTCGAAACTTGAATCGCAGGCATGAATTCACTCTGAAGCTCATGTAAAGATCTGTTTTGACTTGTCAAAACTAAAGAACCATTGCGACCATTGCACGTGATCATCAAATGGATGATTTGCCCCTCCTTCATTTCTTCAATGTGGAAATTTTATGGGAAATCGACAACAATTCTGTGAATATGGTTGTTGGTATCCAATTAAATTTGCGACACCAAATGCTAGACGTTTTCAGGGTACCAACTCAAGAACACGATTCTCCGCAAATGAATTTTGGATCAAGTCATCTTCAATACTCTATCAATTTCACCTGAAAGCTAAAAATTGCCATTCACATCGAATGAGGCGGCAATGCCGGAAGAATGGTACTTCCAAGGATAGATAGAGCTACCAAATTTATCTTGTCAAAATTCACTTTTCAAAGAAATTATTACAAACAAGCAAAATTACAACTCGCTTACTTGTAGAAGAATCCATTTTGAAATCATATCTCGACTCTTAATAGATTTCTAACGATTTTCTCTAAGTTGCCTCTAATCGAAGATACAATCTTTTTAAGTTCAATATGATAGGAAGTATTTCTGCTTGTCGTAGAAATATATTGATATTCACATCACTTAGTCGTACAAGAACTTTACACTACAAACATGGGATGTCTTCTCAAATAGGTTAACAAAGTGAATGTTGTTCATTCATATGAGAAGTTGAGGTAGGTAGTTGATGCAATCCGAAGACGAGGTCAGCAATCTGAAATAGAGGTAGGTTGATACAATCTCCCTCCCTCCTGAAGTAGGTATCCAAAGTGTGATGACAATCAAGAAATAACAGGAATAAAAAAGAGAAAGGACGAACATCACGCCCTCATGGAACAGAACAAAGCGCAGGAAGACGTGGTCACAGTACTGGAGGGAGATCCCCGCCAGGTCGATTCGCATGCTGTGTTTCCACTCAGGGCTGCTGTCATATTCCTCGATGGTCAGAGTCCCTTGTTGCTGGTTCCGGGCGAGCTTCTTGCTCAGGGGTCGTCGCTGACGATGGAGGAAGAAGGGCAAGAGAAAATAAAGTGAGAAGAGAGACGCAGCAGGAGGAAAAAAAAAATAAAAGAGAAGAAAGTCGAAATTTCTGAAGAAGAGAGCCCACCTGTACACGTGGCCATCAATTCACGGTCTCAATAATATAATTACATGGCACAACGTATTACCCTCCCAAATTCTTTTGTTGGCCTTGCCAATTTTTTCAGATCTCTGTACTCTTCAGATTCCAAGGTCTCCTCGAACTTCTCAGATTCACCTATATAAAAACTTGCTAGATTCTTAAAGCTTGAAGGATCAGATAACTTTTGTAGAGACCCGCAGTGATAAATAGAAAGCCTCTCTAGTGATTCTAGCCTACCTTGAATCTCAACCAGACCAGGACAATTTACTAGATTAAGTAGCTCAAGCTTCTTGCAGTTGGTCAAGTCAGGCAACTTCACTAGGGATGGCAGATTCCTAAGATTTAAGTACTTCAGGTACTCCGAATCTTCCAGGCCTTGAATCTCTTCTAGCTTCCAACAGCCAGATATAAGGACTTGTTCTATGTTCTTGAAGCTTAATGGATCAGGCAACTTTTCGAGAGATTCACAAGACATAATATAAAGTATCTCCAATGATTCTAGCTGACCTCGAACCTCAACCAGTTTAGGACAATTTAATATCCAAATTCCCGTGAGCTTCTTCAAGTTGGTTGAGTCAGGAAACAACTTCACTAGTGATGGAAGACTCTCAATATCAAGGTATTTCAGGTTCTTCAAATGTTCGAGGCCTTGAATCTCAATTAGTTGTTCACAATTTTTGATTTCCAATTTTGATAACTTTTCCAAATATGAAAGATCTATCGACTTTTCCATTAAACTTCGCCCAAAAATACGGAAATGTGACAAATTCTGGGGAAGCCTAGGTAGGCATTCTAGTTTATCTACAAGGAGGTCAAGCTTCCTGAGCTTAGAAAGGAGATTAACGTCTGAAGGTAGGGTGGCCAAACTATGACAACACAACATCAAGGACTCCAGCTTTCTCAACCCTCCGATCCAGTGGAGGCTTGGAGCTGTGTGGAACAGGGTTCCAGACATCAAACCCAACTCCAAAACTCTCAGAATTAGTAGGTTTGAGAGATCTGGCAATCTCATCTCTGACCTAGTTGTAATGTATAGATCGGTCAAACTTTCAGGAAGCTTAGGCACTTCGGAAATTATCGTGTCCGATAATCTCAAGATCCTCAGAAATGTTAGTCTTCCAATCTCACTAGGAATTTCCTCCAAATTTCTACAGTTGCCAGCATCTATCTCTTCAAGCTTCTCCAACATTCCAAGGGCACTAGGTAGCTTTCTTAAGTGGGTGCAATGCATCCTTAGTACTCTCAAATTCTTCATTTTCCCTATCGAGTCAGGTAACTCTCGAATGCTCGAGTTAGAAAGATTCAATTCAACAAGAGATCCAAAATTTCCAAATGGAAGTTCAGTAATTCGTGTATTATCCAAACTAAGAGTTAATAGTGATGTTAAGCATCCAGAAAAATTGCATACACTCAGTGATCTACATGCAACTGCACTGAGAGTTTTCAATTTCTTCATTCCTTTCCATTCAGGAATATTTGTAATAGATGTAGAATCAACAAGAAGTTCTGTCAGGGCTTCCAATTCATCCATCTCGTCCGGCAATGTCTGAAGGTGCATACATCCTTCCAAGTTTAAGAACACTAAATGCTTTAACTTACCAATAGACCTATCAATTTGAACCAGTGGGCACCCTCAAAGAATCAGTTGCTCTAAATTTTCTTGAGAAGAAAAGTCAGGAGTTCCACGCAATTTTCTGCATTCAGTCAAATTTAGAACCTTCAAATTCTTTGCCATCTGTAATGAAGAGAAGATGTTAATTCTGGATCATTTTGAGATACAGGACAGCAGGGCTAATATAGCAAATTCATTTTGAAATAATGCCATACCTTGAGGTGGTTCCATCCCTCCCAATTATCCGTAATTTCGCTCTGTGATAGATCAAGAATCACTAGCTTCATATGGGAAAATGCGGTCAACTGGTAAAAGAGAGGAAACTCATGCCATGAGAGATATCTCAAATTCTGAAGGATGAGTACATTCCTCCGGAACCAGTTTGTTGAAGGAAAATACTGAATGAAGCGATGCCATGAGAGCCATTTCAACTCTGAAAGAATGAGTAGATTCCTCAGGAACAAATTGGTTGAAGGAAAATGCTGAATGAAGTTAGGCAATGAGAGCCATCTCAAATTCGGAGGGATGGGTAGATTCCTCCTAAACCAGTTGGTTAAAGAAAAATGCTGAACATTGTTCGTATCCAAGTCTCCACACTCCACTCGAAGAAACCTTAAATTTGATAGTCTTGCAAATTCTTCCTTCTTAAAGAAGCATTGAGATTGATGATCAAACTTGAGACATATTGCTTCAACATTTTCTGTTCCCTGCCAAAGCAAAAAAGGGAAACAGAAGCTGGTTATCATATAATCACCAGTTGAAGGCATTCGAGTTGAACGCACTCAAGGAATGTACATCTTATTCATTATTTGTAAGTAATTTACAATATAATTTAGAGATGAGCATGTGATCGCAGTAACCGCATAATTAACGACTCGGTTCGGATAGAAGCAAATAAGCAAAGTCAACGTGTATAATTTATCTCTTTGAATAGGAATAACATGGCAAACACTTTACCTCCTTTCTTTTAAGAACATCAATTGCTTCATCATGATTCCACACCTGACTTTGCTTCTCTGGTTTAAAATCAGCTCTTTCACAAATGATATCTCGCCCAAGGTCTCTTAGCTGATCATGCACCCACAATCGGTTTCCTTCTACAATCTTTATTAATGACATCTGTTTGAGGACTTCAAGAGAATATTCAGGGAAAAACTTACAACTGTCCCACATGTAAGTCACAATTCTCACATCAAACCCAACAAAGAAGCAACAAACATTGAGAAATATTTCCTTCTCTTGAGGTTCTAATGCCTCGAAACTGATGTTCAACTTACTTTTAACCTTTTTATTGGGAATAGTTTTCAACCTTTCTAATGAGTCCACCCAAAATTTTCTGTCTTTTCCAGCTAAAAATGAACCTATAATTTCTAGAGCCAAAGGAAGATGGCCACAGATTTCTACTGCTTTTTCCGAGAGGGGGATGTATTCTGCTGGAGGATGATCTCTTCTAAAGGCATGTTTGCTAAATAGTAGAAGAGAATGATTGAAATCCATTTCAGTAAGTTCGTGCTTCAAATTAACATCTTTGAGAACTTCCTCGTTTCTTGCGGTAATAATAACCTTACTTCCTCTGCCGAACCAGCATTCACCCTGCCCCACAAGAGCCTCCAGCTGAGTGTTTTGGTCGACATCATCAAGTACAAGTAAAACCTTTTTAGAGGATAACCTCTTCTTGATCTCAGTAATCCCTTCATTAATGCTATTGATGGATGGCCATTCCATTCTTAGGACTTTAGAGATGAGCTGATTCTGCAAACTCTCAATCTTTGTCTCTCGAATGTTAGACAGGAAGCAACAATTATCAAAGTCAGCCGATAGTTTATTATAGATGATTGTGGCAAGAGTTGTCTTTCCAACACCACCCATACCATAGATACCAACAATCTTTGTTCCAGTTGTCTGTTCACCTATCTTTTCCATGATTTGGTCCACTTGATTGTCCATTTCAACCAAGCAATTAGATACTGCCAGGTAGTTCTTTTTCAACTCAATCAAAACCTTCCGAACAACTTCTTCTGTGAACTCACCTTTGCCTCTGATATTGATGGCAAAAGAACCCAACCGTTAAATCGCAATGAAGCAGAATAATATCTAATATACAAACAAATCCGGAACAACAATAAATTCAAGTACCTCTCCTTGAGTTCCCATCCTCTTAACGCTCCAACCTTGCTGAGAGCTACCTTCCAGTTCTGAATAGTCTCATCAGTGTACCGGCACTTATTTATGTGTAAATTAATGGCCTCACCATAACTTCCAGTTTGGTAACGAACCTCGGATGGTGCTGCGTTGTAGAAAACTGGCATGATCTTCCGTCCCCACTTTTCCTTGCACTCCACCATCTGGACCAACTCCATGAGACACCATGGACTGGCAGCATATCCTTTAGATAAGATAGGAATCGAGATTTCCGACTGCTTAATTGCTTGAACAAGCTCTGGCCCAATCTCTTCCCCAATGGGAAGCTCTTCATTATCTCTATATGCCCGTATTCCGGCATGAATGAGGCTGTTGTAAAGGTAATCAGCAATGTCAAGGCGAGTATCCGGTCCTCTGAAGCTCAAGAATACTTCATAACCAGATTCGGTTGGCTTCTCCATTTCCTGAATTCTCAGAGGACTTGCAATGACCTGATGATATCCCACATGAAAGACGTTTACTATGAAAGTGGAGTGATGATTATCATGATTTCTCTCAGAAAGTTTCAAGTCATTCTAGAAAGAAACCAAGATGACAAATGCACAAGCTCCTTCTGGGCCTTGCACTAGACACCAAAATATGTCTGAATATTTGATTAATAATATAGTAGGAGAAGTGAACCCATATCGATTGTAAAAGAAGAAATTTCCAAAGTATTGCTGAATTATGGGATTTAGTTCGCACCCAAAATTGATTTGAAAGAATAATTTTTCAAGAAGATAAAACACCGTTAACCTATTCTTGTCTTAAAGTCTTCCTTTCGTGATAAAATTTCTCTTGACAGGTGACATTGAATGTCCTTTGCACATAAGTGCCTGCCGTTGCTTGTAGGTTGACTAATTATCTAATTGTCTAATAAGAAATTATGATGAATCCTTCCTCCTTTACTTTTTACCAAAATAGATTTGACCGACAAAGAATCGCATTCCCCTATGACAATCTCATTGGAAAAGTGAAATCAAGAAATTTGACTGAAGCTAATTCAACCCTCACCATTAGACTAGTTTCTAAAGAGCACAAACTGATCTGTAATTACAGTCATCTCTTGGTATATTAACATACAGGTACAGGGTCCATGGGTGAGCATTAGCAGCTATCACTTCCAGAAAGTATCAGTATATAAAAAAAAAGAGTGACTTACAAACTAATAATGGAATTGATGAAATGTCCACAGAAAAAAAGAAGCACGAATGCTGTAACTGTTTCTCCTGAAAATAAGTTGGAACACAGGAGTGTAGGAATGAGAGCTGTATTTTACGAAAACGGAGAGTTCTGGTTCACCACAGAGTGCAACATTATAGTCTATTCAGTCTGCCTCTAACGTTACACACCGAGTTGAGGGTTTCAATTTTCAGTGTAGGAGTGTTCTTACTACCAATCACCATACAATAATGTGCTAGTTTGTCGTATCGAAGTCTCCCAGAGACACCACTATCTATGGTCGCACCAGAAAAATCCCATTAAATAAATCATATCAACAGATTCCACTCAAACTAGTTCAGAGCACCGGCCCAGTTCCTAAAGAGCGTAAACTCAATCCCTAATTACAGAACCAACAAGCTGATGCATAGAAGTGGGCATTGTGCTTCGAGATCTGAGGCCTGACAGTTGCAAATGAGCAGGGTTTCAGCATGTGACTAGAGTAAGAGGCTAAAGCTATTAGCGCTAGACGCAACTGGCAGTGATTAATCATGGAGTCAACTGAGGAAAGAATCGATACTGATCTGAGAGTCCCTCCATTGTTTCCATCAAATTCCGCACCTAGTTACATTTCAGAACAGACCCAATTCATTGAAAAAAGGCAATAGATGAGAGGAAATTACCGGAGATGGAGGGGTGAGGATGAAGAGTCCGGCTCAAAATGCTGAGAAGCAGGCCCAAGAATAAAACGTCCTCGGCTTTGAGCCCAGCTGAAGAAAAGAATTTTCACTAAGATAGTCTGCTCACCCTCACTCGCCATGCTCATCCAAGAAGGTGACTTGATGCTTACCCTTACGGGCCGACCACAAGTACAGAAAATGAGGGAATCCGCCTTTCTTTCGAGGTTATTCGAGTTGGGTTACTTCGAAAAAACTCCAAGTTCAAAGAGTTTCCAGCTCAAAAGTTTTCATCAGTTTAGAGATCACAATGACGTGGAAACCCTTCTTCTGCTGGTGAATTTCTAAAGCCCATTTAAATTAGGAAAAATGTCATCAAAAATCATAAATTATACCTTATGTGACAATTTTACCCTGAACTTTTTTGGTGCCACTAAAAATCCCAAATCATGCCATTGTGACGATTTTAACCCAAACTTTATTTTTACCAAAAAAAATAACAAATTATACCATTTGTGATAAATTTACCTCAAATTTTTTGACTGAAGGGAATTTTCATCCTTTACTATTTTTTTCTTTGTTCTTTTTTTTTTCTCTCTCCCGAGGAAAGCCAGCGAGGGCCGCCCAGGTGTGGGCGGCAGCCCTCGCCGGATTTGGCTTGAGCGACCCTCGCTGCTCGCCCAGGACTGTGTTCAAAAGGATTATGCTGGTGATTATGCCAGGTACACATGGCCAAAAAGGTTAGTGTTCAAAAGGATTATGCTGGTGATTTGCCAGGCTAAAAAGAGAGCTAGTGCAAAGTTTGGTTATTGAATTTTCCGTCCATTTGGTCCTTCAAAAGTTTGTGTTCCTTGGACTCTAGCTTCTTCCTGCAGGTGGGACACTCACAATCAATCTTTATACTCTTTCGACACCTACATGAAAGAATACAAACTGCAGAGAGAGAGCAGAAGAATTCATATCATTGACAGTCTGTACATGAGAAAATGGTAGGAACAGAGGATGCACAGCAGAGGCAATATGAAAAATAATCTGAGCCTTAGCTCTTATACAGTATTAGAATAACAGAAGAAGCAGCTCGCAATACTTAGTGATTCTGAGATGCCGCTCAACCACTGAAATCAGGCACAACCATCGCCTACATTCTTCCATCCACCATACTGAAAAGTCTAAGACAGAAATAACATCCTAAAAAGCTACTCTGACAAGTCAGATTCCACAAGATCAGACTGCGTCTCTGCCTTCAAAGTCCTCCACCGATCATCAGAGCCCAGAGAATCTTCTAGCTTCTCACACTTATGCATAAGCAAAGATTTCAGCTTCTTGAGGCTTGCTTGATGGATCAGGTAACTTTCTGAAAGATTTACAGGAACCAATCGAGACTGTCTCCAACGATTCTAGTCTGCCTTTGCTCTCGACCACTTCAGGACAGCACTGCAGATAAAGTTCCTGGAGCTTCTCTAAGTTGGTCTGGTCGGGCAACTTGTTCAAAGATGGAACTCCTTCAAGCTTCTAAGTTCTCAGGTTCTCCAAACCTTGGAAGCCTCTGAACTCTCATTTTTAGAGCTTCCAAATCTGAGAATGCTTTCACATTTGAAAAGGTCTATTAATGTTTCCTGCATGATTATATATTTAAGTATGACAAATTCGGGGAAAGGCGAGATAGGCATCGCAGCTTCTTGCAGTGGACCAGTTCAAGTTCTTTAAGCTGTGAAAGAAGAATGATGTCTGGGGAGGTGAAAAAATGACATTCCAACCACAAGGACCTTCTGATCCACCAAGGACTTCGAGCTTTGTCGAATTCAGAAGCATCCTCAAAATTGTCAAAACCTGGGTTTTCCATACAATTTGAATACCGGATTAGTAAGTAATTTAACATCAATGACGCCTTCTTTTGTTACTTTACATAATCAAAACCTCATACAGAAGATCCGCCTTTGTAGAAATACTAATCTAAATCTCCCTAAACTCCGAACCTGACCAATATGGACAATATTTTGGACAAGTGAATCTAATGTCGGCAAATGAAAGTTCTAGGTCCACCTACTCACCAGTCGATCCAAGAACACAACAGTATAGTAACAATTAATGTCGACTGGAAAACCTATACTCATTTAAGATATGCAAGCTGTGGATTATATACGAATGACTATAATTATCTGGGCAATGAATAAAATAAATGCACTCCAATGCACACAATTGAATTACTAATCTAATGTGTGCAATACCCGTTGCTCACCATATACAAGAGTGAGTATTTGTTCCCTACTTATCATTGCTCATGACTCATCTCAACTAGCAAGACATAGTCACCACCAACTCATGAGACAAAATCATAAAAACATTTTTGCCACGCTTTAGCCCATTCATCACGGATGTCCTCTTGCGATGATAAATATACCACTCTATAGCCACATCATGATGGCTATCCCAGACTCATTCTCAACAAGATTCCTACCCATTCTATTTTCTTTCTCAATCTTGGACCCCAAGTTCATAATATCACATATGGGCTATTTAATTTGCATTATGTTACACAAGTCATACCATTTCGTGCATGAATCATTGGACTTCATGTCCTTTCAACCACATAGAGACCTGTCTTAAACGGTAGAATATTCAGTTTTTCGAGTCTTATATACATACTCAGGAAAATTAATTGCAGTGTTGGTATATTACTAACACTTGCAGAATTTCTATGGAGTTAGTAACCTACTTAATTATTAGAATATCGATAAATTCCTAATAGTCTTGTTCATTTACTTATGACAATGGTAAAATTTCAAAGGGGTTGATAATTTACTACTTCCTCATATTGATAAATTTCTGATAGTGTTAGTAATTTATTTAATATACTGGTAGAATATCAGAAGATTTGGTAATTTACCAATTTAGTGGAAATTTGATAAATTTCTGATAATATCAATAATTTACTACTAATTCAGCTAACAAGCAGGTAACCAGTCATTTTTTCTTTACCAGCAAAATTGGAATTCCACGAGCATGGAAATTTCTCAATTTTCCAACCCCACGGCACCGTGGAATTCTGCCCCCAAAGTTTCACTCGTCTCTACTTCTGCGACAAGACTTAAATCCCAACTGATAATATCAACTATTGAAACTTGAAATGCAGTCATTAATCATTCAGAAGCCCCTGTAGAAATCGATGTTAAGTTATCAAAACTGAAGGACCTTTGTGACCATTGCACATGATAATTAACTAGGGAAGTTTATGTTCATGCCAGACACAATGTTTTTCCCCTACTTTCTTCATTTTTTCAATGTGGAAATTTTCATGGGGCATCCGCAACAATTCTTTGATTATGGTTGCTGATGTCTAATTGAATTCGTGACACAAACACATTGAACATTAATCTCTGCGAATGCATTCTGGAGCAAGTCATCTTGTCCTCGATGAATTTCTCCCATGACAAGATTAATTACTAATTGCACCCACTAAAAATTTTAGAAGTAGGACCACAACAAGACCCAAAAAAGAAGAAAGGAATTGCAGAACCAATCGATCATAGTGAGGTTTCATTCCTCCCAGGACAATATTTTGGTTTTAGCTAGACCCTGGTGCAGAAGTGAACTGAAGCACAGGAGTTGCAATGTGTTTCAAGAGAACGTGACTTGGTTAAGCCTAAAGGTATTAAAGATTAGATGCAGATGGAAGAAAATCAACTGAGTCAGCTCAGGAGTGAGTTCATTGAAAGGCAGTTTTCATTGCGTATAAATGATTAAAGTCATGACTTAAAATAACAAAAACAACTCAATCCGTTCCAAATCTTTTCCTAATCTATCACTAGTGGCATCAAAGATTCACACGCGGACCCAATCCATGCAACAGCGAAGAGAAAATTTACCAGAAAAGGAATCCAGGTGAAGATGAAGACGATCAAATATAGATGGCAGAGAAGGAAGAAACCCTTGTTTGCCTCAGTCAGCTGCAACCAAAAATGGAAAAGAAAGACCACAATCTATTAACCCCTCGTGGGAACAGATCAGCGGGCAGCGAGACGGGGTCGCAGTCGCCGGAGGGAGATCTCCGCCAGGTTGCAACGCGTCTCGAGCTTCCGCTCGGGGTCGCCGTCGCGTTCCTTCTGACGGTCGGAGTCCGTCGCTGCTGATTCTGGGCGGCTTCTTGCTCGGGTCGTCGCTGATGAGGGAGGAAGACGAAGGAAGGAGAAGGAAAGAACGTGAGAAGATATAGGCAGAGAGCGCAACGGGAGAAAAATAAAAAATAAAAGGAAGAAGAAGGAGAGAGAGAAAGTAAGAGTGGGTCCCACCTACACGCGTCATTTCGAGAAAATATTCCTCACCACCATTGGACGGGACCTCCTCTCCAAAATTTCAGTTGCCTCCACCCATATCCATGATAGGTTCTTCTCACTTTTTTCAAATCCCTGTACTCATCGGATTCCAGAATCTCCTCCAATCTCTTCGATTGTTCTATTTCCAACCACTCTAGCTTCTTGAAGCTTGAAGGATCAGAAAACTGCCGCAGACACCCGCAGCCATGAATATAAAGCCTCTCCAATGATGTTAGCCTACCTCGAATCTCAACCAGACGAGGACAATCCTTTAACTCAAGAACCCTGAGCTCCTTGGCATTGGTCAGGTCAGGCAACTTCTCTAGCAACGGAAGATCCTGCAGATATACGACATCCAAGTTTTCCGAAAATTCCAAGCCTTGAATCTCTTCTAGCTTCCCACAGACACTTACATATAATTTTACTATATGCTTGAAGCTTAATGGATCAGGCAGCCTCTCGAGTTTTTCACAGTCATCGAAATGGAGAAACTTCAACGATTCTAACTGGCCTCGAATCTCAACCAGTTTACGACAACGTCTTATCCAAATTCTGCAGAGGTTATTCAAGCCGGTCAGGTCAGGCAACTTCACCAGCGATGGAAGACCAATAAGACAAAGACTTTGCAGGTTTTTTGAATGTTCGAGGCCTTGAATTTCTATGAGCTGTTCACAATCAGACACTTCCAATTCTAATAACCTCTCCAAATATGAAAGATTTAATATTGATGTTGAGCAATCACATATTTCGAAGAATAACAAATTCTGGGGAAGTCTAGGTAGGCGTTCTTGGTTATTTCCAGATAGTTTAAGCATCCTCAGCTTCGAAAGGAGATTAAAATCTGAAGGTAGGGTGACCAAATCACCACAATACAACTGCAAGTGCTCTAGAATTTTTAACCTTCCGATCCAATTGAGGCTTGGAGCTGGATGGGGAGGGGTTTGATACCTTAAGTCCAACATCAGATCTCTCAAATTTAATAGGTTTGAGAGATCAGGGTATCTCATGTGTTGATTACCGAACAGGTATAGATCAGTCATACTTTCAGGAAGCTTAGGGATATTGGAAATTCTTGTGTTCGATAACCTCATGATTCTCAGAGATGATAGGTTTCCGATCTCACTTGGAATTTCCCCACACAAATATCCACATCTGCGAGCATCGATCTCTTCAAGCTGCTCCAACATCCCAATGGCGCTAGGTAGCTTTTCTAAGCCAGTTTTAGAGATGCCTAGTACTCTCAAATTCTTCATTGTCTCTATCGAATTGGGTAACTCTCGTATGTTCGACCTAGCAAGTTGCAACTCAACGAGAGATCCAAAATTTCCAAAAGGAAGTTCACTAATTCTTGTACCCGACAAATCAAGGTATAACAGTGATGTTGAGCAACCAGCTAAATTGCATTTACTTAGTAATCTACATGAATATGCACTGAGAGTTTTCAATTTCTCCATTCCTTTCCATTCAGGAATATTGGTAATAGATGTATCATCAACAAGAAGTTCTGTCAAGGCTTCCAGTTCCTCCATCTTGTCTGGCAATGTCTGAAGTTTCCGGCAATATTTCAAGTTTAATAATACTAAATGCTTTAACTCACCAATAGACCTATCAACTTGAACCAGTTCCGTGCACCCTTCAAGAACCAGTTGCTCTAAATTTTTATGATTAGAAAAGTCAGGAGTTCTATGCAAGTTTCTGCATTCTGTCAAATTTAGAACCTTCAAATTCTTTGCCTCCTGTAATGAAGAGGAGGTTAATTCAGAATTATTTTGAGATACAGGACAGCAAAGTCAACATAGCAAATTCATGTTGAAATAATACCGTACCTTGAGGTGGTTCCATCCCTCCCACTCATCTGTAATTTTACTTCTTGATAGATCAAGAATCACTAGCTTCTTAAAAGAACGTGCTGTGAATTTGAAAAAGATAGGAAAGTTATGCCATGAGAGATATCTCAAATTTGGAAGGATGAGCAGATTTCTCTGGAACCGCTTGCTTGAAGGACAATGCTGACCAAATTTATGCCATGAGAGCCATCTCAACTTTGGAAGGTTGGATAGATTCCTTTGGAACCAGTTGGTTAAAGAAAAACGCTGGACATTTTTCATATCCAAGTCTCCACGATCCACTTGAAGAAACCTTAAATTTGATAGACTTGCAAATTCTTCCTTCTTAAAGAAGCGTCGAGATTGATGATCAAACTTGAGACGTATTGCTTCAACTTTTTCTGTTCCCTGCCGAAGAAAAAAACGAAATAGAAGCTAGTCATCACATAATTGCCTGTCGAAGGGATTCAAGTTGAACATACTTCAGGAATGTACATTTTGCTTATACTTTCAAATTGATTTACAATATAATTTACAGATGAGCATGTCATCATAGGAAGCACACAAGTAATGACTCGGTTCAGAAAAAAGCAAAAAAGCAAAGTCAACGTGTACAACTCGTCTCTTTGAATAGGAATAACATTGCAAACAATTTACCTCCTTTATTTCAAGAACATCAATTGCATCCTCATGATCCCACACCCGACGTGGCTTCTCTGATTTTGACTTAGCTGTTTCACGAACGATGTCTCGCCCAAGGTCTCTTAGCTGATCATGCACCCACAGTTGGCCACCTTCTGCAGTCTTTATTAACGACCTCTGTTTGAGGACATCAAGAGAATGTTCAGGGGAAAACTTACAGCTGTCCCACATGTAAGTCGCAATTCTCACATCGAACCCAACAAAGAAGCAACAAATATCCAGAAATATTTCCTGCTCTGAGTTTCTAATGCCTCGAAACTGATGTTCAACTTACTTTTAACCTCTTTATTGGGAGTGGTCTCCAGCTTCTTTAACACATTCTTCCATTTATTTACATCATTTCCATATAAAAGTGAACCTATAATTTCAAGAGCCAAAGGAAGACCACTGCAGATTTCTACTGCTGTCTTCGAGAGGGAGACATATTCTGCTGGAGGAGAATCTCTTCTAAAGGCATGTCTACTAAACAGTAGAAGAGAATGATGAAAATCCATTTCAGTAAGTTCAAGTTGAAAATCAACACCTTTGAGAAGTTCCTTGTCTCTTGTGGTAATAATAACCTTACTTCCTCTGCCGAACCGGCATTCACCCACCCCCAGAAGAGCATCCAGCTGAGTCTTGTGGTCGACATCATCGAGTACAAGTATGACCTTTTTAGAGCATAATCTCTCTTTGATCTCAGTAATTCCTTCATGAATATTAGTGACGGACGGGCAATCCGTTCTTAGGACTTTAGAGATGAGCTGATTCTGCAAACTCTCAATCTTCGTCTCTCGAATGTTAGACAGGAAGCAACAGTTATCAAAATCAGCCGACAGTTTATTATAGACAATTGTGGCAAGAGTTGTCTTTCCGATACCACCCATACCATGGATACCAACAATCTTTGTTTCAGTGGTCTGTTCACCTATCTTTTCCATGATTTGGTCCACTTGATAGTCCATTTCAACCAAGCAATTAGATACTGCCAGGTAGTTCTTTTTCAACTCGATCAAAAGCTTCTGAACAACTTCTTCTGTGAACTCACCTTTGCCTCTGATAGTATTGACCACAAAAGAACCCAACAGTTAAATCGAGATGAGCAGAAAAATATCCAAGGTAAAAAAAAATCCTGAACAACAATAAATTCAATTACCTCCCCTTGAGTTCCCATCCTCTTAACGCTCCAACCTTGCTGAGAGCTGCCTTCCAGTTCTGAATAGTCTTATCTGTGTACCGCCGCTTATCTATGTGTGAAGTAATGGCCTCATGGTAATTTCCAGTTTGGAGACGAACCTCAGATGGTGCTACGTCATAGAAGATTGGCATGATCTTTCGTCCCCAGTTTTCCTTGCACTCCACCATCTGGACCAACTCCATGAGGCACCATGGACTGGCAGCATATCCTTTAGATAAGATAGGAATTGAGATTTCAGACTGCTTAATCGCTTGGACAAGCTCTGGGCCAATCTCTTCCCCAATGGGAAGCTCTTCATTATCTCTATATGCCCGTATTCCTGCACGAATGAGGCTGTTGTAAAGGTAGTCAGCGATGTCATCGCGAGTGTCCGGTCCTCTAAAGCTCAAGAATACTTCGTAATCTGATTCTATTAGCTTCTCCATTCCCTGAATCCTCAGAGGACTTACAATGACCTGATGATATCCAACGTGAAAAACATTTACTATGAAAGTGGAGTGATGATTATCATGATTTCTCTCAGAAACTCTTCTGTTTTAAGTCATTTTAGAAAGAAACCAAGATGACAAATGCACGAGCTTCTTGGCCTTGCATTAGACACCAAAATATGTCTGATTTGTTGTATTAATAATATAGTAGAGCAGTGGACCCATCTCAATTCTAAAGGAATAGATTTCCAAAGTATTGCCGAATTCTAGATTATAGTTCACACCCAAAATTGATTCAAAATAATAATATTTCGAGAAGATAAAGCACCGTTAACCTATTTTAATCTTAAACTCTTCCTTTTTGTGATAAAATTTCTCTTGACAGGTGACGTTGAATGTCCTCTGCACATTAGTGCTTGCCGTTGCTTGTAAGTTGACTAATTATCTTCTTGTCTGATAAGAAATAATATTCCGTTAGCTTCTCCATTTCTTATCAGACAAAAGAAATTACAATAAATCCTTCCTATTTTAGTTTTTACCAAAATAGATTTGACAGACATTCCACAACCCTCAATTAGTTGCTCCCTTGATCTTAAAGGACGCAGCCAAAGAATCGCATTCCCCTATGATGATCTCATTGGAAAAGTGGAATCAAGAAATCACACTGAAGCTAATTCAACGCTCACCATTGGACTAGTTTCTAAAGAGCGTAAACTGGTCTCTAATTACAGTCATCTCTTAGTATCTTAACATACAGGCACAGGGTCAATGGGTGAGCATTAGCAGCTATCATTCGCATTTGCCAGAAAGTATCAGCACATCAGAAAAAGAGGAGTCAATTACTAACCAATAATGCAGTTGACGAATTATCCACAGAAAAAAGAAGCATGACTGCTATAACTGTTTCTCTGGAAATTAAGCTTGAACACACAGGAGTGCAGGAACGGGAGCTGAATTTTGAGGAAACAGAGAGTTCCGATTCACCACAGAGTGCAACATTACAGTCTATTCAGTCTACCTCTACTGTTACAAACTGCGTTAAGGATTTCAATTCTCTCTGTAGGAGTGTTCTTGCTACCAATTACCAGACAGTAATGTACTAGTTTGTCATATCGAAGTGTCCCAGAGACACCACTATCTCTGGTCGCACCAGTAAAATCCCATTAATAAATCATATCAACCCATTCCACTCAAAATAGTTCAAAGCAACAGCCCAGTTCCTAAAGAGCGTAAATTCAATCCCTAATTAC
This sequence comes from Angophora floribunda, assembly GCA_014182895.1. Classification (NCBI taxonomy): domain Eukaryota; kingdom Viridiplantae; phylum Streptophyta; class Magnoliopsida; order Myrtales; family Myrtaceae; genus Angophora; species Angophora floribunda. Next base: position 50,836,282 of record CM024712.1, read on the forward strand.
AGAACCAACAAGCTGATGCATAGAAGTGGCATTGCGTTTCGAGATCTGAAGCCTGACGGTTGCAAATGAGTAGGGTTTTAGCACGTGACTAGAATAAGAGGCTAAAGCTATTAGTGCTAGATGCAACCGGCAGTGATCAATCATGGAGTCAACTGAGGAAAGAATCGATACTGATCTGAGAGTCCCTCCATTGTTTCCATCAAATTCTGCACCTAGTTGCATTTCAGAACAGACCCAATTCACTGAAAGAAGGCAATAGATGAGAGGAAATTACCAGAGATGGAGGGGGTGAAGAAAAGAATTCTCGCTAGATAGTCCGCTCGCCCTCACTCGCCGGGCTCATCCGAGAAGGTGACTCGATACTCACCCTTGTGTGCCGAGCGCAAGTACAGAATACGAGGGAATCCCCCTTTCTTTTGAGGTATTCAAGTTGGGTTACTTTATAAAAACTCCAAGTCTTAAAGAGCTGTTGGCTCAGAAGCCTCATTAGTTTAGAGATCACAATGACGTCGAAACCCTTCTTTTGTTGGTGAAATCCTAAGCCCATTAGTTTAAAGATACCACTATCTCTGTTCGCACAAAAAAAATGAAACAAATGAAACAAACAGATCCACCCAAATTAATTTAGCTTTTAGCCCCAGACCAGTTCCTAAAGAGCGTAAATCCAACTCCTAATTACAGAAATCTCTGAGACCTATCAACAAGCTGATGCATAGTAGTGGCATTGCGTTTCAAGATCTGAGACCTGACAGTTGCACAGATGGAAGCAGATGAGCAGGGTTTAGCATGCGACTAGAGTGAGGGTAAAGCTATATTAGTGTTAGACGCAACTAGCAGTGATCAATCATGGAGTCAACTGAGGAAAGAATTTATGCTGATCTGAGAGTCCCTCTCTTGTTTCCATCAAATTCTGCACTAAGTTGCATTACAGAACAGGCCCAATTCGTTAAAAAAAAAAAAAGGCAATAAACGAGAGGTAATTACCGGAGATGGAGAGGGTGAAGATGAAGAGCCCGGATCAAAAGCCATGGAAGCAGACAACGATCCCGAGAATAAACGTTCTTGGCTTTTGAGTTCAGCTGTAGAAAGACAAGACTTACATTAGACAGCGAATTCACCCTCCTTCGCGTTCCCTTTCAGCAAAGCGTGGGCGTGGTAGTTGCAGGGACACTTCAAGCCGACCATGAATGAAGTGACTACACGTTGCTTTTGACTTTTGAGGCATTCGGGTTGAGTGACTGGGAAATTTCTCGAAGCCCGAACATTTTTTTGGCGAGAAAGGCGGGAGTACAAGATATTTTCATTACATGTTATTAGTTTAGAAATTCTTTTAATGACGATGGAGGTGAAGACCACGCCCATTCAAATTTTACGTATATTAACCAAAAAAAAGTAGAATTCATATATTTGAAGTATGTCAAAGTTATACAAAGTTATACACAGTGAGTTCGTAAGACAAAAAAAAAAAAATAGAAAAAATAGCATTACAAATGACATAACTTCGTACAACATTCACTTAAATATTATTATTTTTTAGAGATTAATTGGGTGATAAAATTTTCATTTGACATTTATTTAAATATCATAACTTTTTTTTTTATGTGCCATAACCTTTTAAAATCATTCATCTAGAAATGAACGTTCCGCCGGTCGACCACCATCCTTCTTGCTTCTCCACCGTTTGACTCTTCCTCTTTTTTCCAAATTTTTATTATTATCTTTTTTTATTTTTCTTAAAATTTACTGACATGGCAGCCATATCAATCCTCCATCTTAAAAAAAAAAAAAAAAAGTCATGTCAGTTTTTCCAATTAGCTGAATTGGATAGAGTTAATAACCGATACTAATTTAATAAATTTTAAGATTTAATTATATTTTTAAAATTTTAGAATTCGAATGCACTTTTGCAACATATTTTAAGATTTTATGGATCATTTATCCCCTATTAAGAGATAATAATACAAATGGTCTTTAAATTTTAACTTAGTGTGTAACGTCATGATTTTCAAAATGTTAATAGATGTTCAATTTAGTGTTTAGATTAAATACATTATTTCCATATAGTTTAATGACTAGATTGAACATTTATCAATAATTCATAAATCCAATCATATAAGTTAAAAGTTTTTAAAATGATATAACATATTTTGCTAGAGTTCAATTATCACAATTCAAATTTAGAGACAATGTTAGATATTGGACCAAAGTTTATGGATTATTTATGTCATTTTTTTTCATTTTTTAAATCTAAAACTCCAAAAACTTAGGATAGACAAATAAATTCACAGATAATTTTTTGATAATTTTCTGAAATATGAGCAATAATTTAAATTTTAACAAAAGGGTAAAAAAAAAGCTACTATTAACTTCTTTAAATCCAAGCAAAGAGGCATTAAATCAATTAGTTTTCGCCATTTCTTTTCAACGTCACTTCGCGTGCTGGATGTTAATTGATAAAATGCAGAGGCAGAGCGCACCATTTTCATGGGAAACGGGAAAGTGAGGACTCAATGAGTTGCACGGAAACTTCAAGCCGACCGAGAAAAAGTGAATACGCGTTGCTTTTGACTTTTGAGGTAATCGAATTGAGTTTCTGGGAAATCTCTCGAAGACCAAAGACTCTTTGGGACGAAAGGAGAGAGTGCAGGAGATTTTCATGCGTGTTATTGGTTTAGAAATCATTCAATTTATGCTAATTGATATTCTTTTAATGACAATAAAACCCTTCTTTTGTAGGTGAAATTCCAACCCCATTAAAATTTCACATATACTAAAGCCCATAACGTAGAATTCATATATTTTAATTAATTGAAATGGATTATGTCAGAGTTATGTACATTAAGTTTACGAGACAAAAAAAAAGTTAGGTAAAATAATACCACGAATGCCGTAACTTTCATACAGAACTCACTTGAATGCTATAACTTTTTTTAGATCACTTGAGTGATATGATTTTCATTCGGCACTTCCTTAAATGCCATAACATTTTTTTCAATTACTTCTGCCATAACTTTTTTAAATCATTCATTCAAGTGTCAAAAATTTGACATGATATAATATTTGTGATGAATATTTTTAAAAGTCATAGTACTTAAGTAAAGTTATGGCACTCGAGTGAATATTTTTTTAAAAGTTACGGCACGTAAATAATTGGAAAAAAGTAGTTATGGCGGTCAAATAAATATTGTAAGAAAGTTATGACACGTGGCATTTTATTTGTCAAAAGTTGCATTCAACCATAAAGGAGTGAAGCTCCAAAAATATTTGCAATACTAGTGAAAGCTTACCAATGATAGATGGTTCGAGCAGAACTTCCAAGACCAGGAGCATCAATATGTGCAACCGTAGTAGTGTGTCTAGTCAGCATTAGCAGGTTGGGTAGCCACCCGACCTTTATGTAGTTGGAATGTTTGGGGTGAAATGGTAATGTCCATAACACCACCAGAAGGCAAGGCATCCGGAAAATTTTACTAGGGAAAATTCTAGAAGAAACTCAATTATCCTATAGTCCAAAAATTGGAAATTACGAAATTATAAGTAAATCATGAACTACAAAATGTAAGTCGACTTAATTTATTTTTATAAACTATTTATGATTAAACATAAAATTAATAATACGTTGATATGCATAGATGATGATTAATCAACAAAAGAAATATTCCACTATTTTTAAAAAATGACTGGTAAATTAATTTAAATTACTATCATCGTATTGTGCTGTACATGTCTAAATCTAAAGGAAATGAAATCATACTGTAAACTCTATGTTAAATATTATAAATTTTATTGCAATTATTCTCAAGTTGATTTTCATAAAAGCCGACGTGGCTTTTTATTATTATTATTTGTGTTTACTTTAAGATAGGTGCTGATGTGGTTGCTAATGCCAAATGTTCTATTTTGTAATTAAGATATAAGGAAATTGTTATAAAAATTTTAGAGAAATAAAGATCTGGAAAAGTGGGTGGAAAAATCAGACAAAAAATCATTCTAGAGAGGTGCATTGGTCTCCATCAAATCATTCATTTAGATTGAAAACAAAACAATTACTCTGAACAGTGTTCTGGACGGTGGAGATTGGACTCGTTGTGAGGGCCAAGCTGACTTCGCCCAGGTTCGGCCTGCCACTGTCCTTCTTGGTTCTCCACCGTTTGAGGCTTCCTCTTTTTTTCCAAATTTTTACTTTTTCAGATTTTTATTTTTAGAAACCTTGGAATCAATTTCTTCCTTTTTTTTTTACATTTTTCTTAAATATTAGCCATTTCAATGCCTCTATCTTCAAGAAAGAAATAAAAAAAAATGTCATGTTGATTTTTTTTGGTTAGCTAAATTGGACGGAGTTAATAGTAGGACTCGATAGCATCGGTTTGACAAGTTTTAAGATTTTATTATACTTTTAAAAGTTTTAGGATTCGATTGTATTTTTACAACATATTTTAAAACTTATGGAGCATCTATCCTCTTTTAAGAAATAATAATATAAATGGTCCTTGAACCTTAACTTAATATATAATATCATCTTTAGATTTTTAATTTGTTTGATGTGATTTCTAAATTATTTATAGATGTTTAATTTAGTCTTTAGACTAAATTCGTCATTTTCATATAGTTTAAGGATTTGGTTGAATATTTATTAATAATTCATGGATCACATTAAATAAATTAAAGCTTAAAAATAATATAACACATTTGGACGAAGTTCAAATACCATATTAAACGAATTAAAATTTTGGAGATTATCTATATCATTTTTCCATTTTTTAAATCTAAAACTCTAGACACTTAAGCATAGGCACATAAATTCACATATTAATTTTTGATAATTTTCTGAAATTTGAACAATAATATAAATTTTAACCAAAAAGTAAAAAGAAAAAAGCTATTGACTTTTTTTAACTCCAAACAAGCATTAAATCAATTAATTTTCCCCATTTCTTCCCAACGTCACTTCGCGTGCGGGATGTTTTAGTAATAAGATGCAGAGGAGATCGTTTTCATGGGAGAGACGACTGCCCATGACTCATTTGACTAATGAGGCATCACCGTCACCAATTCATGCTCATTGTATAGCCGTCTATGCCATACTCATTCTCATCAATATTCACTCACTTTATTATCTTTATTTCCTCGATCTTGAACCTTAATGTTATAATATCATGCAACAAACTACTCAAGTCATATCAAGCTACACAAATCATATCATTTTATATATGAATTGTGGGAATTAGGAAAATAAACTGCAGTGTTGGAATATTATTGACAATACTTGTAGAAGTCCGAAAGAGTTGGTAATTTGCTTAATTATTGGAATGTTGGTAAAATTCTTGATAATGTTGGTAATTTACTTATGATATCAATAACATTTAAGAGGGGTTGATACTTTAAGAATTCATTGGAATGTTGGTAAATTCCTAATAGTGTTGGTAATTTACTTAAAATATCAATGAAGTTCAAAAGAGTTGATAATTTATTAATTCATTGGTCAGTAATTTATTAACGATCAGGTTTCTAGTCATAACATTTTACCAGCAAGATTGGAGAATTATTAGCAAGATTGGAATTCTACCAACATAGAAAGTTTTCAATTCTACCGCATGGGACCATAAAATTTTGCCAAAGCTTTGTAAGTCTCTACCTTTGTGACAAGAATTTAAAATCCCACATTAAAATTTCAATTGATGAAACTTGAAATGCAGCCTTGATTTCACTCAGAAGCGCATGTAGAACTTTCTTTTAATTTAATAAAACCAAGAACCTTTACAACCATTGCACATGATCATTAGCTAGGAGCGTATTAACAACATAAAATAGCCCAATCATTCATCATTGACATAAAACTGACTAAATCTGTAACAGAAAAGTCCGCAAGTCATTAAGAGGAGAAATGCCGATTGATGATGGGACATCAATGACCAGGTTTTTTAATCGATATGGGATGACAACTAGTCAACAATTAACTCCAATATTGCTAATCGATGACTATTCCGATAATCAAATGTTGCTATCAATATGTGATAACAATTAATTGATCATTATTGCTGATGGCGATTATGAATATATTGACTGAGTGTTTTGTATCAATTTACGATAGTGATTGGTCAACGACAATTGAAAAATGTGCTCAATATTGAAGGTCAGCATTTCATACGTTTGAATCTATTGCGTATAAGAACAACATGCAGTTATGGAAGCTAAGGCCGCTGGAAGGAAATTATGCTGAATTGATTCAAATAATAATTGCTCACAAGGGGTTATTTGTCGTATTAGATTATATATATCCATAGTGTGTTCATTGTAAAGGATCTCTCCTGAAACAAAAAATTCAACACTTTGTTCTTTGCAATTTCAATTTAATAGATCGCTCTGCTGTTTATTTCCAGTCTTTAATATCTAGGAACATCTTTAGATCTTTGTTCTACAATTTGTATTTCATCCGTATCACTACAGGACCCAATTGATTTAAAAAAAAAATCCGAGTACCGATTTGGTGAATGACTATTTTCTAGAACCGGCGAATCGATTGCTAGGGCAGCATAGAGTCGTACATACGCCAGACACAATGTTTTGCCCCTCTTTCTTCATTTCTCAATAGCAGCGACATTCGAACCAAGTAGTGTTCAATAAAAGAGTGAAGTTTTACAGTGCTTTTACGGATGTTGCTTAAGTTCTTCGATGTGGAAATTTTATGGGATATCCACAACCATTCTGCAAAATATGGCTGCTGATGTCTGATTGAATTAGTGACGCTGAATGCAAGACATTCACCAGGAATTGCCTCTATAACATTAATCTCTGCGAATGAATTCTGGAGCAAGTCATCTTGAATCCTTGATGAATTTTCTCTCATGACGAGATTAATTACTAATTGCGCCCGCTAAAAATTTTAGAACTAGGACCACCACGGACCGAAAAAGGGAAAAAAGAAATTGCAGAACCAATCGATCATAGTAAGATTTCATGCCTCACGGGACAACATTTTGGTTTTAGCTAGACCTCGATAAGCCCAGAAGAAGAATCGAGTCCCAGTCGACCATATGTATGTTTTGAACTAGTTCCTAAGAAGTGAACTGACGCACAAGAGTTGCAACGTTTTTCAATAGAATGTGACTTGGTTAAGGCTAAAGCTATTAAAAGATTAGAATCTAATCTGTCAGATGCAGATGGAAGAAATCAATCGAGTGAGCTCAGGGAGGAGTTCACTGAAAGGCTGTGTTTTCATTGCAAAATGAATGATTAAAGTCATGACTGAAAATAATAAAAACAACTCAATCCATTCCAAATCTTTTCCTAATCTATCTCTAGTCGCATCAAAGATTCGCACGCGGATCCAATTCATGCGACAGCCAAGGGAAAATTTACCAGAAAAGGAATACAGGTGAAGATGAAGAAAACCAAATGAAGATGCAGCGAAGGAAGAACCTTTCTTGGCCTGACTCAGCTGCAACCAAAATGAAAAAGCAAATAATTTGTTTTTTATAGACAACCTATCAAAACCTCGAGGAACAGATCGACGAGCAGGAAGAGGGGATAGCAGTCCCGGAGGGAGATCTCCGCCAAGGTCGAATCGCGTCTCGGGCTTCCGCTCGGGGTCGCCGTCTCCTTGACGACCGAGGTTCGTTGCTGCTGGTTCTGGGCGAGCTTCTCGCTCGGGTCGTCGCTGATGAGGGAGGAAGACGAAGGAAGGAGAAAGAAAGAATGTGGGAAGAGACAGAGAGCGCAACGGGTGGAAAAAAATAATAATAATAATAAGTCCCACCTACCCGCGTCATTTCGAGAAAAATTCCTGAACACCATCTCCCCCTCTCAATGTCGAAAGGTTTTTCTCACTTTTTCAAATCTCTGTACTCCTCGGATTCCAGAATCTCCTCCAATCCCTCACATTCATCTATTTCCAACCGCCGTAGCTTCTTGAAGCTTGAAGGATCAGAAAACTGCCGCAGAGACCCGCAGCCTAGAATAAAAAAAGTCTCCAATGATTTTAGCCTACCTCGAATCTCAACCAGACGAGGACAATACCGTAACTTGAGAACCTTGAGCTCCTTGGCATTCGTCAGGTCAGGCAACTTCTCTAGCAACGGAAGATCCCCTACAGATAACTCATTCAAGTTTTCCGAAACTTCCAAGCCTTGAATCTCTTTTAGCTTCCCACAGACACCTATATATAATTCTTCTATATGCTTGAAGCTTAAGGGATCAGGCAGCCTTTCAAGTGATTCACAGGCCTTTAAACGGAGAGACTCCAACGATTCCAACTGGCCTCGAACCTCAACCAGTTTAGGACAATGTTCTATCCAAAGTCTCCAGAGGTTATTCAAGCCGGTCAAGTCAGGCAACTTCACTAGCGATGGAAGACGCTCAAGACGAAGACTTTGCAGGTTTTTCGAACATTTGAGGCCCTGAATTTCTATAAGCTGTTCACAATCAAACACTTTCAATTCTGATAGCCTCTCCAAATATGACAGATTTAATATTGATGTCGAGCAATCCCATATTTTGAAGTATGACAGATTCTGGGGAAGCATAGGTAGGCTTTCTTCGTTATTTCCACTGAGTTCAAGCTCCCTCAGCTTCGAAAGGAGATTAAAATCTGAAGGTAGGGTGACCAGACCACCATAACGCAACTGCAAGTACTCTAGCTTTGTTAACCTTCTGAGCCAATTGAGGCTTGGAGCTGGATGGGAAGGGGTTTGATAGCTTAATTCCAACTTCAGATTTCTCAAATTTAATAGGTTCGAGAGATCTGGGCATCTCATCTGTTGATTACCGAGCAGGTATAGATCAGTCATACTTTCAGGAAGCTTAGGGATATTGGAAATTTCCGTGTTCGATAACCTCATGATTCTCAGAGATGATAGGTTTCTGATCTCAGTTGGAATTTCCCCACACAAACATCCACAATTGTTAGCATCAATCTCTTCAAGCTGCTCCAACATCCCAATGGCCCTAGGTAGCTTTTCTAAGCCAGTGTGAGAGATGTCTAGTACTCTCAAATTCTTCATCATCTCTATTGAATTGGGTAACTCTCGTATCTTCAACGACCCAGAAAGACGCAACTCAACCAGAGATCCAAAATTTCCATATGGAAGTTCACTTATTCTGGTACATGACAAGTCAAGATATAACAGTGATGTCGAGCAACTAGCTAAATTGCATTTACTCAGTAATTGACAAAAATTTGCACTGAGAGTTTCCAATTTCTCCATTCCTTTCCATTCAGGAATATTGGTAATAGATGTCCAATCAACAAGAAGTTCTGTCAAGGCTTCCAGTTCCTCCATCTCGTCTGGCAATGTCTGAAGTTTCCCACAACGTTTCAGGTTTAATAATACTAAATGCTTTAACTCACCAATAGACCTATCAACTTGAATCAGTTCCGTGCACCCTTCAAGAATTAGTTGCTCTAAATTTTCATGATTAGAAAAGTCAGGAGTTCTACGCAAGTTTCTGCATTCTGTCAAATTTAGAACCTTCAAATTCTTTGCCTCCTGTAATGAAGAGAAGAGGTTAATTCAGAATTATTTTGAGATACAGGACAGCAAAGTCAACATAGCAAATTCATGTTGAAATAATACCGTACCTTGAGGTGGTTCCATCCCTCCCACTCATCTGTAATTTTACTTCTTGATAGATCAAGAATCACTAGCTTCTTAAGAGAACGTGCTGTGAATTTGAAAAAGATAGGAAAGTTATGCCATGAGAGCCATCTCAGCTTCGGAAGCATGATCGGAATCCTCTGGAACGAGTTGGTAGAAGGAAAATGCTGAACGTTGTTCTCATCCAAGCCTCCCCAATCCACTTGAAGATATCTTAAATTTGATAGGCTTACAGATTTTTCCTTCTCGATGAATTCTTGAAATTGATGATCAAACTTGAGACGTATTGCTTCAATTTTTTTTTCTCCCCGCCCGGTGAAAAAATTAAGCAGAAGCTAGTGATCACATAATTGCCTGTTGAAGCCATTCGAGTTGAACATATTTGAGGAATGTACATCTTTTTTATAATTTGAAATTTATTTACAATATAATTTACAGATGAGCATGTCATCATAGTAAGCACGCAAGTAATGACTCGGTTAGAAAAAAGCAAAAAAGCAAAGTCAACGTGTATAACTTGTCTCTTTAAATAGGAATAACATTGCAAACACTTTACCTCCTTTATTTCAAGAACATCAATTGCTTCCTCATGATCCCACACCCGACTTTGCTTCTCTGGTTTTAAATTAGCTCTTTCACAAACAATGTCTCGCCCAAGGTCTATTAGCTGATCATGCACCCACAGTCGGTTACCTTCTGCAATCTTTATTAACGACCTCTGTTTGAGGACTTCAAGAGAACATTCAGGGAAAACTTACAGCTCTCCCACATGTAAGTCACAATTCTCACATCGAGCCCAACAAAGAAGCAACAAACATCGAGAAATATTTCCTGCTCTCGAGTTTCTAATGCCTCAAAACTGATGTTCAACTTTCTTTTAACCTCTCCATTGGGAATGGTCTCCAGCTTCTTTAACACATTCTTCCATTCATTTATGTCTTTTCCACATAAATGTGAACCTATAATTTCAAGAGCCAAGGGAAGACCACTGCAGATTTCTACTGCTGTCTTCGAGAGGGAGACATATTCTCCTGGAGGACAATCTCTTCTAAAGGCATGTCTACTAAACAGTAGAAGAGAATGATTAAAATCCATTTCAGAAAGTTCGTGCTTCAAATCAACATCTTTGAGAACATCCTTGTTTCTTGTGGTAATAATAACCTTACTTCCTCTGCAGAACCAGCATTTACCCATCCCCACAAGAGCATCCAGCTGAGTCTTTTGGTCAACATCATCGAGTACAAGTATGACTTTTTAGAGCATAACCTCTTCTTGATCGCAGTAATTACTTCATTAATATTAGTGATGGACAGGCAATCCGTTCTTAGGACTTTAGAGATGAGTTGATTCTGCAAATCTGGAATCTTTGAATCTCGAATGTTAGACAGGAAGCAATGGTCATCAAAATCAGCCGATAGTTTATTATAGATGATTGTGGCAAGAGTTGTCTTTCCGACACCTCCCATGCCATGGATACCAATAATCTTTGTTTCAGAGGGGTCTTCGCCTATCACTTCCATGATCTTGTTCACATGACCGTCCATTTCAACCAAGTAATCAGATACTGCCAAGTAGTTCTTTTTTAACTCGGTCAACAGCGTCCGAACAATTTCTTCTGTGAACTCACCTTTGCCTCTGCTAGTATGGAAGGCAAAAGGACCAAACTGTTAAATTGAGACGAACAGAATAATATCTAAGCTACAAATAATTCATGAACAATAATAAATCCAAGTACCTCTCCTTGAGTTCCCATCCTCTTAACGTTCCAACCTTGCTGAGAGCCGCCTTCCATTTCTGAATAGTCTCATCATCATACCGCTGCCGCTTATTTATGTGTGAAGTAATGGCCTCACGGTAATTTCCAGTTTGGTGACGAACCTCAGATGGTGCTACGTCATAGAAGATTGGCATGATCTTTCGTCCCCACTTTTCCTTGCACTCCACCATTTGGACCAACTCCATGAGGCACCATGGACTGGCAGCATATTCTTTGGATAAGATAGGAATCAAGATTTCTGACTGCTTAATTGCTTGGAGAAGCTTTGGAGCAATCTCTTCCCCAATGGGAAGCCCTTCTTTATCTCTATATGCTTGTATTCCGGCTTTCTCGAGGCTAGTGTGAAGGTAATCAGCGATGTCATGGCGAGTATCCGGTCCTCTAAAGCTCAAGAATACGTCATAATCAAATTCCACTGGCTTCTCCATTTCCTGAATTTTCAGAGGACTTGCAACGACCTGATATACCACCTAAAACACGTTTATTATGAAAGTTGAAGTGATGATTATCATCATTTCACTCAGAAACTCCTGTATTCGTCATTCTAGAAAGAGACCTTGATGACAAATGCACGAGCTCCTTCTGGGGCATTGCACTAGACAACAAAACATGTCCTAATATGTTGTTAAGAATATAGTAGATCTCAATCTAAAGGAAGAAATCTCCAAATGATTGCAAAATTATGGGTTTTAATTCACACTAGAAATTGATTAAAAAGGAAAGAATATTTTGCACCAAGATAAATCACTGTCAACCTGTTTTTCTCTTAAACTCTTTCTTTAGGTGATAAAATTTCTCTTGAAAGGTGACATCGAGTGTCCTCTGCACATTAGCGCTTAGTGTTGCTTGTAGGTTGACTAATTGTCTTATTCTCTGATAAGAAAGTATGATTAAAACTTCCTATTTTTGTTTAACCAAAATTGATTTGACAGCCAACAACGCTCCATTAGTTGCTCCCTCGACCCTAACAGATGCCGGTGAAGAATTCATTCCCCTATGACGATCTCATTGGAAAAATGAAATCAAGAAATTACATTGAAGCTAATTCAACCCTCACCATCGGACTAGTTTCTTAAGAGCATCAACCGATCCCTAATTACAGCCATCTCTTAGGTTATCAACAAGCAGATACAGGGTCAATGGGCAAGCATTAGTTAGGCTTGAAGCTATTATTCACATTTGCTAGAAAGTACCAGCATATCAGAGAAAGAGGATGTACTCACTAATCAATTATGGAGTTAATAAGATTTCAACATAAAATAGAAGCATGAATGCTATACAACTGCTTTTCCAGAAAATAAGTTGGAACACACAGGAGTGTAGGGATGAGAGCTGCATTTTATGGAAGCAAAGACTTCCGGTTCACCTGAGAGTGCACAGTATAGTCTATTCAATCTGTCTCTACTTTAAAATAAGGAGTTGAGGGTATCCCTTTTCTGCCTAGGAGTGTTCATACTGCTAATCACTAGACAATAATGTACGAATTTGTCGTATCGAAGTCTCTTAAAGATGCCACTATCTCTGTTCCAACAAAAAAAAAAAACACGAAGCAAATGAAATAAGACTAATTTAGCTTTTAGCGCCGGCCCAGTTCCTAAAGAGCGTAAATCCAATTCCTAATTACAGAAATCTCTGAGATCTATCAACAAGCAGATGCATAGTAGTGGTATTGCGTTTCAAGATCTGAGGCCTGACAGTTGCACAGATGGAAGCAGATGAGCAGAGTTTAGCATGCGACTAGAGTGAGAGGATAAAGCTATATTAGTGTTAGACGCAACTGGCAGTGATCAATCATGAAGCCGACTGAGGAAAGAATTTGATGCTGATCTGAGAGTTCCTGTATCGTTTCCATCAAATTCTGCACCTAGTTGCATTACAGAACAGGCCCAATTCATAAAAAAGAAGGCAATAAACGAGAGGTAATTACCGGAGATGGAGAGGGTGAAGATGAAGAGCCCGGATCAAAAGCCATGGAAGCAGACAGAGATCCCAGGAATAAACGTTCTTGGCTTTTCAGTTCAGCTGAAAAAAGACGAGACGAATATTAGACAGTGAATTGACCCTCCTTCGGCGTGCCCTTCCAGGAAAGTGATGGCTGGGTAGGTGCAGGAAAACTTCAAGCCGGCCGCGAAAATGTTAATTATATTCTTCGATCTTCGTCAACATGTTGCCACGAGCACGTGCCTCTCCATGTCCCCGAGCTTCCTCGCATCCACGACCTCGCGGTCTAGTAGCGCCACCCTTCTCGGCACTCACCTTGCTCCTTTTTCAGAATGTGAAGGTGGTTGTGAGGGCCAAGCTGACTTCGCCCAAGTTCGGCGAGGAATGCCGGTCTGCCGCTGTCCTTCTTGGTTCTTCACTGTTTGACGCTTCCTCTTTTTTCCAAATTTTTACTTTTTTCAGATTTTTATTTTTAGAAATCTTGGAATCAATTTCTTCCTTTTTTTTTACATTTTTCTTGAAACTAGCCATATCAATGCCTCTATCTTGAAGAAAGAGATTTAAAAAAAAAATGTTATTTCCGGTTAGCTAAATTGGATGGAGTCAATAGTGAGACTCGATTATATCAGTTTGAAAAGTTTTAAGATTTTATTATACTTTTGAAAGTTTTAGGATTCGATTGTAATTTTGTAATGTATTTTAAAACTTATGGAGCATTTATCCCCTCCTAAGGAATAATAATATAAATGATCATTAAAATTTAACTTAATGTGTAGTATCATATTTAGATTTTTAATTTGCTTGATATGGTTTCTAAATTATTTATAGATGTTTAATTTAGTCTTTAGACTAAATTCATCATTTCCATATAGTTTAAGGACTTGCTTAAACATTTATTAATGATCCATGAATCACATTAAATAAATTAAAGCTTAAAAACAATATAACACATTTGGACGAAGTTTAAATACCACATGAAATAAATTAAAATTTTGGAGATTATTTATATTATTTTTTCATTTTTTAAATCTAAAACTCTAGACACTTAAGCATAGGCACATAGATTCATATATAATTTTTTGATAATTTCTGAAATTTTAACAATAATATAAATTTTAACAAAAAAGTAAATAAATAAAAAGCTATTGACTTTTTAACTCCAAACAACCATTATGTCTCTCTCATCGCAAGATGCGTCGCCAAGAAACACCTAAAGCTCGGCATGACCGTCCACTCTCACATCATCAAGACTGCCCTCGACAACGACTCTTTCATCGTCAACTATCTTGTTGGCATGTACTCCAGATGTTGTTCCATCCGAAGCGCCCACAAGGCTTTTGATGATCTTGATATAAAGAACAGTTACTATTGAGACACCATCATATCTGCATATGCCCGGATCGGCAATTTCAAGAAAGCGCTCAACTTGTTCAATGAAATGCCGCAGAGGGCTCTTGTCTCTTACAATTCATTGATTTCAGGGTTGTCCCGTGTTTTATCTGGAGTCTCTGAGTATCTTCATGCAGATGCAAAAGGAATATGACTGTCTTTTTTTTTTTTTTGGTAAAGATAAGTACAATATAATTTTCAACCAAGATTTACAAAAGATATGCAGCCTGGCACCAACACGCACTCAACGGGACTACAAGTCACTAGAGTGAGTGGGTGCCAAGATCACAGAGGAAAACAAAAGATGCTATAGATATACAGCCATACAGGAGAGGGCATATCTGTCCCTCTTACGTGTTAGATAAAAAAATACAAGGGTCAAGCCCCTAGCTAAGTTGCAATCTCTTGTTCTTCAGGGAATCAACAACGAATTTAAAGGAAAGAGCTTTGTCCTTAACCGCCTTGATCAGGTATTGCTTCATGAAAGGCACATTTAGAGTGGATGCCCGAAAAATCAAGTCATTCATGGACTTCCAAATTAAGTAACGGGGAGCCCTAAAAGAAAACCTGACAATGTCAAAATAGAAACCTTTGTCCGAAGATCTGAAAATCCAACGGAGGATATCTGACTAGGGTAGGCTTCTCCAAGAAAGATTACACCTTGCAGCCCAAAAAGAGGCTAGAGATAAGGAGACATGGCATTAAAAAAAGAGGTGATCTATAGAATCAGGCGTGAGGTTGCAAAATGCACACAGCACCGGAGGTAATCTACCAAAGGACATAAGAAGAGCCTTGGTGGGAAGTCGATTTCTAGATATTAGCCACATGAGGAATTAGTGCCTAAGAACAATGGCTTTGTTCCATACACTTGATGCCCAATAGACCCAAGCATCTTTCTTACGAATGACCGACCATTCTGATGCAAGAGAAAATTTACCCGAAGGGTGATGAGGCCACATAAAAGAATCCTCTCCTTGCAAAGGGGGGGATTGTGATATGCCAAGAGTGGAGATCCCGTAGCACCGTCAACCCATCTAGGGAGAAGAGATCAGCAACCTTAGCATGTTTAGTAAGACCTGATTGATAGATGTATGTGTCATCAAAGATCTGATTAAAGGGGCCCATGTCTAACTACGGGTCGAACCATAAGGAGGTAGACTTACCATCTCCTATCTTCCACGTGAAGCAGCCTATAAATTCCCCCTCAATGAGAGGATTTTCCTCCAAGCCCATGAGCAAAAGGTCGATGTTATGGCAATCCAGAAGTTTTTCCTTTTGAAGTGGGTGGAGTGTGTCCACTTACACCATAAGGACTCTTTATCAGTAAACATAATCCAAATATGCTTTAGCATCGCAGCTTTGTTGCTGTCCCTAATTTTCCGAATTCCTAGTCCCCCTTCTTGTTTAGGGAGACATATATCTTCTCACGAGACTTTTGTGCCTCCCAAGCCTAGGCCCGGACCTTTCCAAAGGAATTGTCGACATATTTGTTCTATCCTGTCTACTATAGAAGATGGTAGCCAGAATATTGACGCCCAATAGACTTGAATAGTATGTAGGACATACCTTAAAAGTTGAAGTCGACTCGCAAAGGAAAGAAATCGATGTGTCCAGACTCTAGCAGTTAGAAGACGTACTAGGGCATGGCAATCCACTTTGCTCAACCTCAAAGTAATGATTGGAACACCCAGGTACTTGACTAGTAGAGATCCTGCTCGGAAGTTTAGCAAATGCAAAATCTGGGTCTTTGTTTCTTCCGAAATCCCCGAAGTGAAAACTTCACTCTTGCTAGCATTTAGAGTTAACCCACTCCACTGAGAAAAATTGTTGAGCCCCACTTTCATACATGAGATCGAAACTAGGTTTGCTTCACTAAAGATGAATACATCGTCCGCAAAAAATAGATGCGAAAGGCAGGATTTCTTGCATTGCCAAAAATATCGATAATCTTGGTGATGGGATTGTAAATCTAGGAGGCCTGAAAAAACTTCCATTGCCAAAGTAAAAAGGTAGGGTGAAACTGGATCGCCTTGTCGTAGCCCCCTACCACTCGAGAAAAAACCATGGAGTTCTCCATTCATAGAGATAGAAAATTTAGGGGTACGTATACATACCATGATAAGCCGGATGAAGTGACATGGAAATCCAAAAGCTTTTAGGGTTGTCTCTAGAAAATCACAGTCCAAAGTGTCATAAGCTTTGCGAAAGTCAACTTTAATGGCACACTTGGGAGAGTAATTGTCTGAGTGAAAGCCACTGAAGAGCTCTTGAGTGAGGAGAATGTTATCACTTATCCTTCTGCCTCTAACAAAAGTCGTTTGTGCCAGGCTTATAATATTAGGAAGAATCACCGTAATTCTGTTAGATAGGATTTTAGTGATACATTTATATATGGTATTACAACAAGCAATAGGACGAAAATTAGTAACCAATGAAGCATTCGGTACTTTGGGAACCAAGGCCAAGATTGTACAGTTGATGTCCCTTAATAATTGCCCAATATTAAAGAAGTCAATAATTGCCTCTATAATAGAGGGTCCTACTATATCCCAGCTTCTTTTGAAAAAGTCAGAATTATAACCATCGGGGCTCGGGGCTTTACCCCCTAGCAGAGAGAACATGTCTTCCTTTACATCCTGGGGAAGAATGGGCTCAAACAGGAGTCTAACCTGGTCATCATTCAAGGTATGCCTCAGTGTTTCCTTCACCTCCAGAGTCGTAGGCCGAAAGGGAGTGTTTGCCGGGGCCAAAAGATCCTGGAAATAATTAACAAAAGCTTGTTGAACATCCACAGGGTCATAAATCAAGTTACCCATATCATCCAGGACTGAGAGAATCCGGTTGTGCAGGTGTCTACTCTGAACAGATTGGTGAAAAAATCTAGTATTATGGTCGCCTTCTTTTAGCCAGCGAATCCTGGATTTTTGCTTGAAGAAAGATTCCTCCATAGACCTAAGTTCGTAGAACACATGTGCTTGGGTATGCTCAATCTCCACCAAATCACTATTGAGAGGATCGATGTTTTGAGCTTCTTATGAAAGGAGAGCCCTTTTAGCTTCAGAAGCTCGATGAGAGATGTCTGAGTAGACTTCTTTATTCAACTGCTTGAGCCTGCGTTTTAGTAGTTTGAGCTTCCTATAAACCTTGAACATGGGCGTACCTAATATCTGACTATCATAGGCCTGGGCCACTGTGGTAGAGAAATCCAAGTGGGACATCCAGAAATTAAAAAATTTAAAAGGTTTCCTCTGTGGTCAAGGTGCCAAAACTCTGACTAACATTGGGGTATGGTCTGAAATTCCAAGGGCGAGGAATGCTGCTTCTGAGAAAGAAAAATCCGAGACCCATTTCCTATTTACCAAAACCCGATCTATTTTCCTTTGTTTCCTCCGCTCACCAGTGGATGATGACCAAGTGTACCAAAATCCCACATAACGAAGGTCTTCCAGTTCAGCACAACATAAGCATTCCTGAAATTCATCAAATGCAGGAATCCAATTATCCGAGTTTCCTATGCGATCCGAGGAGTCTCGAATGGCATTAAAATCACCTGCTATAATCTAGGGACTATCCTTGAGAGCAACACTTAAAAGAGTCATGTCGCTCCATAGAGGTCTGCAAGTAATAAAAGTGTGCTCCCCATAAACTACCGAGAGGACTAAAGTAGATCCAGATTGCAAGATTTTAATCGAGCCATGAATGATTTGGGCACTTATAAGGAGACATGTAAGCTCCAACAAAATAGGATTCCAGCCAAACCATACCCGACCTTGATCAGAAAATTCATAATTAGCAATCCATTGCCAACCCGGTAAAAAATTAGAGGATATGGCTGCAAAACGATGAGGCGGGACCATTGTCTCCATCAGACCAATACAACTTAGGTTATTAGCACGAACAAAATGCCTCACCTCAGATTGTCTAACTGGGTCAACAATCCCCTAGACATTCCAAAAACCAAAATTCATTTGTTATAGTTACATATAGATAGGTTATCTACTTGTTTTTTCCAGACCGACGCTGGGTGCCTGTCGGTTTTAGGGATTGAGAGGTTTGTACCTGGGAGGAGCTGTCCAGCCTTGGATCCGGAGGAGTTGCTTGCTTGATGGCCAGCTGATCCTTATTCACAGCAAAGGGGTGTTACTCCGGGAGATCAACGCAGGTACTGCCATTTGGGGGGCTTTTCTAGTGGCCTCAGTCCCTTGTGCTTCTTCCTCATTGCTGTTGGTAGCATCTGCATCTTCATCTAAATCATCCGCAGAGGAAAATGAAGAAGAGATAGGCTTCGGTTCAGTAGGGCTCTTGGTACCGACCTGTCTAATAGCATCATCAAACCGAATAAGTTTTTTGATCTGTCTTCTCTGGGCAATTCTGGGAACAGGCAGGGATGGCACATCCGGTTTCCAATGCAAAACATGGCGGCTGGACAAGACTTGTTGCCACTGTTTTGGCTGGAGATCAGTGGCCAAAGCATGCTTCCCAGGATTACCTTGAGCAGAACTACCTTCAGCCTTTCTAGGGAGAGCAGTAGTTGAGGCTAATGGGTACTGGCTTCTCTAGCCACCTAGTATACGGTCAGGCTGGGAAATGTTGCTACTTGGGACTGAAGCGACCTGTCTTTTCTGGCTAGGCCTACTGGAGTTTCATCTGAGCTGTTTCCAGCTCCAGCTGGATCACTAGGAGGAGCACCAGTAGGGTTTGGAGTGTCAGATACCAGGCTGCTGAATCCAGCACAAGTATGGGCAGCAGGATTGGGAACACCAACAGAAGATTGAGCAGAAGCTGGAACACCAGCAAAGTGGGTTGGAGCAAGATAATCTGCAAAGGGTGGATCAGCAAGGATAACAGTAGGGACAGCAACAGTAGCTTGAGCACCAGTAGGGACTTCAGTAGTAGATTGATGACCAGTAGTAGTTTGAGCACCAACAGGGACATCAGCATTAGTTTGTGCACCAGCTGCAGCTGGAACACCCATCTCCTTGAGGTTACAACTGTGGCCAAAACAACCACACCTACTGTAGAGAACCAATCTCCACTCATATTCAACCAACACATAGCGGGTGACTCCATTCAGCCTCACCTTTACCCTATCATGTTTCTTATCAGTTGTAGAGATTTCAACACAAACTCTAGCATATGACAGCATCTTCATTTGTTCTGTTCTTTGGTCTACATATAAAGGAATGCCTACAACACTTGCTATGCCACTAATCCCAGGTGTAGACCACAAGCCAAAAGGGATATTTCTCAGCCGAATCCATATCGGAACCTTGGTATGGTTGTCTTTTGTTAGTTCCAAGAGGAGGTGCCATTGCTGCAAAATCAGCGGAACACGAGCGACCATAATAGGGCCACTATCTAGAATATGATGCCTAAAGTTAGCATCAGGTATCTAGAAAAAGAAAAAACCTCGATCGTCTGCCTTGACCTCCACAAGTTTCACTCCCCAAGCATGTTTGAGAGCTATCTCCACTAATTTGAAAGTTAATTTTTTACCCACAAAGTAACCAACTACACATTCTTTCCATTTAGGATCCATTGCATCTAGGACTTCTTCCGAAAATTCAACCACTGGTTCATCATCGAGGGACATAGGTTGTACATATTTAAGGTCGTAACCCTTGATGGCTGTACGGGCCACACTTGCCCATGAGCGCACAGCAGGGTTCTCCCTTTCATTCAATAGAACAAAGTGTTGAGACTGAGCATTATGCCTAACACTTGGACGATCTACAAGATCATCTCCACGGACATTACTTGAAGTTAGCTGGCGTGCTACTGGCGGAATGGCGCCATCGTGGGGATGGTCAGAGCTCGCCAAACCAGCCAGCCCACTGGAAAACCTTTAGTTTGAAACCGCACGGCCCCGAGAGTTTTGCGAGAATGAGGAGGGTGGCTCCGACTCCTATGGCGGTCTCTCACCATCTCCGACAAAGTATGTGAAGGCCCCGGTCGGTTCTCAGCCATTTGACCCTCTCCAGACAGCCTCACAAACCCAGTTTCCATCACATAGCAACCAGAAAACTACCTAACCCAGATCTGACTTATAGAGTAATGGAGACATACCTAAGCAAATTCCTTCAGAGGGGAGAAAGTGCAAGCACAAGGGAAGAATCCCACTGAAATCAGCTCGTGTGGAGCTGACCAACCACCGGAATAGCTTCTCCAATCCAACAGGTGAACAGTGCTCAGAGAGCCAGCTGAGAGAGAGAGAGAGAGAGTTTGGTCGGAAAAGTTCCAAAGTTGGCTTCTTTGTCTCATTAAAAAAAGAAAAAAAGAAAATGATTGTCTATTCATGGATGAGTTTACTTTTGTGGGTGTTGTGGGTGCCTGTGCTCACTTGGGTCCATTTAAGTTCTTGCGCCAGGTTCATGGAGTTGCTATCATAATGGGCTTGGAATTTACTAAGATAACTTACAATTCCCTGATTATTGCTTATGGGAAATGTGGTGGAGCCGATATTCGCCATGCCTTGTTCGACGTTATGCCTGAATAGGATATTGTGTCGTCAACTCCAGTGGTTGTTGCTTATACGTGAGCTCATAACTTAGATGATGCTTGCGCAATATTCAACAATATGCCAGCGAAGAACAGAGTGTCTTGGACTGCACTGATCTAGGCTTTGCAACAGAACTTGGACTTTAATATCTGCAACGAAAATTGTAAGTTTGGTTAGCACTTAAATGGTGCGGCAGTCATCCATCCAAGCTTTATCTAGCTGGACCATTTGGGGTGAAATGGGAATTTCTATATTACCACTAGAAGAAATCCTGAAATTTTTGTTTTACCTAAGAAAATTCGAAGAAAAATCTAATCATCCTAATATATAAGATTTGAATAGTCTAATCATTGGGAATTACGATTGGTTATAAATATTATGAAATTATAGATGACGAAGCACAAAAAAGTCAACTTAATTATATTTATAAATTAGCTATGAATAAAAATAAATAAATAACAGATTGATATATTGATGCTAATTATTCATTGAAAAAATTGTGCTATTATGATTTTCTATTTTTTAAACGATGACAAATTAATTTAGATTCCTAATAACACAATATTCTACTATACCTATCTTTAATTTATAGTAAACAAAATCATATGGTATAATCAACGTTGCACGTGATAAATTACTAAAAGTGTTGGTAATTTACTTTCAATAATGGTTGAAGTTCATTGAAATGTTGGTGAATTTCTGATGGTGTTAGTAATTTTATAGTACTAGTAACGTTTCAGAAGAATTTGTAAATTACTAATTTAATGAAAAATTGATAAATTTCATATGGCATATGTATTTTACCACGGGTGTACCTAACAAGCAAGAACCAATCTTTTTTTTTTTACTAGCACAATTGCCAGCGATATTGCAATTCTACCAACACGGAAGACTTTTCAAATCTCAAGTCCTGTGGGACCTTGGAATTTTGCCAGAGTTTCATACTTCTCCACCTCTGCGACGAACTTAAAAGCCCACCTGAAAATTTCAAATGTCGAAACTTGAATCGCAGGCATGAATTCACTCTGAAGCTCATGTAAAGATCTGTTTTGACTTGTCAAAACTAAAGAACCATTGCGACCATTGCACGTGATCATCAAATGGATGATTTGCCCCTCCTTCATTTCTTCAATGTGGAAATTTTATGGGAAATCGACAACAATTCTGTGAATATGGTTGTTGGTATCCAATTAAATTTGCGACACCAAATGCTAGACGTTTTCAGGGTACCAACTCAAGAACACGATTCTCTGCAAATGAATTTTGGATCAAGTCATCTTCAATACTCTATCAATTTCACCTGAAAGCCAAAAATTGCCATTCACATCGAATGAGGCGACAATGCCGGAAGAATGGTACTTCCAAGAACAGATAGAGCTACCAGATTTATCTTGTCAAAATTCACTTTTCAAAGAAATTATTACAAACAAGCAAAATTACAACTCGCTTACTTGTAGAAGAATCCATTTTGAAATCATCTCTTGACTCTTAATACATTTCTAACGATTTTCTCTAAGTTGCCTCTAATCGAAGATACAATCTTTTTAAGTTCAATATGACAGGAAGTATTTCTGCTTGTCGTAGAAATATATTGATATTCACATCACTTAGTCGTACAAGAACTTTACACTACAAACATGGGATGTCTTCTCAAATAGGTTAACAAAGTGAATGTTGTTCATTCATATGAGAAGTTGAGGTAGGTAGTTGATGCAATCCGAAGACGAGGTCAGCAATCTGAAATAGAGGTAGGTTGATACAATCTCCCTCCCTCCTGAAGTAGGTATCCAAAGTGTGATGACAATCAAGAAATAACAGGCATAAAAAGAGAAAGGACGAACATCACGCCCTCATGGAACAGAACAAAGCGCAGGAAGACGTGGTCACAGTACTGGAGGGAGATCCCCGCCAGGTCGATTCGCATGCTGTGTTTCCACTCAGGGCTGCTGTCATATTCCTCGATGGTCAGAGTCCCTTGTTGCTGGTTCCGGGCGAGCTTCTTGCTCAGGGGTCGTCGCTGACGATGGAGGAAGAAGGGCAAGAGAAAATAAAGTGAGAAGAGAGACGCAGCAGGAGGAAAAAAAATAAAAGAGAAGAAAGTCGAAATTTCTGAAGAAGAGAGCCCACCTGTACACGTGGCCATCAATTCACGGTCTCAATAATATAATTACATGGCACAACGTATTACCCTCCCAAATTCTTTTGTTGGCCTTGCCAATTTTTTCAGATCTCTGTACTCTTCAGATTCCAAGGTCTCCTCGAATTTCTCAGATTCACCTATATAAAAACTTGCTAGATTCTTAAAGCTTGAAGGATCAGATAACTTTTGTAGAGACCCGCAGTGAAAAATAGAAAGCCTCTCTAGTGATCCTAGCCTACCTTGAATCTCAACCAGACCAGGACAATTTACTAGATTAAGTAGCTCAAGCTTCTTGCAGTTGGTCAAGTCAGGCAACTTCACTAGGGATGGCAGATTCCTAAGATTTAAGTACTTCAGGTACTCCGAATCTTCCAGGCCATGAATCTCTTCTAGCTTCCAACAGCCAGATATAAGGACTTGTTCTATGTTCTTGAAGCTTAATGGATCAGGCAACTTTTCGAGAGATTCACAAGACATAATATAAAGTATCTCCAATGATTCTAGCTGACCTCGAACCTCAACCAGTTTAGGACAATTTAATATCCAAATTTCCGTGAGCTTCTTCAAGTTGGTTGAGTCAGGAAACAACTTCACTAGTGATGGAAGACTCTCAATATCAAGGTATGTCAGGTTCTTCAAACGTTCAAGGCCTTGAATCTCAATTAGTTGTTCACAATTATTGACTTCCAATTTTGATAACTTTTACAAATATGAAAGATCTATCGACTTTTCCATTAAACTTCGCCCAAAAATACAGAAATGTGACAAATTCTGGGGAAGCCTAGGTAGGCATTCTAGTTTATCTACAAGGAGGTCAAGCTTCCCGAGCTTAGAAAGGAGATTAACGTCTGAAGGTAGGGTGGCCAAACTATGACAACACAACATCAAGGACTCCAGCTTTTCTCAACCCTCCGATCCGGTGGAGGCTTGAGCCGTGTGGAACAGGGTTCCGACATCAAACCCAACTCCAAAACTCTCGTAATTAGTAGGTTTGAGAGATCCGGCAATCTCATCACGACCTAGTTGTAATGTATAGATTGGTCAAACTTTCGGGAAGCTTAGGCACTTCGGAAATTATCGTGTCCGATAATCTCAAGATCCTCGAAATGTTAGTCTTCCAATCTCACTAGGAATTTCCTCCAAATTTCTACAGTTGCCAGCATCTATCTCTTCAAGCTTCTCCAACATTCCAAGGGCACTAGGTAGCTTTCTTAAGTGGGTGCAATGCATGATCCTTAGTACTCTCAAATTCTTCATTTTCCCTATCGAGTCAGGTAACTTTTGAATGCTTGGGTTAGAAAGATTCAATTCAACAAGAGATCCAAAATTTCCAAATGGAAGTTCAGTAATTCGTGTATTATCCAAACTAAGAGTTAATAGTGATGTTAAGCATCTAGAAAAATTGCAAACACTCAGTGATCTACATGCAACTGCACTGAGAGTTTTCAATTTCTTCATTCCTTTCCATTCAGGAATATTTGTAATACATGTAGAATTAAATGTGCAGCTAATTGATTATAATAAGAAAAAGAATTGATTGTTTACATATGGAAACATAAACCCTTGTTTAATTATTTTGGTTATTTCTAATTACTATTAAAAATGCAAGAAACAAGTTAAGAGTTCGAAAGCTGAAGCAATTCCGAGTTACACATGGAATAGCAGCTGTTCATTGCCTCAACCTGTATTTCAACAAAATAGCTATTTCTGTGAAATAACTAATCTTGATTTGTTTTAACCGGTTAAGGACTAAGTGGTTGCACAGGAGTAGATTGGAAATAATGTAGCTATTCATCCTAGAACCAAATGTGCTATTAGATTCTCAGTTCTCATCGCTCTCCTTTTGTCCCCTTAGGTCTTAAGGACGCAGAATAACCAGCCAATTAAGGCACATCTTGTTCAAGTAACGTCTGTCTTTTCTTTCTTTCTTTTTTCTTCTCTATTTTTTCTGTCAAATGAATAATTTATAAAGTGTCCTGTGTTAAGGTAAGGAAAATCAGATAATTTTCTGCGATGTGCATTCTGTGAGCCTTTGTGAAGGGGAGCTTCTTGGTTACGCGCAATTCTTTGTGGGTCGTGCAGGTGGATGTATGACTGTAGTGGACATGGTTTTCAGCAAATAGTTTTCTTAATGACCAGTGGCTTATCCTCAGTACCTCTAGATGAATCAAGTTTCCTATTGAAAGGAATAGCTGTTGAATAGCCAAGAAGGATAGATCCAACTCCATTAGAGGATATCCATGTTTCCCCATTGCGTTGGGTAGTCGACTCATTTTCCAATACTGCAATGAAAGCCTCGATAGTGATGTGGCTCCATCTACCACTACTCCATGGCAGATCATGGAAAACCAGCTTCAGTAAAAAGAAGTGTTCAGCCTAAAATTCTTGGGGAAGTCAGTGCCATGAGAGCCATCCCACCTAGGATAAAGGATGTGTAATGATTTTCTCTTGAAAGATGACCAACTTCGACTTTAAAGATTAACTATCCAGAATGCTTGTATCGACTTGTTATCTAAATGGAAATGCAGTACCCTTCACCAAAAAGATGCAAACGCGACTCTTAAGTAATGCTCCAAATGGCCCATGAAATAAGAAAAGCAAAGAAAAGTAGAGCAACATTGGTAGTCTGTTCATCGTTCGACTTATTTTTGTTTTGAGGCACTACTAAATAGGTTTCATTTTAAAGAAAAAATGACTTATTCCATGATGATCACTTCAGTGATTTCAAGTGACAAGGAAGTGGAAAAGTAAAAGGAGTTCTGCGAAAACATTGTGGCTAGTTACAAATGGCAGTGATCGATCGTCGAGTCGAATAAAGAAATAATCGACAGTGATATGGGAGTCCCTCTATTGTTTCCATCAACTTCTGCACCTAGCTGCGTTACAGAGCAGACCCAATTCGTCAAAAAAAGAAGAAAAGGCAACGGATGAAAGGAAATTACCGGAGATGCTGGCGTGAAGATGAAGAGTCCGGATCAAATGCTGGGAAGCAGATGAAGATCCCAAGAATGAAAAGTTCTTGGCTTTTGAGATCGGCTGAAGAAAGGCTTTCATTAGAAGGTCAATTCACCCTCGCTCGCCATACTCTTCCGGGAAGGGGAGGGCTTGCCACTTGCCAACACGTGAAGCCGACCGTGAATAGAGTGACTACGTCGTTGCTTCTGACTTTTGAGGTAATCGAGTTGAGTTTCCGTGAAATTTCCAGAAGTCCAAAGATCCTTTGGCACAAAAAGGTGATGACCTTTTCTTGGATCGCTTGAGTGACGTCTCTTTAATTCGGCACTTAAATTTTTTCTCCAATTACTTATAAATCATATGACTTTTCGATTAATCATAACTCGAAAATTTGATATAGATTTGTAGTGAATTTCTTAAAAAGTTATAGTAGTTATATAATCATTTGAAAATTATGACATTCCAATGAATGGTTTTTTAAAAATTTTTGACAATTAAATAATAGGGAAAAAAATAATCGGGGCAATCAAAGTTGCATTCCACTTGAAAGGAATAAAGCTCCAAAGATAGTTCCATCACAAGCGAAAGGTTAGCAATTATAGATGGGTCAACCAGAACTTCCGAGCCCGGGGAAATCAATATGTACAACCATAATAGCGTGCTTGCTCGCCACTTAGCAGGTTGGGGTGTCACCCGACCTTCATCTAGTTGGAATATTTGGGGTGAAATGACCTCTAGAGGGATTCCTGAAATTTTACCAAAGAAAATTTCAAGAAGAATTTAATTATCCCATGATCCAATCATTGGAAATTACGACTGGCTACAAATATTTCGAAATTATAAGTAAATCATGAACTGCAAAATATAAGTCAACATAACTTATATTTCTAAATTACCTATGACTAAATATTAAAGATCACGTGACCTCCGCATTGCCTATATATCTCTGCATTTTC
Source organism: Angophora floribunda (assembly GCA_014182895.1). Lineage (NCBI taxonomy): Eukaryota > Viridiplantae > Streptophyta > Magnoliopsida > Myrtales > Myrtaceae > Angophora > Angophora floribunda. Next base: position 50,863,532 of record CM024712.1, read on the forward strand.
TTCTTTTTTCGTGAAAAAAGGACAACTAGCCAAACTGTTGACTGCTCTGCATCCCATTTGTTTAGGTCAATGATTCACTGGCTTCACGGTTGCTTCCTCTCTTCAATGCATGGGCCAAAAAATGGTTCATCCTTCCCCCTTTCACGCTGATCGGTAACTCCAAATGGGATATTGCTTTAAGATCTTCTTCCTGAATACCATCTCTCATGCAGAATCAACTTTTCTCAATCAATGTCTGAACCTTTAAGCCTTCATTCACTTGTCACCCTTCCGACGGGCAATCAATGACGCCAGTAATATTTATATCCATTTAATAGACTCTCGTATCCCCAAGAAGCCTTAGGATGCGTTTGGTTCAGTTTTGTAAATGGATTTTGAGTTTATTGCAAATGCTGAAAACCTAAAACTACTTAGAGAAATACAATTGTGTTTGGTAAAATTTCTTTACAAATAAACTTTGAGTTGAAACTGTGTTTGGTAAAAAAAATTTTGCAATGGGCTTTGAGAATATAATATATGTAGACATATCTTTTTCTTTTTTTTTTGAAATTGAACTAAACTCTTCGCCGATCCGGCAAAGAGCTACGGCTGCCGGCGAGCCAAATCTAGCTCCGACAACAGTCGGCTGAGGTCGCCCGAGGTTAGGTGACCTCCAGCGAGGGTCGCACAACCTAGCCAAGGGCCGCCAGAGGTCGCACGACCTTGGGTGACCCTCAGCTAGGTTGCACAACCCTCGCCTGAGGTCGGGCGACCTCAGTCGACGGCCGCTAGTGCCAGATCTGGCTCATCGGCGGTTGTAACCCTTCACCGGTCCGACGAAGGGTTGCCTCTTTTTTCAATAAAAAAATAATAATAACTAAGGGCAAAATCGGAAATAGGAAGAATTAGTGAGGATAATTTTGGAAGGAAAAAATTAATTTTAGCATTTGGCTAAATGCCGAAAACCCAAAGCTAGTCCCTACTAGCTTTGAGCTTTCAACATTTTGAAGGCTGGCTTTTAGTGTCTAAAGTTGAACCAAACGGTCCAACATTTCCTCAAGGGACTTTCAAGCTTGAAAACCTATTGGAAATGCTAAACTAAACGTGGCCTTTGTCCCCAATTCATAGCTTGCATTAACTCACTCCTTAGAAAATTCAAATACTTCGTAGGAATTTCTTTTGACACTTTTGACATCATCCACACAAAGTCGCATCTCTTTTAGAGATAACATTTTTTCTCGAGGTCACTAATTTTAGATGATCCCTTAAAGTTCTTTTTATCATCCTCTCTATCCAAATTAATCTTAGACATATCTAATTCTAAGCCTTTATTTTCCCCTTTCTATGTACTCTGATGAAACAGCAAACATCCCAATATTTGAACAACGAGACTGCCACAATGATATTGACAGACTAGGGAGAGGATCACGATTTCTGTGAATTGAATTGCTTCTCAATTTCTAAATGCACCAGAATTGACTATAGTCAGAATGGAGGAGAGAGAGATCTGAAAACTGATTGATTCATCATGATATCTAAAGCATCATGATATCTAAAGCAGTAATCATTACACTCTTTACAGATCAATTTTTAGTTAATTCCAATCAATAAAAAAAACTGTTTCTCTTTATCAGCCAACTCTGATTCCTTGGCTCGACCTATTTATTTCTAGCTCAGACTTATTGACTTCCTTCAAAGTCCTCCAATCATCAGATCCCAGCAAATCTTTTAGCTTTTCACACTCATGTATCCTCAAATATTTAGCTTCTTGAAGCTTGATGGAACCAGTAGCTTTGCCAGATCTCTGCTGAACTCAATATGAAGTATGTCGAATGATTCTAGTTTGCCTTGAATCTCAATCAATTCAGGACAATTATACAGTTCAAGTTTCATGAGCTTGTTTAAGGTAGTGAGGTCAAGCAATTTTTCCAGTGATGGAACTTTAACAAACTTCAATGATCTCAGGTTCTCCAAGCCTTCAAGACATTGAATCTTTGTTATTTCACAACTTGTTACTTCCAAATCCACTAGTGCCCTCAAGTTTGAAACGTCTATCAATGTCTTCATTTCCCAACAACCTTTTATAACCAAGCGCGATAAACTTGCAGGAATCCTTGGGAGGCATTTCGTGTTCTTGCACCTGAGCTCAAGTTCCTTGAGTTCAGAAAGGAGAACGAGGTTTGAAGATAGGATGGTCAGGTAAGGAGAGGAAAAGATGAAAAAATGACTGATTCAATCATCATGCTATCACAAACAGTAACGAAAGCATATCGATGTCTATTAGTCAAATTTACAGACCAATTTTAAGTAGTATTCAGCTCTCAGCACGACCACATCACTGCTCAACCTCAAGCTCAGTCTTTCAGGTTCTCAGTATCGTTCATGATCAGACATGTTAGCTTCTTGAAGCTGGTATCCAAGTGTTATGCTATTTCTTGAATCTCAAATAGTTTAGGACAACTCCACGAGAGAAGTTTAGGACGCCATCTCCAGCGATTGCAAACCTGCAAGCATTAACTATAGTCTACAATCTCTCACATCGAAATGGTTTAGTGGCCTTTTTGATTCAGGAATTTCTATCAGCTCAGTTCAGAAAGATTATGCTGGTGATTTGCCAGGTACACTATCGAGGGCATGCACCTACCATGTCTAAAGCTGGTAAGTGGTACACATGGCGAAGTTCTTAGATACAATCGAGATAGACTAACTTTAAGGCCAAAAAGGTTTATGTTCAAAAGGATTATGCTGGTGATTTGCCAGGTACACATGGCCAAAAAAGAGAGCTAGTGCAAAGTTTGGTTATTGACTTTTCCGTCCATTTGGTCCTTCAAAAGTTTGTGTTCCTTGGACTCTAGCTTCTTCCTGCAGGTGGGACACTCACAATCAATCTTTATACTCTTTCGACACCTACATGAAAGAATACAAACTGCAAAGAGAGCAGAAGAATTCATATCATTGACAGTCTGTATATGAGAAAATGGTAGGAACAGAGGATTCACAGCAGAGGCAAAATGAAAAATAATCTCAGCCTTAGCTCCTATACAGTATTAGAATAACAGTAGAAGCAGCTTGCAATACTTAGAGATTCTGAGATGCCGCTCAACCACTGAAATCAGGCACAACCATCGCCTACATTCTTCCATCCACCATACTGAAAAGTCCAAGACAGAAATAACATCCTATAAAGCTACTCTGACAAGTCAGATTCCACAAGATCAGACTGCGTCTCTGCCTTCAAAGTCCTCCACCGATCATCAGAGCCCAGAGAATCTTCTAGCTTCTCACACTTATGCATAAGCAAAGATTTCAGCTTCTTGAGGCTTGCTTGATGGATCAGGTAACTTTCTGAAAGATTTACAGGAACCAATCGAGACTGTCTCCAACGATTCTAGTCTGCCTTTGCTCTCGACCACTTCAGGACAGCACTGCAGATAAAGTTTCTGGAGCTTCTCTAAGTTGGTCTGGTCAGGCAACTTGTTCAAAGATGGAACTCCTTCAAGCTTCAAAGTTCTCAGGTTCTCCAAACCTTGGAAGCCTCTGAACTCTCATTTTTAGAGCTTCCAAATCTGACAATGCTTTCACATTTGAAAAGGTCTATTGATGTTTCCTGCATGATTATATATTTAAGTATGACAAATTTGGGGTAAGGCGAGATTGGCGTCGCAGCTTCTTGCAGTGGACCAGTTCAAGTTCCTTGAGCTGTAAAAGAAGAATGATGTTTGGGGAGGTGAAAAAATGACATTCCAACCACAAGGACCTTCTGATCCACCAAGGACTTCAAGCTTCGTCAAATTCAGAAGCATCCTCAAAATTGTCAAAACCTGGGTTTTCCATACAATTTGAATACCAGATTAGTAAGTAATTTAACATCAATGACACCTTCTTTTGTTACTTTACATAATCAAAACCTCATACAGAAGATCCGCCTTTTTAGAAATACTAATCTAAATCTCCCTAAACTCCGAACCTGACCAATATGGACAATATTTTGGAGGAGTGAATCTAATTTCGGCAAATGAAAGTTCTAGGTCCACCTACTCACCAGTCGATCCAAGAACACGACAGTATAGTAACAATTAATGTCAACTGGAAAACCTATACTCATTTAAGATATGCAAGCCGTGGATTATATACGAATGACTATAATTATCTGTGCAATGAATAAAATAAATGCACTCCAATGCACACAATTGAATTACTAATCTAATGTGTGCAATACCCGTTGCTCACCATATACATGAGTGAGTATTTGTTCCCTACTTATCATTGCTCATGACTCATCTCAACTAACGAGACATAGTCACCACCAACTCATGAGACAAAATCATAAAAACATTTTTGCCATGCTTTAGCCCATTCATCACGGATGTCCTCTAGCGATGATAAATATACCACTCTATGGCCACATCATGATGGCTATCCCAGACTCGTTCTCAACAAGATTCATACCCATTCTATTTTCTTTCTCAATCTTGGACCCCAAGTTCATAACATCACATATGGGCTATTTAATTTGCATTATGTTACACAAGTCATATCATTTCGTGCATGAATCATTGGACTTCATGTCCTTTCAACCACATAGAGACCTGTCTTAAACAGTAGAATATTCAGTTTTTCGAGAGTCTTATATACGTACTCAGGAAAATTAATTGCAGTGTTGGTATATTACTAACAACACTTGCAGAATTTCTATGGAGTTAGTAACCTACTCAATTATTAGAATATCGATAAATTCCTAATAGTCTTGTTCATTTACTTATGACAATGGTAAAATTTCAAAGGAGTTGATAATTTACTACTTCCTCATATTGATAAATTTCTGATAGTGTTAGTAATTTATTTAATATACTGGTAGAATATCAGAAGATTTGGTAATTTACCAATTTAGTGGAAATTTGATAAATTTCTGATAATATCGATAATTTACTACTAATTCACCTAACAAACAGGTAACCAGTCATTTTTTCTTTACCAGCAAAATTGGAATTCCACGAACATGGAAATTTCTCAATTTTCCAACCCCATGGCACCGTAGAATTCTGCCCCCAAAGTTTCATACGTCTCTACTTCTGCGACAAGACTTAAATCCCAACTGATAATATCAAATATTGAAACTTGAAATGCAGTCATTAATCATTCAGAAGCCCCTGTAGAAATCTATGTTAAGTTATCAAAACTGAAGGACCTTTGTGACGATTGCACATGATCATTAACTAGGGAAGTTTATGTTCATGCCAGACACAATGTTTTCCCCCTACTTTCTTCATTTTTTCAATGTGGAAATTTTCATGGGGCATCCGCAACAATTCTATGATTATAGTTGCTGATGTCTAATTGAATTCGTGACACTGAATGCAACACATTGAACATTAATCTCTGCAAATGCATTCTGGAGCAAGTCATCTTGTCCTCGATGAATTTCTCCCATGACGAGATTAATTACTAATCGCACCAGCTAAAAATTTTAGAAGTAGGACCACAACAAGACCCAAGAAAGAAGAAAGAAATTGCAGAACCAATCGATCATAGTGAGGTTTCATGCCTCCCAGGACAATATTTTGGTTTTAGCTAGACCCTGATGCAGAAGTGAACTGACGCACAAGAGCTGCAATGTGTTTCAATAGAATGTGACTTGGTTAAGGCTAAAGCTATTAAAAGATTAGATGCAGATGGAAGAAAATCAATCGAGTCAGCTCAGGAGGGAGTTCATTGAAAGGTTGCTTTCATTGCATATGAATTATAAGTCCTGACTGAAATAACAAAAACCACTCAATCCATTCAAAATCTTTTCCTAATCTACCACTAGTTGCATCAAAGATTCGCACGCGGACCCAATTCATGCAACAGCGAAGAGAAAATTTACCAGAAAAGGAATCCAGGTGAAGATGAAGACGACCAAATAAAGATGGCAGAGAAGGAAGAAACCCTTGTTGGCCTCAGTCAGCTGCAACCAAAATGGAAAAGAAAGACCACAATCTATTAACCCCTCGTGGGATCTCCGCCAGGTTGTATCGCGTCTCGAGCTTCCGCTTGGGATCACCATCGCGTTCCTTCTGACGGTCGGAGTCCGTCGCTGATGAGGGAGGAAGACGAAGGAAGGAGAAGGAAATAATGTGAGAAGATACATGGCAGAGCGCAACGGGAGAAAATTAATAATAATAAAAGGAGGAAGAAGAAGAGAGAGAAAGTAGGAGTGGGTCCCACCTACACGCGTCATTTCGAGAAAATATTCCCCACCACCATCAGACGGGATCTCCTCCCCTCAGTCTCCACGCCCCCTATCCACGATAGGGTATTCTCACTTTTTTCAAATCCCTGTACTCCTCGGATTCCATAATCTCCTCCAATCCCTCACATTCATTTATACTAAATTCCTCTAGCTTCTTGAAGCTTGAAGGATCAGAAAACTGCCGCAGAGATCCGCAGCCATTAATAACAAGTATCTCCAATGATTTTAGCCTACCTCGAATCTCAACCAGACGAGGACAATTGACTACCTCAAGAACCTTGAGCTCCTTGGCATTGGTCAGGTCAGGCAACTTCTCTAGCAACGGAAGATCCTGCACAGATAAGTACTCCAAGTTTTCTGAAACTTCGAAGCCTTGAATCTCTCCTAGCTTCCCACAGCCACTCACACCTAATTCTTCTACATGCTTGAAGCTTAATGGATCAGGCAGCCTCTCGAGTGATTCACAGCCCACGAAACCGAGAAACTCCGACGATTCTAACTGACCTCGAACCTCAACCAGTTTAGGACAATCTTCTATCCAAAGTCCCGCTAAGTTATTCAAACCAGTCAGGTCAGGCAACTTCACCAGCAATGGAAGATGCTCAAGACTAAGAATTTCCAGGTTTTTCAAACGTTCCAGGCCTTGAATTTCTATGAGCTTTTCACAAGCACACACTTCCACATCTGATAACCTCTCCAAATATGAAAGATTTAATATTGATATTGAGCAATTCCATATTGTGAAGGATGACAAATTCTGGGGAAGTCTAGGTAGGCGGTCTTGGTTATTTCCACCGAGTACAAGGCTCCTCAGCTCCGAAAGGCGATTAAAATCTGAAGGTAGGGTGACCCGATCATCACAACCCAAGTCCAACAGCTCTAGCTTTGTTAACCTTCCGATCCAATTGAGGCAAGCTGGATGGGAAGGGGTTTGATACCTTAATCCCAAGCTATCAAACCCCAACGTCTGATGTCTCCAATTTAATAGGTTCGAGAGAATTGAGCATCTCATATGTTGAACACCGGACAGGCATAGATCGGTCATACTTTCAGGAAGCTTAGGTATTTTGGAAAATCCAACATATAAATTCAATGTTCTCAAAGATGACAGGTTTCCAATCTCACTTGGAATTTCCCCACAAAAACTATCACAGTTGCGAGCATCGATCTTTTCAAGCTTCTCCAATGTCCCTATGGCCCTAGGTAGCTTTTCTAAGCGAGTATAAGAGATAATTAGTACTCTCAAATTCTTCATGTTCTCTATTGAATCGGGTAACTCTCGTATTTTCGAACAAGAAAGATGCAACTCAACGAGAGATCCAAAATTTCCGAATGGAAGTTCACTTATTATGGTACCTGACAAGTCAAGATATAATAGTGATGTCGAGCAACCAGCTAAATTGCATTTACTCAGTGATCCACAGTTTTTTGCACTGAGAGTTTCCAATTTATCCATTCCTTTCCATTCAGGAATATTGGTAATAAGTGTCCCATCAACAAGAAGTTCTCTCAAGGCTCCCAATTCCTCCATCTCGTCTGGCAATGTCTGAAGTTTCCCACAATATTTCAAGTTTAATAATGCTAATTCCTTTAACTCACCAATAGACCTATCAACTTGAACCAGTTCCGTGCACTTTTCAAGAATCAATTGCTGTAAATATTTATGAGCAGAAAAGTCAGGAGTTCTATGCAAGTTTTTGCATTCGGTCAACTTCAGAACCTTCAAATTCTTTGCCATCTGTAAGGAAGAGAAGAGGTTAGTTCTGAATCATTTTGAGATACAGGACAGCAAAGTCAATATAGCAAATCCATGTTGAAATAAAACCGTACCTTGAGGTGGTTCCATATCTCCCACTCATATGTAATATTACTCCTTGATAGATCAAGAATCACTAGCTTCATAAGAGAACGTTCGGTGAATTTGAAAAAGATAGGAAAGTTATGCCATGAGAGCCATCTCAACTTCAGAAGCATGATCGGATTCCTCT